>CM036550.1:20786340-21532052 GCA_020745685.1 Tautogolabrus adspersus
CCAAGGTCTGAGCCGCACGTGATCTGCAGATTAATCCGATGGTTCAGCCAATCCGAAAAACGGCCAGATCCTTGACTTGATTTTTCTAATAAGCTCCCCGACCAGAAACGTGGTAAAACTAGGATAAATATTGGAGATGCTTTTGAAAAATGGAGAATGGTTAGAACGCAGAAAGGTTTCAAGACCGATGCAGAGCTGATTTATTACTGAATCTTACGATGTGGCAGCCTGCATGCACACCGACTCGGGAGGATGAGTTGGGGGAGACAGTTCTCTTGAATGTTTTAAATTTGGACTGCAGTACCCGTTTTTAATGCCAGGTGTCAGAGTTAGAATATTGCGTCTTTAGAACAAACTACCTTCAAAGTTTTCATTAGAGATTTTTCGAGGCGCAGTAGGTTCATTTTGTTACCTTTGGAGGTTAGATATTATTACCCAGTCTTGGGGATGAACTGAACTGAAAATGTACTTGACTGTTGCCTATTTAGAGGACTGATGCAAGTGGTATTGATCTCCCTCATTTACTTCCTAGCAAATTAGCAAAGATTACAGGTCTTCATTTTCTAAATATAGCTTGCGCTCTTGACCAATATCTGCCTTAGACCCCATTAATGGATGCTTATTCCTTGACCCACGAGTAGTGCTTCTCTGACATAAATACTAGGCATTCAGAGAATGTGTTGTAAACCGCCTACCACCTCAAATTATAGATAACTAGTAATAACTGAGGATACTTCAGTATATTTGGTTTGTAATCAAATACAATTTAAATTGTTAAAACATTAGATATGCAAAGACTTACATTTTCTTCCTTATATGAAATGTTTTTGACTCAATTTTTTCTTAGTCATGATGCTTTTTAAAACTCTCCTCCCATTTCCCAGCCGCTTTTCTTTTACTAACACTTCTCTGCAGTGTCTCTCAGCATGAAGTCACACCTCTAGCTGTGCAGGAAACTCAGTTTTTAGACCGGAATAAACATGTAAACTGTGGAATGCAACCTTATATAGGAATGAATCATTTATGACCATGGATACCCATGGATGGGTTACTGTAACAGCTTCTTTCTTGCATGAGGAACATTCAAAAACAATAGTAGAAACACATGCACTGCAGGCAGCAGTTTTAGAAGGTATAATTTTCATTAAGGGTTTTTACAACTACACACTACAGAAACCTAAATTTAACATATATTCAAGTGGAAATCATGGCTGCAATCTGCACCTTAATGTTCACTTTATTATTCCACCAGCCACAGTCAGATACAGTACAACATTTTTCGTCATTATTAGCAAATGCAACTGACTCAGTCCTATAACAGATACAGTTTAACTGACACTGAAACCAGGAAAATGTCGACAGGCCTCCTATAAGTACTTTCTAATCGACCCTGCTTGTAAATGGCTACCAAATGGATCACACTTAATGTTTTCCATTCTCAGTGGACAAAAGGCCTTGAAATTGGCCTTTCATTTGAAGAGAAACTCGTACTTACCTTGACTGGACTACAAAAACACTTTTCTTACCCTGGATAGGCATGGCTTTTCAAGACTACGGAGCCCACGCCTCGGCTAATGATTCACAGAGCATTAATTTCTTTTTGCTTTTTACAAATAACTTTGATGGCTGAACCAAACAATTTTGACTTTTTCTTCTCGTTGTTAAATGAATACAGCTGATTTGGTTTTGGAAAAGATCATTATTTGAGCTCAAACAATAAAAGCCTTTATTTAAATCAGCCGTCAGATCCCATTTTCTGAGTACATTTTGTGAGCTGTGGCAGCCATGTCAACAAAAACATTAACGTTACAGGGAGCAATACAATCGATCATAAATGTATGATAACAATTTGGTTTTAAACAATCTCTTGCTACAAATAAATGTAATGTTTTAAAAGGTGCAGGTCTATACTTTTGTGAATCTGTTGAAAGAATATGCTATTTCCAGCATATTCTGTATCTTGGATATAACCTATAATTTAAAGTTAAAATGTACTTAAGAAGACTGAACAAGTCTGAACTGAGAGATAGAACGACCACAACAGTTCTTTATGATCTGACATTTGGTGTGACTTCTTTTATGACATCGTTCTCATTCATGATCAGAATTTTCAACGTTTTTCTCCTGTATCTTTGTCATGATTTGGTTTTATATTTTGTATATTTTCTTGTTTTATTTTGTCTCATTCTTCCCTGGTGTTTGCTTCCCTTGTGTGTTTCCTAGTTTAGTCTTTAGTGTTTCCTGTGTTATTTTGTAAATGCGTATCCTCGTGTCCCTCTTTGTTCTAGTGTTTGGGTCCAGTTCCTTTGTTTTTCCAGTTCGCGACAATTCTTCTCAGTTTCACAAATGCTGCTGCAAAAAAAAAAACATTCCTTAACCAATTTGTGCTTTTCTTGCTGCACAGATAAGACGACATTCTCTATATATATCGACATAAATGAAATGACAAACTTTTAAGACATAATTAAGATTTTTTATTGTATAATGATTTACACATATTGTACAAGAGAAGTTACCGTTTGTACTGAAAAGGGTTTTTGCAGGGTTTTGTTTTCTTACAAATACAGATGGGAGCAGGCTTTGTTTTTTATAAAAAGAGAATACCATAATAGGAGAAGACACGATCCGTTGAATAGAAAAGGAAAAAGTGGATAAAAAACACAGTGGTATACTTTTTACATCACTTGGCTAAGGGTCAGAACAGTTAGAACCACATAATATATTTTTTAGGCAACAACAATCCTAGTTTTGATGCAAAGCTTGATTCTTTACAAAATGTTTTCTAATTCAAGACCCTGTCCATGTTTGTACATGAGTTGTTGGTGTGTATTTATGTTTTGTTTAGCCTCTTCTAAATTGCCTCATAAGGGATGATTATAAAAGTTGAAAAACTAATTAGTGTTTTCGAAGCCAACTCCACTTGTCGACAGAGGCTGATGTGTTGTTTGATGTGATGAAGATGTTACTAATGAATATACATATTTATCGAGTGCTCAAAGTGTTTTCTAAAGTGTAGTTTGTTTTCGGTCTCAGGGTACAGTCATATGCAGTGGACCAATATTTCTGTTTGACCTCTTAACGCCTCACAAACTTTTCACTGCAGTCAATAGTTTGGAAAAACTTAAGTATTGATTTTATCTCTGGAATCCTGTGAATGACTGGTTTAAGAGCATCATGAGGGCGGCTAAGTCGTGATACACAACAACTCGGTTTGCTCATTGATTCGGGTACTCAATTTTATAGAGATTTACTCCTTTTACGTCAGTCTAGATGAGGCAGTAAGCCAAATAAGCAGAAAGAACTGTGTAAAATCAACATAATGTGTTTGGATAAATGTCATTTACCTCAGAGCCCCACAGAGAGCAGGGTGAAAAAAATGGTGGGTTACAGTTCAATTTAAGAGGCTTTCCCATACAATTTTGGATATCTTTGCCTCCTTTACGTATTACCATCTTATTTCCAATTTAGTGTTTCTTCAACAGTCCACCCTGGAGGATACTGGAGAAAACCAAGAGTCGCACATGAGATTGAAGCCCACTGTTTTTTTTTACATCTTCTCCCTTTAATCTTCACACTCAATGGATGGCGACTAAAAATATCTTGTGCTATGACAAAAAAAGAGGCTTCCATTTACAGCCTGGAAACCGTCAGCCTGCCAACCCCCTGGTTGTTGTATGCAGGTTCCATGCGTCATAGCGAGTGCTGGCATGTGTCTAAGGCAGTAAGGGTAACCCATCGGGAAAGAAAAAGACCACTGAGACGGTAATGACTCGTTCTTAGTGGAAGACATTTCAGAGTATCATTTGTACTTGTTTCTAATCGTTGCCTATTAAGGCCCCTCTGGAAGGAAAAGGCAAAAATACAATGGTTAGCGTACCGTAGGGAAGGAAGGGGCAAACCCAGGAACACAATCCAGTGCAGGCGAATAAATCCACAAAGTTTGAAGAAGATCTGAAGTCAAAGAAAGAGGAAAGTCTGTTGGAGGGAACAGAGAAGAAAACACTTTGGTTAAACACTGGGAATGTCTTAAAGGCTTAGCATATAGATAAACAATGAACTGGCACTGATACAGGGAAAGACAAAAGCTAAATGCTGTAGGGCAGGCCGGAAAAGGGGAAAGGTGGAGGGGCGGGAGAAAAAAATAAATTAAAAATTAGATTACATTTTATTTTATAATTGAATTGTTAATGTCGTAGAAGTCAAATCTGTTTATTCTTTTATCTAAAGGAACAACAATCAGGATTTGTATGAACAAACAACGACCTGCAATATCAACCTCACTTTCGCTTTCTCACTGATTGACGGCTGATATAATATTAACAAGTGTTATCATCAAACATGATCAGTTTAACTGTCAGAAGCAGAGATCAGAGAAAATGTGTCCAAAGAGTACGATTTTTCTTCAAAGTGATTTTTGACTGCTAACACGTTGTATACCTCATGGGGATGAATTCACAGTATTAAACCTGACTTAACTGAAGAGCACCATGGTAGCCATCAGTCTGGAGCTGTAATTGAGTTGACATTTAAATCATTACCCTACAGTGCTACGCTGTTTGTTTAGTAAATTCTCATCAATCACATAATGCATGCTGAGCCTGTTTAGTGTAAGTTTTCAGCCTGAAACCTTTCTTTGTGTTCTCTCTCATTACATAAGTGTTGCATATTCAATAGAAAAGTAGCTTTTTGGTTGAAAGGCAAATAAAATACTCCTCGGTGAAGAGGCATTTAATGCAATTCCTCCCTCATAATAATGCATGTATCTCTCAGTAAGTGGTGGTAGTGGTAGATTTCCATATTTGAGTTGCTTCTTGAACATATAGGAAGGGACTGGATGAAATGTTTGCAATGCAACCTTTAAAAAATGTCACCTCCAAAACGTTCATCTTTTCTTGTTAAGCATGAAACCTGCAAAAAACAACAAACAATGTTGTATAACAGAGTTTTGGTTTCGATGTACAATGAGTGCTCTGCTGAGGTTGGGGATTCTTATTCAAACACAGAGTTGGATCCAGACAATGTTGTCTTCTTGCCATGTTTGTCTGTACATTTGGGGACTTGATGGGGAGATTAAGTCTCCTGATGCCATCTGGGTCTGTAAAACCAACACATGAGCCTGCAGTTTTGATGTTTACTAGTATAGAGCCCAGTGAAGCAAACTTTATACCAAATCATAAACTTTGCTGATTAAAAAAACATTTAAAAGTGCAACTTAAACCAATAACTCTCTTCATCAACTAAAGTGCTTCTAAGTTTTGCACTCATAATGATGAGCTTGTATGTGCAAACACTGAATGGTACTAGGGCACAGAAACAGTGTTGTGCAAGCTTCTTAATAATAATAATAATAAAATAGTGAGCTAAAGTACCAGGTACTGTACTTCAAATAAAACTTCATTTCACTTCTTCACAAACATTTCACGCAAATAACTTTAGACAACTTTGTAAAATGAAGAACTAGTCTGATTGGCTTAGCTATGTTTGGTTTTACATACTATTCATTTAAAGGAGCAATATGTAACTCAGACACCTAGCGTTTAAAATAGGTACTGCAGTCCAAATTCAAAACATTGGAGAGAGCTGTCTCTCCTCGTCCCGGCTTTTTAGGTCAGGTAGAATAAGTTTTATCTGAACCAGTTCGCTTGTTCGCTTTCATCGCTGCAACACCTGTTGGTTTGCTGTTTGCCTGACAAACTGAGAGACGAGGGGCAAAACAGCTGAGTGGGGGTGCGGACGATTTCTCTGGTCAAAACAAAACCAAACTTCGAAGGAGGACATACTGGCGGCGTTGTTGTTGAGAGAGTAGCATGTTGATGATATAGTAAGGTAATTTTATGATTTAATTCAGTAAATATCTTACATATTGGACCTTTAATATGATGAAATACTTGACAGCCAAAATTCTGTTTTTCTTTTTGTGTGTAAATAATTCTTAAATCTTGTTTCTCTCTCCATCACAGCTGGAAAGTGATCTGAGCTACCTTTAAGTCATTTCAGAACATATGCACACTGAAACAAGAGGTGGATCAACTACCCATCGGCCCAACTTGTCCAACTGTCCTCTAATCTCAGTTTTACTTCTCTGCTATTGACAAGTTGCTAGCTGGTGTTTGCACACAGCATTACAGAAACATACTGTAACTAAACAGGGGCTGATTAGGTTTGCTGTTGGGAGAATTACCTGCATGTGTGTGTGTCCCTCTTAAGTTAATAATGCTTGTGTGTGCACATTAACTAGCACTGAGGGGTTAGACAGCAATGTCACCATCAGACTGGAACAGAAAGCTGTGATATGAACAGATATCATTCTACTTGACTATAAAACAGCTAAGCTGAAATCATCCACTGAGCTACTGAGAAATGTAGTTAAAGCTTACAGAGCTTTTTGTAACGACATTACTGTTTAACCCTGCAAACAAATATGTGTTTCTTTGATCAGCTTGCCAACATACATATTATTTATCATGAGCTGTGTATTGGCTTCCCATCTGATTCATATATTACATTAACTGTTGTGTATACAGTCCTGAGTCTGAATAAAGCTCACTGAATCTTGCACACTCCATAATAATGTCCCTCATACAACACCATACATTCTCACAGTACATGCAGGATCTTTCTCTGTAAATACTATTCACACATACAAATTAAACCCTTTTGAACAACACTGTATGACTGTGTATGAGAAAAGAGAAGTGGGAATGAGAAAGGGTCAGACTGTGTCAAGTTAAAGGGATGATGTACGTTTTTTATCAGGAACTCTGGCAACCGTGTTGCTCTCACAAAACTTCAAATAATCCTTAAAAGCAGCTTTGGCTCGATTTAAATTCCTCGGAGCCTGAGAGAGATGATTGTTTGCAGGCTATCAAGCTATTTGCTTTGAGGACGTCTGCAAGGACTAAAGAATGTGAACACTCTTGTTTGATCAAACCACTGTTCTTTTTTGGGTTCATGGTGTACTGTAGAGTTTTCGTCTAAGAAATTATGTTGACATTCAGCGTTTATTTTTACTAGAACCCTTTCGGGGGTCTAACTAACACGTGTCCTTTTAAAGGTTTTGTCCTTTCTTGCACTCTACTTATTTTGTTTTATCAACAATGCAGCCATCTGATGTAAGAGTTCAGTATATACAGGTGCATCTCAATAAATTAGAATATCGTGGAAAAGTTAATTTATTTCAGTAATGAATGTAAAAGTGAAACTCATATATATATTGTGGATTAATTGCACACAAAGTGAAATATTTCAAGCCTTTATTTGTTTTAATCTTGATGATTATGGCTTACAGCTCATGAAAACCCCAAAATCAGTATCTCAGAAAATTAGAATATTGTGAAAAAGTTCAATATTGTTGAACTTGCAAACACCTGCAAGGTTTCCTGAGCCTTTAAATAGTCTCTCAGTCTGGTTCAGTAGGCTTCACAATCATGGGGAGACTGCTGACTTCACAGTTGTGCAGAAGACAGTCATTGACGCCCTCCAGGAGGGTAAGACTCAAAAGGTCATTGCTAAAGAAGCTGGCTGTTCAGAATGCTGTATCCAAGCTTATTCATAGAAAGTTGAGTGGAAGGAAAAAGTGTGGTAGGAAGAGGTGGACAAGCAACAGGGATAACCACAGCCTTGAAAGGATTGTCAAGCGAAGGCCATTCAAAAATTTGGGGGAGTTTCACAAGGAGTGGACTGAGGCAGGAGTCAGTGCATCAAGAGCCACCACGCACAGACGTATCCAGGACATGGGCTACAACTGTCGCATTCCTCGGTGTCAAGCCACTCCTGAACCAGAGACAACGTCAGAAGCGTCTTACCTGGGCTAAGGAGAAAAAGAACTGGTCTGTCGCTCAGTGGTCCAAAGTTCTCTTTTCAGATGAAAGTAAATTTTGCATTTCATTTGGAAATCAAGGTCCCAGAGTCTGGAGGAAGAGTGGAGAGGCACAGAATCCAAGTTGATTGAAGTCCAGTGTGAAGTTTCCACCGTCAGTGATGATTTGGGGAGCCATGTCATCTTCTGGTGTTGGTCCATTGTGTTTTATCAAGTCCAAAGTCAAAGCATCCGTCTACCAGGAAATTTTAGAGCTCTTCATGATTCCCTCTGCTGACAAGCTTTATGGAGATGCTGATTTCATCTTCAGGCAAGACTTGGCACCTGCTCACACTGCCAAAAGTAGCAATACCTGGTTTAATGACCATGGGGTTACTGTGCTTGATTGGCCAGCAAACTCACCTGACCTGAACCCCATAGAAAATTGATGGGGTATTGTCAAGAGGAAAATGAGAGACACGAGACCCAACAATGCAGACGAGCTGAATGCCGCTATCGAAGCAACCTGGGCTTCCATAACACCTCAGCAGTGTCACAAGGCTGATCGACTCCATGCCACGCCACATTGATGCAGTTATTCATGCAAAAGGAGCCCCAACCAAGTACTGAGTGCATATACAAGAACATTCTTTTCAGAAGGCCGACATTTTTGTTCTAAAAATCTTTTTTTTAACTGGTCTTAGGTAATATTCTAATTTTCTGAGATACTGATTTTGGGGTTTTCATAAGCTGTAAGCCATAATCATCAAGATTAAAACAAATAAAGGCTTGAAATATTTCACTTTGTGTGCAATTAATCCACAATATATATTTGAGTTTCACTTTTAAATTCATTACTGAAATAAATTAACTTTTCCACGATATCCTAATTTATTGAGATGCACCTGTATATTTTTTGATTTGTTTTGCACACCTCACATGTTACACATATCAGTCCTGGTTCTAGAGAAGGGCAATCATGTTCCAACTGTTAACATTCGTATGGATGAGACAATTATAAAGTACCCCCGAGTCTTAAGGAACTTGTATTAGCAAAGCCATTGTTCTTGATGTGTTAAAAGCCAAGCTGTTCGTAGACGTGTGTTTACCTGCAGTCCTGTTCTTCAGGGCTTTTTGCAGTTGCATGCGCTGTACAAACAATACAGATATAGCTTCATATCTTTGGTCATAGGCGTAGATTTCGGGGGGGACACAGGGGATGTGTCCCCCCCCAATATTTAGAAAAGGTAGATTTGTCCCCCTCAAAATAAAGTTTTTTTTTTTTTTTAAAGGTCGAAAAAAGAGGTAATGAAAAACATTTTGGGGGGCACAAAACATTTATATATCCTTCTGACCTGTAAATACATTTCCCAATCATTTCAGACACCCATATAGTGGACCATACCATCTTAACCTTGCCGCACAGTCACACACGCGTGTGCAGGCACGTTACTCTCGCTCACGCTTGGTCAATGGATCAGGTCCGCACAGGTTAGGAGTCGTGGTTTTATACAGTGTATGGTCGCGGGCGCAGACAGTGACAACAAGACAAAGCAAGAGCAACAGGTTGATGTTTGCATTAGTGTCCCATTAACTGTTTAGAGGTCAATTGAAGTGCAATAAACACGGACAATATCCGACCGCATTTTTTCCAATTTGACTGGTAAAATGAAACCTTCGCAGGGTCCGAAATGATCACGTGCAGCAGGAGCAGTCAGAGATATACACGTCCACTAACGAGCAGGCTGATTATATTAAGTTTCCAATATTGTCAAAGCTAAATCAGGAGGAAACTTGTTTTGAGCATTGATAATTCATTTTTCTCTGATGGATTTTTGATTTTAGTCTGTAATGTTGTAATGCAGGGGCAGTTTAGAGGGGAGCAGGAGGGGGAGTTGAATAATTAATAGTAATTCAAAAATAATTATAATTTCCTATACATAGTAAATACATTTCTGCCATAAATTAATTCAGAAAAAGCACAAATTGCTGCATAAAAATTCACCAGAATGCAGGAAATGAAGTGTTTGACGCTCAAAATTCTCTGGGGTGGAACCCCCAGACCCCCTGCTGAAATTTCTCCCCCCCACCCCCGATGTTGAATCCAAACCTACGCCCTTGTCTTTGGTAATGTTATAAACTTCCTAACACAGTCCTGTCAATGCGTCACATCCACTTCTATCTTCTCTTATACTCTTTTCTTTTGTCACCCATGCACCACTTCCCTACCTCACATACATTACGTCTGATCTTCTGACTCATTTAAACAGTTTTTCTCTACTCCCTCTCTCACACACTATTAGATTGTAGCACATACATTTAAACGACAATTCTCCCTCAGAAACCACAACCTCTTTCATAAATAAATAAGTAGTTTACAAAAAGCTTAAGGTACAATCACTCTTCCTAGAGCTTTTAGCATGATTTCCTTTTCTTCAGCAAATTCAGATGACTTGGTTGTCTTCAAATGAACTCATATTGGAATAAAGTTCATGCTCACATACCGGTGGAAAAATCTTGAAAACAACAGTGGACCTGGAATTATCTTTTACTTGTTTTCAAACTCATATTTTCAGGTTTAAAAATGAACTACCATGCTCAGAAATGTGCTTCAAGAATGTAACTATTTAGTGTCACCTCTATAGTGTGAATAATATATTTAAAGGTGCAGTTGGGTGAGGGAGGATCAGATTTATAGCCTGAACATTAATGTGTGGTAAAGTACAACCGCACCCGATAGGACATGTGTTTGGGGGCGTATGTTTGAGACATGATGGTGTGTATGACAGCAAGTAGGACATATAGCCCATAAAAAGCCTCTCATGTGTTATAGTGACTGTGTGCAGACGAATACACGCACACACACATACATGCACAAACACACATCCCCTCTATCACAATCTGCTGCCGGTGAGTAACTCTGCAGCTCTCAGGCTCAGACCGTACACTAACCCCCCACCCCCCCCCTTCTGCACAAGTTCAGACGGATCACATGTGAACATCTCAACTTCATACTTCGCCTTCTTGTTCTAACAGAGTGCTGATTCCGTTTAAAAAGGAAGATCACAAGTTGAAGTCCAAGTTCAAATCCTGAAAATGAAAAGTTTCTACACCAATAAAAATAATACAGTGCCACTTACTTCTGACACAGTCTTCAATGCATCTCTGAGGTCCAAACATTAGCTTTTTCCATCAGCTGGTTGGTCATTGAGAGCAAAAGCAACTTCAGAGGTTTATTTAGTCAGATAGCAGATAACATGTGGGTGTCTGACAGAGATAAAAGCGTCTTTGACATTTAGAAAAGCAAACCTTTAGGCCCTGCTGAACTGTTTTAATCCGGTTTCTTTTATCAAGCAAGTTGTTGTGACGTTGTTTATACTAGTTTCTACCTCACCTGATACACAGACAAACTACAATTTATTGAACTGTACAAATGTATTCATAAAGCACATTTAAAAATCAGGAAGAAAGTAGGGATATATTTGGTAATAATTGCAGCAAAAATAAATGCAGCAGGATCCAGTGAAGGACAGCCAAAGTAGGGGAGTTGAGCTCACGTGTATGTTAGCCAGTTAAAGATGAGCTGCAGCATTATAAACCAGCTGAGGGTCCATCAAAGAGACTTTTGGCTAACACCAACATAAAGGGCATTCAAATGGAGACAGGTTGGATGAGTTGTGATAAAAGCATGCTTAACTTTGACATCAGCAGTGGACTTTTCTTTAAAGATACATTTATCTCACTACAGAGCGATGTTACAAACAACATGTGTCATAGAATGTGACGTACTGCTGAGGGTGACTGAAGTAAGGCTTGGATAGTGTTACTGCAGTGAAGTAGATCCTCTTCCTATTCTGAAGACTTCTTCCACCATTGATGAATCACCATTGGTTCACTTTGTCACAAGCTAAACATTCCCCTTCTATTTACAAGCAATACGGTTTCATCATTTCAAGCACCCAATCAACACTTCCTGTTATACACAGACCCTGAACTATGAATGAAACTGAGGAATCGAAGAGGCGTTGTGAATCGATGTATTATTAGATAAACCTGTTATTGTAAGATGATGGCCCGTGATGATCACACCCGAAGTAAATATAGCCGATGATGTAAATGATTAGAAGAATGAAAGAGTGGTGGGCGTTATGTTGTGTTCCAGACTTTGGAACAGTGTAAGGACTCTCTTTGACTTTAACAGATTTATTTACTCTACAACAGGGACAGAAATAACAAGAATATGTTTTTTGATTTCATGGAGAGGGTGTGACTATGTTTTGTTCCGACTGTTGATGTAGAAAGGCCAGCTTACAAGGAAAATAACTGTGGTAAACAACGTTTTCATAAAAGACAAGAATACAAGAGAAACTCCAGAAAACGCTCTGTTTGTTCTTTTTTAAACTCAGATCTGATGGAAACTCTACAGTTGGTCTCTTTCCCAGGCTGAGTTATACACTGGATTACATTTACGACTACATCTGTACATACAGAGATTTTAAAAACTGTGAGCATTGCATTTGATTTTTCTCTGTGAATTACAAGATCACATTTGTTCAAATAGGATATTACAATGTTTTATCTATATGGGTAAGAGTAGGGCTGGAAATCTTTTGGGTGTCTCACGATTCGGTTCTATTTCGATTTTTGGGGTCTCGATTCGATTCGGAATTGGTTTTCGATTCAATACGATTCATGGATTCATGATCCTCCGATTCAAAGTCTATTTATGAATTAGTACATACTTCAGGATCTACTCCAGTCATCTGCGAGACTGGCTGAATTTGTTGCTGCTCTATTTGGCATTCTACTGAGTTAAAGAGCTAGCCTTACTTACAGGGAGTGACTGATTAGCCACAAAAAAAGATTTTTGGTAATCTCAATTTTTTACATTAATCGATTTTTTTCCCCACCTCTATGAGTAACAATTATCTTTAAAGCTCATGCGCAGCTTTCACAAAAGCTAAACATTAAAACAGTGTTTATAGCACACTGTAATGCACTTGTCACAGATGTAGGAACATTTTCAAAATCTGAATCTGAATCAAAACCAGTTCTACTGGCAGGTTATGTGGGCAAATTTAAGGAATTTGACGGATTCACAATGCTCTCAGTGTCTAGACCAACAAATTGACATAACGCACTTAAAACAAGGACGAGACAAAGGCAGCACTTTAACACTTAAACTAAAAGCTATACTACATACAAGCCTACGGCTATAAGAAAAATGATATGAAATAATAAAGTTTTAACGCTAAATGTATTAACATAGTTCATGAAAAGATGATTTAGGTGATTACGGTCAAACTAAGTCTAATGAACTTAACTGTGTGAAAAGGAGCGATGCCTCTACATTGTACTGCTTGAACAAAAGGAAATAAACAAATAAAATGAAATGACCAGCGTCCACAAATGATTGCCTCATGGTTGTTGAGAAATAAGTGAAAAAATACTTTTAAACTTCTAGTATCTGCTAACAACATCATAGCTTGTGATTACTTATTAATTAGATGTCTTTAATTTGCTGTGTAGTTAGTATTGATACAAAAAGTGTAGGCAGGATCTTTAACAAGGTTTTGAAATATTTCCTGCAGGTCATATGAAGCTGGCAACTGGATACTGCATGTCTATGAAGCGCCAACAACCTCAGTCTGTTCTAGTTTGGGTAAAGATTCTTCTGCCCCAAAGTTACCCTTGTCATCAGCCCTCAACTCGACAAGAACAAATCTACACCCGAACCTCCCACCTCTGCAAGTGAAGAACAGCAGGCAAACTGTCTCTGAGTTACACAAATTCATAGAAATGTCAGTCACAGTAGGAGTTCAACTCATTTTTGCCATCAGCTTTGCCGTTTTACACCTGCACTGTATATTTCAGAGCACTGTGTTGTAATTCGTATCATATTTTAGTCATGAAGTGATAAGTTGGTAAATAAGTTTTACGTAAATACGTTTTTTTGAAAAGCATGTTTTCCCCTTGTGTAGTTATAAAGCGTGCGGCCAGCTGGACAAAAATAGAGTTGTAAATGTTATTGACGTCAGCTGTGTGCTCAGTTTCGTTACAGTGAAGTGGGGAGCAGCAAAGGAAGACATGTACAGTACCCAACAATCAGGAGGTTACTCATACACCTGACTCATCCTTAGATGTGTTTCTCAAAATAAATATTAACCTTGCTCCCCTTCCCCTGTCCTTGAAGTTTTAAAGAATAAAACTACAAATAGATGAAAGAATATGATGCCATCCATTCGCCTGCCTTTCTAAATTTAATTCAGTTCATACTGTACTGCTGCCACTCCTACAGAAAAGCTACAAGTAGGTCCATTAAACCCTTTTAGCTCATGTGAACTCGAACATCATACTTTTCTCCTTTTAGCAGTCTGTAAAAGGGGTTTACTAAGTAAAACTGTGTAAACACAGTGCTTGTTCAGATCCATTAGGGCACAAAAATACACCACTACTGAAAATAGAACAGGGCTGAGATACATGGGAGTGGCCATCGATGTTACAACTTGACACGCAAGTAAGGAGGTTTTTTCTCTTCTTTTTTCTTTGTACGTCACTATTTTATTTGATGCCTTACAGATTCAGAATTCAGATTATTATTAAATCTAACCAAAAGTTATGTTGTGTTTATCCATGTTGTGTTGGATTTGGTCCTTTTTGCATGATGAGTAATTTGAATCATCATGTCTCAGCTTCAGGTACATTTTGAAAATGTATATAAACCTTTGCTATTACACACTACTCACACATTAACTTCAGTCAAATGTATTTGAAATTAAAGGCACATCAAAGAGTTTGCTATTTAGACCTGATCTAAATGAATGCCCATGTAAGCAGATGTATTTTTTAACAGGATATTTTAAAAACACCACTATATTAATTATCTTAAAAACGACACATTTTAACTTTAATTTACACTTCTTGCGATGTCTTCCTTTATAAGCTATCCCAACAAAACAAAAAGCCTTTTATATTGGATCTAGTCTTCTAGGAAATACAGAATATTTGTGACCTTATCAGTGGTGGACAGTAACAGAGTAAATTTACGTGAGCACCGTTTACCGTTTTAAATTACAGATATTTAAAAAATGTACCTGAGTTTTTTTTATGAAGCACCAACAGCTATCATTTTGTGGTGGAAAGTTGAGCCTGTCAGAACATGAGAATGTCTCTACAACTTATCTAAAACGACAGCAAATCACAAAAATCAATATGTCACACGGTGGTCATAGAGCTGCAATGATTCATTTTGAAGCTTTAAATGTTCAACTTCAGTGGCTACAGAAACAAACTAGTGTTGGCCGAGCTCTCCATGGCATTTTCAGATTTTTCAGATCCACTTTATGACAGCTCAGCTGCACCCAATAGCCCCTCACTCTGCACAATATCGATGGCAGAGTTGTGAGTAATTAGCGGGGATGAAGTGGATGATGTGTGCAGGAGGTTCAGTTTTCAGGATTATGCAATGCAATCTAAAACTGTGACACACACTCATCAAAACCTTTGCATCATAACTTTGACAGAATATACTGCAGGTCATGCAGAGGTCTTTGAAAATCTGTCCGATTCCTGATTATTTATAATAATCCAACTAAACAGAAACATTCAAGACATTCTTGTCTGAATAAACATCTTAAAAAATATAATCAACACAGAAGAAGTGTTGAAGTTCAGTCTCTCTATGCTATAGTGTTTTCTTGTTAGCATGCTTGTGCTGAGCTAGTCTAAACCACACAGCATCCCCCATGCTGAGTGTCTAAAACAGTGTGGATGCATTGCTTCTAAAGACACTGCTATCTCTCATGGCCAGCAATTACTGCCCTTGAAAAATTTACCTGCTGCAAATTAACACTTTCGAACATATATCTATGTTTTAAAGGGAGTCCTTTTGTTGCACAAAACTTTTTTAAATACAAAAAATTGTTTTTTCTAAAGACTGCATTTTTTTTTTTTTTTTTAAGATTTTTTGTTGTTGTCATTTTTGGTATGTTTTCTTTATTTACAAACCTTTGCAAAAAAAAAAAAAAGACTGTTTTCCAGCATTTAAAGAAACATAATAATGTGTGTCTGTATTTGTCTGGCTCAAAGCAGTCAGTGTGGATATGAATACAGCTTGATGTCACTCTGGCCTGAGGGCAGAAGGTTTCCTCAGGCACTGAAAAAGATTTTGATATCAATGACGAGACTGTAAAAGAGGCTGAAAGACGGGGGGAGATAACAGACAGGAACAAATAAAAGAGAAAACACAGCAGAAAGAGACCGATTCCAGCTGTGGGCAGAAGCAGTTTCACATTATGCTGACGTGAACCTGGCTGTGAGACAAGAGCTACGGCAAAAAAGACAGGGAGGGAGGGAGAGTAAAACCGGGAGCGAGCGGAAGTGGTGGGCGAGGCAGGGGGCAGGCAATATGTTGAGTTTGTGAAGGTCTGATAGAAAAACAGAGATAAGAGAAAAGGAGAGCTGCTGTAGGGGAGAGGACAGAGACAGCTCTGTAGTGAGAGTTGATGGTAAATTGGTGTCGGGAGACTGAAACAAAGAGCTGATCAAGGACAAGAGAGCTGCACACAGGCAGAGAGGTCAGTCTCCTTAACACAGATGCATAAAACACTGACATCAAGTGAATACAGAGGAGACAGGGAGGGAGGGAATGTTCTGTCTACAGGCATAAACGTCTCTGAACACACTCGAGGGTGATGAAAAGAATATAACACATGTTTAATGTTACCAAATGACATAAAATGTTGTTTGAAAGAATATTAATGATAGGGTCGCAGTGCAAAGACGACATTTGATTTCTCTTGTAAAGATTTTAAATTCTAAATCGGGGCCTCCCCCATGATCTCTAAGCAGATCAGGGACGTTAGGATTGGATCTTTATACAATTTACACTGCAAGATAATCTGGGCAGATAATCGATTCTGAGCAGCCTCGAGTCGGGAACGACCCCTCGATTGTCGGGAAGGAGGAATCGGACCTCAAATCGGCTTGATTATCCTGCAGTCTGAGCCAGGCTTAAGAGTTTGAATTAATAAAACGTGAGGAGAGACCCAGTACCAGGTTCTCCTCACACCCAATAAAAAACACTTCAGTAATTCTCTCTTTCACCCTCCTCTTTCTCACACACTGCTCGTGTCTGTCACTCTATCCCTCTCAGCTGATTGGGTTACCATGGGGACAGAGATTCACAGGCAGGTGGTGAATTCTCAGGGACTTGCATTAGCTGTGGCTTTTCCACTTCCGGAAGGTTAATGGGATCTCAAAGGAAATCAAGGATCCAAAAGAGTCAGGGAGTAGTGAAAGTTTTTAAAGGACACAAACAGCTGTCTGTCAACTAGTTTAACTGATTTATGAAGTTTACATTAATATTTCTGTCATCGCCTGTTCTAATGCTTATAGCTCAAGTCATTTGCCACTGCTTTCCCCGCTCTGTCAATCTGTCGGGTACTTTATTATGCAATCCATTACTACAACTGGACAAGCTCATCAGTAACAAAATAAAGCAGAAATGCATTTTTTAAGTGTGTTTTAATAGGTTTCGTAATGGGTCCAACAGATGACAGTGCTTTATGTATAACTAAAAGAATTGCATTGACTGCCCTTCCCAAACTAATTTTACTCTTTTTTCTGATCTTCCTAAACCCAATACAAAACTAAGTTATAGTCTTTTACTTTGCATATGAAAAGAGAGATGTTATTTTCACACCCTTTAAGTAAATATTTCATGTCTTATATAATCCTAACCAAAAATACTCTGTTCATTAAATAGATCATTTATTGTCAAATTATTGAATTGAGGAAAGAAATGTATTTAATAAAACAAATAAAAATTAGTTGGAGTTGTCACTATCGCAAATAAGAAAAACAAAAAGGAGAATTAAATGAATATTAGTGGAGACTATTGGGTGTATTATTTAATTAAAGCACTGCTAATGCCATTTGTTTTATAAAAGCTGGGAAAGAACTGAAGTAAACCGAGGCCGTGCTAGAGTTCTGTTTTGTCCTCTCTGCACAGCAAGTCTGCAAGAAAATGTTGGTGTTCGATACATGACAGCAAATCCAATACCTTCTGTGAGAAAGTATTGACCTTCTCTGGAAAGCTCTCCAACCTTTTTGTATCTCCCTTGTCCACTGCCTCACAATAGACAACATGAAGCCTACAGTATGCATTCATGTGAAAGGGTAATAAGTGCGCTTTGAGTCTTCCAGTGGTGCTGCAAATGCCTGGCTCCTGTAATAATACAAAACCTTTCACTTTTCTCTGTCAGAACCAAAGAGCGTGCACCTCCGAGACTAGTTCAAGCAATGTGTGATCAGCCTATTCAACGCTGGTTGACATAATTGCAAACAACATTCAATTGCTCTAAAAGCTGAAAATGTTGGAAAATGCACCTGAATGTTTATATTGGTGATGTTACATTTTTTCAGATACCTTTGAAGGTGGAAGACGAGCTGTAATCTTACAGCACAGAGTGACAGACAGCTGAAATATTTTCCCTGTCTCTAGGCTGATGATTTTGATGAAGAGTACACTCTCTAAAGCTTTTACTTGATCAAGAATGCTGCTTTGAGGTAAGAAACGGCAGGGATTCAAGAAGCACTTGTGCAAATAAAAAAATAGAAATGCAACGGAGAGCACATTAAATGACAGCTCTGCAGAATCCTACATCAGTTCTCGTGTCTCCTTCTGACTCTCATGAGCCCTCTCATTTTTGCAAAAGAGCAGGAGGTTGCAGAAGTATGTAAGTAGTGAGTAAGCTATGTTGCAGCTGGCCTTTATTTCTACAATGCTAGCATAATGTAAAACTATTGTGTTCAATGTTGCAAGATGAAAAAAAATCAATCAAATCTCATTGATCATTGTCATTTATCAGCACTTCCAGGATGCTCAGAAACTGAAGGACATTGGTAGTGAGACTCTTGAGAAACATTGGGCCTAACAACATTTTGATAACCTCTTAACTACTGTTTGACAACAGCTGGAGTTAGCATTCAGACCCTTCAAAATTATGGTTTGATTGTTTCACAGGATATAGTTGGAATGGCATACATTTCTAGCTTGCAGTTGTGTTAGCCTGCTGACTGTAATATAAGTGAATTGCTGGCTATCTGTAATGAAGACAAACAATAATGTCAGCAGGCAAATGGTATTTTTAGCATTCAAACAGTATTGCTAGCATGCAAATGGTATTTTTAGCAGGCAAACCTGTTATTGCTAGCTAGCTAGCTAATGCTAAAGTAAGGGTGTGTTGAAAAAGGCATACTCAAGTCCTCTAACAGTGTTTTTTCTATTCTTGTAGTGCCGTCTTAATGTTAATAAAATAAATATACCCTATAGCCCACACAGTTTTTCACATTACATCAAAAAAGTAGCACAGAATCCAGCACAACAAATCCTCTCATATTGATCTATAAATAACCTTTTTTTAAACTTGACATTGCAGATAATCTCATGACAAATTATCCAGTCCTTTAAATAGAACTCCTTACAGTGCATGTAAAGTGAATGGGTTAACAAATATTGCAGGAAATATTAAGAAAGGCATTAAAACCTAACTAGCAGTAATGTTTGTTTGCTAATATAAGCTGGTGAACAGTACTGTTAAAGAGCTAATGGTAGCTAGGAACTGGTTGAATGTTAAATGTAGCTGACTAATAAGGCATCAAATATGTTGTTTTACCTAAAGATATGGCTTGATTTTCATTCACTTTTCTTCTCAGTTTCTCATCAACAAGGAATTGGTAAAATGAACAACTGTTAAAACATGAATATACAAATTGGGGATTAAAACATCCTTTAAGCTTCCCAGCATTGGTATGATTTCACCTTCTGAATATGAAGATTTGGGCCTTTCTTCTGTTGCGTATGTATTCTCTTGTTCTAGTGGCAAGGCAGTAGGGGTGTAACGGTACACATAAGTTCACCATCAAATACACTCAAGAAACTTCAATACATTCAGAACTCCGCTGCTCGTCTCCTCACACATTCCCGCACCCGAGACCACATCACCCCCGTCCTTCATAACCTCCACTGGCTCCCCATCCCCCAGCGTATCAGCTTCAAACTCCCCATCCTCACCTACAAAGCCCTACACAACCTGGCTCCCCCCTACCTGTCTGAACTCCTCCACCGGCACACTCCCAGCCGCACTCTCAGGTCTGCTGATGCAAACCTCCTGTCCCCCCCCTGCAGGACAAACTATCGGTCCTGGGGGGACAGGGCCTTCTCCATTGCTGCTCCCACCCTCTGGAACTCACTCCCAAAAAAACATTCGAGACTCCCCCACACTCACTTCCTTCAAGAAATCCCTAAAAACTCACCTCTTCAACACTGCCTACAACCACTAACTCCCATCCTGGCCCCTTACATTGCTTCTTTGTTGTACTGTCCTAGTTGTTTTTGTTTTGTTTTTTGGTTGTTTTCTCCTTGTCAAAGCGTCTTTGAGTATCTAGAAAAGCGCTATATAAGACCAATTTATTATTATTATTATAAGTCAAGGATCAATTGTATCCTTGTTTTGGGTTCATACAACTACTACAACTTGCATTTGTGACTTTCTAGGTTTGTCTTATTTATTTTGAACCAACAGTAGTGCAAGTTACAGTATGTTCCAGCTTGTGTCATTTACAACTACCTGTAATTGGGAACAGCCTGCAGTGTATTAAACATCAAACACAAAAGAGAGAAAAATAAAACAAAATGGGTAAAAAGCACAGAAAAGAATAATACTTTTTCTAGTGTAAAATATAAGACAAAATATAATATGTGCCTTTTGAAGCAATGTATCCTATTTATGCTTAAAAATTGTGAGTCTTGGAGGATGTTATGCACCGCTTAAAAGGTACCTAAGTCCAGTAAAGGGCAGGGACCACAGACTGGCTTGTTAGAACAGTATTTACCATGAGCACTCTTAATACATTCTTGAAGCGTATGTGCGCATAGCCTTAAAAGTATATTAGCTTTGGTAATGTCTTTGACACTTGCTGCTTTCGCATCCAGAGGCATTTTGGTAACTGTAATGGGTAAGCTTGTAAAGCGCTTTCGAGTCTTCTGACTACTCAAAGCACTTTTTACACCGCAGGTCACACTTTCCCATTCACACACTGATGGCAGTGTGTGAATGGGAAAGTGGAAACATGTTTAGAAAGCTAATTTCTGTCTCTCTAGTTCTTCACTAAAGGAAGAGGATCAACAGGCTGTCTTTGGGTACTGACCATGGTCGCTGTGGACTGAGCCAATCCAGAAAGTGAATTAAAGATTCCCCATCACCATTGATATCATAATATCATATCATAAAACCATTAATTGTTACTAATTGTAGTAATGATGATGGTGGCAATAATGATGATGATATTGTGGATGAATATTAGTATCATTACTATACAAGCAAATTTTTTTTAATTAATTTTTTTTATGTTTATTTTCTATTCCCACCCATTTTTTTTCGGCGATCTCCCGCGAACCCGATCTGACTCCCAGTCTCCACCCGGAGGAGAGCAGGCGGGGAGCGAGAGCTCGCGCGATCTCCCGCGAACCCGATCTGACTCCCAGTCTCCACCCGGAGGAGAGCAGGCGGGGAGCGAGAGCTCGCGCGATCTCCCGCGAACCCGATCTGACTCCCAGTCTCCACCCGCCTCTTTCCCTCTTTCCCTCTTTCCCTCTTTCCCTCTTTCCCTCTTTCCCTCTTTCCCTCTTTCCCTCTTTCCCTCTTTCCCTCTTTCCCTCTTTCCCTCTTTCCCTCTTTCCCTCTTTCCCTCTTTCCCTCTTTCCCTCTTTCCCTCTTTCCCTCTTTCCCTCTTTCCCTCTTTCCCTCTTTCCCTCTTTCCCTCTTTCCCTCTTTCCCTCTTTCCCTCTTTCCCTCTTTCCCTCTTTCCCTCTTTCCCTCTTTCCCTCTTTCCCTCTTTCCCTCTTTCCCTCTTTCCCTCTTTCCCTCTTTCCCTCTTTCCCTCTTTCCCTCTTTCCCTCTTTCCGACTCCCGGTTTAAAGGGAAAAATGAAAAAAAAAATTGCTTTTGAAATATTTATACAAATATAAAGACATTTTAATTTACTTGTTTCTTCTTAACAGTTTAGATATTATGCCCATTTGGAAAAGTGTTTGTTCACACGCACAAGTGAATACACTTCCATCTGGGCATAATATCTAAACTGTTAAAAAAAAAACAAGTAAAATAAAATGTCCTAAAGGAGGCCTACCTCTTGAATGGTAGTGGGAATGCAACCGTTGACAAAACACTGAAAATAATAGAAGCATTTTGTATTTTTCATTTAATCCGTTTATTGTGAAATGCATGATAGCCTTGCAAAGTAAATGTATTTTTAAAAAATGGAAGAAAGAAATGCATCCAAATAAAGTTACATACCTGTTCTTATGCAAAGTCTCTCTGAAGCATCTGACGACGACAGACGAAATCTCCCTCATGCCTCCTTGAGAACCATAGTTATCCTCCTTAAAAAGAACAACATTAAAACATAGGTCAGGGTAGGTAATAGAATGCCAAAGTAATTGCAGTTTCATCGTTATTCCAATAAAAGGATTTGCAACAAACATCGCAATAGTCAGAATTCATCACAAACAGTAACAATTTTTGATAAGGACAAGCAATGCTTTCTCACTCAGCATGTTTACATCCAGACTGTGCAGACTTCTTTACAAACACATTTCAAGAGGCTGAAAAGTCTTGCCATTACATTTGAGCTATATTTAGAGTTAAGTGTCTGGATGACTGTCCGTCTGTCTATCTCAGCCTTATTGTACACTAATAAAAATATATATTAATGTGTGATTCTGGGAAGAGAGACATTTTAGGATTTTTATTTATTGAAACTTTATTTTGATCATTTTCTCCTGTTTTATATAGTATTAAATAGAACAAAAACAATTCAACAATGCTTTTGCATTTAGAAAGAACACAAAACAGGATATACATGTATATACTTTAGATATATAAAGCCTCTCTGAAGCATCTGACGACAGAAGAAATCGCCTCTCCTCGACTATCTGTTGAGAAACAAAAGAAAAACAAAGACCTTACTATTTTAAAACTTTTATCATTTTCTTTAGTAGTTATTGGGGGGGGCAAGGAAGCAAAACATAACTTAATAAATCCTTCAAACAGGAGCTTCTTGGTGTGCAGATCTTGTTTTGCTTTCCTTACCTATTTTTTATTTTGGATCCAGCACCCACTGAGGGATGTGTCTTTCTTGATTTTTCATCGTTATCAAGCAGCACATCAAAAATAAACGTATCCTTCCTTTCTGGGTTATCACAAATGCCGTCAACTAAATAAATGGTATGCTGAAATCAGAAAGAGTAAAATATGTTACTTAAATGTGCAGACATGTATTTATTTTATGCATGCAAGATCCATTTAGCACTGTAATAAGTGTTGATTGTTTACCATGTTTATTTTTGTCTGGACGAGACAGGACACTGAAGACACATCCAGAGAGTACAGCCATCGAGGGCAGGAATCGTATTTGCAGTGAGTTGATCTGAAAAATCATTAAGCTTTATGTTGAATTCAGAACAGCCTAGTGAAAATCACATATCACAGTTCTTTAAAAGGATTTGTACAAATACCTGACAGCTGTCTTGTTTGGTCAGTGTAATCATCCTCATGCTGCTTTTGTCTTGGCTGTGAAACAGATATTTAATCATTACTTGAGTCCCATTCCTCTGTATAAATTACAGCTGTAGTATGTTTTAAAACACTGATACATACGCCACCATGGAGGCAGAGCCGCACTCATGTGGTGAGTTCAAAGTCATGAATGACCAGATCGGGCCAACCGTGAATCATGACAAGGAAGTGAAGGTCCCAAAGACTCAGGGTATCCTTAAGCAGAAGAGAAGACAAAAAAAAAAAAAAGGCTTATATACTTTCCCCGCCTGCAATCTTTTCCAACAGGCCTTTTAACTTTGTGCAACTGTTTCTATTTGTTTTACCTCTCTTTTACCCATTAGCTTTGTTTACAGAGCACTTACCAAAAACCAACGCTACAAAGTTCTTTACATAACGTAGTAATCCTGACAATACACAAAAATAATGTCTCAATAAACCCGTAACATCTGAATAAGCAGTGAGTATGTTATTCTTCTTTTCTCTAGTCCCTGACTAAAACAACTTTATACGCAAGGCCGTCCCGTCCATGTAAACACGACTCGGAAAACAGGACACTTGGGCGCTTCTCACTCATTGTAGACAGTCATGACTCAGAGACATATAAAGTGACTTGATTTCTGCTGTATTTATGTGTGAAATGTTGCACTAGCTCCTTTATCAAAAAATGTTTTTTTACTTTCAGTTGGCATACACATTAATTCAGCTTACATGTGTTGATTTGAGGAATTTATAAACAGTATATAATATGTTTGTCAGAGACAATCATTGTAAGAAGAAGATATCCTTTATTAATCCCACAGGGGGAAATTACTTTTTCACTCCATTACTGAGACATGTTACACATAGGCTGAAATACACACACACACTAATAACACAGTAACTCACTTTTACCCAATGTATCATAATTACAGGAGGGAAAAGACACTGACCCGGATCACCAAGTGGATTTCATGGCCCAGACTGAACATTACCGCTGTACTGCAGCCCTCGTCGTGGTAATCCTTGGCTGAGCAGAAGTCTATCTTGATTTGAGACTGGAGCTGAGTGTGTGGAGAGGTGGAATTAAAATTCTGCTTATCAGAAAATAAAAATTAGCACTAAAAATAGAGGTTCTCAACTAAACTCTTTGAAAGACCCTACATCCATTATTTATACAGCTGCGATGACAAAAAGAGGATTTAATGTTTAATTTGGTCAACAATGAGGCTACGATAAAAATAAAAAATCTTTGATACATGTCTCGATCTTTGCCAATGCAAGGTTTGAAATGTGGAAAAACCCGCCCTTATGAGTAGAAACGCATTGTATATCCCTGTTGACAAAAACAATAACATGTATTACCATTACGTCACAGCAACAAAACCGTGCAGAGCAACGATTCAGAGAATAATCCTGAAAGACAGACGTGTCAGATTGTTAACTCCCCCTTGTTACATTGCACAGCTCATTTTTTTAAAATTGGTACAGAGTTTTCTCAGAATCATATAAAAAGTTTACCTTCAGATCCCTCGTCTTTCTGTGTGAGGAGATAGCCGTACGTTTTCTCGTCGCCACTGGATTGCTTCTCTGCCAAAGCCTTAAAAAGAAGAACCCACATCTTAATGTAGGTAATGAAATCCATTTGGATTATTACAACTGGTGACATTATCGAAGCAAAAGGTGAAATCAGACAAACATTTCATGGCCAGACACAGGCCTTCACTTATGGTGTGCCTTATAAACACTCTTACCGCGATGAGAAGGATTGTCTTGCGCGGGACTGTTGGGGCCCAAGCAGTAAGGGATGAGACACAGGAGTAAGTTTAAAGAAAAGGTGGGTTTTTATTTAACCCAAAAACAGAAAACCAAGTTTAAAAACCAAATTATGAGAACTAGACATATAAAAGAGGTCAAATTAATATAACTTTAAATCAACAAGGTGAAATCAAATTGAGAAACTGAATTCAGGTTCCTGAAATCAATGCAGTATGGTTACACCACTCGCTCTTTAAAGCCTCGATGATCCCAAGGAACAGCATCAGGTCAACCTCCCTCCTCAGTGAGGCCAGCAGCGCTCAGGGATCCTGTAACTTAATCTTCTCACCTCTCATCTTTGCACCTTCTCTCACAACAATGTCATGTTCAACAATATTTGTTCTCCCAGGATTCTCCTGGAAAACGTCTGATAAATCTCACCTGAAGCCGTTGGCCGTCTGAGATCATGGTCTACCAGGTCACTAGAGAGGTAAGTATTGCTCATCCACTTCATCATCCAGAACACTTCTTATTAGCATTAATTCTATCACTAGGTTGGAGCACCAGCACTTTCTGTCCTGGGTCGAAGGTTCTCCGCCTGGCTGACTAGTCGTAATAGGACTTCTGTTGCTGCTGGGTGTCCGCCATGTGCGATTGGGCCAACTTACCCATTTTCTCCAGCCGCTCTCTCATCTGGATGAGACTTCATGTCCACACAAAAGGAGAGAAACTAGTGGAGGATTTGGGTACTTTTCTGTATGCAAAGAGGAGGTAGGGCAGCCATTGATTCCAGTCTGTACCAGTGTTGTTTACAAACTTGGTCTGGTTAAAGTGCTCCGTTAGCCTATCTGTTTAAGGATGATATGGTGTGGTCCTGAGTTTCCTGATACCAAGTAACTGGTACACCTGTTTCAGCAGAGACGACATAAAGTTAGTTCCTTGATCAGTTAATATTTCACAAGGGAAGCCCACCCTTGAAAAGAACTGTACTTAACAGAAAGCAACTGCTTTTGCCTTTATGGATTTCAGTGGAAAGACTTCTTGATACTTGGTGGAATAGTCTGTTATAACCAGCATATAGGCCTAACGGTTTCCTACTTTACTTCTCTCTACAGGACCAACAATGTCCATCCCAAGGTGCTCAAATGGGGTGCCAATATGGGTAGTGGTTGAAGTGGAGCTCTTGGGGTGTTTTAGCAGATGTTATTTGGCACCGAGGGCAACTTTTTCACAACTGAGCAACATCTCTACGCAGGCCAGTGGAAATGATTTTTAATGCGATCCGTGTTTTTGTGTTTGCCCAGGTGGCCAGCCTAGGGAACTGAGTGCCCCAAGGCAAGTATGGTGTTTCCAGCTGCTTGGGCAACCACTAGCTGCAACGCTGACTGTTGTTGACAATAGAGGATGCCATTTTGTAGGATATACTCATCACTTATGATGTCCAACTCAGCTTCTGGCTCCTTCTCCTTGCTTCCTGGAAAAGGGAGACTAAAGATGGATCAGTTTTCTGCATATCACTTATACTACCTGGAACTTAAAAACCCTAGTTGTAACTCTGGCTCAGTGCTGGTTGATGGTGTCACCACTGTCTTTTGGAATTTTTCCTGCCTTCTCCGTCTGCAGGTTTTCCGAGACCTCCCAGGTGTGGTCTCCAACTCCTCATTGAAAAAGGGCAGGGCACTGAGAATTGCGGAGGGCTCATTGGATTGCATTCTGGTTATCACAGCATTACACTTTTTGCTTTGTTCCGGCTCCAACAAATCAAAAAGAACTGGTAGGTCTCTTCCTAGAACAGCATCAAAAGGCAAATTATCAGCAACCCCAAAGGAAAGTGGTACAAAGCACATTTGTGCAAGGCAAGATTATTAATATAGCACATTTCAACAACAAGGCAATTCAAAGTGCTTTACATGACATCAAAAGCATCATGACAGAGAGAAAAAGAAACAAAAGAAATATTAAAAATAGAAAATTTAAAAATTACTAAAACAAACAATTCACAATCACAGAGAAGATCCATTTGGACATTCCTTGGCATTTTTACTACCTCCTTCAGATCCCAGATTTTAAGGACTCACGTGAGATTTTCCCTGAATCCTGAAAACGTCTTGACAGGATGTGTATTTTTAAGGTTGAACACAAAACCTCCAACTGTTTGTCGCCCCAATAGATCTTCTGTGCAAGTGCATTGAGCAAATCAAAGACTGGATGTGTCAAAGTAAAGTAACCCAACACCTTCACTCTCTGTCCCTGAAAACCTCAAATAAAGCCAGAAATCTGGGGGTTATTATGGATTCAGATTTACATTTCGAGAGTCACATCAAATCAGTAACAAAATCGGCCTACTATCACCTCAAAAATGTAGCAAGACTTAGAGGGCTCATGTCAGCTCAAGACTTAGAAAAACTTGTACATGCCTTTATAACTAGTAGGCTAGACTGTTGTAATGGTCTCCTTGCAGGTCTTCAAAAAAAAACTGTCAGGCAGCTACAGCTTGTTCAGAACGCTGCTGCTAGAGTTCTAACAAAGACCAAAAAATGTGAACACATTACACCAATTCTTAAATCCTTACATTGGCTCCCTGTATGTCAGAGAATTAACTTAAAAATCCTACTGCTCACAAATAAAACCCTACATGGTTTAGGGCCAAAGTATATCACTGATATGCTCCCACTACATAAGCCTTCAAGATCACTAAGATCTTCTGACACCAATCTGTTAGTGATTCCCAGAGTAAATACAAATCATGGGAAAGCATCATTTAGTTACTATGCAACAAACAGCTGGAATAAACTCTGAAGATTTAAGACTTGCCCCAACACTGACCACTTTTAAAACAAGACTGAAAACTTGTATGTTCACCTTAGCCTTCTGCTAAATTTTAACTACATTGCACTTTTAACTTCTGCACTGTTTATTCCAGGTTAAAGACTCACCTGTTTACAGCTGCCTTTAATTAAACAATTTTAATCTCTCACTCTGCACTGTAACTTCTAATTATTTTTATATTTATCATTTTATTTGAATTATTTTTACTTAATAATAATTTCAGTGATTTTTAAATTTTCTATTTTAATACTGAACTTGGCATTTACTGTATCTGAAGTAAGATTTAAGCCTTAATCTTACGGAAATCCTAAGTATTGGATTTCAATCCTAAGTATTGGATTGTCTGGTTTGGCGTACAACCATAAAAATACGCATCCTGCAAAGACGTTTACAGGATTCAGGGAAAATCTCACGTGAGTCTTTCAAACACAAGTATGGGATCTGAAAGTAGTAAAAATGCCAAGGAATGTCCTCCAAAATTTCTATTGTTAATATGTTTGCATTCTCTGTTTTTTTTAATAGTCTTTTAATTCTTGCATTTTATTTCACTTTATTGTTGACATGTTATGATGTGAAGCACTTTGAGTCTGCCTTGTGTATGAAAAGCGCTATACAAATAAACTTGCCTTGCCTTTGTTAACTACAACAGTTGTGATTTTATCAGAGTTTTTCGGGTACATGGGTTAAGTATGGCCTTAAGTCCACATAGATAACAAATTAGCTTTTTGCTAGAGGGTTTTGTTGGCCTGCTAGCTGGTTGGCCCTCCCACATGAGAGACTTACCTGCACTGGTTGCTGCTCCCTGGTGGCACTGTTGGGCTGGTTTGTGGCTGTCCTTTGTCGTCCTCCCTGCATTGTAGCTCCATGGTTGACCCTTTTTCCGTGCCGCCACAAAGACATCGGCCAGCTTGGCAGCCAAAACAGATTTATTTATGAGCTAGGTTGTCCTAAAACTGCACCAAATTAAAACAAATAAAACAATAAAAATTGTCCTAAAATGTCTTTGCTAAAAGTTGGCTAAAGCAGGAATAAAAGTCAGGTAAAACAAGGGATACAAAGGAGAGCTAAAAGTCCAACACTTATCACTCAGCTCCAACAAAACAATGAGTAATTTGTCACGATCTTCTGTGACTGACCACGCCTGCTGCTTCCTTCGTAGGGTCTCCTCAAGTCGCTCAGCAAGTACACAGGCTGCAGGACGGGCACTGCAGAAACAAGAAAATACCACCAGTATAGAGAACAAAAGTGATGACGTATTTTTGTAGGCCAACCTGGAAGTAGCATCGCCATGGGTTCTGACGAGAATTCGCCTATGGGATTTTGGATCATTGCAGAAAATAAGTTCTTTGGCAAACACACGTTTCTGATACATAGGCGTTTTGTTTAGCAGGATAATCTTTACAAATGAACACCACTTTTATGAAGTTTGAAGCGTTAATGCAGCCGAGAGAAGTAAAAAGCTAACTTTATGCTACAAGCAAACTACACCACGGTCGGTTGATTTTGACGTCACTACCGTTATGCTTCATCGATCTAATCAGCGGTTTTGACAAGCTAGCGAAACCGTAGCTTAATAAGTTGTTTATTAACCTAATATTTGCAAGAGCACTGAAAAACAAGACTAGATGCTATAAGGCGGACTGGTGAGAGAGTTCCCAGCGTGATGACGTTAAATGTACCCGACAACCACTGTAGTCTCATTTAGCCACTTGTTAGCAACCTCCGTTTTTAGTACGTGTAAAAACTTAAAAATTCACAAGTTGGGGTCTTATCCAACGTAGTTTATCTCGTCTAACAAAACGCCTACACCTCTTAAGCTTGTGTTAACTACAGACCTTATTTCAGGCGTCTAACCACAAACCCATTCAAAATCCCCATTAACTTTTAGAGGATAGAACCCATGGCGCTAAAATGCTAACTCACTTCCGGGTTTTAGGACTCATTCCTGTGGCACTCTATTGTGCCTACACACACAATCGCCATACTTCTAAAACCAGAGTGTAACTACTGTCCCGAAGGGATACTGACACCGCTGGCAGAGCTCCTCACTGTGCATGCAGAGGCGCTGCTTGTCAACAGGCAAGGCAGGCAACTGCTTAAGACCCTAGACCAGTATGGGGCCCCTGAGGGCTCACCAACTGTTCTGGCTCCTCATTTAGCAGAAAAACTGTCAAACAAACTTAAATCAAACAAAGCTATAAAGGTGCAGGTAATCTGTCATTAGTCACACCAAGGCAGAAAGTTAACTCATTCTAAAAACATGCATAAAACCAAGAGTATTCATTAAAACACAAAAACGGCAAACAATAAAACCAAATCATAAATATCACAATATGAATAAAACCAAAAATATTTTTTTTAAAAACCTGCAGAGGCCTTAGCTTGGGCAGAAGGATAGTGCATTAATACATTTATTTATAAGCGCTTTTCAGAAACTCAAAGACACTGTACATTTGTTTAAAAAGACAGAAAGGTCAGAACAGTAAGGACAAACGACAGACATTGCAACAATTACACATAAATCAAAAAGACAACATCAAGGTACGGCTACGGATAAACAGAGCACACATCAGTCATACATTAAAAGCTTGTTTGAAAAGATGAGTTTTGGTCAGGGATTTAAAAGTAGAAGGGTCAGTGCACTGTTGAATATGTGTGGGGAGTGAGTTCCAGAGGGCGGGGGCAGCTATGGAGAAGGCTCTGTCGGTGCTCGGTTCTAAGTGCTGTGAGTGGGGAAGTTGACGTGCTGTGTGAAGTTGAGGCAGTGAAGTAGGTCCAGGAATTCTTTGGCAGTTTTACATTCAGTGTCATCGATGTGGAAGTTAAAATCCCCGCGGAGCAGAACAGAATTTGAAATGGAGCAGATTTGGGTCAGAAAGTCAGAAAAATCACTGTAAAAAGAAAGGTTTGGTTTAGGTTAGTCTTTCCAAAATGACGGGGACAGTAGCGCCAGGGAGGCAGAGAGTTGTAGCATTGAAGAACCGAACATTCCTTATTATGGAATCGCCGATTATCAGAGTCATGGGAGAGAAAAGTGGATGAGGAGATGAGGCCGGAGTGCTGACAGTGCAGGCCTGTACACGTTAATGATGTCAGTGCGGGGCGGACTCACCAGCTGAGGAGGAGCGGTCAGGGCAGGTGAATGCTCTGATGAAGGGGACCGTGCCAGCTGTGAGCGAAGGAGACCACCGGAGCGTCTGTTTACAGCTTCCCTCAGCAGCCTTTTGGGGTGGGAGGAGAGCTTTAAGTAAAAATATAAAATGGGACAATTTGACTTGAACATCACACAAGGTTTATTCAGCTAAAAACAGCCTGGGGTCAAATTGACACCAAAGAACACCAATGCGTACAAAATGTGTACAGGACATTGAAAACATATCATCATGTTAATTTTATGTATACCCAGTTGTCTCCATTAAATTAGAAAAGGCATTAAATATGAAGCAAAAAAATGATGTCAATCATTTATTTAGAGATGTTAAACATTGAATAGGGTCAAATTGACTCCAAAGATAATAGGAGGGTTAAAGCGCTGTTCTTGCCTTGCAGTTAGCTCATTATGCCCTCTTGCTGACCCATGTGGGCCTGGAGAATGGACATCAAGTATGACAGAGTTGGCTCCTTACCTTCACCCTCAGTGCTTCCTACAGTCCCAGAAGCTCCATTGTCTTGAATAGAATATTTTAGTACTCTTTAAACCTCTGCTGGCTTGCCTTTCCGGGGTGTTCACTTTGTAAGGATGGCCTAGTGGCTTAGGCCCAACAATGAGGGAAAATTAAAAAATGCAGTGAATTAATTTACAGTGAAATCAATCAAGTGCAGCAATATGTACAGTGCAGGCCTGGAGAAAATGTAAAAATTAAAAATAATACTTGCAAGAAAAAATAACATAATGCAAAAAGTGCCAAACAAAAGAAGAGACTGAGCTCTAAACAAAGCCAGTCTGGGCCCCTTGCAGCTCTGTACTATATGATGAGTTGTTGAATCTCTCTAGCACTGTGCCACTCCAACTCCAACCTCCAACTACCTAAGAAGCCCTCTGGCCTCCTCTTATATAGGAGCTGGCACCTACCAAAAGGGGTTGGAAATCAATTTACTCTCAGGTGAGTATTATCTGTTCTACAAACAACACATACTATCTGCAATAAGGCTAAAAGCATGTCAAAATACATTTCAGTTAAGTAAATACTTAAACAGTCTTTTAAATAACATTTTTAATCTCAACAACCTAAACAACCCTCCACTTCTACCAAACATGGCACCTTCCACTTGACACACCCCCATATAAACCCAAGGCAGGCTTCAGCTCTGTTTGACACTTCCTGGTTGAGAAACAGGAGTGCAGGCAGGGCTGTGGAGCAACAGGTGACTAACAAGATATATTTGATGTGTAACAATGAATAAAATGTGTAAAAATAGCCAATGTGTGTTTTCTTTTGGTTGAAAATACAATGTTTGAAGTCATTTGTCAATGAGTTATTCTTAAGATTTATCAGAAGTTATTCACACAAAGTACTTGTTGCTAGTCATGCTAAGCTAACATTAACACATGCCTCTCAAATTGTTTTGTCACTCTGTTAGCATGTAGTTGCAGTATTTATTGGAAGTATCCGTATGTACTTAAATGGCTATGTGTAGCGTTAGCATTAGCATTAGCCTTGATATTACGTGTCATGGATTTCTTCTGAGCTTCTGATGTAGCATAGCACATTGCTTAACATTAGCCTTGTTGTTATGTTTTATGCAATGCTTCTGAGGTAGCATAGCATGTAGCATAGCTTTAGCATGTAACATATTAACATGTAGCTTAGCATTAGCGACAACTAAGCATTCTTTTTGTTATATATTTGCACTACGTCAGCATTGATCATTGAATCGTTTGTTTTTCTTTATATAGACCTTTGATATGACAGTAATCTGTGCATTTTGTTTTGTCTTGTAGTTTTCACTCCTTATTCAATCTGGTGAATAAATCAAAGAGCAACTAACTACCTGACTCACTCATCATTGAATGGAGTTTGGCTGACTGTCAAACTACGTGCATTAAACACCCAGGGAGGACTGTTACAATAGGCTTCACTTCTCCACTTAAGCGCATCAATTATATTGATTTATAATAATTCATTGCTCCAAGCTTAGGCTGTCTTTAACTCTTTGAGTCTTAATATTTATACTGTACCTATTTAAGGATGTGATATTGTTAAATCCCAGAGCCATATGATCATTAAATTATTATAATAAGATGTGCAAGCTTGTCATCTAGTTAATTCATTGTTTTGTATCGCTGTATGAAGGTCTTAACTTTAAAGATGAGAGAAGCTGTTTACACAAACTGTAAAGGTCTGTGTGCAGTAATAGTGCAGCAAATATGATTATATATTATGCATATTTCACTGTATGGATACACGTTGGAAAATATACTGTAAGGCATCCTGTCTTAATTCTAATTACTTTACTTGAGTTTGGTTTAAATAAATCCATTACCAGCAGATGTAAAAGTGTTGTGAGGCTAGGCCTGTATGTTTTCCTCCCTCTGCCTTGACCTCTTTGTGCTAAATTACCGGGTTAACGAGTGTCGGTCCTCTGACCGTTAGGCTGTATTAATTTTAACCTAAATTCAACAACTAAAACTGCCCAGAAGTAATATTTTTACACTATCTAAATCTAAGCCTCACTCATAAATTACATGTTAAAATCAAAAGCTAGACAAGCTAGTGTTACTGAGGATCTGTTGTATCAAACATCCTCTGCAATATAAATGTGATATTAAAAAATAAAATAAGATTTTAATAAGACCTACTGTCTAATTTGTAGTTTCAAAATCCGATACATGTTGAAGCAGGTCTCGTTGATGTGTAGCACATGTCCTCCATATTGTGTGTCCTTCTCTGAAAACTGCTCTTCAAATGATCCTCCAATGATTCTCCATTCAGGAGTTGATGGCTTTGGGTATTTTTTGGGTAACAGAGAAAAATAAGCAGTAGCATATTGTTAGACACGAAAGACTAACAGCCTAACGTACCACACTACTGACCGCGCTCCAAGTTCTCCAGGCAACACCCACTTTTTCAAAAATACTGTAATGTCCTGTAATTTAAAACATCAATATACTGTTTGGGGCCTTTGTCCTTTTGCTAAGGTGAGCATCCCACAATGCATTGCTAACTACAGTTCTTAACTGTTTTAGATCAAAACAGTATTTTAGTGTTGAAAATTGGCCGTAAATTTACAGCAATTGCTTACAGTGCAGCAACGGGAGCAATTTGGGGTTTAGTGTCTTGCTCAAGGACACCTCCAAATAGGTCTGCAGGAGCTGGGGATCAAACCCCCAACCTTCTGGTCGCGTGACGACCAACTCTACCACTGATCCACAGCTGTTTCCTTTTGCCTAGCTCTGGTGATCCGCATGGACAAAGAGTAAGGTCCTTTACCTGCTTTTTGTAAAGCGTCTTGAGATAACACTTGTTATGAATTGGCGCTATACAAATAAAGATTGATTGATTGATGGTGCTGTCTAATGTGTTGATGTGTGCGCTATGACTTACGGCACTGCAAACCTGAAATTTCCACACACAACTGATTGACAAGTACTGGCGGGTCTTGTAGACCCGTTGAGTCATCTTGCTAAAATCTTCTTCTTCTTCTTGTGTTTTGATGCGTCTGATTCTTCTTCAGTGTTAGTTGTTTGATAGCAGTTGGCAAACAGTTTCAAGCATTACAGCCACTTGGATTGGAAGGTGGCTACTGCCATGTGTGATTGCCAGTCAGACGTCGTATGACTGCACGCACCCAACTGTGACACATGTACTGTGACGGTTAGGGACGAATACACATACTTATACACCCTTACATGGCAGCAAACCCAAGTTTCTGTGGTGCCCACTAGTAAATTGCACTCTGCTCCTGACGTTTCAGGGAAGGCAATTAAACAAAATTTTCTAGAAATGTAACCAATTTGCACAGGACTGAGTCCATCTCCAGTGGCTTTATTCATAACCGCCCTTTAGAAAAAGATAGTCACCAGGCTTTTGCAGCTTTTATTGGAACCAAACCTTTAAAGTAAATGATAATATGTTTTTGAATCCAAGAATAAACTTTCAATCATTACAACGCTATTCTTGGTACATGAATCTTGCTTGATGAGGTGAGTAATTTACTTTCAGCTAAAGTACTGCAACATAGCAAAAATAGAGATCATTTATTAAACCAGGTTTTATGAGAGAGGGTTTTCAAATTCATGCCCTCAAATTACCGCTCATCAAAGAGACCTCTTATTTGAAGAAAATAGACTGTATATATCACCACAGTCTTACCTTGAAAAACAGATTGATTGGTCCACTTATGGAAGCACTAACCTGACTGACATCTGTATTTGTTTTCATTTAGCACCTAACAATCTCAGCCAAGAAAGATGTAACATAATTGACTGTGCTCTTAAAATTGAATTACAAAGTGGGGTCTACAATTTGAAAGCTATTTTTTGCTTGGCCTACCAATTGAACATTAAACTAGAAAACAAGGTGACAGGGAGTACACCCAACAGTTTGTAGTGGCAGTAAATGGACATTTTAACAGCATGTTGTTAACCCAAATTACTTACTCTAATTTAGTTGGCTGTTTCTTTATGTAATAGTTACTTTAAAAAACAAATTCTATTACAATGGGTTTGTTTTTTTTTGGTCATTTGATGTAGAGCTGAGAAAAAACACTGAGGCTAGGTTCAACTGGTGGGACTCCCTATCTCTTTACTTAGTTACAATCCATTGTTAATGTAAAATCATTGAGAAGTGTAATTAAGTATTATAGTTATTCTAATTTTTTCACAGTGCTGGAACACACATCTGCTATTAAATTAAATCCACTTACAAGAAACAACCGTGACAATCAAAATAAGTCTTAAATCTCACAAATATATGTCATAAATACTTTATGTTTCAACATCAATGTGAACTGAAACACAGAATGCTTGTTCTGCTTTTGAGCCAGCACTTTATGCTTTTCTGAGACGTAGCGATATAATCTGAAAACATAAGACATCCTTCTACACCTGAAATTAAAGACATTTACAAAGCAGTGATTTTAAGCCTAAATGAACCAGAGTTTGGGAATTATAGTTCAACACATTTTATAATATAATACCTTACCATAAGGTTAAAAGAACACTGAGTGCCCCTCACACAGGCAGAGATATGTGATGGGGCGTTCGTTACACATTTTACTTATCATCTGAGACCAACGTCGTAACCAACAGTAAGCAGATGTCTTGGAGGAGTTATAAGCCATCTGTCCCCATATGGAGCCAGCCTCCTGGCACACTCCCCCTTGTCCTGACACTGTATATCTGAAGACGCTTACACAAACAAGAGGATAACTGCATGGGATCATTTGCATTGACTAGTTGGCAAAGTGTTCCCAGTAAAAACTTAATAACTCTGCAGCCTCTTCAATATGTACACGCAAAGGAAATCAGATCTCTGAGCAGATTCTCCCCTATGTCAGAGACTCAGAATGAATTCAAAGTAGCATTTAAACACCTAACTTCTACTACATATTGATCTTATACTGGCATCTCTTCCTTATTTAATGCTTCACCGACAGAACAGTGAAACTGTTGTTTCAAACAAGGCACTTCTTTTTTTCCATTACAGTTTATGTGCAATGGAACGGCACCAGTCTATTTGTACACTCTTATCTCAGGTGTGCTAATTGAAAGAATCGTTCAAGGCAAAACTGTGACACAAAGGGATGTTGGGATGATGACTCAGCCTACCCATTAATAATAAATATAACTGCTTAAAAATGGCATGAAAACTCTTTTCAAAAGTGTGCAATTCGGACTGAAAAGTTTGATCCTCCAAAACTGTAGATCTGTCAAACAAAAGGGCACTGAAAATTTGATTAAGTAGCCGAGTTTTTGACCTATAGCTTTGATGTTTAAACTGGAAATAAAAAAAAAACTTCAAACTTCACTTCTCTTATAAACAAAGGGCACAGCCAGGAGCAACATGTCTTGAATACAGTGTTAGTACAAGAAGATATATGCAGTATGAAATTCATAGAACGAGTCAAATAACAACCCAGAAAGGAAAGCTCTGTTAGTTTTTATGTCTATCTGATCTGCAATAACGACACAAATGTTCTCATTGATGTGGTGCACAGTTTGACAGTTGTCCTCCTGCGAATGCTGTGTCAGTCTTTGACTAAGCTTTCACTTTTTAATGAACTACTTTCAGTCTGTTTCACAGTTAGAGGAAAAATAAAAGTGTTCTCCGTCTCCTTGTTATCTTTGTTGTTGTTGTTGTTGTTGTTGTTGTAAGGCTTTAATCCCACTGCACAGGAATATTTCTCGACCACAGTGTATGCTTCTTTGGTGTTTTTTTGTTTTTTGGAGTAATACTCACGACCAAATGTTTGAATATGCCAAAGGCACCAGACAGTTTAATTCCTAAACTTCCATCATTAATACATATCCCACCGCCACCAGTTCTCTGCGACATCACCACTTACAGTAATAAAAGAAGCTAAAATGGGTGTAAATGACACAATCTGCAAAATAAGACGAAGGACACCCAGAAATCATGTTTCTGTTTGATTATTGATCCAACACTACGAATCGTAGTATGAGTAAGCTCTGACACACCGTCCGCTCCCGCCTCGGCCCCGGGTGTGGGCTGTGGAATGGGTAAGTCTAAAGCACGAGGCTCCTGCTCTAAAAAAGATTCTCATTTCCTGCTCATCCAACAAAAACTGTCCAACACCCCCACATGAAGATGGAGCAGCTTTGCACTTAACACCATCCCACAATCACTCCCCCTTAAGTTTCCTCCCACTAAAAGTTAAAACCAGCTTTGTTTATATGCATGACAACAGTCTGGAGTTACCACGCAAAATACATAGAAGTACTTAAAGGCAAGAAATATCAGGGCTCCTTGCAACAAAGTTCTAACCACCATCTCAGTTCAATACAAGTTCTTTCAATTGTTTTAATTAACTTATAGCCAAAGATCATTTGGATTAGAACTGAAGAATACCAGGTTGCTGAAAAGCAATGTAAGAGAAATGTTTTTCTAATGTTATTATCCTATTAAATGGTTATTTAAAATGCTTCAGAAGGTGCAAACTGCAGCTACCAGTAGCGTGGTGGGCGGCAGTAGCTCAGTCTGTAGGGACTTGGGTTGGGAACCGGAGGTGCCCTTGAGCAAGGCACCGAACCCCGAAACCACTCTGGAGCGCTTGCTGTGGGCAGCCCCCTCACTCTGAGACCTCTCCATTAATGCATGTCCATAGGATCCTGTTTGTGCATGTGTGTGTATTTCGGCCTATGTGTGTGTTCATGTTCATTAAACAGAGTGTAAACCGAATTTCCCCTTGCGGGATTAATAAAGTATAAATTATTATTATTATTATTACCAGCAGCCCAGGAGACACCTAATTATCCATCATGCAAATTGACAATAAATTACCCAAATCCACTCCCACTGATAGATTTATGATGGTTATTAGGTTGTTGAGTTCATCTACTTTTCAGTTGTATTTTTCAGGATTGATGAGAAAACCTTGATGCAATGAGTCACTGACAGATCAGTGTGAAACTTGTTGAAAGTGTTGATGTCATCCGTAATATGTAGGAAAAATAATGTGCGTCATGGGATCAAGGTTTTTACTCAGAAACATCCTGTGGATATTGTAATCATGAAGATGTGCTCACATATATGTGTTTGCAGCACATGTGCAGGGTGAGGAAAAAGCAATTTTATAAAAAAGTTTCTTGGAAAAAAAACTATATTAAATTGTGGGGTAATTTGGCGGCAAAATGCCATTTCCTATCAAGTGTCTGCATATTTACAATCTAAAAGTTGTCTTTCATCATCAATACTTAAAAAAACTTGCAGAATCAAAGCCTGAACTGCAGCTGTATGACTAACCAGATGAGATGTCCTTTAGTTACCTCACAACCTGTTCTTTCCTCATGCAGAGTTATTGACCCTTCTAAGAGATGGCATCTCCAGCTCTCTTCTGCCCCTCTCAGGCTCAACTGGGAGAAGCAGCACTTCCGGTCGTCTTCCTCGTTTGTATTCCTGTGATGCTGCAGTCCTCCTCCCTCTCTCAATCTTTCAGCTTGTTCTTGAAGAGACATCTGCAAACATGGAACATAGTTATACTGTGTCTAGTGACGTTGTTGAAAAGCAATGTCATGTTTATGTATGAGTGTACACTGTAGGGACTCCAGAGTGAATAATAAAAAAAAGGAATATGGTGAAATAAGCTTGATTATAGAAATAAAACTCACCACTATGTTTGCACATGTGAATGCATTTGAGAGCCTTTACAATAATCTTGTGGCCCATGGCAAGAAAATGACTTGTACTACGTAGCATGTTAGTGCTTATCCTGGGGGAAACTGTGATTCCAGAAGATCAGAGAGCAATTGAATGGGTATAAAAAGTAGGAGTTGACTTAGAGGAGAGCAGCTGACGAATTCAGTGACTCAATAAAAGTGAGGTGATGATCTGTAGCAGCAGCAGCAGGATCAGTTTGAGAGTATGTTTCAAGGCAGATACAGCAAGACAACTGAAAGCAACTGTTTATGCATCATAAGAATCTGCAACAGTTTGATATTCTACAACTACTCTAATTGTATATTTCATTAATAATGCACAAACTTTAAAATGTTGCAAAATTGAATTTGCTCCTTGCAGCTTGTAAACTAGAGTAGCTGAAAGTTGATGCATGCAGATGATGCTCTGCAGATATTTAACACAGCATACTGTAAATCAGAAAATAACATGACATAACATGTATTAAGCCTGAGCTCTTGCAGCCCTGTTTCATTCCAGACCTTGCCCTTCTCCTTGTCAACCCTGTCTCTTTTTTTGCCTTTTCATTTGATTTCATCAAGCAAGATTCATGTACCAAGAATAGCGTTTTAATGATTGAAAGTTTATTCTTGGATTCAAAAACATATTATCATTTACTTTAAAGGTTTGGTTCCAATAAAAGCTGCAAAAGCCTGGTGACTATCTTTTTCTAAAGAAAAATACCCCAGAAACAGAAATGTATACAAAACATAAATAATGGAAATTAAATTATGATTTCCAGGAAATATGTAATGTAAATGGTACAAATGTATTGATTACTTTTCCTTCGTCGTTCTATTAAAAACATTGTGTGACTCTCTCTACAGGAAGTGTTGCCCAATACGTGAGCACAAAAGAATACTTAAATCACTCCTTGTTGCACCTTGAGGGAAATAAAGCAGAGTCTAATGATGATAAATAGCAGCAGCAGGTTTCTCTAGTGGGTGGCAGGTGTTTTCTCAAAAAAAGGATTTGCTCTGCTCCTCATTTACTCGTCTCTGTGCTTTAGAAGTTTCAAGACTTAGTGTGGAGCCAGAGCAGCTGCTTCTCCCTTGCTGCTAGTCTCACTCTCATGTTGGAGACCTCTACAAACATCACAAATGTCATGTCAAGCTTGCAAAGAAGCATGGTGCTAATTTGTTAAATAAACCAGACTTGGGGGAATATTTTTTTCAAGAAGGAAAGTATATTTGGCTCACACTTGACTGCTGCTGGTCTATGTTGCTGCTAACATACGTACAGTTCCTGGTACAATTCTGGTAGCTCTTGCATCACATCCACAGCCTCAAGCCCTTGATTATTACAGGTTTGAGAGGCATCTTGTTGTTACGGACAACCAGCTCCTTGGGTCTAATTAAATTTGTGCATAGTTGCACCACGCGTTTCCTCAAAGCACATTTTGAAGCTCTTCCTAGAATCACAGCATCCCTCCTCCTTTACCTCACTTATACAGTATTCAGTAAAACAAATCTATCATCTTGTTTGTGGACAGAGTACAGGAGAGGTGACAGCAGTGGGTGTTGCAACTTGCTGGAAAGAAATAGAAAAGAGATTCAAATAACAATACAGACAAAGAAGAAGTAGGAAGGAAGATATTAGAATACCTTGGACAATATGAAATATCAGTAATAATCAGTATCTGAGCTACACATGGCCCTTGCTGCCTGCAGAATTAATAACTAATGATTGTTTACGTATATCTTCACTCTTAATATTGCAGTCAGTAACACACTTTGTCACCTTATCAAATGGGGTTGTGTTGGGTTGTAAAGCGGTTTAATTTCCCCCTGTCTTTGGGGATTATGTGTCTGCAAAGTTCATATTGTGCACTGCTTGCGTCTTTGATATGGGATGAGTCACCCTCTGTGGACTGAGGGAAACACGTGAGTAAAGCTGATCAGCTAGACAGAGTCAGGGCATGCGGGGGATGACTTCAGCAAAGAAAACATTTTGCAACTGCCCACTGAAGGTGAACAGCTGGCAGACTTTCTAAGGTGTTGTTTGACAGCTGATGTAGCATAATCACAAAAAGACTACTCATAAGTTTTAGTATGCATTTGGGGGGGGGGGGGGGGGGGGGCTAGCTAAGTAAGCTAGCTAGTTAGTTAGCTAACACGAAATGTACTAATAACCTTGTTTTGCCACAGTGAATGTAGTTTATATTTTCTACAACACAAACTACAAGACATTACAACACTTGCATTAACACTGTAACAACAACAACAGTTTTGTAATGCCGTTCTGGTGCCGAATTAAATGTACTATAGTCACGAGTATTGGGGTAGCTGGCTGTCTTGGTTCCAGGCGCCAATCTGTTGATATAAGGATTTTGTGAAAAATGAAGGGAGGAATTGAATGGGGAAATTTACTTCCGGAACCAGAGCCACCGAAAAAGTGGGAGATCACTGTTGAGCTCTATACGACAATATTATTATCATTACTATTTACATACTTTTATTAATCCCTGAGGGAAATTCTAGTTATACACTCTGTTATTTAGAGACATGCTTCTCACACACATAGGCCCGAAACACACACATGCACAAACAGGACCTGTGGACGTCATGCATTAGTGAAGAGATGTCAGAGCTGCCTGCTACACACTGCTACACAGGCAGCGCACCGGAGCTGTTGGAGGTTCGGTGCCTTGCTCAAGAGCACATCGGCAGTACTTGGGAAGTGGCCTTGCAACTCTCCAACTATAGACCAACTCAGCTGCCACATAAGCTTGTCTTGTCTATTTATTGTGTGGGCATATGTTCTATCTCTTCAGTACAGAGCTCATCTTCAATTTGTGGTGACCAATACGGGAAGTAAACCAGAAACTGATTAGCCGAACCCTTGGTACAGCAGGTTTGTTGCTCCAATTAATACATAGGAATAAAGGCATTTTAAATTATTCAAAACATTCAATTCCCATCCTTTTCATTGGTAATGTTCAAGCATTACAGTGCCTTCAATAAATGACCTCAAAAACAGCACTATTTTTTTCTCTTAATTTCACCTCAATGAAAATGTAGTAGCTTTTGTTAAGTTCTAAATACAACCATGTACTGGACTAGTTGTTTTCAGTCAAGTGAGTGGCGCAGAGACCTAGAAGGCAAAAAGAGCTGAGGAAAGTAGCAGCCGCCATTGAACACTCTTTGGAGCTGCAGAACAGGCTTGATCATTTTACACCCCCCAAAAAACCCACCACCACCGGCAGGATGAAAGCCAACTAAAGTACGGACAGCTTTATGTATTTCAACAAGGCTGGGTCTGTATTGCTTCTGTTTGCGAAGTGAAAAGTAAGGAAGTTGCACTACATGAGAGCAGTAGCATAGGGTTTCGCAATAATACTTTTTATGAATTGGCGCTGTAAAAATAATGATTGATTGATAGTTTCAAAATCACTGCCAGCTGTCACTTTCAGGCAGTGTTAGTTACAAGGCAGAAATATTTTGCTCAATTTAGAGAAGTCAGTTCTTTTGTTCCCAGCAGAGCGTCTAATAGCATGATTCCACAATCTCCTCTTCTTCTGTTTTTTTTCTAAGATGGGATTCCCTGGATGTACAACCTGGGCTTGTCTCATTGAAGGTTAGTGAATCTAAACAGCTACAGCCTTTTTTTTTGTTTGAAAAATCTTTTCAATTAGAGTCTGGAAAAAATCAGTTCAAAGCTCATTTGTATTTAACACCCTGTCTACATGAACGACAAGCATGTCATTTCATTAGTACTAAAAACGTGATTCCTTTTGTTGCAATGAATTTCTTTCATATTCATTTATAGGTTAGTTCTCCCTACCAGAAAATAAAAACATTGCTTTAAGTGGTCAATAAAGACATTGTTAGTTGAAAATACATCTCATGTTTTAATAGCAGAGAATATACCACTACACCTCCTAATGAGATTCATTTAGTTGGATGTCCCCAGGTCCCTTAGAGCTTGGTAAGAACCGCTTCCTCTTTTATGCAACCTGGGCATGAAATGAGCTGAAGAATAAAGTTATCTCTGCTCTTTGAAAACTTTAAAAATCCTAACCGGCTGCCCTGAAGGAAGCATTTCGGTGCTTTACATAATCCTTCACTTGAGGGAGGATGTGTTTTGGATATCAATGGTAAGGCCTGCCAGACTCTTCTACTTAACTCCTTCCTGTTTTTCTTCCTTTTCAGTGAAACTGCATGTAATGTAGTCTTGACCAGGACTCCCTTGTTGAAGCGTTCCTGCACCTTATGGAACCTTTTTGGCTTTACAAAAGATGAAAAAGATGAATCCAAGTATTTCACAGACCAATCATAACCATTCATCTCATATCCAAGACGGCTTATGCTGATGTATAACTTTCCGAATCTGATATCCCATTGGTGTTAAATAAACTGGGGTGCTGGTTCAAGTTATGAACAAAGTATGGTTGGTTGAAGGCTCAGAAGAATGATTTCTGGTCCATATCGCCAAGCCTTATTTAGTTCACACACCAGCCTTCAGCTAAAAAGAAGCCAGTTAGCCCGTCTCAGTGCTGTTTGATGCAAAGGCTGAGGCTAAGAGACAGAAGAGGACGGTGACGGATAATGCTAGGAAGAGAAAAAAAGTGACAGAGCAAGAAGCCAGACTAGAGTACAGGTAAATATTTGACAGGCTTTTCCACGCTTGCGAGAGCTTCACCGAATGGTACTGTAGGTTGCAAGTCTGCAGTTGCAATCAGAGACCTCCAGTGGGCACCAAAGTGCTCCAAACTCGTCCTGTTGTTGCAGAGCACTCCGTTTTTAATGCTAGAATCTTCTTTGCCAGAGAAAAGGGGAAACACCAAAACTTTATTGACGCATAAAGGAAGCAAAACATGAAACAATGACAAAAAGTAATGTGGTCAACTTTGCTTCGGCTTTATTCTCTTGCATGGTTATTTCTCAAATTTTGTGTCTGTGATCTATTATGTTTTGGTTGACTTTGTCAAAAAAAGGGGCAACTGCAGAGAGGAAAGGGTCCATCTTACTGGGATGTTGTTTTTTTAGTTATTTACACTTGTCCAGTTCAATTGATTGCAGGTCAGCAGCCCCTGGTGTATTGCAGTGATTGTGGCCTCCATAGCAACGGTACTCTGCTCAGCTCAGATAAATGGCTGGTGAGCTAACAAATCCCTCAATTCTCAACATATTATCCTTAGTTTAGTTCACTTACATCAATATTGTCTATCTTGAGACCAGAAACAATTGTTCAACCATATTTTTCTTGTATATTTGTTGTAATATTACTTTAGATGTGAGGCCCTTCTAATGTGAATTCTTACATAAAACCACATCTAAAATAATATGACCTATTCTGTCTACACCATATATACAAAACCTATGTTGTACATTGATACTTAAATATAGCAGGATCTCAAAAAAATATTGCATTCGCTCTTGTTTGTTTTGACACATCCTTGCATGATAAATTCCATTCATAAATATTCCATCACATCCTACGCTCCCAAATGTGTCATCTGCATGATTTCTGCTGTCACTCTGTCAGGCACAGAACAACTGACACAACTCATCATGTCTTATTGAGAGAATCATGATTCATGGAGAGGCTATTTAAAGATTGTGGAGGATGAAATGCTCACTTTTCTGTAGGCAGATGACAGATCTTTTTACTATAGGTATACAATATTAAAATAGTATTTGTTAAAGGATTAACAATTGATAAGTGATTCACTACTAAGCAAAACGTACTTGACTTAAAGTCCTCACTCTTTAATCTTTTCTGGCTTTAGAGTTGAACAGGATTCACAATTGTTTCTCCATTAAACATGCGAAACATGAAAAAGTGGCTCTTGATATTGCATTGAGATTGTTCTGAGTTGATCATGTAAAGTATTTCTAAATGATATGTAAGGAGTAAGTTAAGGGGTGGTTGAAAAAATTAAATTCCACTTGATATCATGCTAAGTCATTAAACACATTATTTTTAAATTAAAACAATTTATTTAAAGAAAAGTGAAAATGCAAAATCAAAAGCTTACTTTTTCCACGAAACAAAGACCAATCCAACAGAAGAAATCCAAACGTAAGAGGAAACTCGAGTAACAGTGAGCAAATCAACGGGAACACGGGTAGGTAGATGTATAAACCAAGCGGCAACCTCCGTTGTTAAATAATGAAGCCAATGCTGAAGTGCAAAATCCTGCAGATCATCAAGTGTCCGCTTGAGGCCGGCTTCAGAAGCACCCGAACTCACATACACACAAGGGCCAGACCGATTTGGGATTTTTGGGGCTGATATTGATCTTGGGTACAAAAAAAAAAGGATAATAGTTGCTGAGAGCTACGGACTGCCAGGGCTAAAATGCAGCGGAAACCGTGGAAGCACACACATTGAATAAAGTAGAAATGTGTCAGCTCTGCTGCCGTGGAACACATCGACGATAATCGGGCGGGCTGCCCAGATATATTTATGGTCGCCCAAAATGCCTATATTTCCCACCATTAATTTATATTTTTTTTATTCATAAAATTGCTGGCTGCACAAGAGAGAGAGAGTGCGTGAGCAAGCAAGAGGGGTCCGCTGTAGATGCGTCCCTCCCGTTTATGCAACGATTCAGAAATAATGCAACTCACCAGTCCACGTGTTTATTAAAGTATTCTAATGAATGCATTCTTCATTGAGTGAACCTGTGTCTAATGAACACTGAAAGAGATTTGAAAAACAAATAAAAAGTCAAAAAGACTAGCTCATAATCATAAAAGTTGTGAAGGAAAGGCACAACGTGCTGCATTCAAATTTATCAGAATAGAATCGTGAGAGATTCGTGATCTCAATTCTCAAGGAGAATATCGTGATTCACATCTTAGCAAGAATCATGCAGCTCTAGCTTATAGTCTAAAAAAGACTTATTCCATTAAAAAAAAATGTTTAGAAATAAAGTATCTCAGGGGTAAGGGGGCTTTATCTGAACTGAACACCGCAATCATGAGTTTGCCTTTCAACAGGAATTGCAGACGGCCTATGGTGAGTAATCGCTCTCTTATACATTCAGTTTCATTTTTGTGTAATGATGTGTCTCGTGAACCAGAGATGGATTGGTATTAGCGCTTTATAATCACTCTTATTCACTCTGAATTCATCTTTCACAGGAAGTGACACATGAAATGACCTTAACACTCCCCTACAGAATCCTACATAACCTCAGTTGCTTTGTGGAAGAACCAGCATTGACTTTGTCTGTGCTCCTCACCCAAACCTCGCCTTCATGTCTGGGAGACTGTTTGTGTGAGAGAGACTTTTCAGTTTGCTACATTTCCTTTAGCACAATTATCCCAGTGAGGGTTTGGGCAATTTGGCGGCATTGCTTTTATGATAAATGCTTTATGTAGTATGTGTTGCCCTGTTCTCTGCACTTCCACATTTTTATTCAGAGTCACTTTAACTTTGCAACAAATTCAAACTCGGTTTTTCTAAAAGCAAAGATTTAATACAAAGCGGCAATTATAAACAAAATGTGTTTCCAGCACTTCTGCACTTAAATGGAAAATCTACACGGTTTCTGTTTTCTAAGTAAAACTTTGTTTCTCTGTTCATTTCCAAACTACTTAAATTCCTGTTTCTTATAACAATAAAACACATTGTAGGCAATTTGATGCTGTACATTTTTTAAATATTGTTATACAAGACAAACCTTTCTGTTTTATTTAGACATTTTTTAGACCAGAAATTATTTAGACAAGGTTTTAGACTGCTTTACTAAAGACATTTAAGTATGTGGAAAAACACAGGATTTATAATTTCAATCATGAAATTACACAGATCTGAGCAATTACACCAAATTAAAAATCTGTTGGGGGCAAATTGTTCTTGAGGGAGAAATGAGTGTCTGCCTCTTATTTTCCATGGCAACCATGACTGTGAAGCCATTTTCACATATGTACTTCTGAAAATATCTAGATCATTTCAGGAGATTCTCCTGACCTGGCTGTTCACATATGCCCCTCACATCGGGAGACTATCCCTGTCAGACAGGAGGGGGTGCGGGGGTCTCCTGAGGTAAGACGTGATGTAAAAAAAAAGACTTGGAAGTAGTGGACGAAGCAACTGAGTCCTCTACACGATGCTATAATGAGAACATTTTCTTTTATATCAATGTGTGTAGTTCAACGGAATCAAAATATCAACAAAAGAGCCGAGAACAACATACTGGCGAACATAAAACAAAATGCAACCGTTTAATTACGTGCACGGAGACCGTTGTCGCATGCACACACTATGCACTGTGCAGCAGTCACAGTATATAAACGTCACCACCCATTGGCTCGAGGAGAATTCTCCGCAAAAATTACTAGGGGTCTGTCAGAAAAAACTCTAGGGTGAAGTCTTAAGGAAAAATTAGGCAAATATCAGGAGTTTTTCAGGAGTTTTCTGCAAGTGTGAAAGCTTACTAGGTGGATTTTTGATTTGTTGACAGAATCAAGTTGTTTCACTTTGCTTAATTGTTCTTCTAGGCTATTTTAATTACCTCCTGGCAATAGCAGGAAAGGAAAACGCATATAGCTTTAACTTATTTTGTACGAGTGTGATATCTTAAAAACTCTTCACTGAAAAACAGAAAATGTACACCACTGTTGAAAAAGATGTAAACCCTAGAATGCATACTAAATACTTATATCTATACATAGGCTGGTTTGCATATTCTGAAATAAGATCTGATACACCAGTGTAAGAGCCTTCTGGGGCTGGCAGATGCAGAAGATTTAAAAAAAAAGCCTAAGCAATGTTAATTTTGTTTTCCACATCAAGAGAAGAAATCTTGGCATTGAAGTAATTATAGATGTTTCAGGATTTAGATTATGTGGGATGAGCCATTCAGTACACTTGGCTTGGGTTAGCTCTTACGTACCCTATGATGCAAAAGCACAGACAGCATAGTTAAAACTATGCTACACGTAATTGAGTCATGTGCCACATAGAGTACTAGACGCCCACAGAAAAACACATGACAAACAGGCTTGGAGCCACAGAAAGGGTACACCCCCCCTCCCTCACCACCGCATGACAGAAAAAAACATTTGATCAGTTGTGCATTAAAACCTGCTCACACAGACGGGGATCTACGCACACATATTTTTATAAACACTTTTTCCAACCTACGCCATGGACTAAGCTGTACTACAGGGTTGAGTTTCTTGACATGTGACGTACTCCCTCTGTTTTACTGGAGGCCACTAGCCAGCCAAGGAGCTCTCTCCTGATGGAGGAAGGAGGGAGGGTGTCAGGGTTGATTGTGAATCACCACTGTCCCTGTTGTTAGCCATTATAGGCTGTATTTCTCACGGGCAGAGAGGGAAGTGTATAATTGCTTTTTATCTTTCAGCTACCAAAAGGGTTGTTAAAACAATCTGTATAACTGAGTTCAACTGCCTGCTCAGAGTGATTCTCTTGAATTTAGAAAGGCACCAATACTGTGAGTTATACACTCACCGGCCACTTTCTTAAGTACAGCTGTTCAAATGCTTGTTATTGCAAATATCTAATCAGCCTATCACATGGCAGCAACTCAATGCATTTTGGCATGTAGACATCGTCAAGAAGATCTTTTGAAGTTCAAACTGAGCACCAGAATGGTGCACATCCATCAGTTTGCCTCTACCAACCAGTCAGGTTAACATCCATCAGTTTGCCTCTACCAACCAGTCAGGTTTACGTCCATCAGTTTGCCTATACCAACCAGTCAGGTTTACATCCATCAGTTTGCCTCTACCAACCAGTCAGGTTTACGTCCATCAGTTTGCCTATACCAACCAGTCAGGTTTACGTCCATCAGTTTGCCTCTACCAACCAGTCAGGTTAACATCCATTAGTTTGCCTCTACCAACCAGTCAGGTTAACATCCATCAGTTTGCCTCTACCAACCAGTCAGGTTTACGTCCATCAGTTTGCCTATACCAACCAGTCAGGTTTACATCCATCAGTTTGCCTCTACCAACCAGTCAGGTTTACGTCCATCAGTTTGCCTATACCAACCAGTCAGGTTTACATCCATCAGTTTGCCTCTACCAACCAGTCAGGTTTACGTCCATCAGTTTGCCTATACCAACCAGTCAGGTTTACGTCCATCAGTTTGCCTATACCAACCAGTCAGGTTAACATCCATCAGTTTGCCTCTACCAACCAGTCAGGTTTACGTCCATCAGTTTGCCTCTACCAACCAGTCAGGTTTACGTCCATCAGTTTGCCTCTACCAACCAGTCAGGTTAACATCCATTAGTTTTCCCACAGAAAGTTATTTTGACCGTGCCGAACGAGTAATGCAGTGATATATTGTCTATTTTTGAAAGAACAAATTAGCTTTGACCAGCGAAAGTAGGCCTATATTGAAAAGGTGAGGTCCCAACGCAATCCCACATCACACAAGAAAACATATTTCTCTAGCCCCTTTATTGTTGCCAGTTCAAGGCAGGACTTAATGTGAAAAAGAAAATACCTCTTGAAACCTCAAGCAGAACTTGACTCAGTGCTGGACAGTCATCTACAGCAACAGGTTGGGCCAGTAAAAGTAGTGATAAAATGTCTTGCAGCAATTGCTGAGATATTACATTCATAGAAATGGAGATTAGAAAACATCATTTTGAAGATATGATATTTTCTTTTGCTGTTCCTGGGATGTGGTATTAACAAGATATATAGACGTAATTGATGGCCAGAACAGTCTGGACATTTGATGTCAAAGTCAAGTTGACCTATATTGTTTTGGGGAAAAAAATTGATTAATGTATCATATTATCCTATAAGAAATCTGCATACAAAATGTGTCATAATTAGCATGCATATGCCCTCATTTAAACACGTTAATCCCACTGCCAGGGGGCTCGGTGTCAAAACAATAACAAAAGATGATGTTGAGGCTGGCGGGGATTAATGGTTGTTATCTCACTGCTACTCCACCCCCAATGAAAACAAATTCAAAGTTGACCTTATGTTTGCAGATGAGCTAATATATCCAAGTATAATTTACTATTGCCTTTATCCAAGCAAAAGCCACACATGGAGGCATTATCTTAGCAACAACAAATGTGTGTTCAGCAAACTTAAACACACCCAATAATTAAAGGATGAGGGGAAGACTATTGTCATTAACTCAGCTTACTCAAGCAGATGTGGAGTTTCTCTTTATAGCGCACTCTGTGTGTCATTTTAATCAGTAAGCTTTTCAGTCCTTTTAATCATCATTAGAAGAAAGGTAGCAACTTGTGTTAAATTTAGTGTACTTACTCTATATGCTTGATTGTAGCAGAGTTTTCAGTGACGTGAGCTGATATGTTTAGACATTGTAATGCTGTAGTCAAGTGTCACAATGCTTTTGAAGGTACTATTTTCATTGTCAAACTTCTTATAAACCTGTTAAAAACCTGAAATTAGCATCATTTCCACCATCCTTGAGAGGTTGTTGTTTTCCAGCTACTCCTGAGAGTTGCTTTCTACATTTTTTGACATTGCCTTGTTTTTGACAAGATTTGAGTGCTATGTTTTCTGCATACTAATACATCATTAGTTCACAAATATAGGCTGGACTTTCCTGTTAGAATTTCTGCCTCAGATCAAGGTTAGAACACTTTGAACTCTGCAGTAGAGATAAACCATATACCAGACATGTTTGCTGCCCTTATGCTTTGCCAGTGTAAAGTCAGTCAGACAACTTTGTCCTTCATTTCTTTGTCCTGAAGTTGCAGACTGTTATAAAGAAAACAAGCCGAGATGATAAATATCAAGACACTCAGTGTAACAACAATAAAATGTTCCACGTGAGCTGGCTGAGAGATGATTATTGATGATATTAAACAGACTCTAGCAATGACCGCAATACCCCTGGACAAGAAAAACAAATAATGAGCCAGCAAAAAAATAACACTGAATTCAAATATCTCACTGTCACATACACACAACCTTAAATGATCTTTTGAGATACAATTGAAGTTTGAATAAAGCTGAATTTGTTATGCTTGAATAATCTAATCAAATTACATTTTGACTTTCCAATAACATTTTGAGAAGAGTTGCTTTAGGAACCAAAACTAATATGTAACAATATCAACGAAATAAAATATAAATTATGAGATTATCGGGAGACGTAAATGTTGCGAGCAGCAAGAGTTCACTACTCAGGTTTTACTTTTAAAAACATTTGATAGTACACGTGATTCCCCCTAGATTTTGTTAGAAGAATCTAATAAGAAGTTATGTTTTTATCTGTTGGTAGGCATTTTATTTGTCTGCTGTAGACTGCTGACTTAGCATAAACATGAAAATACGCTTTATTAAAGTAATGCAAAAGAAAACTCAGATGGCCCCTGTTGTTGCTCTTTATTCCTTGTCATGCACCATATGACATGAGGCTAAGAGGGTCATTATTCTTTGCGGCTTTCTGGGAGGGAAACTCGTCCTTTGACTGGTCTTAGTTTGTCACTATAAAGACAACATGGGGGTATTTACAATTAAGAGAGAAAGAGAAAGTGACCGTACAAGACCGTACAAGAAGACCGTACAAGAAGCTGGAAAAGAGTAAAGATCATACTTTTACTCAATGGTTAGAGGCTATGATTCAGTACCATGCAATACAATAGTACTATACTGTGATATGATAAAAGCAGGGCTGGAATTCTGTCGCAGGATAACAGGAATGGCGCACGGATTATTCCATTTTGTGCAAGTCTGGCTGTAATAATGTGAACATTTCTCAATGACGTTAATGCCCTCGTATGTCACACAGCAAACGTTTGCAGAGTTGAGTCCAGGACAAACTAGTTAGAATTGTTGCTTCAGACTGAGAGACATAAGTCTGGATAATTTGCACACCAGCTCGCTTTCTCTCCCTCTCCTAAACAAAGGCGTAAACACACGTGCATTTGGACAGGTGTGCTGTGAATAAGTGGTTGCCAATCTAAGCATTTAAGCATTTTTATTTTCTTTATCCGCGATTGATAAACTAGTCGACAATCCCCCTTTTCTCTGTCCTTCTCTTGTACGTGTTGTTTCTTGCAGCTGACACATGCTCTGCAACTTTTGTTTCTGTTCCTTTCCAAGAACTCCCCCGGGCGCGCTCACTCCAAACACGCAGAAGCACGTGCAGAAGCAGACAAAATCAGACGCTCTCATGCAACAGAGATTTGGATTTATAATAACTCTTATGAGTGCCACTGATAATCGAGCCCATAGATATTAATAAGGACTGTCTAGTGTCCATTACTAACATGAGAGAATTTCAGCAGAGGGTACACTTTTGTGCGTAGTGAAAATATTCACCATGTCTTTCCGATCGTTTCCGATGTTGTGAGAATTATTAAGTAAATATAATTTAATGCCACCATCAACATATTTTATACAGTGCATCGAGCATTTGGGCTCACAAGATGGAGGGGAGGACTGGCTTGTTTACTGAGGAAGACTGTATTTAAATAAAGCCCTAATGCTTTATTTAGTTTTGAGAAAAGGCTGGCATGTGTGTTAATCTGCAACTTCCCGTCATGTAACCCCACAGTTTGTGTGTTGTGGTGGGTTGCAGGTAAAAGTCCCACACAGTCAGTCAAGTCTCATACATTGAAATCATTTAGAGCTAAAAAGTGGTCTTGTAAATCCTGAGCTCCATCAGAGCCTTCTTTGAAATTTCATTTTAGATGCCAAAAGTGTATCAGTCCTTTTTGGAGGGTTTCATCATTCCTTCACATGATAACTGTTTAAAGCAGTTTTCAGTTTTATGATTTCTGCTGCAGTGACATCACTGCACGCATGGAAACGTTTGCAGTGGCTGTAACAGCTTCTCTTATTTTTTAAGTAAATAGCACAATAGACTCAACTCAGTTTGGCGACTCGACTACAACACTGGTGGAGAAATGATAGGAAGCGATGTGAGCTGATTAAAGTTGTTTGTGAACAAACACTACAAAAAGTTGTAGAATAAAACAAAATTAACGGAAAACAGAAGCTTATCTAAATAGGCTAAAATTGACCCACTGCTTCAGTGGTTTGAGAATTTTTTTATCTGACTTTCATTTTTTGATTTTATAGTTTAACAAATGTCCCATTATTAACATAGAGGAGGCAATACAACTTTTGTTTCTCTAGTTTAAGGGGTTCAGAGCAGCAGTTCCTCATCCAATAGAAGATTTTAGGATAGAAGATGATGCATAAGTGCAGATATGAGACCCCTCAAGCCAAATATGTGATAATGGGCTAAAAAAGATCAAACAGAATTGAATTGAACAACAGACACAGAGTAAGAACTGCAAACAAAAATATTGGAGCATTGTTGAAAGATGGCATCGCACTTACAGAATGCTGAGAGCACATAATGACAATCATACTCATCATCAAAACAGGCTTCTTTCTTAAAAAAGAAGAAATAATTATAATCACACACAAGAGGAAATTAGAACAAGATCACTCACTCTTGTAATGCTTTGTTTTCCTGAATCTTTTTTCTTGTTAATGAAGTATTTGAGGGCTGAATTAATAGCAAATTAGATTAGAAACAAACTAGACTGCAACAGAATAAGTAAAGTTGGCTTAAAAGAAAGTAACATCAGATTAAGATACAGGAATGCAGTTGTTCTGTTTCGTGTCTCCTCATAAGGATTTCTACCTGCATTTAAACAGGGTTTTTCTGTTTGCGTGCCCCCAGAAAGAGACGGTCTTACACAGCACCTTAACAGTAGAAAAGCAGTTTGTAGCACAGAGATAATGTGCAGTACACAAACAATAGTCTAGAATATTCTGCTCTATTTACACTCTTCCAAATCACCAACTTTTACATATTGAAGCATTTAAAGATAGCATAAGATGACACAGGCCAACAGAACAAAACTGCCATAACAAAATGGACAAAACTTCAATATGGTGCAGGCTCATTTAGTAGATCAACCAGCCTCTTTGTACAAATAGGCCTTAAGGTGAAATGAATGTGGGAACCACAGGGAAAGGACGTGAGTAAGCCAAAACATGAGCACCAGATGAGTCATTTCTTAAAATGGTTACTCAAAAAAAAGAGTAGGCCTGTCCAACAAGCTAAAACACTTCTCGGCTTAAGACCGACCTCAGCTCCAGCTCTTTACCTTTCATTAGGTTGACTGAAAGTTTGATGCAGACAGCATTTCCAATATGTCAACCGAAATCGATGGGTTTCAAAAGCCCCTTTAGTAAACAATGGGTGACTCGACTCAGGCTCCATTCATGTTTGTTGTTCATTCTGGTTTCTAGTTTGCAGTCTTTTCATCTGTTCTGTACCATTCTGTACCATTCTTGTGATAAGATATCCAGCAAACTGTGTGCAGTGTCACTGGAATATGGTGGGTGAAGCTGTAGTAAGGTAAGTTAAGAAAATGCAAGTTTACTTATATAGCACATTTCAGCAACAAGGCAATTCAGAGTGCTTCACACAAGTAATCAATGAAAGGAGAAACAGACACATTAACATAGAAGAAAAAAAACTAACCATTAGCAAACACAGAGAAGTTTAAATATGAAAATATGTTCAAAACTAATAGAGAAATATGAATTTAGCAAAATTAAAAATACGAAATATTTCAATAGCCTTAAATTTGGAATGTAATGATTTCATCGATAACACTTTACTTTACAGGTCCGCAAATTTTGTTGTAATTAGGTGATAATTAGATGATAATTAGACAAACTTTTTTATTATTTCTTTGAAATTACCCCCCGAATTTCATGATAATTGGGTGAAAATTAGCACGTAACTTCTTTGAAATAATTAATTTCATGAAGAAAATCATAGAATATCTTTAATATGACTTTGTGAACAGCAGCTGATGTGATTTAGGATTCATTAATAAATGTCTGAGTTAGAATGACAGCCGAGTTCATTTAGTTTTATAGGAGTTCCAGTGTTAATCTTTTTTTGGTTAATCATATAAAGCTGATCTCAGACATTTATTACCAAAAGCTGTAATCTTTATTGCTTACAATTAAATTCGGGCATTATTTCAAATAAGTTAAGTGCTAATTTTCACCCAATTGTCATGAAATTCGGGGGTAATTATTGTCTAAATATCACCTAATTACGACGAAATTTGCGGACCTGTAATCTGCGATGCGTGCCTTTCAATGGTATCATGAAGTCTCCAACTAGAGAGTCTTATCTTCGTGAAAAACACAGATTCACCTGCTGATCTTGACTAATTGAAATGGATGGAAGCAGCTCACAGTTTGTTGCATCTGTGTCAGGCAGAGCCCTAAGGTACCCCACCCAGGGGTGCTGCTTCAGGTGAAATCCACCCACAGTTGTTTCAGTAACGTCATAGTGTGCTGTAAAAAGATTTAATGTATCAATGCTTTTACTTTACAATCAAAGGAAGATTTTGGAGTTTTTTTTAATTTGGTGACACTAGTTTCTGTGCCAACCTTGCAGCTGTGGTTATGGTAGATCTTTAATCCCTTTAAAAAGTCAATTACAGAGAAAGCAGGTCAAATTGATGTCATTACAACAATGAAAGAAATGTTTGTTTTTTCGCCTGTGTCAGTATCTAGTTTGTTATTAGACATTTACTGAACTAATACATTCTTCTCTTATGATGCTGCATCAGTTTTGTGAGTCAGCGTTGGGAGAACATTGGGAAGCAGCAAGCACACTGAATGTTAATGTTGTAATATTTGTTGATTTACTATAAATTGGATTATAACATCACTTTTCAACCACGTCCTGATTCACGGATTTTGTTTCGAACTCTGCAATTGATATGCATTTGATCCTTTTTCTTAGCCTGGTGCTGAAGCGATTACGATTAACTATTCAGCAAGTTAGCTGGGTTGAACAAAACACACCATTGATGGTCCATCCATTTTAATGAGTAATTAATAAAAGTATTCTCTCGTCACTCCTTAATTCAACACGTGTAAAAGCACTTGATTAAAAAGTAGGCCATTAATGCTTGTATCATTCCTAAAAGCTCTTTTGTAAAATGCTTTTATAAAAGTGTTCATAGAGCCAATTACGTTATCCAATACTTCAAACAAGTACAACTGAAATTCTATTAACCTGAATTACCTGACCACTTGTGTGTAAGTGGCTATCAGACAAGCACTATACTCAGATTGTACTTAACCTTAATTAGTATCAGACAGCAACTTCATTATAAGAAATCCACTGATATTTCTTGTGTTTGAGGATGCACTGTTGACAATTAACCTCTATTACATTATGTCAAACCATTATGTAAGTCAAATTACCCAGTTTCTGAAGTCAGCAGCAGAGTTGTTTGCAAAACTGCAGGCAATGATAACCTTAAATCTTATAATGAGTCTGGGTAAGTTACACAATTACTCACCCAGAGGCCAGAGGAATAGTAGACCATGGTATATTATGCACATGAATGAATCCTTCTACAACAGCAAACAGTGCAGAACTTTCCTTATTTTCCTTCTATCAAATTCTTTAGGACTGCTTGTCACCTTAATGTCTGTACCAAGACGTCATTTCAGATTCATTCTCACTTAAACTTGGATTTTAGTGAAATACCGCCCCTGATTGATTTTCAGCTTGCAATCAACAGAGTGTTTGACCCATATCAACTTACCTCTCCTGTTGATGCTCAGAGAATGAAACTTAAAGCTCGACAAGAACCCATTATCAAGCTCTACTCTAAGCAAGTTTCCCATCACTGTCCTAAGCTGACGTCAACCTTCCTAGTTTTCAAATTAGAGCTTGTTCTGCTGGCCGTTTCAGATTCAGTCTCTCTTAAGCTTGGATTTCAGTGAAAATCCCGCCCCTGATTGACTTTCAGCTTGCAATCAACAGAGTGTTTGACCCAAGTCAACTTACCTCTCCTGTTGATGCTCAGATAATTAAACTTAAATGCTCAGCCAAAACAAAGCCTGACAACGACCCATTATATTCAAAGCAAACTGGAACCTTCCTAGTTTTAGATCAGAGCTTGTCTATTAGAGTAAATGTAGAAAAGACAAACCAGTTGTTTGATCTTATCATGTACGTTTCTGACCAGAAGGACTCGGTCAGTACGGATCACTGACTGTGTTACGCTGCACAAAAAGTAAACAGGTGCCCGTTGTGACTGGTGTTCCTCTCTGAATGTGCGTCAGTGTATTTTTGGTGAGTGTCAGCGCAACGCTCTGACAGCAGAGAAGAAGGAGAGAGAAGCTGCAACTACACCCAAGCTGCTTAAAACTCAGCACACTTTTAATAAAATATTTATTTAAACATATTTAGGCAAATTCTGCGATATTCCATGCTTTACAGTTGATTCCATTTTCATTCTCAATTTCCGTAACTCTGTCCATGTCCCTGCATCTCGTAAATCTTAGGGCCCTACAGATACTTTGTTGCTATCTGTGATTACGAGGTACCAGCTTGATTATGCTGACAACGATAATTAGCTGTATTCAGATCCCCCGGTCCCGAGGCGGAGTGATGCACAAAGTAAAAAGTCATGGAAAAGTTGAGCTCTCTAACAGCACTCATGGAATACCTCTTGTCCAATGAAATAGCTTGAAAATATCACAGGCTGGAAAGCAAAGACTTCTTCCTGGATTTTGCCAAGTATATATAACAAACTTAAAAATAATATTCCTTGATGATTCACAAATGCCGGCTCTTCAGCACACCAGGGCCTCTTTCAACAAAAACCTTAATTTCTTTGACAATTTGAGCGATGATTTAAATCCAAAAAGAAATGTGTGTCATGTCCCACAGAGACAATAGATTTACTAATTTCTGGGGGTTTTTTTCAGCTTGTAAAAGCCGTTGATATAATGGCCTGTTTTTATAAGTTCATTCATCCTCACGCTTATAAATGATTCATTATTGCCTGTTGTGTGTGTGTGTGAAGGCCTAATGCAGTTATTGTCGAGCCATCAGGTGGGTGCGTGTGTTAGCGATCCAAATTGTACAACACACAGTAAGTGGTTTCAACCTCAATTCGTCAATGTAACCCAAACAGAATGATGAGGACGATGACGCACAGGCCTTCCCCAACTCCATCTCGTCCATATTCATTAAGAGATCTAGCGGCGTATAATAAAACCTTTAATTGGCTCATGCGAGGAGATGTGGATTTTCATATTAACATGCTAATACAAGGAAGTAAGGCAGAGTATTAACATTTACTTCCGGTTCCCGTGAGATATTCTAAAGCAAGCTTTGTTCAGTGACAGCTTGGTATTATAGGAGATTGTTCCAAATACTAAATAATGGAGTTGTTACCTACACTCTTGACACACTTGCAGCCAGGCTTCTGCTCCACTTGTTTCTGATCTACAATATATTCTTGCAAAGTATCTCATCCATGATCCTACTGAAAACTATAACCTAATGTGATACATGCTGGTCATATGTCAAACACTGATATATAAATTGAGCATAACAAAATCTGTGCTTTTTCTTTAATGTTCTCTTTCAGGGTGTCTGTGCACTTGTTTCTATCTCACAGGATGTTCAGGCAGGCAGGGGAGCAGAGAGATATCAGTACAATAAAACAAACAGAAATCCAATAAAGGCGCTGACGTCAATTTCCATGTTCAGAAGGCACTTGATGATGTTGTTGTAAAACCAAGCGACACAGCCTATCTGTTAAGCTCTGCACTGTTTGTCACAGTAACAATCACCTTCAGGCAGCCACTCTGACAAGGATTTATTGGGATGAGGTTTAAATGAGCTAAGCTAAGTGGAGAGAATCGGCCAGGAGAAGCCCTCACAACAAGCTATGAAAAAAAATTGCATTGTCGGGGTGATACTGCTTTTTAAAGAGAGAGCTTGAACTTAAAACAGCCCAGTGACTAGACACTAGCATTAGAATCTGTTGGAAAGTTTTGCACTTTGCCATAACATGGTGATTGTGAACATTGTTTAACTTCGGCATATCGAATTCTCAATGGGAACTTGATATTATGTGAAACAGCTCAAGCACCTAATCACAGCCTCAAAAAGCAGCTAGCATGGCTGTGTTCTCTGAGAAACTACATTTTTCTAACAGACTTCAGAGATGATGAAGTACTCCAAGCCATACCAGATCAAATGATGAAAACAGCAATGTCTCTATTAGACATAAAAAAGGCTTTAAGAAATAGAAATCCCCTTCAAGAAGATATGAATCAGAATATTCAATTAGAGATGAGTCAAATCTGCACAGTGGGTGAAGAGCTAAAACTTCTACAAAAGCTTTCAGGTTAATGCCAGCAGCTTAAAGGATTTCAGAGTCAGTAAATCCTTGCTTGATCTCTCTTCAGGTAGCTCCATGTGTAACATCAAGTAGATGTAAATGTGCTAAATCTATATCAATCTATCTCTGAACATACAGTAGATTTAACAAACACACATTTTTTAACTAATTTGGGTATCTGATTTTTTTCTCTCCACAATATCGATATCGTTATCAGCCCCAAAAATCCCGTATGGGTCGGGCCCTAATTTTCACTCTGAGATTTCTTTCCCTCCTCACTGTGTGGCACCTTCACAACTAATTTCCTCCAAAGCCTTGAAAGAAAATAGATGACCCATTGATTGCTAAATGCAAAACACACATGCATTCAAAACATGTCAATCCTGTGTAATTTTAGTTTGAATTGTGTGCAACAAGTCAAGACATCTCTCTGTAAAGAATGTTGGATAAAAGCTGCATCTGCTCTGTTTCTGACATAGCTGTATGACAGGATGTCAGCACAGTACTATTGCAAGGAAGAAAGGAGATCCTTTAACAGAGAGAAAGGTATTTCCTCCTGACAATTACAGCGAATAAAAATAACCTTTTTTTTTATCACTCAAAACGTCCTTTTCCTTTTAATTGCCTCGGTGAGCTGTCACTGTAAAGTGATTGCTGTAGGTGTTAATTTTCTCCTTTCAAATGTCACTGACGTCAAGAGTAAAAGAAAGAAGGAAGGCTAGCCTCACCAATGTGTCATGTTTAGTTAGACACAAATTACATACTGGACCAAAAATCAATGCCCATTCTGTATTCTTCACTTGTATTAACATATCTGACTTACTGTGTGCAAGATTGGGGAAATACTCATACTTCAAAAGAGAGCCATCAGGAGATTACACAATGAGGGGTACAGTGAACACAGAAACACACGGTTTTATATCTTGTTTGTATATTAGTTGTAAATACATTAGAGAATTTATTGGAATAATATACAAGTAAATCGAAGAAAAGTGAGAAAGGCGTAAGGAGCTATAAGTTTCACATCACCTTCTCCTTTTTCGAACGTGTTACTTTTTTATTATTATTATCATTTTATTTTGATTTTTTGTTTGAAATAAAGTCTTTCATTCATTCAAATTAACCGTGCACCCAGGCACAAACACATAAAACGCAGGGAGAGGGCGAGCAAAGCGAGTGGGCTGTTTGCAGTTAATGAACACTATGACAATTTAAATGACAACACTTCATCCACCTGAGCTGGACAGACGTCATGAACACTGATTGTGAAAAGAGACAGAGAGAGAGAGACAAAGACTGTGAAACAAAAGGACAAAGAAATATGAAATGAATTCTCAAAGACAAGGTAAATTCAAGCATGACTTCATGAAATGTACATTGAGAGGAGATCCATCAGACTCACACAATCCGACCTGATATATTTGCAGGAATTATCATTTAAAATTAAAGGCATGCTCTGTGATTTGGTGTAATTTTATATCCATGACCTGTAGGCACGTGTACTTAAACTGAATACAACAGAACTGAAAGTCAGCACCTCCAAGTCCGAGGGCCAAAGTTCTCTGCTGGAAAACAGCAGATTGTTCCCTCCGGGTGGGGAATGAGTCTTTGCCCAAAGTGAAGTGAAGTTACTATACCTTCTTTTGCATTTTTATTCTACTGAGGTAAAATCTTTCTCTAATAAATGCTCCATGTTACTTATCAGCTAATCATTAACTCAAACTGTGTGCTGTCTGGTTCTAGAAAGGCAGTGCAGAGTGTGTTTTAGACAAAGTTTGCTGCATGTTGTAGCTTGAAAATCACTTTCATTGCATGGAGATATTTCATCAGTCGAGGTATTGATCAGGGCACCTTTAAAATGTTTTCATAAAATGGCCATTGCTTGCAGATATCCACTGATCTCTATAACACTGGCTGAATTTTCATTACTGACCACTGTGTCAGATTACTGCGAATATCTTTTAACAGTAATCTGAGTCATTGCAACTTAAATGTTATACAAAAAGCTACTCCAGCATTATGCAACGAATTTCCTCTTTTTTCTTTTATAGTAATTTGGTCCAGCTTTTTCATGAGTTAACCTCTTTCATCACAGAAAGAAATACCATTGTTCTTAACCTAGAAATTATCTATCTGCGTCTGTGTCTCCCAGAAAAGCAGAAGCAATGACTGTAAGTAAAATGGACTTATTGACTCCAACTGATCGAGGCAGAGATGCTTCTGCAGAAAGATTAACCCCGCCAGGTCCAATGACGCACATATAGCTGGAAAAAAAACAGCGCCTGGTGAGGCAGAAAGCAGGTGAATAGCAGAGACGTGCTTTCCATGCTATGAAGGATCAGTGAAGCTCTCTTCCGGAGGACAGAATCATGGTTTGCATGCAGAGTTACTAAAAAGCAAACATTTTAAAGTTTCTACTGCAACTGAATTGGATACTTTATTGATTATGTGCACATGGCTGCTGTGTTAATCATCAAGTAAGAGAATACTTCAAACAAAAAAGAGGCTTGTTTAGGTCTGTTCAATTCCTCACTTTCAGATGGACAATTCCTTTATCAGGCTGGTTGAACACAGAATGCAAAACATCCTCTGCATCACTCAATGAGCAGAAAGAAACTCTGATTTTGATTGCCCACGTGTCTTGCATGCTACATCCACTCACAGGCACATGCATGTCCACACAAAGTCTGCAGAGGCCCCTGCAAGTTAAGTGTGACACACATTATTACCAGAAGTAAACATTTTGAATATTTTTCTAGATTTAAGGTGATGCCTCCTCTTATTTGATCTCCACGATGAGTTTTCTTAATTAAGATGCAGTGAGCTTCTCTGTGCTCGACATCAGGAGGGACCATGAGCATGTGATAGCAATGTTGCCGTGGTGATTTATTTTTTCGGAATAAATCAATATGAACTTGACAAGAAGAGTGTGAACATTAAAGGCAGCAGGGCGCTCAAATGATCATCAAAGGACAACGTTTCTTCAATGCAAATGCACTTAAACAGAATGTTAGTGCACAATTAAAGATCCTTTACTTAATGTGTGAAACAATAAGACTTCACATTGCAGATGGGACAGTTGTGTCCTTTTGCACACATTATGGCAGTTAAGAAACTATACTCACTCTCAGCATAACTGACCATTTCCTTTGCTGACAGCACTTTGCAAGCATCATTTGTGCAGCATCATTTAGTATGACTTGCTAGATCCACATGAGGTCCTGCATCACCAGACGCAACCCCCAATAGATGAGGGACCCCTGTAGCCCCTCTAACTATAAGGTCAGGATAAATATGAGTATAAGCCAAACAGACAAAGTCCAAAGGGAAGCTGCATGAGGTAAAGACACCCTGACAAAGCGTAAAAAAGGCCTCTGTGGTGTTGTAATTACAATGGCTTGTACTGGCCATCGGTGTCTGGTGGAGTCTCAGCTTCCGGCAGCGGATCAATACGGAATACTAATGCTGCAATTAGTGTATCCCAGCAACAGGAAGTCGACTGCCCTTGAGGGGAGAAGAGAGAATGGAGATGAATAAATCGCTCTGATACTGACAGGCTCTAGTGGCTGCTCAGGTGGCAAATACTCTCTGCACGGATTTGAGAGGAAGGCTGGAACAGTAGGGCACAGCTAAGGACCCCACTGACCCCCATGGCCGCAGGCTGTGGGAGGTCAGGGTCATGTCAAGGTCAAGTGCTAAAGGTACATCACAGTTATCTCTCTGACAATGGAGAGAAGAAGCCACTTGTACACGTCTTTTGTACTGCTGTCCTAGCAGGTTCTGACCCTGCCTCTGCATTCAGAATATGTAATGTTAAAACATAAAAAAGTTCTGGAATTTATTTTGTTTGCAGATTGGGTAAGTGTAATCATCCCCTTGCAAACCGAGTGTTAAGCATCTATTGCTTTATGTAACTAATGATTTAGGGCACAGATATTTTCTGTTTTTTACTCTTAACTCACCTTTCCCAATGTTACAAGACAGATCTGATCTCCACTCTGCAGCAGGATATTTGGGGCTGGCATTCTATATTTTGAGGGTGGGTGTAATAAATAAAACATTTTCATACCATCTAGGTTTGTTGCATGTTTCCTGTTGAATGCAGCCTTACATCAATGTATAAAACTTAGTATACTTTCAGTAAAACAAAAGAAAGAAAGGTCAAGTTTTCAAACTGTATGTTGTAGTTTAAGAACATTTTAATGAGTATAATAAGTGAGTGATATGAAGTAAATTCAGTCTGAACGAATTAACATGATCTACATTAACAATAAAAACATGTAAAGCCCAAGTCACTCCAGCAACAACATATCATTTCAAATGGATTATGAAGCGATGGCAGCCTTTCCATCACTTCTCTGCTCTTTTCATCCAGCCTCTCACCTCATTATCTTTCATACTGCTTTCATTATAACACTCGTGCAACTACAGTGTCAGTAGGATTTGGCAGAAGGTCTCTGTTGGCTATTCAGTCATATTTTATTAAGCTTTTGAATTTTTAAAATGAATATATTGAATAACTTTACTCCTACTTGTAATGTTGACAAAAAAAGTGTTATTATCCACAAGCAATTAGTGGTAAGTGGATGAGACATGATGTAGCAGGGGGTTACAGAGGTCAGGCCCGGCTTCCCCCAAAGCACTGGGTCTGTAGAGATTGTGTGGGTGGTGTTTTGTTCCAGGGCGAGATTTAAAAGAGTTGTGAGCTAGCACCATTCACAAGCTAGGTCAAAGTGCTTTTTAATTAGCCTGGCTTCATTGGATACATTTGCAAATGTGAATAAGTCTGAAACCTCAACTCTGAGTTAATTTTCAATTTCCCATGGGGTGTCATCAACAGGTCTGGACTATAGCAACTGCTACTCTAATTCTTGTAAATAAAAGAAGCTAAACATTTCATAAATCTGTTAGCTGCAAGACTATAATCGCTTGTTCATCTAACATGGCTTCTCAATTCACTTAATACATGGATATTTGGAAAGACATGGTTGGATACTATTTTAACATAATGTAAAATTGTCTGTTTAATACTGATGCAATGAATCAGACTGTTCCAAATCGCCCAATTGGGACGTCTCATTGAAACCTCCCCTTACTGACTGGAAGCAATTAAGACCGAGATGAGACATGGGTCAAACTATTTAATTGGAATACACGTCAAATAATTTCTTTCTCAAAAATGTACCGTATGTAATATGTATTTCTTATGCTGATGATCTATGCTGTAGTGCTCACTTTCTATGAAGTTACATTTTAATTTTTTTTTTTTTTGATGCTATAAAAAGGAGTTCAATGATTGACAGCTCTGTTGACAAATGTGGCTCTGTGTGCACCAGCTTGTCAGACTTGAGGAGATTTTGGCTCAACTTATTTGCACTTGATCTGGAGGAGTTGAAGACATGTCATCCAACTTTACCTGCACTCAATGGCTACAGCTTAATTTTGTATTTGTTTTAACTCCGAGTAGTCCAATAATTAGACTGAATGTCTTTTCTGGTGTGTGAATCATTCAGATATGCAGGCACTATTCAGGCATCTGAAACCAGGCAACCCCCTGAGTGCTGAGCCACAGGTATGTCATCTATAAAGCATGTACTTCACATATGCAGAAGTCATATAGTGATCTCCTGTGGAATGAAAGACCATTAGGGCTAACTAAACAGGCAACAGTGCTAAGTTATCAGATGGCAGCCCTCTAATTGAACTTAATGGTACCATTTGTGACTTTGCAGAGTGCATCAATTTAACCTGGTTGTCCCCTCGCTCACATCTCAAGTGGAGTTGGACAACACGTGTCCTGCATTCTGATAAACCCGTAACCATGGTAACCCACCCTCAAGTGCCAACTTTCTCATAACCAGACACTTTGAGCATTGTGCAGCGCTTTTACTTAAGTGCCGTTTTCCGCTTGACACGCCTATTGCACAGGCTTTGCCCCCATTCTTACAAAATTGATAGAGTGAAACAACAGACACAGAGTCGATTTTCATTGTACACTGCAGCAGTTTTTTCTGAATGAGTAGTCAAGCCCATTGACAGTGCTGACATGTCTCAGTCTGCACCTCTATTCATGTTTTGTTTCTTGGCTCGTGGAGGACTAAGAAGAAGGAGGTTTACGAGTTGTCATGCCTCACACTACCAACCCCTTTTAGTTTTATTCTTACATTTCAGTGGGATGACAGTAAACAAGTTTGTTTGTTGAGATAAAATTAATCATTAATCAAACTGTAGGAGGAGGTTGGGAAGTGACAAATAATGCTTACAAGAGCTGCAACTCATGACTTTTGACCTTTACAATTTGTATCACCATAATCATGTAGCTTTCTTATTGTTGTTTTTAGATTATTTCTGGGGCTTTTCGACCTTTAGATAGATAGACAGACAGACAGACAGACAGACAGACAGACAGACAGACAGACAGACAGACAGACAGACAGACAGACAGACAGACAGACAGACAGACAGACAGACAGACAGACAGACAGACAGACAGACAGACAGACAGACAGACAGACAGACAGACAGACAGACAGACAGACAGACAGACAGACAGACAGACAGACAGACAGACAGACAGACAGACAGACAGACAGACAGATAGACAGATAGATAGATAGATAGATAGATAGATAGATAGATAGATAGATAGATAGATAGATAGATAGATAGATAGATAGATAGTTTATTTATCCCGAGGCATCCAGTAGCAGTATACAAACATGCAAGACACATAGCAATTGTTACATAAACAACCCCTGTCCCCCCTCCTATACATATATTACCCGACAACAAAGATTTAAGGAGCCCCTATATATAAGAATAAAAAATTAAAATTAAAATTAAACCTGTGCAATTGTAAATAGACCTATACAACTTATATAATGGAATGTACAAAACCTGTGCAGGAATAGAAATATATGTGCAATTTAAAAGAAACCTATAAACAGTTAAAGAGCATCTGTAATTAGACCTGTACATAAGAGATGAAGAGTGTTGACCTTCTGAAGGTTTGTGTTGTTGTACAGTAGTGTTTAAGATGGGGGTAGTGCAAGGAGTGTGAAAACAGATATTAAACAGTCAGTGCAGACATTAAAGGTGCAAAAAATAAAGTGATTGTCAAATGTGAAAAGCAAAAGATTTGTGAAAACAGACATTAAACCAGAATTTGTGAAACCAGAATTTCCCCGTTGGGGATTAATAAAGTATATAAAATTAAAAATTAAATTAAAAATTAAACAGTCATTAAACAGTCAGTGCAAACATTAAAGTGATTGTCAAATAAGCATTAAAGTGTCCAACTAGAGGCTGACTCTTAGGACAGCAGTACAGATGAAAGTCACTGAGTGCTTTATCCCTGCCGTGACAGTGAGGTGTTATACAGTCTTATGGCCAGGGGGACAAAAGAGTTCTTAAGCCTGTCCGTGGAGCACGCTTGTGACAGCAGTCTGCCACTGAACATGCTCCTCTGCCTGGTGAAGGTGCTGTGCAGAGGGTGGTGGGTGTTGTCCATGATGGAGAGCATTTTGTCCAAAGACCTTCTCTCTGCCACCGTCACCAGAGAGTCCAGCTCTGTACCCACCACAGAGCCAGCCTTCCTCACCAGTCTGTCCAGCCGTGCTGCATCCCTCTTCTTGCTGCATCCTCCCCAGCACACCACAGCGTAGAAGAGGACACTGGCCACCACAGACTGGTAAAACATCTGCAGCAGCTTTTTGCAGATGTTGAAGGACCCCAGCCTTCTCAGGAAGTACAGACGGCTCTGTCCCTTCCTACAGGTAGTGTCCATGCTTGGTGACCAGTCCAGTTTGTCATCCAACTGCAGCCCCAGATACCTGTAGGTCCTGACCAACTCCACGTCGACCCCCCTGATGGAAACAGGTTGCAGATGTGGCTTGTTCCTTCTGAAGTCCACCACCATCTCCTTGGTCTTGGAGGTGTTCAGCTGCAGATGGTTCGAACTGCACCACGTCACAAAGTCCTCAATCAGGCTCCTATACTCCTCCTCTTGTCCATCCCTGACACAACCAACTATCGCAGTGTCATCTGAGTATTTCTGCATGTGGCAGAGCTCGGAGTTATACTGGAAGTCAGAGGTATACAGGGTGAACAAGACAAGAGAAAGCACAGTCCCCTGTGGCGCACCGGTGCTGCTGACCACAGTGTCAGATGTGCAGTCCTTCAGTCTGACGTACTGTGGTCTCTCTGTGAGGTAGTCAGTGATCCATCTCACCAGGTACGAGTCCACCCTCATCTCGGTCTTTATTTGATAGGGCAGATATAGAGAGACAAGAAATGTAGAGACAGAATGCCTCTGTGGGGTGCCAGCTCCACTGTCTGACCTATACAACCTATATATATTTTTTTTTTTTTCAAAATATGTAAATGAATGAGAAAAGGAAAATCTGATTGGTGAGACTGCATGTGTAGGAGTTTACACTATGTTTGCTATGGGATCATACAGTTGCCTTAAAGATGTGGCTTTGATGTGAGCCTCCTGCTGAGGACTTAAGAGTTGGGGAAGGAGAAACTTGTATATACTGGCCATTCTAGTGGCTATGATTATAGTATGAGGCCCTGATTTGCCAAGATTACACCAAAAAAAGCAACATGTTCAGACAAACACGCACTCAACCAAAGAACAGAAAGTTGTGTTGGCAAGTGTGTTCGCAAATCTAAGGAAAGTGAATATGTTACAACCATTCTCAAAACCCGTTGGCTTCTAAACCTCTGTGGGCTAACCAAAATCTGTGTCAATGCTTCCTGTTCTGTGCGACGGCTTTGGTTAAAAGTCGAACTAGAAACTCAAATGTGAAAATAGAGTTGGAGTTATAGTTCAGAGAAAACATCCAAAACCCAATAGTTTCACAAGACTGACATATCTGTGCTGGTGAATTCCAGGACAGAATTCATACAATGACAACCAAGGCTGCAAAAACATGTTAAAAACAGAAAATAAACTGTATGAAAAAGGAAACTAATAGGCAATTCTTTATCAAACTTTCTCTGCAAACATCTTTCTATAGTGGTGAACTGTCACGTCTGGTGAAACCTTTAAACCTTTTTCATTCTGATTATTAAACTATCTGAAAATTCTTCAAGGTATTTTTAAGTTTAAAACTACTTATGGATAGGTCTTTTTTTAACAAGTTACTCACCATCCTGAAGTTTTTTCCTGAAGTACATTTGTTTTCACTCATTTGTTTAAAAGTGGGTGTTAAAACAAGTTTCCTTTGTCCTTTCATAAAACACCTCTTCTATTTTGGTGGGCTGCAGCTGTCAAACATTTATCCTGTCAATATCCTTCAAAGTAGAATACACCAACACACTACTCATGACTTTGTTAATAATAACTTTGTCAATAATACATTTATGTGAGTCTGTTTTTCTTTTTAAATCGGGCATATCATTTAGTAAATACAGACATGGTTTCAAACTTAAAACCTCCTTTACTTTCACATCTGGAACAGTTTAAAAAATTGAAATAAAAATTATACATTTTCATCTAAACCTAGTACAGTTGTTAAAAATGTAGCAACATTTTGATGCGATTTTGATGGTTTTCATGTCTAAATGTGAGGAGATAAAACAAGCGATGAAGCTGTTGGAAGTTTAAAAACAGTTTGAAGTCTTTTTTTTTTTTTCACGTGATACATTTTGATTACTGGAAACAGCCTTTTGTTGTGTTTGAGATTATACAAAGATAGTTATTTGTTCTATCTATTTGCTAAATCTAAAAGGAAAATTAAAGTCTTTTTTTTTTCTTTTTTAAACAAAATGTCTTTCGAAGCATGTTTTTTTTTTTTTTAGATCAGATTCCGGCTACCAGGGGCCCTTTTAGATCACAGTTTCCTTTAAATACATGTGTTCAAATTGAGGCAACAGCTGAACATCACCAGCAATGTGTAATTCTTGGGGGTAGATTAAAGGAACTATTTTTAGTCAGTGGAACTAATAATTTACCCATGTGGGAGAACCATTATGGATCACAAAGCCTCTGCCAAGATGTCTCTGCCAAGATGTCTCTGCCAGAACAGTGCACACCCAGTATCTGCTGAGTACTCTATTCATGGTTTGTACACAATGAGACCGCCTGAAATAAAACCATTACAAGGAAGTGTTACATAGACCTGCAGGTGACACATGCACAAGTGACAGGCCCTTTGTGAAGACACGGCACAGGGTCATCATTGGTCCGTGTACGAAGTATAATTCATTTGCAATAGTTCATGTTTTATAATGAAACATGCATGTTTAAGGGGTATTGCCTAATTTCATTGTCCGACTTGGCGAATGCAAATATATGTTTTCGCACGTTTACTCATTCTCCCACAGCCGACTCAGCCTAACGTTGTTAACGCTTTGACTGTATTATTGTTTCATTGAGCGAGGACGTGCAAAGCTATTCAGCTCAGCATGTTGCATTATCCAACTTGTACAATGAAAATTAAACCAAGGAAGTCGACAACCGGAAACAGACACAGCTCTCCTTAAAAGTTGGGCGCTATGAAGCGGCGTTGGCTGCCGTGAATTCATTCGCCAGTCGGGGCGAACACTTTTATTGGCCTAGTTATTTGATTAATGTCAATGTATTCGTCTACTTATTTGTTTAAGAGAGTGTGACTGCTAGAAAGTGTAGCATATTAGCCTACCTACTTTTAACTGTATATATTGCGAAAGGACTGGACAGGAGATCATCAAAAATGCTCGCGTCTGCAGTGCACACTTCCACTTAGTAGACGAAGTTCAGATTAAAACAAGATTCAATAATGCAGCGCAGCAACGTCTTTCAATGCTGTTTAAACTGCTCATTTCCGTGAATATTTTCACCGAACGGCTTGAACAACGTTAAAACTTTCCTCCTTTATTAAAAAGTTTAAACCTTCTTTAAACCACTAATACCTAACCTCACCTGCACAATCTCTACCAAATTAACAAAACCGAGAATAAACAGTAACTTAACATCAAAAAAAGTTTGTCCTCAATGAAAACATACGCAACTAACACGATTCAAAACGCACAGCTTTTATTTTGAAGGAGAGCTGTGTCTGTTTCCAGTCGTCGACTTCCTTGGTTCAATTTTCATTGTACAAGTTGGATAATGCAACAAGCTGCGCTGTATAGCTTTGCACGTCGTCGCTCAATGAAACAATAATACAGTCAAAGCGTTAACAACGTTAGACTGAGTCGGCTGTGGGAGAATGAGTAAACGTGCAAAAACGTTTATTTGCATTCGCCAAGTCGGACATTAAAATTAGGCAATACCCCTTAAACTGGCATGTTTCATTATACATCATGAACTACTGCAAATGAATTATACTTCGTACACGGACCATCCTTCCTGTGATGCAACCTATAACCCACCTCAAGATGATAGGAGGTAAAAATCCTTTCTGTGAATGGAATTACAGGGACCCTCACATCCATAACCACCACATGTGAGGGAGATTTCTTTCAGCTAAAGAGCATTCATTTGACCTGACATCACCTTACATCTTTACTTCCTGTGGCAGAGAGCAATATGAAAAAAGTGTGAGTCTTCTAATAGTGTAATGTCTGCTTTCATTCATCCTTCCTCCTAGTTAATGTTTGTGCAGAAGTACAAAAAATGGTATGACCACTAAAAGAAAATACCTCAGCTGTGTTAGGTTGGCAGGTGAGTCATAACCACTTGGCAACGCACATGCAGGTAAACCCAAAGAAAATTGCATCCGGAAACTCTAAGAATATATGTGCATATAAATTACTGCATATTAACAGTAAGCATATGGTACAGATATCAAAATGTGACTTTTGTCCTCTCTTTCTCTCCTCTCCTCCTGCTCCATCAGGAAATCTGCTTATGGAGCGCAGGAAACCTGTTTCCATGGGGACGGCTGTCTTTTAGAATGGCTAGACTTTTGTGCGTAAGACAGTCATGCAGTTCAACAAGAAAAGTTTTCACTGTGTGATCATCTTAAACTACTGAAACAAGAAGAATCTTCAAGTTTCACTCCAATTAATAAATGGCCTATTGCAGCATAAGAAATAGGCCAGCATATAGAGTTCTAAACTGTAGGAATGGTCGCTGCACAATGAATCAATAAGGTTAAAGCAGCTGTTAGATCAGAAACACTGTTAATGCAGACAGTGGATCAGGAATCCCTTTCAAACACAGCAATATGTCTTATTTGAATGCAAGGTTTGATTAATCAGTTTTCTTACACGGATGTTGGGTTAGTGTTTTTGCATGCATGAGTATGTATAAAATCTTTATTCCACTTTGTAGTGGAAGAGAGGGCACAGATTGACCTTGTGTTGCACATCTTTCACAAAGCAGAGGCAATGTTTGCTGCAAAAAGTTTAAGCAGTTTTTCCATTAAGACTTGAGACACATTTCATGTGCAAAAGTTCAATGGCCTCCAGTGCACTGCAAGCTTTAACATCTCATAAGCGTACTATTTATTTATTTAAATGTTACTGGAGGTTCAGGGGGGGGGGGGGGGGTAAACAGCAATAGTGCTGATTGCAGGCAAATAAGTCACTTGGTTTGGGAGTTAAAATGAATGCATACTGCCACCCAGTGTAAGCAACATGTTTGTTAAAAGGTGTGAGAGTGAGACTCGTAAGTAGCTCTGATGTTTTCCTTGTTATGATACATCAGAAGGCTTGTCTTTACAGTCGTGCTTACTTTTTGACACATCTAAAGGCAGTTAGTAAACCATACGTAAAGATAATGAGATAGTGAGTCATAAAGGCTGTGGGATATTCTCTTATCATTGAGAATTAAATGGACTACTATAGTCCTTAGCAAAGTCATAACCAGAGTTCAGATATGCAGTTAAAGCCTCCCCTCCCCAACCCTGTGACTTTTTCCATATGAGTCACTAATTGTAGACACTCTATGTGAATTAGCGCGGGGGGGGGGGGGAACAAGGGCTTCACAATCTGCTCAACACAATACAACATGAATCACAAACTGACAGCACTGACCAACAGATAGCTGCTTTCTTTTGTATGCTTGTGACTAATCACATTTCAAAGGGCAAATGTCAAGAAAACGAGTTGCGACGTTTGAAAGAAAAATCTATTAAATGTAAGGTCATGAGTAGATGGAGGAAATTCAGTTTACCTTCCTCAATGGTTCCCAGGGGTATAACTCAATCACTTACATCATCATCCATTCACAAAACTACTTGTGCTTCCTTGACTAACACTTCAGTACTCCAATGGAAAGCAAATGCACCCCTCTGTGTACTGCTGTGTACTGCTGCCAGATGTGAGCTGTGTGCAGAACACCTTCAACAGACAGAACCTCACTTTAGCCGAAATTCGCATAAGAGTGACGTACAACCAAGGTACCCAGTGCGTATCATTTACGACACTGTATATACATCACTTTCAGAAAGTGCATCATCTGCCAAAAGATGACAGGTTTTTGACGGCAAGACAGCCACTGCATGTTGAAAAATTAAGCAAAGCTTCGGCGTAAGTATACCTCACTTGTTTAAACTTTTATGGGTTGAGCAGACTGTTCTGTAATCATGGAGTCAGGTCTCGTACCAGGTAGCTTGTAGAAAAAAAGAGACAGTGAAACAAGACAAGAACAAGACCTAGCTCTTACAGGAAGATATAACTAGCTTCTATTTAACACATTTGTAAGATACCATATGCAGTTTACTGAAGTTGTTAATGAATTTCCCCCTCGGACTAATTAAGTATTTCTGATTCTGATAGTTTCATGTCATTACTTATCTTTATACTTTTGGAAGCCTGTTATTTCTATTAAATGTGATTTTTCAACGTGAAGGTCTACATTTCAGAAAGAGCTACAGAAAGAAAGAAAAAAACCTGCTGGGGTAATAATGAAGAATTTATTTTATATTGGCCTAAAAGTCATCACTTCAAAACGTCATAGTCGTTTCCTTGGACTGTTTACCTTCATATAGAGTAAAAGGTTGTTCTTAATTGACCAAGCTTACTACACTTGTTTTGTTGGATGGCTCAGGTTGAAGGTGTGCAGGTCTCTGCAAAGAGTTCATGAAGCAGTAACAATGAGAAACATGTAATTTGTTTTGGGTAATCTCAGAGGTAACAATTCAAACAACAAAGTCTCATAAAACTCAGGCGAGTATATCTATTGATGCAAAATAAGTATAAATTAAGGGTTTATTTCAAACTTGGAAAAAAAGTTCAAAGAAAAAAGTAAACTAGTACCCATGAATGTAAATCGGACTGAAAACATTCATCGTTTTCATTACTTGACTCTTAGGTCTTCCATACTATGACGTCAAAGGGAAAGCCAGTATGTCAAACAGTCATGACAAAGCCAAAAAGACTAATAAGTCATATTATTCAGATCACCTGTGTGTGTTTAATGCAGCAGTGTGTCATTTAAAGTCTCATTTAAAGTCAAAGGTACCACATAAGCCGTTTGTGGATTAACACAGTCCATTCACTGAGTAAAACTACCGAACTGCACTAATTATACACTTGTTGTTAAACATACTTACCTGTTGCTAAAATTGGAAATAGCGATACATAGCTGCAGCTAGCAGCTTCCTGCTATTTTAAGTCTGAGTTCACAAAAGTAGCTTACCTTCAGCTCATGAATTGTAAAGCAGTTAGGTCAGACAGTCTTATCTTCATCCCGTCCATCATTACGATTATTCTCCCAGTTCAGTATCTGGATGTGGTCAAATGTGGATAAGTTAGAACATTTGTATCAATGCTATATCAAATGAATATTCAAGCTTTTTATATTTTTTTAATTCTTAATGTTTTTTTTTGTTTTTTTTCCATTCCTCTTTCTTCACACCATGATTTTTTCTCGGCGATCTCCCGCGAACCCGATCTGACTCCCAGTCTCCACCCGGAGGAGAGCGGGCGGGGAGCGAGAGGTCGCGCGATCTCCCGCGAACCCGATCTGACTCCCAGTCTCCACCCGGAGGAGAGCGGGCGGGGAGCGAGAGGTCGCGCGATCTCCCGCGAACCCGATCTGACTCCCAGTCTCCACCCCCCTCTTTCCCTCTTTCCCTCTTTCCCTCTTTCCCTCTTTCCCTCTTTCCCTCTTTCCCTCTTTCCCTCTTTCCCTCTTTCCCTCTTTCCCTCTTTCCCTCTTTCCCTCTTTCCCTCTTTCCCTCTTTCCCTCTTTCCCTCTTTCCCTCTTTCCCTCTTTCCCTCTTTCCCTCTTTCCCTCTTTCCCTCTTTCCCTCTTTCCCTCTTTCCCTCTTTCCCTCTTTCCCTCTTTCCCTCTTTCCCTCTTTCCCTCTTTCCCTCTTTCCCTCTTTCCCTCTTTCCCTCTTTCCCTCTTTCCCTCTTTCCCTCTTTCCCTCTTTCCCTCTTTCCCTCTTTCCCTCTTTCCCTCTTTCCCTCTTTCCCTCTTTCCCTCTTTCCCTCTTTCCCTCTTTCCCTCTTTCCCTCTTTCCCTCTTTCCCTCTTTCCCTCTTTCCCTCTTTCCCTCTTTCCCTCTTTCCCTCTTTCCCTCTTTCCCTCTTTCCCTCTTTCCCTCTTTCCCTCTTTCCCTCTTTCCCTCTTTCCCTCTTTCCCTCTTTCCCTCTTTCCCTCTTTCCCTCTTTCCCTCTTTCCCTCTTTCCCTCTTTCCCTCTTTCCCTCTTTCCCTCTTTCCCTCTTTCCCTCTTTCCCTCTTTCCCTCTTTCCCTCTTTCCCTCTTTCCCTCTTTCCCTCTTTCCCTCTTTCCCTCTTTCCCTCTTTCCCTCTTTCCCTCTTTCCCTCTTTCCCTCTTTCCCTCTTTCCCTCTTTCCCTCTTTCCCTCTTTCCGACTACCGGTTTAAGGGGAAAAATGAAAAAAAAATTGCTTTTGAAATATTTATACAAATATAAAGACTTTTAATTTACTTGTTTCTTCTTAACAGTTAAGATATTATGCCCATTTGGAAAAGTGTGTGTTCACACGCACAAGTGAATACACTTCCAACTGGGCATAATATCTAAACTGTTAAAAAAACAAGTAAAATAAAATATCCTAAAGGAGGCCTACCTCTTCAATGGTAGTGGGAATGCAACCGTTGACAAAACACTGAAAATAATAGAAGCATTTTGTATTTTTTATTTAATCCGTTTATTGTGACATGTATGATAGCCTTGCAAAGTAAATGTATTTTAAAAAAATGGAAGAAAGAAATGCATCCAAATAAAGTTAAGTACCTGTTGTCATGCAAAGTCTCTCTGAAGTATCTGACGACGACAGAAGAAATCTCCCTCATGCCTCCTGAAGAACCATAATTATCCCCCCTAAAAAGAACAAAATTAAAACATAGGTCAGGGTAGGTAATAGAATGCCAAAGTAACTGCAGTTTCATCATTATTCCAATAAAAGGATTTGCAACAAACATCGCAATAGTCAGAATTTATCACAAACAGTAACCATTTTTGATAAGGACACAACATGTTTACATACAGACTGTGCAGACTTCTTTACAAACACATTTCAAAAGGCTGAAAAGTCTTGCCATCACATTTGAGCTATATTTAGAGTTAAGTGTCTGGATGACTGTCCGCCTGTCTCTCAGCCTTATTGTACACTAATAAAATATGTTTTAATGTGTGATTCTGGGAAGAGAGACATTTTAGGATTTTTAATTATTGAAACTTTATTTTGATCATTTTCTCCTGTTTTATATAGTATTAAATGGAACAAAAACTATTGAACAATGCTTTTGCATTTAGAAAGAACACAAAACAGGATATACATGTATATAGATATATAAAGCCTCTCTGAAGCATCTGACGACGACAGAATAAATCGGCTCTCCTCGACTATCTGTTGAGAAACAAAAGAAAAACAAAGACTTTACTATTTGAAAACTTTTATCATTTTCTTGAGTAGTTATTGGGGGGGGAGGGGGGGGGGCAAGGAAGCAAAATGTAGCATAACTTAATAAATCCTTCAAACGGGAGCTTCTTGATGTGCAGATGTTGTTTTGCTTTCCTTACCTATTCTTTTTTTTTTAAATTTGGATCCCGCACCCACTGAGGGATGTGTGTCTTCCTTGATTTTTCATCCTTATTGAGCAGCACACCAAAAATAAAACATATCCTACCTTTCTGGGTTCTCAAAAATGCCGTCAACTAAATAAATGGTATCCTGAAATCAGAAAGAGTAAAATATATTACTTAAATGTGCAGACATGTATTTATTTAATGCATGCAAGATCCATTTACCACCGTAATAAGTGTTGATTGTTTACCATGTTTATTTTTGTCTGGACGAGGCAGGAGACTGAAGACACATCCATCGAGGGCAGGAATCGTATTTGCAGTGAGTTGATCTGAAAAATCATAAAGCTTTATGTGGCATTCAGAACACCCTTGTGAAAATCACATATCACAGTTCTTTAAAAGGATTTGTACAAATACCTGACAGTTGTCTTATTTGGTCAGTGTCTTCATCTTCATGCTGCTTTGGTCTTGGCTGTGAAACAGATATTTTATCATTATTTGAGTCCAATTCCTCTTTATAAATCACAGCTGTAGTATGTTTTAAAACACTGATACATACGCCACCATGGAGGCAGAGCCGCACTCTGTGGTGAGTTCAAAGTCATGAACGACCAGATCAGGCAAACAGTGAATCATGACAAGGAAGTGAAGGTCCCAAAGACTCAGGGTATCCTTAAGCAGAAGAAAAGACAACAAAAAAAGGCTTATATACTTGTCCAGATGTGTATCACAGCTTCAAGTGAGAGCACATAACTCACCTCACTGTCAGGAACATACAGGAGATTTTCCACCACCACCATCTTCCTCACTCCTTTAAAGCAAACATAGAAAGGGAAAATATTCAACAATCGTGACACAATCTTTTCCAACAGGCCTTTTCACTTTGTGCAACTGTTTCACGTTGTGTTTCTATTTGTTTTACTTTCTCTTTTACCCATTAGCTTTGTTTACAGAGCACTTCAAAAACCAACGCTACAAAGTTCTTAACATAATGTACAAATCCTGACAATACACAAAAATAAAGTCTCAATAAAACCCTGAAACAAAAACAACAATGTAGCAATAAACAAGATGATAGGGCTTTCAAACTTGAGCTAGGGATCTTGGCCTGATGAGGGTCCATCATCCAATGAGTCAGAACTTTCTTTATCACCCTGTGAAGAGAACAGTGTTACAAATATCTACACCAAGAAATATAGGATGGGTTTCAATCCGTCCAATATCTCAAAGAAAGATTTTACTTAAAAGCATACATTTAAATCAATTTATCGTAATTTCAGGAAGAACGTGTGACTTTTTGATCCAGTAGATGTCGCCCCCTTGAGCACCAGCATTAAACCAAAACAAATTGCCGTTTGGTGTCAACTCCGCTCTCCCCCAGCGTCACACCTCAACCCCTCTCCACACGAAGGAGTTATCAATTAGAACGCACCGTAATTAAGCACCATTTAGAGCAAGTGGTGGACAAAATTGTCCTTTTCTCGAGCAGCAATTGCCCGTTGTCTGCATTGTTGTGTTAGCAGGCTAATGTTAGCACACTCTGTTAACTCATAGCTTCACAAATTGACACACAATGACCGTGATCTAAACACACTTACATAACATCTGAATAAGCAGCGAGTATGTTAATCTTCTTTTCTCTAGACCTTGACTAAAACAACTTTATACGCCAGGTCGTCCCGTCGATGTAAACACGACTGCAACGACAGTACAGCTGGTGCTTCTCACTCATTGCAGACAGTCATGACTCAGAGACATTTAAAGAGACTTGATTTCTGCTGCATTTATGTGTCCACATATGTGTGTTGCACATCCCTCCTTTATCAAAAAATGTTTTTTTTTACTTTCAGTTGGCATACACATTAATTTGGCTTACATGTGTTAATTTGAGGAATATGTATACAGTATATAATACGTTTATCAGAGACAAACAATGTAAGAAGAAGAAGATATCCTTTATTAATCCCACAGGAGGAAATTACTTTTTCACTCCATTACTGAGACATGTTACACACACACAGGCTGAAATACACACACAACATGCACTAATAACACAGTAACTCACTTTTACCCAATGTATCATAATTACAGGCGGGAAAAAACACCGACCCCGATCACCAAGTGGATTTCATGGCCCAGACTGAACATTACCACTGTACTGCAGCCCTCGTCATGGTAATCCTTGGCTGAGCAGAAGTCTATCTTGATTTGAGACTGGAGCTGAGTGTGTGGAGAAGTGGGATTAAAATTCTGCTTATCAGAAAATAAAAATGAGCACTAACAAAAGAGGGTCTCAACTAACCTCTTTTAAAGAGCCTACATCCATTATTTATACGGCTGCGATGACAAAAAGAGGAATTAATGTTTCATTTGGTCAACAATGAGCAGAGCTACGATAAAAATCAAAAATCTCTTTGATACCTGTCTCGATCTTTGCCAATGCAAGGTCTGAAATGTGGAAACACCCGCTCTCATGAGTACAAACACATTGTATATCCCTGTTGACAAAAAATAACACATTATCATTACGTCAAACCGACAAAACCATGCAGAGCAACGGTTCAGAGAATAATCCTGAAACACAGATTGATCAGATTCTTAACTCCCCCGTGTTACATTGCATTGGTACAGAGTTTTCTTAGAATCATATCAAAAGTGTACCTTCAGATCCCTCGTCTTTCTGTGTGAGGAGATAGCGGTACGGTTTGTCACCACTGGATGGTTTCTCTAAAGCCTAAAAAAGAAGAACTCACAAATTAATGTAGGTAATGAAATCCATTGGGATTATGACAACTGGTGACATCATCGAAGCCATAGGTGAAATCAGACAAACATTTCAGGGCCAGACACAGGCCTTCACTTGTAGTGTGCCTTATATACACTCTTACCCTGATGAGAAGGATTCTCTTGTGCGGGACTGTTGACCAAGCAGTAAGGCACGAGACACAGGAGTAAGTTTAAAGAAAAGGTGGGTTTTTATTTTACCCAAAAATAGAAAACCAAGTTTAAAAACCAAATTATAAGAACTAGGCCTATAAAAGAGGTCAATTTAATATAACTTTAAATCAAGATGAAATCAAATTGAGAAACTGAATTCAGGTACCTGAAATCAATGCAGAACCTTACGCTTCCATCCTTCTTTGGTACGAGCACCACTGGGTTACACTACTCGCTCTTTGAAGCCTTGATGATCCCCAGGGACAGATTCAGGTCAACCTCCCTCCTCTGAGGCCAGCAGGCGCTCAGGGACCTGGAAAACTTCTGAATTACAGATAGATCTCACCTGAAGCCGTTGGCCGTCTGAGATCATGGTCTACCAGGTCACTAGAGAGGTAAGTATTGCTCATCCACTTCTTCATCCAGCACACTTCTTATTAGCATTACTTCTAGGTAGGAGCACCAGCACTTTCTGTCCTGGGTCGAAGGATCTCTGCCTGGCAGACTTGTCATACCAGGACTTCTGTTGCTGCTGGGCGTCCGCCATGTGCGATTAGGCCAGCTCACCCATTTTCTCCAGCCGCTCTCTCATCTGGAGGACATAGGATACAACGTTAACAGATCCCACCCTCCCCTTGCCTCCCTTCCAGATCTCTCTCAACAGTGCCAATGGGCCCCCAACTTCAGGAGGTAGGGCAGCCAGTGATCCCAGTCTGTACCAGTGTTGTTTACAAACGTCCGGAGCATCTGTTTCAGGGTCTGGTTAAAGTGCTCTGTTTGCCCATACGTTTAAGGATGATATGGTGTGGTCCTGAGTTTCCTGATACCAAGTAACTGGTACACCTGTTTCAGCAGAGAAGACATAAAGTTAGTTCCCTGATCAGTTAATATTTCAGAAGGGAAGCCCACCCTTGAAAGGAACTGTACCAAACAGAAAGCAACTGCTTTTGCCTTTATGGATTTTAGTGGAAAGACTTCTGGATACTTGGTAGAGTGGTCTGTTAACCAGCATATAACGGTTTCCTGCTTTGCTTCTCTCTACAGGACCAACAATGTCCATCCCAAGGTGCATAAATGGGGTGCCAATAATGGATAGTGGTTTAAGTGGAGCTCTGGGGGTGTTTTAGCACATGTTATTTGGCACTGAGGGCAACTTTTACAAAACTGAGCAACATCTCTACGCAGGCCAGTGGAAATGGTTTTTAATGCGAGCCGTGTTTTTGCCCAGGTGGCCAGCCCAGGGAACCGAGTGCCCCAAGGCAAGCATGGTGTTTCTAACTGCTTGGGGAACCATTCGCTGCAACGCCGGCTCTTGTTGACGATAGAGGATGCCATTTTGCAGGATATACTCATCACTTATGATGTCCAACTCAGCTTCCGGCTCCTTCTCCTTTGCTTTCTGGAAAAGAGAGACTAAAGATGGAACAGTTTCTACATATCACTTATATTCTTCCCAGAACAGCATCACAAGGCAGATTATCAGCAACCCCAATGTTCAAAAGGAAAGTTTCACCTTCTACCTTAATGTACATGTCAGCTGTTGGATAAGGCTTCTCGTCTCCATGAACACAACAGATAGGGATGGTTTCACTGTCAATGTTGGGTGGTACAAACTTCCTGTGTACCAGTGTCTGATCACTCCCAGAGTCGAGCAAGGCCCTAAGCGTGGTTCCATTAACTTTAATGTTTTGCATTTTAATAGAACAGTCATTTTTGTATCACGTGTGAGGACATGATACAAAGCACATTTGTGTCATCTTAGCTGAGTTTTTCGGGTACATGGGTTTAGTATGGCCTTCAAGTCCACATAGATAACAAATTAGCTTTTTGCTAGAGGGTTTTGTTGGCCTGCTAGCTGGCTCTCCCACATGAGAGACTTACCCGCACTGGTTGCTGCCCCCTGTTGGAACTGTTGGGCTGGTTTGTGGCTGTCCTTTGTCATCCTCCCTGCATTGTAGCTCCATGGTTGACCCTTTTTCCGTGCAGCCACAAAGACATCGGTCAGCTTGGCAGCCTCTGTTGTTGAATCTGGGTCATGCTCCTTGATCCATACCTGAAGCTCAGGGGACAACATTCTCAAGTATTGTTCAAGGATGATCATTTCACTTACTTCTTGTGTAAGGTACTGTAAACGGGGTGGAATGTGGTAATTTCAAAAGAATAATGAATTGAATATAAATAGGGTTCGTTTGAATTATCGGGGTGAGAGCAGCGCTGACAGTAATCAAGAGACTTAAAACAATGATGTGCTGGTGAAAAACTGATTTATTTATGAGATAGGTTGTCCTTAAACTGCACCAAATTAAAACCCACTTAAGAGAAATAAAACAATAAAATTGTCCTAAAATGTCTTTGCTAAAAGAGAGGAATAAAAGTCAGGTAAAACAAGGGATACAAAGGAGAGCTAAAAGTCCATCACTCAAAGTACGTAAACGTAAGAGGCTAAAAAGTTACTCAGCTCCAACAAAATAAAACAGTGAGAAATTTGTCCCGATCTTCTGCGACTGCCCACGCCTGCTGCTTCCCTCGCAGGGTCTCCTAAAGTCGATCGGCACGTACACAGGCAGCCGGACGAGCAATGCCGAAAGAAGAAAATGCCTACAAACACACCATCACACAACTGCCGTACTTCTAAAACCAGAGTGTTACTACTGTCCCAAAGGGACACTCAAACCGCTGGCAGAGCTCCTCACTCTGCTGCTGCGTGTATTCCGCGTCTTAACACTCTCTCTTCTCTTCGGTGGTGGCTGGTTCTCTGTCTCGTCTATCGGCGTCTCTCACAGCAGGTCCTTCTCTGTCCTTGTGCACCGTTGCTCCGCTCTCATGTTCTGCTCTCCCGTTTCTGTGGACCGCTCTCTCGTTCCCTCCTCTCGAGCCCACTTCCTCTTTTTCTTCTGCGTTTCTGTTTTTATCCCTCCCTTGGCCGCCGATTGGACAAAGCGGCTCTGTTCTGGCTCTTCATTGAGCAGAAAAACTGTCCATCAAATCAAACAAAGCTACAGGTGCAGGTAATCTTGCTGCGTTCCAGTTGATCTCGGAAGTCGGAAATTCCGAGTTCCCAGTTGGAAGTGTCAACTGGAACGCCCCCTGAAGTCGGAATTCCGACTCGGAAACTCGGAGAAAATGCTGCGTTCCATTTACCTCGGAACTGGGAACTCGGAGCTGGGAATGACGTCACACCCGAGTTGAGCGTGTTCCAGTTTCAAGTCAAAAAAGCAACATGGACACCTCCAGGCTAATAAACACTATATTTACAGCTTTAACGTACGGTTGATGCACGTAGCAGCCATGTTGGATTTTAACTCGGGCTACTAAATTCTACTCCGACATTCCGACTAGTAAATACGACTTCAGGGGGCGTTCCAGTTGACACTTCCGACTGGGAACTCGAAATTTCCCACTTCAACTGGAACGCAGCAAAATTTAGTAGCCCAAGTTAAAATCCAACATGGCTGCTACGTGCATCAACCATAACGTAAAAGCTGTAAATATAGTGTTTATTAGCCGCTTGTTCCTTTTTTTGTGTGATTAAATCAATCACACTGATAGTATCATGCAAGTTCTATCTGTGGACATGTCATTTTATTTTTGTGCACAAACTATCACGTAGTGTGTTGTTATCGTCTAGTATTAGCTAACAAAACAAAAGGTACTCCTGGAGGTATCCTTATTGCTTTTCCGACTTGCAACTGGAACACGCGCAACTCGGGTGTGACGTCATTCCCAGCTCCAAGGCAAATGGAACGCAGCATAAGTCATTAGTTACACCAAGGCAGAAAGTTAACTCAAAGTATTAATGAAAACACAACAACGGCAATCAATAAAACCAAATCATAAATATCACAACAGGAATAAAACCCAAAATATAAAAGCATGAGTAAAAGCCTATCCTGGCTATTTGTCAAAAAACAAGGATGTTGATATGATAAAATGTTTGCATTAACAAATAGCCACTGATGCACCGTTCCAGTAAGGTCTTACGCAGGGAATAAAAAAGTTCATGTACGGTCATTCATCATTTTTCTTACTTTAAATTCATGATAATGCAAACGAACAAACATTTCCTAGTGCATCCCATTCACCTGGTAAAAAACCTGTCCCTTCCTGGTGCATCACCAAACAGTGAAACACATGGAACATTTAAAGGGTTCCAATCAACCCAAGTGCTTGGCAAGGTGCTCACTGCCCCCTGGTGTTTACTACCCAAACCCAAACAAATAGAAAGTGACAAAAAACTGGATGAAATGGCTCCTACAAGACTGTGCAATACATTAATCATATAATCAAACACTTCTGCCTTGTGAAACTTGGATGACTTTACCTTTTGGCTGGATCCAAGGAGTTAGTTTAAAGAAAAGGTGGGTTTTTATTTTACCCAAAAATAGAAAACCAAGTTTACAAACCAAATTATAGGAAATAGGTCAACTTTGTAAGGATGGCCTAGTGGCTTAGGCCCAAAAATGAGGGGAAATCCAAAAATGCAGTCAAAGTGAATTAATTTACAGTGAAATAAAGCAAGTGCAGCAATATGTACAGTGCAGGCCTGGAGAAAATTTTAAAAATTAAAAATAATACTTGCAAGAAAAAATAAGAAAATGCAAAAAGTGACAAACAAAGGAAGAGGCTGAGCTCTAAACAATGCCTGTCTGGGCCCCTGCAGCTCTGTACACTCTTTGATAAGTTGTTGAAACTCTCCAGCACTGTGCCACTCCAACTCCAACCTCCAACTACCTAAGAAGCCCTCTGGCCTCATCTTATATAGGAGCTGGCACCTACCAAAAGGGGTTGGAAATCAATTTACTCTCAGGTGAGTTTTACCTGTTCTACAAACAACACATACTATCTGCAATAAGGCTAAAAGCATGTCAAAATACATTTCAGTTAAATAAATACTTAAACAGCCATTTTAATAACATTTTTAATCTCAACAACCTAAACACCCCTCCACTTCTACCAAACATGGCACCTTCCACTTGACACACCCCCATATAAACCCAAGGCAGGCTTCAGCTCTGTTTGATACTCCCTGGTTGAGAAAGAGGAGTGCAGGCAAGGCTGTGGAGCAACAGGTGACTAACAAGATATATTTGATGTGTGACAATGAATAAAATGTTTTAATGTAAAAATAGTCTGTGTGTTTTCTTTTGCTTGAAAATACAATGTTTGAAGTCATTTGCCAATGAGATATTCTTAAGCTTTATCAGAAGTCAATCACACAAAGTACTCGCTGCTAGTCATGCTAAGCTAACATTAACACAGGCCTCTCAGCCGGCTCAGCCACGAGTGCCTGTTTTAACATTAGCACATGCATGTGTGTTTATTACTTTAGAGGGCACAGGGTTGCCCTGTGACAAACTTAATATAACTTTTAATCAACAAGATGAAAACTAAGGTATGACCTCAAAAAACAGACCTAACACAATGAGACAAAAGGGGAACTTATATAGTGGTTTGGCCAAACCAACTCCAACACAAGGGGTAGACAAAAAATGGACGCCAAATTAACTGCATACAAGGAAAAATCAACTAAACCCAAACCGCTCCATGAAATCACAGCACATGGTCTGCTCCAATAAAATGGCTTCAGCATAATGCTGCATTCATATTGTGTCGGACACATCGGAAAAAATGAGTTTCCGTGTTTAAAAATGCACATGAACACCTGCTCAAGTCAGAACAACAACTCAGAACCTCGGAAAAGAATTAGGGGCCCGACTTCCCGACTTGACGTCAAAATTGTCATTAAATGGAGGGCAAAATATGTTTTGTTAATGTTAACATACTTTTTATTTATTCATGTTTGCACATCAACTTTTTGTAATAGTTACATTTCACTGATCTCCTTCGTATCATCAATGCTGTTTTTGCTGCTGTTACATCATTCCGACTTTCAGAACTGAAATCATGTGAACACACTGAAGTCGGAAGAACGACTTCCCAACTCGGGAACTTGGACCACCCTAGCAGCACATGAATGCAGCATAAGATCTTGGTCTGCCCTTGGCCACGCCTTTTGCCCAGACCAGGAAGTTCCCTTCCCCAACATCCAGGTAACTCAAAAGAAAGAAATAATGATTAGTTCAACTGAAATAAGTGTTTACTGTTACAATGTATAAGCTGTGTGCACTAAATCTAAACAATGCAAGACTAAATGCTAGAATAAACTCAAAATAAATCTAACTAAGTGTGTAAGCTATTTGTATTGTTGACTGCTAAATAAACATGTGCTGGTTAACAACTAATGAGGTAAGAATGTGGGTGATTGATATTACCCCTGTGTGGCTCTGGCCATCACAGGGACAGAGATCAAATGAAGGTTTCCATTTATTTCGCAGACCACCAGAAACTGTCCATCCAGGCTATGTGAGGAAACTGGAGCACCTGAAGGAAATATAGGTCAAAAAGTGGGTTATTTATGAAAGAGGTTAGATCATATGGTCCTCAGACCAGCTAGAGAATCACACATTGTAGATTTACTGGTAGCATTTTTCATTATTTGGTACATTTGTTATAGTTTTCAGGACAAATTCACTCTTATGTTCCCAGAAAACACAGACTGGCTGCCATATAACACATGTACTTATCCTTTATTTTAGCAAACCCCTGGAAAAGTGACACAGAGGTCTCTTTTCCAGGGGTGACCTGCAGCAATTCAATAGAAGACAGAACAAGAGAAACATATAACACAGTTAAAATAATTACAAATACATTAAGGAAACTCATGCCCAGGTTAATAAGTCACACTTTAAAGCAGTTGCAATTACTTGGTCTTAGTAGATCAGACACTAGCTCTTATATACAAGAGAAGGAAGCTAAGCCATCATTTGAAAATTGTTCCACAGAATGGATGAAGCAACTCCAAAAGCAGTCTTTCCCATTTTCATCCTAAGTGAACCAGTTTTGAGATCTGGTTTTTAGGCCTGATATGTCATGTAAGGAGGGTGTTAAACAACGAATAGCCTGTTGATAAAAGAATGCGATGTTGCTTTCAATGATGACCCCCAGAGCGATATTGGGCACAATGGTGAGTATACGAAACCTGTCACATGGGATAAAGAGCACTATGTTATGGCATCCAATGGCTTCAAGACAAATGCAGTTGCATCTGTATGAGCATAAATCAGCAGTACAAGGGCAGGATATACTGTATAATGCCATGCGCAGCACATGGCAGCCTGGAACCTTTGCTATTCAAGGGCCTACAAGGTCTCTGTTGTATGAGTTGTATGAACCACTGGAAGAAGAAAAATTCAGACCAGATTAAACACAGTTTTTATTTTTCAAGTGATGGTCAGAGTTTGGCTGCAAACAATCCATACAACAAAATACCATACTGTTAATTTTCATTGATTTTTCAGGTCACATTTGCATATTTGACTTTACGTCATTATATCTTCACATGAGTAAATTATTTCTGTGTTTATATAACCCTACCTATTACTTACTAAAAACTACCTATTACTTACTAAAAACTACCTATTACTTACTAAAAATATTTGCCATAAGTCTTAGGGCAAATATTTTTTGAGAAAGGACTGGGTAGTGGCAGGGTTGTTCCTCTGTGACACCACTAGATGGCAGTCAAATGGAATCACTCAACCACAAATAATCCCAATTTGTCAATTACTTATTTAGCCAGTGATAAATGTTGTGTTGCTATTCACTTTCATTTCCCTAGTTTAAGGTCATACATGTCAGAATATATTTCATGAAAACATGCATGTTAAAATACCCTATCCTACAAGTTTATAAGTCAAAGATACAGAAACTGAAATTAATAAAGTCTTATTTAAATTATCATCAAGATGATTTTTATTTTTATTTTTTTGAACAGTGTTAAATCAAATGTGTGATCATTTTGGAGCCCTATGATGTTTTTTTAAGTGGTCTTTTTTTTTTTTTTACCAAAACACACTTAGTACCAATTTGTTCAACTAACTTAAACAAAAGAACGTATTTCAACATTTCAACAATTTAGAATCATACAGATATACAAAAAAAACCCTGTATTATCATTACTAGCCCAAGACTGATTTTTATGATGATGTTTCTGCTGTAACTCATATTTCTACCACTAGATGACGGTAGTGAACTGTAAACATTTAATGTATACACCATTTTGAAATCCAACGAAGAAGACGAACACCCAGCAGGTTCAATCAAGGATTGGAGTAGGCTGTCACTGGGGGTGAACTAGGAAGGTAAACTGAATTTAACACCGTTTGATTTAAGACGAATATCTTTATAAAAAGTGTAAATAAAAATGTTATCTGACGACTCTTTCGGTGTAAGTTGACTTGCGTTGGTATCAGAGAACCTACTAAAGCTAATGTTAGCTTAGCAAGTATAATATCGCTCCCTTAACAGGGCTGGCTAGTTGTTTGCAAATGTTAATTGTCCCACACCTTTAAGTTAATAACCAGGTCGTTATAATGTTGTACAAAGTAATACTAATTGAAATGAAATGGCTGGTTAAATGCGTGTCTGAGCGTTACTAACCGCATTAATGGCAGTAACGGATATTTCCTTGTTAAATATATTGTGACGTTATACGCCATACATATACCTACATGCTAGACACTTGCGCAATTTTCTTGTCGACTGTAATACGCAGCTATTAATGTGCTATTGTGCTCACTCTAAACTCGTGATTTCCTGTCATTCCTCAGGCTCCAGCTGTGTCCCGTTTGGACAAACTGCAGGAACACATTGTTGCTGCAGATTAGCATCATCCGACTTTGCATAACATTATTGCTCCGATGGTGACCAAGAGGGATCAACTAGAAAACTACTAGAAGGTCTTAATCCAGAACCTTTTTATTTTCCACCTGAGACAAATGGTTTTTATGTCATGGATCCAGGTGTTGTGGATGGTCTTGTTACCCTTGTCATCAGGGCACCCAACCAAAAGTACAATGACCAGACCATCAACTGTTGTCAGAACTGGACTGTCGAGAAGCTGAAAGCTCACCTGTCCGATGTGTACCCAAGCAAACCAGTGAGTATTTGGCTGTAGCCACTTAAATGATGAATTAATGCCGAGGCCTAGTTTTACACTTCTATAGTGAAAGCCATTTTCCTCTGTCATGCAAGTCAGCTAATCTCCTTTGTTAAGTCACAAGGGACATTTACATCCAGTGTCTTGAGGGGTTTTTGGCTTAGTACCAAGCAGTTTGACTGCTGAGTGAGACTAAAAGAACTGAAACAAAACAAACTGATTACAGAAACATGTTACAAATGTTCCCTTCCTGGCACAATCCATCAGTTAATTTAGCTATGTTTCCAGAAAAAGTAGCCAGTGGCCTCTAAAACCATCTATGTGCACACACTAAGTTGAAACTATTTAGTTTATAACTTAAATTTGTGGGTTTTTTGGTTGCACCTCAGAGACATGATGTTCATCTTGATGTAATTATCCCCACACATGAGGAAAGAAAGCCAGAATAAAAAAGTCATCATACATTTCTGAGAGACGTAAACTTTAACGGAGAATACACTGCCAACACCAAACAGCTGGTAAAACCCTCTGCTCCTCCTCGTGCTCCAAGTTATCCCACCTTTCAAAAAGATACACCCTGACACCCCGTATTTTACGAAAGGACTTCACATCTAGGTGTAACTTATGCCTACGTTGGAACTATCTCAGCTGGTGCAACATCTTAACTGTTAAGAAGTGTGTAAACTCCATCCTAAAGTAGAAGTTACGTTCAAACTCGGCTACGTTTGAATTTACACATGGGGACTAAAAGGTTTCACTCCAGCGCATTGTGGTTTGCATTCATGACATTACAATGGAAGATCTTCACATATTTACATACATTTGCAGAGGTAATAGCTATGTCATAAAAAAAGAAGTTATCTCTGCTGCTTAACATGTTTTATTACTTGGTGGCGCATCACCAGTAATTTATAATTTCATTTAACTTCTTTTGTTCAATGCACTTTCCCTGTTTTTATGAACTGACCTTGTTTTCATACGTTATACAAAAGTAAAATTCACAGCCACTCTTCCCTCTGAGCTTTGTAAATATTCAAGCATTGTATGTCAACAAAGCTCTGTGGAGTACTTGAGCAAACATGATGCTAAGAAACTCAAGTCATCCCCCTTTCCATGCGTACTTTTTCAAAGTACTACACACAGAGCTAGACACTTTCAGGTTAAATTAAACCCAGTGGGACTTGATTTAGACGCTGTTAGCAGAGGTAGAAAAGCAACAAGTGTCTCCTTAATTCTTAGGATCTGTGTAAAGTTCCCACAGTAGAAATCCAGCTTCTGTATACACAAAAGAGCTGGACAAACAGTGAGCCCTGCTAGTGATGCTATCTATGAGCTTTGTGGAGTTTGAACCTAATGTGTGATTTGGTGTTCGACTCACATCCAGTGTTGAAAAAATGGACTTGGCTGGTATTTTTACACTTTGACAGAATAAAACCTCAAAAACAACCATTACATGTTGAACTTGTCTTTTAGTATTCATCTTTAAATCCCATTACAGTTACCATTGAAGGAACCAAACCATTAACCTTTGTCTATTCTCCATTGTAAGGATGTCTGCCGACGGCCTTCCATAGTCATTGCAGCTGAAAAGGCCCGTAGTTTCAGAGTGAAAAGGTGTTTACAGTCCTGCTTTGATGTGCTGCATATCTAACGTTGCTGCTTCCCAGAGACAAACGGCTCCTTTATGAAGCTTCAGAGTCCACCTCTGTTACGATGAGCTTTTGTTTGTTTTATTTGACATGCATACATTAACTAGAGACATATTTAGAGGCCAAATGAATCTGGAAAAAAAGGTCCACATCTCTAATGATGGACGAGCAGTGAATGTGGGCTTAAAGAGGAGACACTCTGAGCTCTTTTTCCTGCAGTGGTAATCCACTGTTAAGACCTATTCATCCCAATTAAGGTCAATGTGTTGTCATCCTTGTCACTCACTCACTCACGCAAAATCTCTATCTTAGGGGTCATGATCTATATTTCCTTATCAGCAGCATTAATGCTAACTTGACATTTTCAAGGTGATTACATTCAATTATGCAAATTACATTTTTAATGTTTTCGCTGATAAATAGTTCTCCTTTGACCCCATTTAAAGTACCATTTTGTATTTTCAGAGCTCTAAAGACCAGAGGCTGGTGTATTCTGGGAAGCTGCTTTTGGATCACTTCACCTTAAAGGACGTACTCAGAAAGGTAGGTGCTGGGGCAGCGGTAGCATAGTGGTTAGTGCTTGTGCCTCATGTATGGTGGGTATGGTCCCCCAAGTGGACGGCCTGGGTTGGAAGCCGACCTGTGGCTCCTTTCCCGCATGTCCTTCCCTACTCTCCCCCTCCATGATTCCTGACTCTATCCACTGTCCAGTGTGTAAATAAAGGCATGACATGATATTCAAGCTATCAAGAAGCACAAAAGCTCTAGTATGCTGTTATGTGGTGGAAAGTAAACCCCTAATGCTACAATGACATTTTAGACGATTATGTGCTTCTTATTTTGTGGCACTTTGGGGAAGACCCTCTCCTGTTGGCACATGAAAATGCCCCCCTGCTCACATAGAAAAGGTCTGCTCAGGAGGAGTAACTGGACTGACCTGCACTAAAACATTTCCTCAACCCGATTCATCATCTTTGAACTGCAGCGTCCCCGTGGACTGTGAGTCAGGCCTCATGCACCATCATCCCTGGCTGAACTCACTCATACTTTTGAGAAGAGGAGAAAGTCCCTGCTCTCAGATTGTAAACATTTTTGGGAAAAAAGAGTAGAGGCTGTTGCAGAAGTCACTTGTAGCTGTGGTTGTGTTGGTCGTATGCTTCGTTAAGATGTACTGTAACATAGTGTTTTTGATCTGATGCAAAAAGATTTAGAGAGATTTCTTGCTCAGACATGTTTTGATGGTATTCATTTGATTTTGAATATAAAAACAACATTACAAGTGGAGTTTGTATTTACGCTAACATTGATGGGCTCCTAAAATAGCAGCTAAATTGAGCTTTCTATTTTGTAAAAAGTCAAACAATGAGAGCATTTAATTTGTACTTTTTTGTGTTCTTTTTGCTGAATGGAGTTTTAAAAAGGTTTTTAGAGCCAGTGTTGCTGCTTTGGTGCAAGGCCACAAGGTCACTAACCTGAAATTGTGTCATCATTAAGGAGTTTTAAACATTCATCAATAGAAAATGTATCGATGTAAGGCAGATAACCTGAATCTGAATCTTTTAAATCTGATCTTTAATTTCAGTTTGTCAAAGCAAATGATTCAAAAAGTCTATTCAGAACAGTTTAGAAGTATTCAATGATGCACAGAACAGCCGTAAAGTTGGGAAGTGAATCTGCTTTGAACCTGCAGTACCTGTGCTCTGTTTGATAATGAGCTGCTTTGACTTCCACAGCAGGATGAGTACCATATGCTCCATCTGGTGTGCGCCTCAAGAACCCCCCCCAGCTCCCCGAAGCCCCCCCGCAGTCACAGTAACAAGCCTCAGGAGAGCACGTCCGGTCCCACGGTAGGTCAGCCGCACACTCGCCACACCTTTCCATTCATTTCATCATCCACACATTCCCTTTCATCATCCAGCTGTCCGCTGTTATCTACATTTCCCTGAGGATTAAAGAGGCGTCATTTGCCTTTCATTCAAAAAGGATCATTCACCATGACTTATATTTGATAAAAAAATTCTGGTTACAGCCACTGCAGAACTCTACTGGTTCTTTCACTGGTCAGCAAAGCGGGCCATATCCAGCAGAGAGCCTTGATGGACTCAGACAGAGAACTGGACACTTTCCAAATCCGCATATGTATCCACAATTTATGCACAGGTAAGCCTTTGGACTGCTGAAAGTTTGATAACTACTGCAGGGCAGAGTTTAGTGTACTTAACTGAGCAAAGTAACTACAGCAAGAAACTAAGGAAAAAAATAAAACAAGGTGAATTTAAAGTCAAAGTGTTCCTAGCTTGTTGTACGACTCAAGAATCGCATCTAAATCAGAGCAAAAACGGGGACTCACATTTTCTAATTTTTAAATCACTGCTGCCAGCTGATCGGTTTGTGGCGTTAAGTACCAACTTTCTCACAAAATACATCTACATTTAGCTTGCTAGCTCATCAAGGCATTTGGTGTTGTGTTGTCAATAAAGTTAAAACAAAAAAAGAGATCTGCATGTGGAAGTCAACCGGAGTACCGGCACTGTATAATTGTGACGTCACAATTTAGCAGAAAATCTGTTGTTTTGAGACCATTTCTGAATACAGGCAGTGTGCACTTTTCGGTTTATTTCAAATATATCGCTGAACTACTTTCTACAGTAGGGGTCTTTACAGTTAATAATACGAGAAATGTGTGTGTGTGCGTGTGAGTGTGCGTGCGTGCGTGTGTGTGTAGCATTTTAAATCTATCTGTTCTAACTCGACATGCTTGTATTCCAGCTGGAGTCAGAACCCCCCTCAGACATTTCCTGCCACAAACACGCCTGCTTACTACAACCCAATGACACTGATGTGGTGGCAGCAGCTTTACGCCCAGCAGTACTACATGCATTAGTAAGTTCCTTCATGTTTTTGTCCCTACTTTTCCCCTGAATGTTTACTAAGACTCTATCAGAGGTAACGTTTTTTAACTTCTCCTCCCCCCGGCAGTCACTTACTGGCCGCGTCCTCTCAGCACCTGCTGCCAGAACAGCCCTCTCCTCAGTTTAACCAGCACGATCCTCTGGCCCAGCTACCTCAGAGAAATCGCCGTGGCAACCCTGAAGTTCAGATGAATGCACAGGGAGGGGAGATCATGAACGAGGAGGAACTGAACCGAGATTGGCTGGACTGGGTGTACACGTTTGCACGCGCTGCAATCTTACTCAGCGTAGTTTACTTCTACTCGTCCTTCAGCCGATTCGTCATGGTGATGATGGCCATGCTGGTGCTCTACCTGTGAGTGCTCCTCAGTCAGTCGCCTATATTCTGGTGCTTACTGAACACTTTTTTGACAAGCTCTTTATTTAAAGGCATTCATTTCTCCACATGTTTAGAATATTTGACCCATGATTTTCACAAGTACCTCAGATAGATTTGAACTTTAAAGGAAACATTCTGACAAAATAAACCCAGAGTTATTTCTCACTAAAATACTTGATGATGCTCTGAGTTTCAGCATTTAAGGGCATTTGTATTACACCTATGCAGCTGGAAGGTAGCTCAAATAAATCAGTGAGAAATTAAATGTTTAATCCACCAAAGGGATTGAATCTGATAAGTTTCTTGTTATAATTAAACCTTTAAGGTGTGTGTAATTAGGTTTATGGAAAGCTGTCAGAGACCAGGCTGACTAAGGTTGTAACTTTGGGCCAAAATATTAAAATAAATTATACCAAAGCTGGGACAACTCAAGTAGTACTGAGATGAAAGGATCATGTTTTAGACACTGTAGAAACTTTATAATCTCGTTTTTTTATTTCTGTTTTTAGGCATCAGGCCGGCTGGTTTCCCTTTAACTTGGAGAATGAACTCTTTCCTGACAGAGCCAATCAGGATGAGATGGAGGCGGAGCTGCATAACCTGGACCTGCAAGAAATGGTAGCTGCCTTTCATCTGTCTCAGCTTTAAGAGTCTGCAGCACATCCCCTTCACATTTGGACAAGCTTCCAGATAATTGCAGCATTTTTTACGATACTTATCTACATTTAGTTTCCTATTTCTTATATTAATGTCATGTCATGTAATCTTGTGCGTTACATTTGTAAAACAAACTGTATCTCCCTTGATTGTGCTCTTTTAATTACACTTTATCCTTTGCAGGAAGGACTGATGGATGACGGCTCGGATGACGATGGGGAAAGCGGCGAGGAAGGAGTAGATGATCCAAACAGCGGCCCCCACACGGGCTTCCTGTCCTCCACGTGGTCCTTCATCATCACCTTCTTCATGTCACTCATCCCAGAGGGGCCGCAAAATGCTGCAAACTGAACCATGAGCCACTACAGATCTCCACTGGGACACGTTGTCTTGTCTCTTTAACAGGAGGACATATATCCTCCCTGCATGGGGAAACTCCTCCTATTACAACGCAGTGTTATATTTTCCCGTTTGTCCACTTTGTTACAAATCAAGGACTTTGAGCCAAGACACAAACGACTGATTTCACCTGTAAAAAAGGAAATGGTCCCTTGATTAGGATTTCTTTTGTCTGCAGAAAGACAAAATCTGTCAAATGACATCATTTTTAGTTAGCCTGCTACATGCGCGGAGTGCTAGTGATGCCCTGTAAAAAATAGTTGTACATTCGTTATTTGTGTCACTTATAAAATAGGGACAACGGCACATGTATAAAGTGAAACCAATATAGCACTACTTTTGCTTAACAACCTGTTTTTTTTTTTTTTTCATTTAAGAAACTGCGTTATTATTTGAAATAGTTTAATTTGTATTGTAAAGATTTTTTTGTTACATTTGTTGTATCCAAATAAGGCAACTTAAAAAAAGGCAACATAAGTCCAAAGGCTGAACCTGAGCGAATAAATGAAACGTGTAGCGCCTGTGATAACTTAACGTGTTTATAAAATGTGTCTGGACTCTTTGTGTTTGATGTGCCGATGAGTGGTGCTGGCTTCAGGAGGGTTTTTTTCCACTAAAGTGAAAGTGTGTACCACTTATTCTCTCCAAGAGTAAACAAGAGTTACGTTCATCGTCCGCTTGTTACATGAAGCGCTGCATCACTTCACAGTTCATGTAGGACCAAACCATAACAAACGTCTTGAGATTTTTTCAACATGGCTGCTGTTACCTTAGACATTTTGTGTACTAATAAGTAAGTAAGACTTTATTTATATAGCACTTTTAAAACACTCAGTTACAAAGCAATCAAACAATTCATACAGTGAGGAAAATGTACATATATCACGTTGAACATGGCGAGGTTCAGAACAGGAAAACACAAACACAACAATTGTATTCATGTTTATTAAACCTTTAATCGTGGCTATGAAGTCATACAGCATTAGATTTAAGATAAAGCAGCAAATCACAAGAAACAAGGTCTTTATTCACATACTGTATGGGTGGTTCTTCCTTTGGAAGAAGTATAAACAGCATTATAAATCAGTATAGAACTGGAACTTGGGTCATAACTAATTTTTCTTTTTACAATTTAATTTGACATACCCACAATTTTTTAAATGTACACACAAAATCTGGTTTACACTGTCATTGAGAGACGTCCTTCTCACACACGCACAAACAGGACCTATGGACATGCAGTAACGGATAGATGTCAGAGTGGTACGCAGGAAGCGCGCCAGACCTATTGGGGCTTCGGGAAGTAACCAGTTTAGCACCCACCTTCCATATTTTATTCTACACCAGGGCTTGAACCAGCGACCCTCTGAGTCCCTTTCTTGTTTTTGTTGGATTTCTTTCAAGCGAAGGAGCTGAGATCTTCACCCATGGCCATATCCTTTACAATGAGTGACACCCTGCTAAAACAAGGTAGTCAGCTCTGTATGACAGTAGTTGAATTTTTCTGTATTGCTGACGAGACCATTGTTGACAAACGCTAAAAATCCCATCTCGACGGTGTTTAGGATAATATGTTGTATATATTTGGCGAAATATTTATTATTAGCAAATCTGAGCTTTGCATAGCACGCTAATGTGTCAAATAATTCACCTGTCCTTGCTTTTTGTTTGTGGTGCCAAATCAAAGTTATACAATAGCAATCTTGAAAAAGCCAAAAGATAAAGTCGCACTTGCATAGATTTCAGGACTAAGTTGACTTATTTTAAATGATTCTGTCTATGTCAGCAAAGGTGCGTTTATGTTCAAACCACCTGAATGTATTAACAATAATTTCTTACTATCTACACAAACATTTCTCCAAGTCTTGATTTAAATGAAAATACAAACTTTTTGGAAGCAAGATGACACACAAACGTGTCTCTAAAACTGAGACAATGTCTGTGGAAAAGACGATTAAGTATGGAAGTGTTACTTTTCTACAATTGTTCTGGCTTTCTCTCCTGACAGATCTCTGCTGCCACCCTCTGTCTCCAACATGAAATAGATCCAGGGTTCAGAAAAGGAAAAGAGCCTTCACATTTTAACTTCACACTGGTCTGACTGTAACTCCTCCAACACTGGATATTTAAAGGTGCAATACCAATTTCAATGAGGTCTATATTCCAGTGATTTAAAGAATACGGTGTCAAATGTAAGCCCTTATTTTAGTTATCACCTAAACATTTTCCTTGGGATCCCTTTCAATTGTTTTTGAGAATTATGATTAAGATAATTACTGAGTTTTGCATTTTACAGTCAAACCTACATAGAATGATACCTCTCCTCTTAAACATACACAACTGGAATGAAGACAGAAGAAAAAAATCACCATGTATTCACTTTTATTGCTTTGCACAAATCGGCATTGACACAAAAGTCATTGTTCAAGGATGCTGTGTGCTTCATCCATGTCATGTGTCTGTACAGCACATCAAATACATTTTGACAAAGTGATAAAGGGTCAAATCTCCTCCATGTTGTTGACATCCACCCTTCAGAGCCAACATGTTTAAAATGATGTCATGTGAAAATAGGGCATTTTCCATCAAAATAAACACTATTATTATTATGAAATTAGAAGTACATGAATGGTGGATGTTCACTTTCTTGTGATGTTCAGCAGATCTGATGACTCACATTGTATATCAAATGGTCCATACAGTATATTTAGGGAAATTGTCATTTGTGTAAAAACAGATGTTACTGACTCCATTTTTGTTGTTGACGGTACAATCATTTGACATTCACTGATCATTAAAAAAAACAGTACCTCAATATCGATTACAGAGCTTTAAATGTGAGCATATACTAGAGCTGTGACAGTTAACAGACACACACTGAAGTTAGAGTTACATTTGCATGGAAGATAAATTACATAGTTGAAGTCAGTGGCTCAGACTGCCACCTTCACACAGATGCCAAATAACACTACAACAGATATGAAGAGCCGTTTACTGCTTCACTCTTGTACAATAATGACAGTCTGTCTTTGGCATTTATGTGCCACCTTGTGTGTACCTGTACATCCGCTCTGAGCACAAGATACATAACCAGCTTTGACAAGGCACGCAAGCTACAGTAATGTCCGTATTTGTCACCGTAGCTACACACAGACAGAGCCGATGAAACGCACAGAAATCATCTCACTAATTATTATCTGCCTGAACAGTAGCCACATTCATGAGTCCATACGCTGCACAGTATGGGATACTTATTGCTAAAACACGACCGCACGTAGCAAAATAAAAACAACTTCATAGAATATTCCATTTGTTTACATTTACTGTAGAAATATTTTGCATAAAATGATTTGCAGCGCGAAACATACAGATTTATCTCTACACTGCACGCACAGACACACCAATACCAACAATAATACAGACAGTATAAAAACAGGTGCAGCTATCCTGGGTCATGAATATTCTCTTTTTTACTTTTGCACCTTTGCTATGTTTTATGATTTACAGCATTTATTCAAACAGTTGTGACCACCAGTTAATTATCGCCGCCTTGTGACAAAAATATCAAGTGACCACAGTCAGAAATCGCTCAAGATTCCTGAGTTCTTTAACTGATGTTTGCACTACAGCTCTAGAGACACGGTGAGAGCAGGAACCTTTTTAAATCATGAACACGCTATACTCTGTTTTAGGTAAGAAACTATACTGGCAAAGTGCTTCCTGTACAGTACAGACTTCATATGGCCTCTTATGTAGGTTTTCTGCTATGTTACATATGAAAATATTAGAGCTTAAATACAAACATACATACTGACATTTCTATAACTTCACGTACAATATTAACAGTGAGGTTTACAGTGAAATAACTGAACAACTTATGAGCAGCAATATCAATACTGAGTTCTCGCACGCACATCGGAGAGATGATTCGAGGAGCTCTACAAAGATGGATGAATTAGTAGTGTGGTGTAGTACTGTCTGAATGTACCCTTGTTTTGGTTTGTGTATAAAACAGTCCCAAATCAATTATTAAATATAATCCACTGGCACCAAAAGTACCTGTATGGCTTTCATCTAATGAGTTTCTATCCAATGTAAAACCGAAGAAACAGTGCAGGTAAACACATGGTGCATGAATAACACAGAACGATACTGAGACCATCTAAAACAATAACGGTAAAATAAAATTAAAATATACAGAAAAATTCTGTTCCAAGATCCCCACCAGTGAGGCCTGTTCCTTTGGCATCTGTGGTTTTAATGGGTGACATGTTTGCAAGAGTTCCTAAACAGTGAGTGTCGGTGGGCAGTAACTGCAGAATTCCTTCATTCCTTGGAGATGTGCCCTCTGCAGAAAAGCGACGCAGGCGTCTGCACACCTCAAGACTTGTCTGGAGTAGGACTTACCGTCCTGGGGGGGGGGGCACGCTGCAGCAGTTAAATGCCCCCTCGGACCATCAAGATAGTACCTGTCAGCGGGATAGAGTGTTGTGTGGGAGGAGGTGTCAGCAGGGGATGAGGGCCTCTGATCACAGGAAGGCCTCGGCAGTGGAACTTCCTCCTGGTGTATCTGGGCTGACATCAACTCTAACACAGGCCACCTTTTCCTGACTGAATAAAGAAGATGAGGGACACGATGAGCGCTCATTTGAATGTATGGTGGTGTTTAAGGGTGGAGGACAACTGCAATTGTTCGTTTTTATTAGATGGAGGAGTGATAGTGCTCAATTTGAACAACATTTTACCACCTGTGTACACCTTGCTGATGACAGGGCTCATTAAGGACTGTGTTAATATTTGCACCTCTTAATTATGACGATTCTTTATCACATTTTTGGCGTGTTAAAGCCTTAGTGGATTTCCTCATGACGACAAATTACCTCTCAAATTATAAGTGTGGGGGCGCCTGCAGCCTAGTGGTTAGAGTGCGCGCCCCATGTACGGAGGCTATAGCCCTCCAAACGGGCAGCCCGGGTCCGAATCTGTCCTGTGGCTCCCTTCCCGCATGTCATTCCCCACTTTCTCTCTCCCTGATTACTGACTCTATACACTGTCCTATCTCTAAATAAAGGCATAAAAATAAACCTTTTTTTTTTTAAGTCTGAGGACCTAAAGGAGACAAAGCCCAACCCATATCTGTACTTGTACAGTTTTAATCTTTGATACCAAATCCTCGAGACCATAAAGAGCGAAGACTTAAGGCACTAAAACAAACTTTGGCATTAGATTTCACAATTTTTGATCTTCCAGGCAGCATTAAGCTTTGTTTACTTCACTACAGTATAAAAACGTACGCCTCAGTTGTGCCTGAGATGCAGTCGTCTGTAGTAATATGAATTATCGATATATGAAGTTTGGAGGGGGGGGGGGGCTCTGGAAGAATACTCCAGGAGATGGCATAGCTACCTTCCACTACGTTTCTCAGGTTGGGCACATGACTCTGCACTCGAGTTCACTGCTTTCCACGCTGCTGTTTTGGCCATTTCATCAGAGATATTTACAACCAAGGGGTCATAATCAGAACTACAAAAACATGCAAACACACACACACACACACACACAAACACACACACACACGCAGTAACACACACACGCAGTAACACACACACACACACACACACACACACACACACACACACACACACACACACACACACACACACACACACACACACACAGGGACACAAACACAAAGAGAAAACAGCAAGTAGATGTCAAATCACAGCGAGTCAGTGCAGGACAGTTCAAACAAGCAGACACAAACATGCAGAGTTAAAATAAATGAACAGCACAAGTTCCAGACGGACACAGTCTGATCCATGTTCAAATGTACAAGAAATGTGGGATTATTGCATTAGATGTGAGTTATTTATCATGGTATGACTGTGCACATTTTCACTAAGTTAGATCAAGTTATTTCAACGAGACAAACATTTGATTACAGGCCCTCCAAATAAAACCCAACAGCACACAAAGCAGCAGGTTTAAAAGCCAGTGATTGTGTTTTTAAACAGCTGACGAGTGACAGTTTTAGCCATGCGCTGACTGTCTGAGTATCAGTGAGGTTAGAGCGCAGCCATGTGGGTCAGATGTGTTGCATCAGACACACAGCCCTGCTACCTCTTCTTCCATTGGGATGCTGTGGGTCACTAGTCCTATTCTGTAAGATCTGTTCAAGATGGACATAATAACACAAAGCTGACTGACACTGTCAGGATTACCATTGTTACTTGTACATGGCCCTTGTTTATTATTTACTGTACTTTCCTTTTAATGCTGATAAGGGAAATTTGTACTTGTGACGTCCAAAAGACATCTTGACCATTATAAAATGTGTTTTGCCTCTTTAAAAGAATTATACAAATACCATATATAACACAAAATATAAAACTCTCCATAGCTCATTAATCATTTAAAATAAATACAATCCATGTAGTACAGATTCCGGCCTCAAACTCACCTTCCTGAGAGTGTTTTCACGGGGATTTGGAGAAGGTCGGAGCCTTCATAGCCGACCTTCAGTCCCATGTCTTCCACCTTCAGTATGGACTCTTTTTGCTGAATGAAATTTGCATTGGAAGCATTAATCTCAACAATATCTGTCAGTGCAATAAGAATGAGTTTACGAGTGTCATTTCCCTCAGGATGTTTTATTGCTCCGTAGTCACACGTATATTAAATTGGCTGTTATGAGTCTCATTTGGTGAGGTTTCTTTTTCTAAAATCTTAGTCAAAATGTCTCTTCTTTACACAGCAATGCTGTTTGATATCCAGAACGTAATTATCTCAAAGTTATTTACAGGTGTTTATTCAGCCAGACTCATCCCTTGTATTACAATATTATCAATGACTCAACTTAATGTGTTGAGCACTCTTTATTCGGATCCTACTGAGAAGACCTGGCAACTCTGTTTACAAATGTAGTCTTTCACTATTAACAGTGCAGGTTTGAACAGTGCGTTGGACTCTCAGTACAAAAGGCAATCATGCAGGATTTTTTTAAACATGTTCCGGTACATGAAAAACAAATCAGGGCCTTGAAGTCACAATTGAAATGTGAAAATGAGGCAAACATTCTTGCGTTGGTTCTACAGGACAGTACAGAAAACACGCTCTGACATATCTGTTCTGTTTTTTCCCCTTGTTTTAGAAGTTGGTGACTTGTCATAGCAGAACATTAACACTTTATTATAAAAAAGGCGAGTACAGTCATCCAGTCATGAGAAGAAAAACTACAAATATGTCTGCTTGAATCAAACAATATATAAATAAATCAAGTTAGTTTACCAGCTTTTCTCGAGCTTTCTTTTTCTTGTCATCTTCTTTCTTCTTCTTGCTCTCTGGAATCAAATCATCAAGCCAGCTCAGCTCTCTCTTTGTGAAGAAGAAGTCGAGAAGCTTTCGGATAAAGACCAGCGCCAAAACCTGGAGACATGCAGACAAGACATCTATTGAAAAAAGCATTAACGTCATAAAAACTGATTATAATCGTGGAAAACTCAGGGATTGTAAATCAGTTCATTTAAAAACTTCCTACATCAAAATCAATGACAGTCTTTGAAATCATTACCATCATGGGGAACACAACTGCTGCTGCAGAGGCCTTGATGACCCAGAGCAGCACCAAACAGGTGAGCTGCACCAAGGTGAAGATGTGAACCTTCCACAGTGGCACGTAGCGCAGGTAGATCAGGTCCGGCTGGTGCTTGGCAGGCATGCCGAACAGCTTGATCCTGTCAAAGAACTGCAGAGAAAACGAGGAAATAAAAGCAGCTCAGTGAGGCTGGAGAGACGAGGGGTGACAGGGAGAGGGGGAAGAATTCAATCCATTATTCACAAGAAGGAATACGTTGAACTAAAGCCCTTTAGGGTTCTGAATTACGATCAAAGGTTTGGAACCACAAGAAGCACATTTATCTTCAGCAACAGTTCATGACTGCCGTTTCTGTTCAGAAAAAAAGGGTATATTATCTTCAAAGAGCAGCAGAGGAGAGTCTTACTTGAATGCCTTTGAGGGAAGAGACACCCATGTAGAGAAAGACTCCATACAGGACTGGCATAGGAATAAACTGTGAGGGGCAGAAATGAAGAGACAGTAGAACTACAGTATTAAAATCACAACTCACAGGAAATGAGAGGAAATGATGGAATTTGCTGCACAGGGTCAAATTTAGAAGACAGAGTAGTGAAAACTTTGCAAATTATTCACAACCCCTTAATGACTTTACTTATTTAGGAAGGTTTAAAACGTGAGCCAATGGAGGGTGTATTATATTGATATCTCACCTTAAGCACTGAGGTCATAAATACAGAACAACCCATGAGAACAAAGATCATGAATCCAGTGACCCGCTGCTCCCTGATACCCAGGAACTTGGGCTGCTCTCCAGGCGCGGAGCAGCCAGACTCCACTTTCAGGCTGTTAACGTGGGAGATTGAGAGGACAGTTGCTGCCACGAACCATGGCAGGCCCATGATCGAGCACACACCCAGCATCACTGCCACTATCAGCAAGTCCAGGTGATAGCCACAGCCTTTCTGTAGGACACACAGGGAGATAGAAAGCCTGAAAGCCAGCTCAGCAGCCATGGTTATCTCCTGTGGAGCAAATGTAATCCTTGAGAAAAAAAACAGAATTAGATTAAGAATCATAATCTGTAAAAGATCAAATTTGAAAATAATATTCTTGGAATCCCGGTTTTGTAATTCTTGCCTAATGAATTTTCCTGGTGGACTCAATTTATTTTGAACATTGTAGAACCCTAAGGCATAAAAATACTCCAGAAAAAGGCTGACAGAGATGATAGTTTTTCTGATGTAGGGGTAGAAGGACAGACTAGAGAGTATGTTTATTATAAACAAGGATGACAGAAAGGGACAGAGATAAATGAGACAGAGTATTACGGTAGAGAGACAAAACAAGAAGCGGTGTGTGTAACATTTTGGATTATCCTAAATGGTCCTCATTGCACTGGTTGCATGTTCCGACTCCTGATGCTGTCTGGTGCATGTCATCCCCCACTCTCTCTCCCCACAATCCTCTTTAAAACTGTGGTTTGTGGTATATATTTAGTTTGCAACATCTTTTCCTTTTCAGGTATAGAAACATAATTCAGGGATTGGGATAAAACCCATCTACAGGAGGCCCATCCTCACTCGTTCATTTCCAGTTGATGTTTCTTTGTCTGGTAGTTGTAAATGCTGCATTCGTACAGTTTGTACAGCTGGATATTACAGAAGGTGGAGACACTAAACTAAACTAAAAAAAAGTTTCCTGTTAGAATCTCCACCTTGAAGAACTTTTAAAACAATGCGTATCTGGATACTACATCACCAGAGTATGTCTCTACAGGCAGTTGCTGACCTTGAGCTTGTGCTCCTTGCGGTTAATGATGACTGCGGTAATCTGTTGGTCCATAAAGATGAGGATGGTGCACAGCAGGGCAGGCAGCACTGCCACCAGCAGCGTCCACCAGGGATTCTCTCCTAACGGGTCCATCAGCCAGCCTCGGTTCTTTGATGTTGGCTATGAGGAAATTGCAGCAATAGGCTATATTTAGAATACTACTTTTTTCTTCATTTGCATACATGCACAAACACATGTGCACACATACATACATCACTCTCTGACAACCATATCTACAGTCACATCTCATTTTAGTACTCATTCATTATTATGGGCTGTAGGAGATTCAACACCGTCCCTAGTGGTTCCTAGGAAAATTGCATGTTATTTGTGCTGGTGGGCTAAAATGGAAAAATGGTGCTATATGATGGAAAATGGTCAAATCTACAAATTTGAAGTCTGGTCTACAGCTTGATTGCCTATTATAACACAATTCACATTTCTATTCTGCAATGGCCATAGGTTCAAAAGTATTTTTTTGTTCTACAGAGCATTATAGGCCTTTTATAACTGATATGGTTCAAATTATAAAAATTGAGTTAAAATACACACCTTTGTGAAAAATGAATGCAATAGCATCCAAAATGTAAAAAAAATATCAGTAAAATAAGTTTTGAAGTGTCCAAAAAGTAGACATAGGAAACAGGAGGGTTAAGTGCTTCATTTAGATATTTGCTTACAAATAAATGAATTTAAAGAGGAAGTATTTATGAGTGATGTCTCATGCAGTGTTCAGACATGCTGGAACAGATGCCTACCTCAAAGCGGTCAGGAACATCAAGTTTCGGAGAGGGGATCCCCATAAGATAATCCACCAACACCATGATCATGATGGTTATAAAGACAGCGAAGTCACTCGTAGTGGATCGCAGCTACACAATAAAAGATACACACGAGAACACATTTTATATTTATCTGTTTTTCTGAGAGATGCAGCTAAGAATTGATGCTTTTTTCTATTGTCAGTCAGACACACAAAGCTACAAATAGAACCTTTTTCTAATACAACCACAGTCTTTATACTTCAGGTCCCCTTTGAGATACACGGCAGAAATAATTACACAGAAACATCATAATAATGCAGACAATACCATGCACCTGCCTACACAGAACACCAAGTGATAACAGACAAGCTGGTACTGTGTGGGAGGATGAAAGAGGATTTGTTCCTCTATACAGGAGACTGCTCCTGCATACTGACAACTGACACAATGTAAACATTTGCATAGTGTGAGAAGCAATATAGTGTGCAGAGTGATTAAAGGAAAATCATCCCTTTCAGCTTTGAATTTATGGAGGTTTGGATTTCAAACAGTGAATTAAAGCTGCCCTGTGTGCAGTTAAAAGTGATGTTTGCAGCATCTCACCTTGGTGGGAAAATATCTCTGTGTCTTAAACTGCTTCAGGAAGGAGGACAGGAAGAAGGTGGTGAAGAAGAGGATGATGGACCAGAAGAGAACATCTGGGATGTAAGGTCCATGATGACCGCAGGCCTCGCCCACAAACTCCCCTTTAAGCATCTTACACATCTAGAATAAAAGGAGGTATAAGGTTAGCACTGTAATTCAGTTTAGTTAAGTCTTTCAGTAATGAGTGTTGGTTACATTTTTGTGTGTCCAACTTTAACTATTTGAAAAAGTGGTCTTTTTTTCTTCCAAGTTACTCTCATGGGACATTTTTGCCTTTATTCGACAGGACAGCTTAAGAGACATGGGAAACGTTAGGAGGAGAGAGTGGGGGATGACATACAGCAAAGGGCCGAGATCGAATTCGAACCCACAGCAGTGACAAGGACTACAGTCTGTGTATATGGGACGGACGCTCTAACTACTGAGCTAAACCAGCGTGTATGTATTTAAAGAGCAGAATATAGGCTCCTCAACACATCCTACCCACGTGAGAGAGTGTGTTATGTGTTTGTGTGTGTGTATATCCTGCATATGACACTTTATATTTGTGTGTGCTGGCCTCACAGAAACATCGAGGCTGCTCCATGGGATGGTATCTGGGGTGTATCCTGTCTGGTTCCACTCCTGTATGAGCTTTTCTGATGTGTTTGCTGGTGGGGAGCAATGGCACCTATAGATGGGGGAACAAATCATAACCAAAGGTTGATGCATATATTTGGAGTTCAAAATAAAGAAGGTGGGTTCATTTGAAAATGAGTTGAAATCACAAGTTGCAATGACTCTGCATCAGTTGTTTCTTAATGTTTTTTTTAAAGGGAGTCATTTTCATTTAAGCCCCTGGCGAGACATGCACCGGGTCAACTCACAGCTCTAAAAGGAGTTTTCAACAACAAGAACAGTTCTTAAGAAAATAGTATTTGCATTGCAACTAAACATGATGAAATCTGTTGTAAAACATACTGTACGGATATCAAACCTAGACCTTTAAATTTTAGTTTATTCCACTGACTCTTTAAGCAAAAGATCGCCTATATACAGATTAAAAAAATAAATACAAAGTAAAGGAAACAGGAGTACTCACGAATAAAATGTAAGGTTTTCCAGGTTGTTGTGCTTGTTGACAGGGAAGTGTTCTCCCAGGTGAAAGAGCTTCTCCAGCGCTTCATAAATGAAGATAATGCAGATGAGTGCAGCAAAGGCCTCCTCTGTGAATCGGGTGATGTAGCAGACCAGGGAGCTAGCATCTGTGGCCACCAGGACCAGACACAGAAAGGCAGTCCAAAGACCGATGCTGGTCCGCAGGGACAGATAGGACAGTCCATAGTCACTAGAATGAGAATTGTTACACGTGCACGTTAGGGGCCCATAGAGGTTTTTAAATTCATACGAAAATTAACACAATTTATGATAAATGCCGAATACCATGCAGACAATTTGGTTTTATCCATTGTGTGACTGTTTTCAATTTTAAATCAAAAGAAAACTTGCATGAACGTACGTGCAGAACTTGAAAAGGATCTTCTCAAACACTAAAACAGGACCTGTGCTGCCTAGAATAGTGAGGGGTTGGCCTGCGAAGAGGGAGTATGCCACTCCTGTCAGCGAGGCCCCAAACAGAGACTCTATGGCACTCTGTAGACACAGACGAGAGGGAAGGAGTGAGGGAGTGAGAAGCACGGATAGAGGAGGTGAAACAACACCAAGGAGGAGAGAGGGGGAAAAGCTGAAGGAGAAAAGACAGAGGTGAAGAAAAGACCGTCTGAACAAAACAGAGTTTTGATTAAACTGACATCCTTGGCTGTGCCTAAGAGACAAGATAAACTGTTTGATTGTTTCCATCCTGCTGACTAGCCCTCGCCTGCTGAGTTTACCCAGACGCATAACACACCAGCACACAGACAGTCCCTATAACAACAGTCCCTGTCCGAGCAAGACATCAGGGGAAAAAGGAATGATAGGCAGACGGAAAGAACGATAAAAAGACAGAGACACTTTATAGAAAAGCTTTCAGGTTGATAACAGATAAGAACAGACATATACCATGTTGGAAAACCACCCAAATGAGTGTTGTTGTTTGTACATCTACTCTTAAATGAGATGAGATCTTTGCTTTCAACTCGACAGCTTGAGGTGTCATTGTCAGTCCTCTAACATACCATGAAAACATCCATTTATCAAGTGCCACATAATTTGCATACCAACACTTGGTAGCTAAATGTTATAATCCTTCTATGTATGGCAGTTTGTACAATACAGCACTTAGACAAAAGTAGTGCAGAGTTTTATTCCCACTGGGTTCACAAAAAGCACAAGTGCTGACTCTTAAGTGCCCAAATTGTGGACTTACTATGTTGTTTTTTGTTGCCTCTCCTAGAAGACCTCCGAATGTGATGACAGGGGACATGCAGGCGCAGTAGAGAAACAGGATGGAGGCTAGACACTGCAGACTGAAGGAGTCCCTGATGTCGCTCCAGTAAAACGGCAGCTTCCGCTTGATGTCCAAGATCAGACCTCCAAATATCCTGGAAGGGAATGGAGGTTTAATTTAATGTTTGAAAATGAATGCATGATTGTATCACTCGACATTGACATACTCTCTCTTAAATAATCAAGAAAACATGATGCGGTTTATTGCCATTCTTTTTACGAGTTAATTCAAAAGATGCATTATATTTGATCGCATTATCTAAATGTTTGTAGTATCAGGTTGTATCATGACCTTATGACCATGCATCTTTAGGATATAACATACTAAAAACAGATGCTTAAGTCCAAAATGTTTTAAACAGGGTCAGAATTCATCTTTGTGCTCATATTGTACAGAATGTCACCGCCCACAAAGCCTCCTCTCTCTGTTTCTGACTCTTTCAACATTGCTTTTAAGGGATTTGATTTCTCACCTTGTAATTCTTCATCACTTTCCTCTGAAACCTGTCCAAATTCTATGTGCTGGGGTCTTATTTCATTTTTATTTCCCCTCACACCTCTGGAATAACCTCTATGGCGAGCCTCCGCCAGCCCCTATCCAGCTTTCTTTGCATTAGCTACTTGCACTCCTCTGTCCCCTTGTCGCTCCCTCATAGCAGGAGCCTTTTATAGTAGGGGTTTGAAGGGAGAGTGAATCTGTAAATAATACAGTGCCTCCCAGTTGATGTGTGTGTGTGTGTGGGTGTGTGTCTCGCTGAGGTTTTCAAATAAACACATTTTTCTTGCTGTGCGGCCTGGGATCTGGAGAGGCAGCATGAGTTATCCATAAATGTCAGCCACTGAGATGGACAGACTACAGCACAGAGGTATCCGCTGACACACACAGTAATGTTGAGCTTATAAAATAGAACATATCCTACATTTTCTAAGACAAGTTTAATGTGTAAAAGCTTAACTTCACACTTTCTTACGAGCATTTACGCGATTTATTCAACATGCATACTAGTGCTAACAAAGGTGTTAATTTAACTAGGACACACATAATCAATTTAGTCTTTTTCAACAGCTTTTTGATGCAAGTGATATTAATAATAATTCCTGCAGTTAGCAGAGTCCAATGATTAGTCAAAGTCCTATTCAGACTGCCGGTTTAAGCCGCGATATTTACGTCCCTGTGACGTTTCGCCTTCAACCTGAATGTCGAGAAGGTGTAACGGGGGGACGAAGTGATCCCCCCTCTGTACCGTCTTCAGAGGTAGTAACAGAGCCAGCGGGGAGCACAGCGCTGTGTGCGCGTGCATGTCTGTATTCACAGCCTCGGACACCAATGTTAAGCTGACGCAGAATCAATGTGATTGTATTAAGATGTGATGTCGGCTGAGCTTAGTTTCGGCACTTTTACGTAAAAAAGCATTCTGAAAAGGGCTACAGTCGATGATCTGCAATGAAAATAAGATAAACATACCTTCCAGTCCTCTGCAGCTCAGGCCCTGTATGATTGTCCTCCTCCTTTTCCATCTCGCCCGATGGAGACGCAGTGCCGTTGGGCTGGGAAGGTCTCTTCCTTTTCATCTGCATGCCAAAGGAAATTAAATATCACGCATTTACATCTTTCAAAATTCCTTCGCTGTCATGTTTCTTTAAATCCATAAGGGGGCACTCTCAGTGTGATCATAGTGGTATAAGCTTTGGTAAATACAGGGGACACACTGTAGTCAACATAAACCTCAAGGATATAGTTTCTGAATAGAGATGTATATATAGTATAAGGATGTAGTAAATATGTACTGTGCTTGTTAACAATTAATGTTTGTATGCAGCAATAACATTACGAGGCAAATTTCTGTGTGTTTATTGCACATGGTATTTAAATATCTTTGTGAGACGCAGTATGGATTTAAGAATGATTCAAAATTAATAAAAAAAAAAGACTCTTTCACCTGAGATGGGACATTCTTTGGGGGCTCAATCCGGATAGTAGGGTCCCATTCTCCAGGAGGCAAGACAGTCACTTGATCGAGGAACTCATCTATCCCTGAGAGGAGATCTGTTCGGTCTTTGGCCTTGTACGCCACATCGTGGAAAATCTTCATAATTAGAAAGATAACGATCATTTATTGGAGTTACTTAAACATCTCAGCGATTACAAATGTTATTGTTCACAGAAACATAAGAAAGGCATCGCATGTTCAAAGAGAGGGCAGCACAATACAATCATACCATATTCATCTGGTATCATCATTCCAAAATTACAAACTTAAAATATTCCTTCTTCTTGAGTTCCAGGACATGCCAAGTCGAAACAACTAGTCACAAAAAGGGGTCCATCTTTCTTTCTCTCACCTCATCTGTCATTAATGTTGCCATCGATCTCCCAATCTCATGGTATTGTGGCCCTTTGCCATGAGGACCAAGAAGCAGGAATAGAAACCTTTGAAGAAGACAAATATCCATAAAATAGTCATGACATTGTTCACAATAATAATCACAACAACAAACAAAACCTCTGTATTCACTTAAAGGTACCAAAGACAGATTGAATGCAACTTGAAATGTTACTTTATGCAATTGCTGGGTTTTTGAGTGTAAAAGAAATTGGGAATCTGAATTTTGAAAGACCCATTGGTTCTCTGGACGTGGACACAACTTCAGTAAGAATCATAGATATTCCTCAGGATAAATTAGTCTCACCTGACGGGGCTTTTACAAATGACTAAGGCTGTTTGCTTGAAATTGCTACCAGATGATAATTACTTGTCAGAGTTTGAGACTTTAATCCAATATTACATTTTCTGTTGAATCGAAAGCTTGATCCTAACATTATTCAATGTCTTATTATTGTACCTTGTAGGCACAGGCACCTCCGTGAGGCCTGTGATGAGGACTGCAGGGGACAGCCTTACGAAGGCAATTATGGGCTTCTCCAGGAAATCCACTTCTCCCACCAGTACATTGGAAGCTTCAGCACCAGGAGGTATCTTTTTCATGAAATTCATGTCCACCTGAAACCAATACAACCAAGAAAACCAATGAAATTTAAGAACTGGATATGAAGGAACATACAAATATGAAAAGAAAGAAGAGAAACAACAATAGACGATATGTACAAAGACAAACATGCAAACAGATGATGAAGTAGATCGAATGAAAGGGAATGCAGCAGGTCGCTCGGATGCTCTGAGAGTTGATAGCTTCATATTTAACTACAAGGTACTGAGCAAAGATTGTCCATAAATGTGAAGCAATGCTTGTTTTCCTATTTTAATATTGACTAAAAACAGATCTGAGCATGACATTTTCTTTATCCTTGTGTAGAAAAGACTGCGCCATGGTCCCCTCCTTCGGATCCTCTGACTCATCTAAACACTGCACCTTGTTGTATTTGGCAGTCATAACGGTTTTAGAATGATAACTACTTATGGCAGCCTGCCATTTCTTTGAATGGATGAAGAGCTTCAAAATGGGAGGACGAATGGGGGCCATGCGAGGGAGGAATGTTTTAAAAACCAAACACAGTTACATAACCGTGTAAGACTTTTACTTTGATGATCAATTCTTTGTCCATCACAGGTGGGGTGATGTCTTAAGATTCCTTTTACTGAGCCCAAAAGTAAGATGCTGATGGGAATGTGATGGTTGCTTTCATACAGGCAGTTTTCAACACAGAACACTTAAGCGTCTGTGGAAAACTGATGAACTCATGGGCCCCTCCACCATGATGGGACTGGTTCTGTGCTCAGTACCGTGCTAATGTTACCTTGCTTAAGTCGACACTGCTGCTTTCTCTACTGACCCCTACTTTGGACGGCCTCCTTTCTACCGCCTTGTTGCCGTCTAGGTTGTTTGGGACAGAGTTCGGAGACACCATTGTTCCTGGGAGGGAAAGGGGGAGAGGAGAGGTATGGGAGACAAAGCAGTGATGGATGCTGTGTTAGTACTCAGGGAGCAAAGACTGGTGCAGAATACCAGCGTGATTCACAATGACATGCCGTTTGTGATGTTGTTATTCAAAACCAACAGTCTTTTATCTTTCTCTCTTTCCCTCTAGTCAAGCTTTCATTTTTTAGAACACAAAGGAAAACATGTTCACAGTAATTTTCCACTGTGATAGACCGGTTCTTTTTAGAATGGGCTCAATAAACTACAGGCAGTTTCACTGATGTTTTACCCATATTGATCAGAGATTATCTCTTGGCAAACAAACCAGCCACAGAATCCCAGAGTCTCACCTCTGCCCACACAGGTTAGTGTGTGTGAAATTTATCTTTTCCACTTTTGGTCAGTTTAACAGAAAACTTAACTACTGCATCAGGGTTTGCAGTGACTTACCTTCCTTAGTTCAGTGGTTGACTCTGGTATCAGTTAGAAAATTATATTGAATGTTGCTTTGTTCAAATGAAGCCCATAGTACTATCAGTTAACAGACACTGGACTCAGTATTCTACAATGATCAAAGTGTGTCTGACTTACAAAAGACAAGCTTTGAACTGATGAAACACTAACTATTTCATAAATGTTCAACAGTAACATTAGCTGTTCGCTTTTCCAATTTTTGACAACAATTAAAAGGATTTCTTGCAGCAAAACCATTCCTGCAGAATGTGTTGATTTGGTACAGAGCTGCTGTAAGACTGATGTCTCTCCACAGGGAACAGGATATATCTGACAAATGCTGGTTGCTCCTCGTTTGTTGAGCTCATTATGTTGCCGCTTAAGTCAGTTCTGCTGAGACTGAATATTGCCAGCTCTGTGTTTAAGGTGAGAGGATGTGTTTGATATGCCTGACAGTTCACCTTCTTCAGACTTCAGCACCTTCAAGTGTTGAAGCTCTGGTATTTTTGTGCATAATTGGCAGCACACTTCAACATTGCTTATTTCATTCGAGCCATACCAGATCCAGGAAACGCTAGCACTTGAGGTGACACGAGAGGGGGAGATGAAATGAGGGAGTGATGTATTTGAATCCAAGGATAGCATATTGCACACTATCCTCTGAAATTCAGATTAACACTTCTTTTACCAGATTTTCCTTCGTCTCTTAGTTTCCACATGAAAACATTTCTCATTTCACCACCAGGAAGTCATCAAGCCAACTTTAAAAGTAAAAAAAAAAAGATCATAGAGCTCAAGCAATAAAGCACATGCTCATTTACATTGGATCCTGAATCAAAATCAAAAATGTGCAAGTTCTACCAGCAGCCTTTTTGGCCAAGGATCCTTACACTTGAACTGTACCCTGAAGTAACCCCAGTGGATGCTGGGTAGCTGTGACTGCTGAACAGGAGCATGATTGCTCACATACCCAACAAAGCCCCTTGGAATAAGGGAGGGATTAGCTTAGGTTGCGTCCGCCAACACACTTCATTCAGGAAGGCTAAGCCCTGGAATGCTCCCCCATACTAGCCATTTTAACAGTGGCGTCACAGTGCAAAGAAGAGAAACATAAATAACTGAATCATGCAAATATCTTCTTTTTTTGCTGGGTTGTAGACTTTCTGACTTTTCTAATAAAAAAAAGGAGGATGATGTAAATTCACGTTATTTTTGATAGTAGTTGTGCAGACATGGTGTGTTCTGAGATCAAACTAATGCTCGTAATCTACAGTTTACATTATTCTGGAAGAAAACTCAAGGCTCACAAGTAGCTGTGTATATACGGGGGATTATATAAAGACATAACGTTATCAGGTCCATGTGTATGATACAACCATTTTCCTTCATAAAAAATGGGTCATGCGTTATAAAAATGACCAATAGTAGCAGAGTCAAAGCTTTATGACAAAGAAATGTTGATGATTTAAAAGCTCTCAAGCAGGGAGATTAACATAGAGCAAGTGTACTGCTGATTGCCTGCATGCCCTGTGTACAGGGGTTCCATCAATGACTTATCAACCAACTAAATAGCTTTAAAGTACATAAGCAAATCGATTACTTTCATCCTGCCAATTACAACAGATTTCACAATAAGACATTTAACTGTGTAACTTTCTCTCTGTACAATGAACAGACCAAATGATGTTTAACATCAGCAGTGTGAAATAGGGCCATTGTTACATCCTGCAGGGTGATTTAAATGTAATAATGAAGGCTTAAAACCCCCCTCTGAACAATAAACAGCAAGCTGATGTCAAGGCGCATGCCTCTTGGGAAATTCTGTATATTTTCCGAGAAGGGGGTACAATTACAGAAGCTTGTCAGCTATAATCAGACCACCCCAACCTTTTAGATTCAGCTCCCACCAAGTGATCGCTAGTACTATTCCATCCTTTGAAGTTGAGCGATTACCACTGTGAAACAAACGCAGTCACACATTCACATGCACACAGTCTAAAAATAAACGGACATGGGTCGGTTTGAGAGGAAGGAGAAGTCACTGTAGTTGCCAATACGATAGCACATACAGTACGAACACCACCACCCTGGTCTCTGGCTTATATTTAGCCATGCTGCTGGCACAAGCTGCCCTCACTACCTCATTCTATCGGGTAAAAGAATGTTTATACCCAGGAATTTATGAGGCGGAAGAGCATGGGTGGCAAATGAAGGGATGGAAAACACACAAGCTGCAAGATATTTGTGTATACTTTAAATCGGGAGGTAGCCGGGAAGGATTTATGACTTGACAGGAATCTAAAGTCAAAAGCCCCAGATTCTTCAATTCTTTGCATTATAAATTATGTTCTCAATTTGCAACCTTTACACATTTTACAGGTGCACCATAGTACACTCCAAAGTGCAGTGCAATCATTTTGTGTTAATGATTAAAACATAGATGATGCTTTGCAAAAACAGATCCCTAATGGAATTCCTCTCTTCTTCTTATTATGGAAAACACTGTATGACCCTAGCAAATATACTGAAGCAAACTGTGACAGAAAAGCAGTTCTGGCAGTACTATTTCTTGGTGGAGATATGCAGCTGTTACATTGAGATTGGCTTTACACGTTTTCAGTCCCCTCCCACAGTGTACCTGCACCTTTTAGCTTGCTTATACATTAAATAACATTAGCAGACATCCAGGACTAAATGACTATGACGGTGGCAAGAACTAAAATAAACACAAATAATCAAGAACTAAAATATACACAACCTTTCTATCATGTCCTATATGAAATCAACCCATCAACTGGGAAGAGTGTGATAGGGTTGGTGAGTGGAAATTAAACATCACAGGACACATGATGCGTTATGGGAGAAAGACGGACTACAAAATCTGAAAAGAAAGCCATGCAATCACAGTGAAGAAGGTGTGAAGTGAACAGTGCCAAGCAAGGCATAGATGCTGAGGAAAATCTTAAAAAATGTTTTTAGGAAGGTAACAGAAATGTTTTGAATGGCAGAAAGAAGTAAATAAAAATTAAGAATGCGGGAAGATGTTAGTAAGAAAACATGGGTGAGCGGAACAAATTGAAACGAAGAAGGAATAGAAGAAAGAATCATGAAGTGGAAAATGGTAAAAGTTTAAAATCTTTGTGGATAAAAATAGGAGGAGTGTCTTAGCTTGTGAATCTTGCTGTGAGATATTAATGAGATGGCCACAGATGGGGAGAGTTAGAAGTTACAGGAAGCAGAGCTTTCATGCTAGTGCTAGTGTTCTCTGTTCAAGCCGTGACTCACACTGGCGGGCTACACAGATATTTGCCTTCTAAGGGCAGCAGCTCAAGACCCTGGGATGCAGAGGATGTTCTCCGGCAGAGCTGTGGTGATGCTGCCTCTTCTCCTGCAGAATTTGGAGGGTCCTCATCCTCAGGGGGAGATACTACCACCTCAGGGATACCTTGAGGGCCAGGGCCTGCGCCGTGGGAACGGGAGGAAGTGGGGGTATTTTGAGGGGTGGTGAGGGTGGATTGGCCTGCGAAGGGCCCAGTGTTGAAGGAAGAAGAGGGCAGGAGATGGTTGAGCAGGACGGAGACCTTGGACTCTTGTCTCTGGTAGAGGTTGGAGACAGAGGCGGCCGCCCCTGGCTTGTGGAGAGAGAGACGTGAAGAGGACAGGCCCTCTCCTAACAGAGGAGACAAATGCACAAAGAGGAGAGGAAAAGGGAGAGATAAAAGGAGGGAAAGGAATAAGGGATGGAGCAGAGAGGAAAAACATATAGGTAGGAGTACATCACGGAGATGGTATCTGGAGGAGACGCAGCCGGAAGGGGTGGGCAGCAAGAGCGTGGCAGAGGTGTAGTTAGAGAGATTTGTGCTTGCATAAACGTGAGCGAAAGCATGGCTGTGTGCAGAGGACATTGAGAATGATTCAGTGAGGCATGTAGGAGGGTCCACAGAGCCAAACAACTTGTCTCATTCAACTCCAAACAAACCAGTCACACAACAAGACTGAGGTAAAGCAAAATTCAATGTTCAGAGAGGCCTGCATGCAGGACAGGATGAGTTGACACAATGTCAGTGCACTGTCAGCAAACATGTGCTCTTCAACAACAGACCAGTCTTAAATCCTACACATACATACTTATTTGGCACAGAACATACATCGTTCATACAACAACTATTACCATCACCAACCATCTTTATAAAAAGTTGATATTTTTGACCTTTCACACCTGTGTTTCAGGTTTAATGGTATGAAAATGCAAGCCCGACAAAAAACACAAGCAGAGAAGTGGAGAATTTCATATTTCTTTCAAAATGACTTCAAAATGTAAAATGCACACCATACATTAGCACCACTGCGGGCATGCCCAGTCAAAAGTATGAACAATGCTGACTGAAAAGCAATATTTCCTGAGTGTCACCCTATGGAGTAAAAACAATCATTAATTCAAACCCCAAGCCAGGCCAGCCATACAGGTTAGCACAGTCATTAGCACCCAGATTTCTCTTTCACTATGGGGACAGCTGCTTCAGTGTAGCTCATTCTCTAGATTTTACTCACTTTTACCATCCACCTTCTACGCTGGCATTGAGGGATTTGAACAGTGGATTTTTTTTTTAGGAACAGTTCCCCAGTGGTGGAAAATATGGAGGAAAAAGAAATGCAAGCGCATAGGAGAATCTCACCGTTTCGTTCAAGCAAGAGTGGATCAGAATGTTTCTTGCCTATGTCAGCAATGGTGCGCACCAGAGGGATGCGATTGCTGAGCTTTCTCTCATTCTGGTGGTGATGTTTCTTCAGCATAGCTTCCCGCACCATGTTACGCAAATCCTCCTTCAGCTGGCCAGTTGCCACCATGCTGTCTATCACCATGTCTGAGAGGTACAATGGCAAAAGCAAAGACATGAACACAGCAAGGAAATAAAAACAGAAGTTATGCATTGAGCAAGGAAATTTAGGTTCTGAGGTAGTTCACATGTATTTGTTTGATTTTTCACATGGTGTTTATCACAAGGCTACATCAGAAATGTATCTCAAAGCATATTTTCTTTCAGTTTATTTTACCTGCAATTTCCTCAATACTGTTGGCCCTCATATCCAGCATGACTGTGCCATTGAGTATGCAGCTCCGCAGTTCAAATAAGCTGTGTAGTGACAAAGTAGCCACGTAGGGTTTACTCCACCTCTCCCCACCATCTTCTACATCCTCTTCAAACTTCAACCATCTGCACATAAACAACAGATACACACTCAGACCCAAATGCTTTTCGTGAATCTACAAATCAACTTGCAGCAAAAAAAGTAGTTACATTTGAGTTCAATGCTAAGTTTCTCATTCCTAGCTAAACATTCTTTTGACAATTTCATGAATCACTTATCAGAGAGCATACTGAAACACGATCTCTTTCAATCTATTCTCATATGGAACACGTTTTTTATCAGAGAGGGAAAAAACTAAGTTACGCCAAGTTATGTCATAGTTAGATTCTGTGTCTCTTGAGATCAAGATAGAGACTGGTTTGTGGAAAAAAAAGAAAAGAACTGTTTCAACATTGCTTCAGATTTTTGGGGCTACATTAAACAGATTTGCAAAACCAAACTTCACAGTGATGTAGATTATTATTTCCCAATACAGTCATAAAACAAGAAAAAGAAAAGAGATTTCAAAACTTGGCAATGGGCTCAAATGGTCATATTTTAAGAATAACTATTTTTTAACTTTTGTGTATGGAGAAATCAAAGTTTATCATCTGATAATTGTGACTAACAGGTTCACTAAACACCTCCTCTGGGTTTCAAGTTAAATATTCCATTCAATAAAGCCATCCCACAGATACATTAAAAACCTTACATATTTGAGCAAAAAAACAAATTATACAAACAAATCTTTGACGCGCTGTATTGCTCTCATTTGAAATTGTTGTTATCAAGATGTCCCCCTTGAGTTGCTTTCTGACCTGGCAGTCTCCTTCCATTCAGTGGCACTGCCATGTCTAAAGGAGAGCTCATCCAGCTCAGTAAAGAGGTCATGGGGGACGTGCTCCAGGTCATCGTCTTCTGTACCCAAGATGAACTGGACCCTCTGGGATGGTGTGTCTGCACAAGTCAAGAGTGGGGAAGGGCCAAAAGTCATTCTAGCAATGTTTCCATAATAATCACAAAAACCGTCTTGAGTGTGACACATGTACAAAGTTGACACAATATACAGTTGAGACAAAAATGTCATACCAATCATCCCTAAGGGGCAGTAATAGACCAAGAAACAGAGATGTGCCAGTAAAGGCAGAGATGAAGAAGACAACAAGCTAGTTAACATGGCTCTTGTTTGAAAGACCTCAACTATACCAACAAAGCATTTTGGTGGGTAACACTGAGGGTTAACAAATCGTATGTTCATATAACACAGTATCCATGAGCCACCTTGGAGTGCATGTCTGACTGAATAACAGCACGGATTTAAAGCTTCTGAAACCAGTAGGAAAACAGAAATAGATATGGCAGCTTACATGACTGAACGCCACAGGGGGGCAAAGATGAAGTGACTAGACTAGAGCAAAGAGGAGAGTTATTTCTTATTAACACATGGGAACAGTGTGAAGTGGTCTGGTGTACAAACGCACATGTGAGTACATGTAGTTTAGTAAAATCTACGAATGCATTAACGTGATTTAATCAATAGAGGTTGGTAAGTTAGTACAGCTAACATTAATGTGATTGCAGTTTTGGAGTGTGCTCAAAAGATAACGCTCTACACAGCAAAGCAGGGTACACACATGTCTTAATCAAAAGCTAATATTTTGTATACGACCGATAGGAGGAAAAGTCAGCACTTACTGCTTTTCATCATTCATTGGTAAATAAGGAGGGATATTTAAAAATGATCTTCCATCTTCATTTGCCATCCTGTACTCAAACCCTCGAAACTGTATCATCTGATTACATCCAAGATTGGATAATGTCTGCTCTTTATTTATTTATTATGTATATGTTTGTTCTTTCCCTATTGACAATTTTAAATTGTTATTTTTAATACTTAGATGCCAAACAACATCTTGCAAAGGGACTGTCGACAATTAGTCTTTTGGCTAACTTGGGTACTTTTATGATGTCTGAATGTTGATAAATGAACATTGTCCCTTTTCAAATAAAACAAGAAATAAAATAAATATGGAGAATCATTATGCAGAAAGAGTGCATAAAAAAACAACATTACAGCACAAGTCTCAACAATCTTGATTCACACCCAATTCAGCAGCAGGAAAGGGAATGTGGGTGTTTCTCTGTGGGATACGTAATGAAGGTCCAAGTGTGTGGGTGAGCAGAGGGCTGCTTCAGAATGAACGTCTTATAGAGTGAGATGCTCTAAGCAAAGGCAAGATACTGATAGTAACGAGATAGTGTTGTCTTTTTAGAAAGACTGCATTTTAAGACATGTCGGACTTATTGGATTAACATTCTTATCTTTCATATGTACGTCTTACAACAACAACAAAAACACTAGATTTGTATATTTTGGGAAAATCTAAAAAATATTAACTCACTCATAGGCAGCCATTGCTGTTAACACTTCAAAGCACTATGGGCAGTCAAATCAAACATTTGTTTCATTCTCACCTCTGTGTTAGTTCGTCCTTTAAGCCTTTCAAATTTTAAACCGAGCGCAGTGTTAGTGAAGAGTACAATAATAAAGTTACTCGCAATGTTGATCAAAGTGAATACAAATGGGGAGGAGAGGAGTGGCGAGTGGGCTTATTATGATGCTGTCTATACTGCTCGTCAATGCCAACTTAGAGAGAGAGAGAGTAATTAGTGAGGTGGTCTGATTTGACCACAAGTGGACTGCTCTGAGCACAGCTGTTCATTAGGCAATGGAAAGAAAAACAAGGCAACCGTTTGACATCCCTACCCAGAGTATACTGTGGTGTAAATTTTCTCAAAATATTGAAATCTAGTGTGTGAATTTTTTGTAAGATATACTAATTCAATGAAGTCAACATGCTGTGATATGCAGTGTTTGTTTCAAATCTCGTTTTAAAGCATTGTTTGGTGCTTATGAGTTTTACAGCTGAGGTGATTCAGCACTTCCCACACAAGTGCACACGCACATTGCTTAAAATGTCATAGCCTTCAATCAGTGTCGGAGGCAGGTACCCAGTGGCCTTTAATGCCTTTTAGAGCTGAATATTTTATACAGAACTGTTTGAAAGGTGGAGACACACAAACAGCTTCAGCAGAGTGTTGCTCTAACCTGGCAATACCAATTAAAAGCATAGTGTACACTTGTTTACAACTTTCCTGTCACTGCTTTGTCAAGCAAGGTTGAAAGTGACAAATGACGTTTACATAACTGAGATTTTTATGCATGTCCATTTGCATCAGAATTTTCAATGAAGAACACACAACAAAATCCAACAAGTAAAAAGGTATTTAAAGATGGACCGAGTCAAAACGAGGTCTGTCTTTCTGGATTCCAGAGGTGTCTCGTTATCGTGCTGCGAATGTATGAATGAACACATTTGAAAGCTATCAGAGGTTGACATGAGCTGTGTGATGTAAAATCAGTAGAGAGGGGAATTCAGAGGAGGATATTGAATAAAAACATTGGTTTGGTAGTAATCGGAGGCATTTAAAATTCACCATAAGATGGGGATTCTCTTCCATCATCCTTTCCTTCCTCGCTGTCTCTTTCTTTTTTCTTTCGGTGGTGTTTGTGTCCTCGATGGCGATGCTTCCGTTTGCTCTCCCTTCCAAGAGGAACATGGACCCCTACATAGACTGCTCTGTGGCCTGGGGGAAACAAAGAGTGCAATACCAAATCAGACGCCTTTTCCTATACAACCTCTTTTACATAGACTGGAAAAGTAAAAGCTTAGAGAAAATAGGTTATTTACAAGTTGAACCAAAATAACATTTGAGACAAAAGACCAAGAATCTCTTTTTATGTTGTTTGGTTTCTCTGGATAACCTACTTGAAGGAAGCCAGAGTACATCATTCAAATTTTTCACTTATCCGTTCAATGTTTTATCTACTTCCCCTCATTATTGTTACTGCCGCACAGGGACCGTGTTCTGGGTTGTAAACGCCCTACTTTCGCCCTACATTCTCTACCAATAGTCATTTTCCATAGATGAGTCATCTCTCTTTGATTTGAAAGGGAACCCAGGAGTGTTACCGAGATGCAGCACTCAGAGGAAGGCACAAGCGACACATACACACATGAGCTGAACAGATGGAGAAAAAGGAAGACCGAGAAAACAGATGAGATGAAAGAGCATGGAGAGGGAAAAAAAACTGACAGCTTAGAAGGACAGAAAGCAGAGGGCTCAAGGGGTGTCATAAAAGGAGAGAACGAGATATTAATGGATGGAGGATACAAAGAGTGACAGGCCCACATAAAGGATGAACATTGAGATGTAGGGGGAGGATATCAGGACAAGCAGCAAACACTTAAAGGGATAGTATAGTATAGATTTATCAAGCAAGTGCTTCTGCTTAATCTGAGCTGATTTAGGAATAAATCTGTCCATTGCTTGAAAAAGAGAAATAGTCAACAGAAAAAGAAATTCGGTTTGGTTTTGCACTTACTTTCCAAATCTTCTTTTTCGTAGTTTGTGTTTGTGGTGAAGCTGGTTTTTCCATGGTCAACTAGTGCCTCCTCATCTAGACCCTGAAATTGACAGAAGAGAGTAGAAACAACGCGAGAGAAGTTATAGGAGATGCTGGTGAAACAAAGAGAAATGTAGTAAGACTTGATGTCCCAAAAGAAGTTCCTGAACTTACTACGTAAAGTAAGGACTCTTTCTCTTTCAGACTGCAGTTTTTTTGTAATGGCAACACAGCTCAGCTACTCTTGCATTTCTTCTAACTCTCTTTACTTTTGAGGAACAGGTACGAAGGAAATTCTGTTTGTTTATATATTCATATTCTTCCCCCATACTCCCCATTCTCAATAGCTCTGAATTTAAAACATTGCGACAACTTTAACATGACAGCCAAAACTAAAAGCTCGAAAAGTGATCTTGACAAAATTACAATTTAGTGAGCTTTATGATTAACAGAATGTAGTGCTTTATCTTGTTAAAAAATATACTGGGGAAGGAAAATAAGCTCACTCTGACTTATTACATTTGGCAGAAGATGTGATATAATCCTTTGTCTAGCTAATTAATAACTGATGGTTTCCTTTGACAACCTTTGTACAGCAAGATATAACTGGAATGTTATGAGGTCTTATCTGTGTGCTAATACCTACAAACTAATGAGTATGTATTGGAAAATCAGCTCACAGTTACTGTCCTTGTAATAAAGGTCGAGTTTCATAGCAACGACTGGAAGCTGGCTGCTCTCATTAAATAAGGGGTTATGAACTTAGCTAAAATAATCAGCCTGATAGCGAAGTCATGGAAACATAAAAAGAAAGAAGGATCCAATTAGAGGAGACATAAAGCTGTCAGGATGTATACATTAAAAGCAAAGGTATCAAATAATAGTGGCTTAAAACCAGAATTAAAGAACCAAAACAGACGTACTGTAGCTATAGACGAACACGGTGAAAAACAAAAGTTGACAAGCCGCTATTACTGCGGTCCAACTCCCTTTAACAGCTGCGGGTTTGAATGTGAGCTATTCTAAAAAGTGAACATTTTCTTATTTTAACATTACATTCTATGAAACTTTAACTTTTACAACAATGTAAAGGACTTCAGGAAGAACCTGAGGAGTTTTAAAGTGCTCTAACAGTCGTGACAAACTTTAACTTTGGGAAAAAAACAGGGAGTGCGGAACAGACACTGTATTAGAGCGGACACTTTACATACATTCACTGGCCGTGCACAAGACTAAGATATTCTTCAGAGGTGATTTAAGAACAAGAATCTAATCATTATAAATAACTTCTGTCCTCTCTGAGTGATCTGTAGATGGTATTTGGTTGGAAATCACCAGGAGATAAATTCAATCATCTCATATAACGTTCTTCTATAAGCAAGCATAATTAGGTAAGAGCCATTACAGATGAATGTAGAAATGTACTTCACCATGCAAATAGTCCGTGATGATTAAATGCAGCAATTAATTAATTAAGATAACTAGCTTGTAGAAAAACGTTTCATTTTACAGCAGTTGATCACATGTTATGTGGCGGATGGTTGATTCTCCTTTATTTCTCCATTATGTAGTCAGGTTGTTGTTGTAAAAGATATCTAATAAGTAAAATCTTAATGTTAATGTTTTTATTCCAACTATGAATGCTGTCGTCACATTAAGCAGGAAGCAGCACAATGAGATGGCGGCCACCGCAAGATGGCAGCGCCAAGAAAATCGGTTTGCAGATTCGTCTGTACTTGTGTAGTCTATAGACTGTAAATATTTATGGACGAAGCCTGAGTGACGTCAGCCATCTGTTACGGCAGGGGGCTCCGGAGGCTCATTTGCAGCCGCCGCCATGTTGGAATTGCTGTCTCAGCCTAACTTTAAGTCAACCTAACGACAGGCTTAGAGCTGAAGCTGAGGCTCTTGACCAACAGTTACATCTCGCCCACCTGTCAATCATGTCAGCTACTGACATGACTGTGGATAACAAGTATCGTTTTCAAAATCAAAACAGAGCAATTTTTAAAAAATTCACCCCCGGACAGTGTGTGCCAGTGATGAAAATAACTAATTAGACCTATTTCGTATTTTGTGGACCAGGCTGTAAACATGTCTATTTATGCTGTAAAAACTGTTTTTGCAGGTCATGTGTATGTGACTTCAGGTGTTCCTGGAGCCACCGTCAAGCGGACACTCGAGGAACTGAAGGATTTTGCACTTTCACATTGGCTTCATTTTTCAAGACCGGAGGTTGCCGCTTGGTGTAGCCCTATCCTTAACCATTAGCAGTAGGGGAGAGTTGCCATAATTTCCACATTTCCCCCTTTAAAATTCCTTACTACTTGTTTCATTAGTTGAAAAACCTTCAGTGGTTTGTGACAGCAGACATATTTTGTTTTTTTGCTGGAAAATATTACATATGTGGGTATAAATATCTCTGAGTGAATATTTTCCAGCAAACAGCTAAAACATGTCTGCTGTCATAAACCACTGAAGGTTTTTAAACTAATGACTCAAGTAGTGAGGGATGGGATTAAATAGAAAGTGAACACAGTTCAATGTTGAAACTGAGGCACACAGTCTTCAGCGTAGCATGTTAGCTACAGTTGTTGTAATACTGCTGAGACAACGTGCCAGCTGCAGATGAACAGATCCATCAGACTGCTTTGATTCTTTGACTCTTTAACAGTGAAAAAAAACATGTTACATTAAAAAAAATTACTGCTGGATAATACTTTTCACTAAATTGTGGCAAACTGGTTTTCCAGACATTATTTTATTCAAAGTGGACAAATCCTGTAGATTTGTCTTTGGTGTGTTTAATATAACACTGACCACCAGCTAAAAGGATGAGATAAGATTTATGATGAAAGCATTTATGAAGCAAGAGAAAGTGCGGGTTACAACTGTAACACATTAAAAGTAAGGAGACTCTCCTCCATGATTAACCCAAACATTTGACCTGAGTTCATCCCAAATTCTTACTTTGAAACAGACATTTAAAAGTGAAAACTTTGTTCAGTTTGAACCCCATGTTTTTTTCTCAAAAAGACAGAAGTGAAAGTATACACACACACACACACACACACACACACACACACACACACACACACACACACACACACACACATACACACGCACACACGCACACACACACACACACACACACACACACACACACACACGCACACACACACACACACACACACACACACACACACAAATAGAACCATAAACCTACTAAACCTAAACCTGCTTTGTCTAAATACCAACAATGATATTAGTGGTCCCCTGACTCCCTGCACTTAAGTGTCAGAACATTGGAGGCAGTTAAAGAGACTGGGTCAGCATAGGGGCAAAACTAAACTAAATGTGCTGGGAGATGTCCCTAATGGTTTACGACCAGCATCAGCAACTGATACCAATGTAACTTAATGCCAAAACCATAAAAATAGTTGGAAAACCAGAATCAGAATGGGATTAAGAAAGTATTTCTGATTCTGATTCTGAAAATGTCAGTTATTTTTTTAAAGCCACCATGTCTAATCACTTAAAACCAATACAGCCTACAACACACTGCAGGCCCATATTTCTGGCAATTTGTGGCTTTGTGACAAGGAAGGGACTTAATTTAGACACATTGATATCACAGGGTGGCTGCGAGCTAGTGTGGGCCTATAACTGGCAAGTGGCAACACTAGCTCGCTGCCACTTAAAGAACGGGCAGAACTACGGGGGAAAATAGAGTACGCCTTGTGTTCAAACACTTTGATGCAACAAAATCCCCAATAGCAGGATCCTTTCATGTGCTTCGTCCTTTTACAAAAACGCACTGCTATTAAGGAAAAGAGAGAGGAAACATAAGGCGACATTGTACCGTCACGTGTTTTTTAGGATACTTGATACGTGGATGACATCAGGGCCTCGTGTGTCTCCTCGCCAACATGCCATTCACTTCTCCTGCCTGACCTCACTGAAGTTTCATTCTGATGGAAAGCACATAGCATCCCATGCTCTTCCTGTTGCATTACGGCTGTACTACTACGAATGTCTATGATGACGTTCACATTGCAACACATATATTACCATAATCAGTCTCCTAGAAGAGCTCCACCTAAAATTAAAGATGCCAGCTGTGATTGTGTGTGTGTGTGTGTGTGTGTGTGTGTGTGTGTGTGTGTGTGTGTGTGTGTGTGTGTGTGTGTGTGTGTGCTTGTGGATTTGCATGATAATGAGCTGCCTTGCTCTCTGACAGCTCCTTGATGAGGAACGGTTATAATTCAGCTTCTGGAAGAAGATCTAGAAATTGGAGCTATAGTAAACAAATGGTGACCAAAACTGGACTACTTTCTCAAGGTTTTGTGTGATTTTTGTAGAGGCACTGAATAATGTCTGGGGTTCGGACCTAAAACAGTTGCAATTAACTGAGAACGAAAATTTGTATCTATCTACATGAGTATTTTTTTGCAGTGTAGTGTAATCACTTTTAAATGAAAGAGCAATTTATCTTGATGTAAATTGATTGAAAGGTTCTTATGTTGCGTAATAAAGGTCATATGATGTCTTGAGCTGTGTAAAAACATTTCTTTATTCTTTCTATTAGTGATTACAAAAATGTAATCACTGAGAGAGCAAAGTTTGAAATGGGTTTGGCTAATGGCTTTCCAATTCTGCAGGACTCACATAAATCCATGTTTACAAGCAGGGCACACAAATCTAGCGTTTAACTATTCCTGCTTCATGAGTACGGTCTTATATGTAATCTTCTTAAAATACCACATTCACAAATCTGTTAATTTGACTGTATTTACACTTGTTTATGTACAAACAGCAATTAACATCTATTCTATCCATGTTGCCGTCATGCCTGTATCGTAAAGAACATGCACGTGTTGAAGACTGTTGTGCCCTCGACCCTGAATAGCTTGAGACAATTTAAGAACACATGATGCAATCTGTCACATAGCTTTGTCCAAAATAAACTTGTAGTCTATCACGCCAGCAGTCCACAGGCTGGGGAGGCGATCGGCCATTGTGCCCACAAAGCCCAGCAGTGGTTGGGCTACACAAGCAATGACAGTAGGTAGGGCTTGACAGGCAAAAAAAAAAAGGCCAGCTAAGTAAGAAAAGCAAACAGATGGGCTGTTGATAGAAGGCAGATACATTTCTGCTCGCATTTATACAGTTAAAAAAGCCAGACTAGCCCATGAGTCTGGCACTGTTTTCTTTCCTGTCGATAGCGAAAGATTCTTTGTATTGTGGATAGAAGGATTCTGACCTTTTTTAATCAAATATACCACCAAACCTGTCTTAAAACAACAAAGATATGTTCAATCTGGATCAACAAAGCAGTAATAATACTTAAAAAATATGGACAGTAACATGAAAAGTGGAATGTAACTAGCGTGACAGCTTAATCAAGAAAACTCTTAGGATTTTTATGTCAGCGCTGTGTTTCATGGCCCATAACTTCCCAGAAAGACATGTGGGCTGCCACATGAGACACATTTCTTGAGGGATTCAAACCATTCAGCACCCAATACCACTGAGAAAACAGATGTCTAGCACGGTGGGGAATTGTCATCAGAAGCCCCTTGATGTCACATGGGAACATAACGTCACCTCTAGTGAGAAGAACTGAAAGCAGTGTGCAGCAGGTTAAGCTAACCCTGGCTTTTCTCAGTACACTTCAGAGGGGACAAATGTGGATGAGTATAGAGTGCATTCCACGTGGCAATAAAAGGGAAGAAGATAACAACAGGAGGCAATGTGCCAAGTGCAAACACAATCACATCATAAAAAGTGTCACTCTTGTCTCCATCATTTCTCATTTTTAGATCTCCAACACTCGCCCCTTATCGTCTTTTCTTTCACATGTGGTTGCCTTGTGCTATTGCCAAATACAATTCTTATATAAAAAACTTTATTTTTAATATATAAATATGTGTCTTATAAAGGACTTTTACATAGATCCCAAATCATCTGCTCCAAAATAGGCCAGTCAGCAAAACAGGTCTTTTGAAAAGATCAATTATACCAAAGCTGGGGCCAAAATGACCCCAGCTGCTCTAAGTCATGCCATTATAACCCCCCAAAAGTTTGTCCTGAGTCAGTATGAAATAAACAAATCCTGGAGACTCGTAAGCTGCTGAAAAAGTTCATATTTGCTTTTATACATAAAGCATAAACTGTGGTCAAACCCCCCCCTAACTACCCCTGCATTATGGTCCCCATTTCGATTATCATCTACATATTAACAATTGTCTCATCTATTTATTAATTGAAATGCTTCATGATTGTAATTTATCGGGTAAGACCTTCTCCCCCCCTGAGCAAAGTAGCTATTAAAGAAAGATATTATGTGAAAGGGAACACACCATGGACACCTAAACAAAAAGTATTAAACAAAAGGTTTCACTGTCTACAACAGTTTCTGGGCCATATCCACGTGGGATAAAGGGCTGATAAAAAAATTACTCACAGTGTTTGTTTCCCCTAGGTTTACAGCTTTACAGGGGGGGCACAGTGGTTAGTGTATGGAGGCAGTAGTCTTCTAAGCGGCCAGGGTTCGAATCTGACCTGTGGCTCCTTTCCCGCCCCCCTAATATAATGGTAGGGGAAACACTGCTGTCAGTGTGTCTGCATAAAAGGATTTTCAGTGGCCTTTACAGCAGCTTACAAGTGTTGGGTTGTATGCAGGAAGGGGATTTACGGTTCACATGAACCTTAAAGAGTGAACACGAGGATTACCATATGTAAACAAGGATTTCCAAAGTACAACATAAAGGTTGTGCTATGATCCATGTTAAATGGGCATGTTCAAGTTCAAGATATTCTTAATTTGAAATGCGCGTTTTCAAAGTATTGTTTGTTGCTTAAATTGTTTGGTGCTCTAGCTTGAAAAAGAAATGTTTGGTGCTTGAAACTGATAGCAGGCCCCTGAATCATTTTTTTAGGGTAAGAGTGGCTGTGCTAAATCCCTTACTGAACCAATCAGTTCATTTCTCCCAGTTGAGCTCTTGAACCTTTAGATGCACTCACTCAGTGAATGATTCAAAAGGTTTTCATAGGAGGGACAACAATGTGGCTGGCTGAGCCTGAGACTGTTTCAGATTGGTTCACCATATTGAAATGGTTCATGTTCAGGGATTTGCTCACTGAATGTACTACACAGTACAGTGTATGTGACCCACATACTTTTGCTGTGTTGCTAAATACAGGTCATTTTCCTCTCCAATTCCTTTGAAAACAAACAAACATTTAAAGATTTTTACTTTATCCAGCTTGATAAAGTAACCTAAAGACAATTCACCCTAATACCATAGCCTTACTTATCAACAATGAGGCTCCAATAAATGAAAAGACTTAACATAACTAAAAGTGTACATACAAACGATTGCACTTGAAAACTTAAGTTCTTTATAAAAATGGATAAATATTTTCTTTAATAGTCCATCTTCATTTATTGGAATGAGGGCCATGCATAAATAGTGGCCACAGAGTAAATGTTTGTGGACACGTGTCATCGGGCCATCCTTATTGTTGAACTATTAGTATTAGTGTTAATATCGCACAAAAGAAAAAACGGAGAAAGAAAAAATTGTCAACGATTGACAATGCCCTTTTCCATCGTAGACAGTAAGCTGTCAACAAGACGGTTTACCTCGCTTGTTTGTGTGGGATGATTAAACTCAACAGCAGCCAAACACCTCTTTAGCCAACCATTAAAGGAAACAACCAGCAATCCAACAAGCCAACAGGCCTGGTTCCCTCTTATCTCAGTCCCTTGCCAGCGTTGCTTTACTGGGACCCGGTCCAATCAATAGAGACTGACGTAAGAAATGTGTTACATAGTGAGAGACCTGTCCCTTGAGATTACTGAATATTTCTTACTGCCAATGCACAATTGAATACTAAGGATCAGAATATTGGCTTCTATTTACGCCAACTATTGTTATATTATGTAACCAATTAAATCATGACTGAAAACAGAAAACGAGACAGACAATTTAGAGGTTATAGATGGCTGCTAACAGAGTAAGGTAATGGCATTAGGGGTGGGACAAAAAAATCGTTTCACTACAGTATTGAGATTTTTTATTGATTTATTTCAAAAGTGTGATTTTTTTACATTTGATGTGCATCGTTTTTGGAAATATTACACATAATATTCAACTCTACTATTGTATGTTTTGACTTTGGGTTTTGTTTTAAAAGGAAAAGAAAATCGCAATAATCGATACTATTGATTTGCAATACTTCAGAGTCGCAATACAAATCAAATCAGAACCCAAGAATCGGGATAAAATAGAATCGGGACAAGGGCCCTGTTAAAAAGAGTGAACGTTATTTGTAATGTATTACACTTTTCAGGAATGTAATAACATCCAATTGTGCCTAGTTGCCTACTAGTAGCTGCAAGATAAATGTTTAAACAAATAGTAGATACATAATTTGAGTGAGCAGCAATATTTTGGTTGACTTTTACTTACTTAAAAGCCATACAATTATTTACCTCCCTATAGCATCAGCATGTTTAAACAGGGCTCAACAAGGGAGGTGTTGTTCCATCTGCTGAAAACATATTTAATTTTGAATGAATGTTATAAAAAACAAAACAGATAGTTTATCATAGTCTTCCCTGGATGAAATGAATCTTTACAAACACACTACAACTTTGCAGACAAACACACATAAACACAAAGATGGAAACCAATAGCTTTCTCTGTCCAACAAACATATCCCTCTTTAAATGATCGTCTGATTTTAACAGAACCTCCGAGCTCATCGCTCCCACACTGGGCATAATAATTTTGCACTTTGCACAATAAGCTAGCCTAAATGAAAACAAGCATTTTATTTATTGTAAATCAGACCACAAACATCATCTCTATTGACAGCACAGCATGCAGCTTGTTTTGCTTTTAGCTACCTTGGCAGACCATTATATTGTGGTCCTCTCCCAGACACTCCTTGCCTCTCTCCTCTCTTCCTTCCTGTTCTCCTTGTCCCGCTCCTACAAGCAGCCATAACTGTGTCTGCCTCTTTCCTGTCCTTTCTGCTCCTTGAGGCAATCAAATAGCGGAAAGGAAAGGTTTCCATTTCAAAACGCAACAGCTTCTCATCCCCCACCCCACACATCCTGACACCTCTGCCTATTTCCTTCTGGTCAAATGTATTGACCACCTGCTCCATTCATTACCACGGACCACTACTCACTCTACAAATGAAGACCAAAATGGATCAAATCCATATTTAACACAACCCCACTAATAACGCTGCTCAAACAGAGCCACTTGATTCCTGATGAAGTGTAGACACGACAGTTAGACACACATAAAAACCCCACACACACACACACACAGAGAGAGAGGACCAGACGTACCGTAAGCACATGCCCCCCTTCGCTCTGTTCCTCCATTTAGACTAAAACATCAAAGCAAAGAAGCCGGGACGTTAGCCAGTTCCTTCGTTCTGTCGCTTTGCTCTACTGTAGAAGGTGTGTGAGAGCTAAGTGCTAACAGAGACACTGTCGCACTTGTCTGTTCCCTCTTCCTCTGCACATCTCTTTATACAGAGAAAATAAAAGAGAGAGAGAGAGAGAGAGAAAGAGAGAGAGTGCTGCTTTAAAACGCACACTGCTCTGCTTTATCCTGTCAGCCCGCTCTTTGCTCAGCAGCCAATCCCACCGTGCCACCATGAATATTTCATTCGACCAGCCAAGAGCCTAAACACACACGCACATAAACACTGCCACACGGAGGACATGCACACGCATTTGGAGGACATTCAAAGCTCACCCGCTGAGGTATTCAGGTCACAAATGAAGACCCACCCCCAACACAGATAAATAGAAACAAGCACACGTGTAGGCTTTGCATTCCTCAGAGGGTGCAATGAATTGAAAAAGCACAGATAGCTGTGTGTTCATTACGATACCCCAGTGCCTCTCTGCCTTTGACTTTGACATTGAAGATCTTGATCATAGCCTGAAGGTTATACATGTCTTTCAACAAACTGTTATTTTACTAAGAACTGTAGGTCACTTGTTTCCTGTCCACAAAAAGAACTGTTACATGAGAAGGGCAAAAAGAACATGTTCCTAAAACCGATTAATTCAAAGGAATGCTGGATATCCTAGTCCAGTCCAGACATACTCTGTTGACATGACATTCTTAACATCCCAAGTCGGCTCCAAGCACATGAACCACAAAACCAGAAAGACGAAGGTGAAACAAAATGTAAGTGTGACACCTGATGATAAGGAATATAAAGAGTGCAAGCATTTAAATAGAAAGAGTGACATCTAAAGGCTGAGCCTGGGCATCAGGAAATTTTGACTCAACCACCTGAGAGCCTGTGATAATTTCTCCTACTAGAGAAGTAAAGCTGAGAGAATGGTTGCAATTTGAGCTAAACCAATTACAGACTATTTCATTGATTACAATTGGGGATTTTCACAGCAACTAATATCTTGTCAATTAAATGGAAATATAAATACAGACTAGTGGAATAGTCTAAAGGTAATTAAACAGTCAGAAAACAGTCAAAATTGAGCACAATTTATTTAATATGGCTAAACACTGTCCAAAACCATATTGTGCGTGGCCTATTTAATTGCTATATTAAAAAAAGTGAATAACATTCTTCAATAACAACATTATTGGCTTTCTTAGATACCGCTGAAATGCGCAGGCATCACTCTACGGGTAAACAATGTCTTATTGGTTTGTCAAGGCTAAAGCTATCAGTGCTAGCACCAACAGCCTTTGGTCCCCCTTGCAGGTTAACACTCACATGCCTGTGCTAAATTCACTGCTCCGATCAAATGGTTATATGCCAGTTTACCTGCACTTCACCTAAGAGATGCCATCTGTCTACTGCGCTGGTTCACATCCATCAAGTAAAGTGGGAAGAACAGGCACATCAACTCCAGCTACAGCCCCAGCTAGTTGCTGATGGCTGCGATACAGCTTAGAGATAACATTAAAACAGCATTGGGGCCAATATTTATAGAAATATAAATAATTACTTTAACCGACTTTAATTCTTGTGCAGTCAAAGGTCACAACGTTAAATGAGTTGCAAACTAATTGCGCACACCTCTGATAAAAATGGTTATATTTCTTTATATTTTTAACACTCATCATTTCTTCTGCCTATTGTTTCACTCAAAAAAAAAAAGAAAAAAGGATTGCGCCGCTTTTGCGGGCGCTAAACCTGTGCAAATGGAAGAAAAAAGATTGCGTGGAATCCTTAAAGCACAGGCAAAGGGTGAAATGTGCGTAACTGCAGTGCCAAGCAGATAGCGTCCTGGGTGCGCCGGTCTTATTTGCATTTATGTCAATTAGGACATTTTCAAAAAATTCGAATAAAACTTCCTATAATAGTCAGATGTCAGACAAGGAAATGCACAGAGCATCCGTCAAATTTCAAAATAAAACAATATGTGTATGTATATTGTGTTCCATCACTTTATCAACATTAAACCCAAACAGGCACAGAAAGACAAAAAGCGGCATGCCGTTTTCATGTTATTCTCTTTATTCCCGTGTCATCTTGTAGTTCTCTTTTGACCTTGTGAACCCTGTACAAGCTGCTCATGGATGCGCTCACGCTGCAGAAACAGACCAAGTGGGGCAGGGTGCGTGCAATCGGACTGAGCAAAACCGTGACACTGATGAAAAACATAGCACGCACAGAATAAGTGGAAATTACGGATAAGAGTGTAGCTCCACGCAGAGTAAAGGTGCAGACGGCCTATCTTCAAATTAAGACGCAAATAAAGAGAAAACTGTGTGGAGCAGGACAACTTTATGGGCGTGTTAGCCCAAGCATATTTTTAGATTAAATGCTTTTTTGGATAGGGTGCTAAAACAGGGAAGGTTGCTGGTGATATTTCTGCGCAATTCAAGGTGCTATCCATTCTTAGTGGATCTTACCAAAAATGCCATCTTATAATTTCTGCCACTTGTAAGGAAAGGAAAGCCTGGGTGCATGTGCCCCCTTTAATGTTTTAACAAAAGAATGAGACATGGAACAAAGCCAATTTCTCAAAGTCTCAGATCCATTATCCACCCTAGTTTACACTAGCAGCAAACAACAACATGCTGAGATCCCATTAAATGCAACCACCAGGACCACACTAAGCAGCATAATGGGGTTGATGAGTTTTGTAAGTTTTCCATTACTTGGATGACTTCTTAAATCCTTGCTGTAAACAAAGTGACAAAGGCATAATCCAATGAAGATTAGTACAATCTTGAGCCCTTTGATCTGCTACTTTGTCTTTACATGATAAAAATAACCTTTGGGGCATTGTCTTGTACACATACAAGCATCGAGTTTAGAAAAGGAGACCTATCAAAAGCTGCTGCTTTTCATGTTCAGACTAGTTTAGAGAATGTGGGGGGGGGTTTAAGAAATGGAATGCTTTACCTACCTCCACCAGCGAACTTTTAAATCACACCTTATTTCTAATTTTCATTATTACAGAAATATTGGATACAATACATGAACACCAATTAGGCTATAGTTGGAACTGTAGGAATTGTCATTTTTTAATCGTATTATCATAATACTATAGCTGAAAAGAACAAAGCTCCTCCAGAATGGCAAAGAGGTTTATTAGTTGTAATTAATTACCTATTCAAAGTAATGCCTCACAATGAGCAAGCTCCTTAAAAAACTCAATAACCCAGGCAGTAAGTGCTGAGTCAGTTATAGTCCAGGTCAAAGAGCCTTCTTTACTCTAGCTAGACTTAACCTGCTCTCAGTAATGAAACGGCAGGACGCACAAAATCTCTGTTCTCATGGCAAGCAGGAATACCCCTGAGGCAAAAAATCAATCAAGGTTAAGCTCACAGTGTAGAGCTTAGTTATTACAGTGCAGAGTGTCACTGACATAAATGTGTGTTGTTTGTCAAATTATGAAACACAGACGAAACACAATGAAAGGGAATCTTCCTGGTGGTTAATAATTTTGTTATTACATCCTAAAAATCACTGGGTTTAAATTGTACCCAATAAGATAACATTAACAACACAATACTGTAATCACAATTTTTTATATTATTTTGGGTTACAGGATCAAGACAAATCATCTTCTGGGTGGTTTTCTACCAATTGGTTCTGTAAATAGTAAGCAGAGTATTGTGTTAGAAACTAAACCCTCCATCAAAACCTTGATAGCAACTGGCCAAAACAAAACAGCAGAGGTTAAACAATCAAGACATACCTGGAGAAGGAATTTCCTGATCAAATGTGTTAAAAAGTTTTAGTAAAATGTATCTTCCTAGAAGCCTTCTGTTAAAGGGATACTTCACCCGTTGAGAGTTGGTGCCTTCTTGACCGAGAAAAGGCAGAAAGTGTCTTTTTGGCTCATGTGGATGAAAGACAACAACTCCAAGAATGCACAGCACCACAGGCTACTCCCACTGTAGCTGCGGTGCTCTACAGACATTTACTACAACACATACGGCTGTTTCCTCAACTGATTCCGAGATTTCTTCCAGAAGGAATTGGCATCTTGGAAATCCCTGGCAGAAAACGGACTCTATGTCTGTGTCCATAGGCAAACAGTGAGAGCACTGACACCACCAGTCCGCCCCAGCTTGAGCCGGCCCGGGCTCCTTGTCCTCACAGCCACTGACAGGCAGAAGCCGCTTTGGGGTCGTAGAGATAGTCACGAACATCCGATTCGCCATTCTCGGTTCTTATCAGCTTTCTCCATAGAGCCTGTTAGCATAGCTTCCTAGCAATATGGCAGACGTTAAGTTTCGATTCTGGGAGTGAGGTCCCACCCACTGATCTGTAATAGGTCTTTAGCTTCAGAGGTCGAAAATATGAGGAACTAGCGATGTAGTTTCACCCCTGCTAACCAAAACAGCCTCCGATGATGCAAAATTACGATTTTTGCGTCATCGGAGGCTCCTTTACAGAAAAGAAATACCAGGTTTCTAATGATACAAAGCTTAATGCAAATGGGTGAAGTATCCCTTTAAGGTTACAAGCATGGCCTGTAATACTCATCAGTGGCATAAAGGCAGCAGAAAAACAATTTACATTCATTTGCATGTGCTCAATGTTGTCCTGACTCTAAAATCCATTTATCAGGTCAATAACATCTATATTTTCCTTTAACTGTTTTTCAAAGACCCCCTTTCATTTGCATTGGTCAACCAGCAAGCCTGAAAAACAATCATCTTGTTGAAACCAGATTAATGCGTTTTCAAACATGCACCCGCAATCAATAGAGTATTCAACTCAAAGTTCACATTAGCTTGATCCTTGAGATGTGCATTACCATGGGTTAATAACTAATTTGTCCATTATTAGGTAACACAGCTGAACCTCTGCATAAATGGTCCTGTGACACAGTGAAAACGCCAACCTCCATGATTGGGGGAGGAGTACAGCTATTGAATAGAATAGAATAGAATGCCTTTATTGTCATTATACAATTGTACAACGAAATTATTTGGCTCCACCTTAAAGTGCACACACATACCTGCATCCACAGCTAAAAAAAAACAACAACAACAAAAAATAAGAAAAAAAAGAAAAATAATAAGAACTGTCATTCAGGTAAGATCGTAAATATTGCACAGTATGAGATGTAAACATTGCAGAAATGTTTACATGTTTATATTGAGCTTTTCATTGGGCAGCAAGGGGTCAAGTTTCCTCATATGCACAGTTGCGCACACACACACACACACACACACACACACACACACACACACACACACACACACACACACACACACACACACACACACACACACACACACACACACACAGAGAGTAGTGGAAAACCCTACACCAGCATTGATGTGTGACAGTCAGCATGCTTTTTAAACTTAGCACTGCAACCAGTTTCTTTTTTGAGCTTGTAAACGCTGCTGTGTGTTTGATTCTCATCACCCCATCTGTGACTGTAAAGTTACACCCAACAGCAGGATGTGAGTTTTATATACTCAGCTACAACTCTGTGAAAATATAACATCTAGAAGAGTTTGGTCAATCTAACCTACTGCGATTCAAACAGGTCTCTTCCAGTTCCATTTCTATTCCCCCTCTCCAGCTGCACACGCTTTCACAGTAAAATTAGCAGCACTTCCTGACTTGGAAGTGTCACAGGAGAGCTATTTTTGGCACATTTTATATGCAAATGAGCCATTTTATTGACGTTAATGCACAGGCGGATCTTATCAACATGACACATTATCAAGAAAGGTAAGAGTGACCCTGTTGAACTTGAGGGGGAAATGCTACGACGCTGGTACATAGCTATTACGTGTATTAATTACACTTACAGGCATTAACACCCGTTCTTATGTTTATTCAAACAACACCGAGAACTTGACATATCTTGTACGTGTTCATTAATTTAAGAATTGACCATACTGTTATGACAAGACTTGCAACCTAACACGACATCTTATAATTTAATTAAAGATGATAACGTCACTGAACTGGACTGACTCGGCTCGCGCACTGCTAATTCATTACCGTTAGCAAGAACTCTGAAAACAAACGTAGAGGAACCAAACTCTTACAAACTGTGCAGGAAAACACATCACCTTAAAGTTTATATTTGAATGAAAGCTTTCGCGTACTTTAGGAAGAAACCTAAACACAACTTTTTAACCATGCCACGTGTCTGGAAGAAAACGCCGGCTAACAAAAGGAGGACTCCCAAGCATCCCTCGTACTTCCACGGCAGCTTGGCAAACAAGGGGGCAACCATGGAGGGGGCAACGCCGGACAAAGAGCCTCACAAACATAATGGTGGGGTAAACTGTGTTGAGCGGCTACTCACTGTTCTCAAGAGGGGTCTCATTTGTTCCGAAGGTTCGTCCATTTTAACTTCCGGCGGTCTACGTTTACTATTCTTTAATTTCGCCTGCTGAATATGTTGAGGACACTGGGCCGGGCCGAGTGATACTTCAGTGAACTGAGACGAGTCGTTGAGCTTTCCCAACGACGCCGTTAGGACACGCCTCTGAATGATTGACAGTGGTTAATTGCCAATTGGTCTTCAATGTCCGGCGTTCACAGCCAATCAAATCCTGGAATGTAACGATTAGGGCGGGGGCTGTGTCCGTGTCAGCTCAAAGTCCCAAGCGGGCTTTTTGTTGGTTGTTGTGTTATTTTAACCCTGCTGTGCCGGCTTTAGAAATATAGTCAATGCTGCCGACTCGCGCTTCCTATCGTTTATAACATCATTTTGACGGACGAGACTTTTGAAAACAGAAAACTTTTAATCAAATTCCAGTTTGTGTGAAGTTTTTTTGTTATTTTATTTATTTCGCAATACAAAGACAAAAATGTATGTCAGGAGAGGAGATATAAAAGTTATACTATAGCCTACATGTAGGTAAAAAAATAGAAAGGCATTTAAAGACAGCATTTACTAAAACTAATCAGCTTACTCAAATGCTAAAGTAAGCTTATATTTACAATGTGCTAGTTTGTATCAACTGCACCGCTATAGGTTGTTTCAGATTTTCTCAAATAAAATAAAATCACTCACAGCTTAACCTTTGTCTTGAAGAGGAAGATAAACAATCTTCATCTAGTTTTTTTTTATTAATTGAAACTATGTTAAGAAGAAGCCTTACAAAGAGTAAAAATAATAATAGATTGCTGAAACATTTCATGAAATACTCTCGTCACCCTATGGCCTCCTGACATTTGTAAATTATCCAGAAAACCACTTTACTCCATCAAATGCTAAAAGCTGTTACAAACCCTGTGTAATAAACGATTTCCACCGGCAGGTGGCACTGCTGTATCAACCATTTCACTCCAGTTATTTTAGTATATCAGTTTGAGCCAAACACAAATGCATTTAATTCCTTCTTTAGAGGTAAAATGTTTTATTCTTTTTATTTCTGGTAATTGTGGAAACATCACTGTTCAAGTTAGATTGCATGTAATGACCTACAAACTAAACAGACTTTTTAAACAACCTTAAATTATCTTGATGGGTCAAATACAAAGCTTTGGATGTAAGAAATAATTTTGGGCCTTGTTTGAAAATGAGGCAAGTCTGTTTATGTGGATACATAATAGATACTGTTGGACTTTGCCACCTTTAATGGCTTACCATGGCAAAGTTGGAGGACTACCTTTCTTGCAGATCTGTTGGACTTAAAAAATACAAACTCAACTTTTGCCATAATAACCCTCAGTCACCTACATTATTACAAAATCCTGACATAAACATATCCAAAGTGAATTGTGATACATCTGGAATAACAATCAGACAGGTGCCAACAGCAAAAAAAAAAGTCTGTTCTTTCAGAGGAGTTTGTAGGTTTCTTCCTTTAAATAGAGACTGCTCCTCACCCGCCCATCAACCTCCGGCAGAATCACGCGGCAGCTCAGAAATAGATCTGCGAGGTGGGAGATCAAACTATCACCTCTTAATTGTACCCTGAGTCTTAAAGATGCTGAGAGCCCATTAGCGCACAAAGAAGAGTGCTGTGTACCTCTCCTGCAACATGCATCCACATAATGCAGCTGGGAGATGAGTCAGAAGTTCGACAAAACGTGGAAGAAGCATCACACTGGCATCCACCTGTGCTGAGACTCACATAAAGACACGCAGAGGTGTTGTGATGAAGAGGAAGAACATTTTGTGTTTTCCAAAGAGAAGAAAAAAGTTTTACCGTGCTTTGTTAGAGGGAGAATCGTTTTTTTAACGTGTCAAGTGACAGTAGTGCAGTGCGAACAAAGAGTGTAATGTTCATCAGAGCTAGTTTAATGTCATATATCAGAGTTTTTCCACAAATGTTCGATTAATTTTTTTATCAGACCACCAGGAGGGGTAGTCGATATTAAAGGTAGGTAACTCATGTTATATGTTATACATGGCCCATGATGACGATAATATCACCATACAGTGATTCTATGCTAATTCATTTATTGCAAGACAATCATATAATAATACATCCTGACATCTGATTAACTGGAGAATATACAATTCCCCTTAAATAGTCAAGTGCAGGATGTATGTTGTTATTTTTCTTGTATAATGCTTTATCCTTTGACCTCATTTCCTGTCCATCATTATATCTTGCCGGCTTCTTCTTCCTTTGACCTGCTGTCAGCTTCTTCTTTAGCTTATTCATTTTTCCTTCACCTTACCCTCGTTTTTGTCATTAGCGCCACTGTGACGAGTTATCAAGTTGTAGTACTGAGTCAACTTGGCCGGGAAATCGTTTTGGAGTGATTTAGTTTTTGTTAATTAAAATATCAAAATATGATACCATTCAATGATTATTTCACAAGAGTCATGTCAACGATATACTGCCATATTGATATTTTGTTCCAATGCCCCCCCATTCAGTACTATAGGTAGAATCAATATTGGGGTGGAAAAGATTCGTATTGGAACGTCTGTCGTCCAGCTCAGAAGCTGCAATAAGTGACACATTTGAGAGTGTAACATGAAAGGTTTAGGCCATCAAATGATTATTGACTGTGTCATGTTTTGTCCCAGAAGCTGCAGAAATTAAGAGTCCCTCTTTCCCTGAAGGTTTAGTGGCTGTTGTTTTTCTCCAGTGTTGAGGCCCCTCTGATGGTGCCAGGAGAGAAAGAGTAGAATGTGAAATTCCCACATCTGTTTGAGCGCTCCATCAAAGTGCCAATGCATTGATTTTGACCACAGATCTGTTCCACACGGCTGCCTCTGCATGCCCTACCCAAAACATGGCTCTCAAGACCATGCGGGGTCTTGCGGGAGATATGGTGCCCCCTGAATCCTGTTCAAATCCTATGGGACACTTAGAGGAGGGAGGAGGGGTAAAGGCCAGTGACCAGCATGGTGTACCCAAATCGACTCAGGGATGGGAGGGGTAGATAGTGGAAGGTGGGGAAAAGCAGTGGACAAGGGGAGTCATGCCTGTTGAGGAGCGTCCCACTGCCCCCCAGAGGGGACACAGGGGTTTGAAATCAATGTGCTGTTAAGTGCAGCTTAGCTGCGGGATACTCTCCCCAACGTTATCCATGCACCAGCGAGTCAGGGCCTTTTTCCTTCACCATACACACGCGGTTTGAGGGCACAGACAAGAGGCCTCTGGTTCCTCTCACTTCCGCACTTTATGCCAACACTCAACGCCCTTCCACAAACAGTTGTGGCCCTGCTAACTTGAGACTCATCTCACACCAGGGTCTCACTCCAACAAAACCTGTGAGCCCTTCACCCACACTGTAGTCAGCCCAACCCACTTTAACTGCTGATTTACCAGGTCCAAAGGTGGCTAAATAAAGCTTTGTTTTGTATACATTGACACCTGGTGTGAGCTAAAAGGAGGGCCTTTGTCAGCACCAATGTGTTCATGACCTCCTCGTAATAATGCAAAGAACATATGTTCGTAATGCCTTTATCCCAAAGGGTGCTGCAAAATAAAACAGTACTCTTGATCTGGCCCTCGAAAGGGGCTAAAAAGGAATTTGTCCAACATTTCTGATGCAATTATTGAGAATAGATCTGACTTATACGACTCATGATATTAAGCTCAGACGGGATCAAACTCCCTTGTGAGATAATGGCGATTAACTAGATCAACATTTAAAAGATGAGTGGTTATATGAGGCCCAAAACGTCCCTGAGGAAAAATTCTAGCGTAATTATAACTGGCTTCTTAATCATGTAACAGAGGTGACATTTATCAACGCATCAAAATGGGAATATAGTGTGAAGAGGAAACATAATCAGTCTGGCTGGTCTATAGGTTACTTTAAAAAAAAAAGAGGGCATCTACAAAATATTGACCCAGACACACACGCGTGCCTGTGGCTGCATTTAGTCAGTGAGAGCAGTAATAGTGTGTGACTGAAGGTGAGGAAACAGCCTCAGGACTTCATCTGGGTTTACATGTCAGCCCTCCTCGGCTACAATGTCTCAGCAGCCTGCTTGGCCTTTTCTTACATGAACTCACAACATGGCCACCAATGAATGGCCTGAGGGAAGGGCACAGACATGCAACTACTGCATCATTTATATTTTATAAAGTTTTACGAGGTCGCTTTAGAGTCTACAAAACACAACCTGGTCCTGCTAGGCCTCAGATTACAGACACAACAACAACTCAGTCAATTACTGAGATTGTAGTTAGTAATGTTTACAACACATCAGTCAATTCCTCAGGTCTCATCCCAATGCACATATCTCCTATAAGTCAACACGCTCTGAATTTGTGGAAGCATGTTGCAGAGGTGTCTATTGATTACTCTACCTCTTGCATGAATGGTTGAGAAAGAATCTATCGACTTGTTGCTGGGTTTTTGGGGCAGTCAGAAGCCCCCATAAATCGTATGTTTTCGTGGAATATCCCGTAAATGAAAGAGGTGAGGATGTTTGCAGAGCTGCAGTTGAGACTGAGGGGGACTTTTGTCGTTTATATGCAAGATAGATGTCTGTGCTGCTTTTTGGACAGGAGATCATGGAAGTGGGAGGATGGCAGAGATTGCATTTTTAGAGCCTGTTAGCAATGCCAACATGCCTTCAATTTAGCATTTAAAGCTCCTGCGAGGAGTTTTGAGCTGGCTATGAAAGACTGAGGCAAACAAGACCATCAGTGAGAAGATTGACAATTTCTATATAGTAATTTTTAAAGCCTGCAAGGTGTCAGAAGAGGAGACTAATAACACGCTCACAATACATCCTTTTTGTACATTTTCCACGACAAAGAGGAATGTCGAGTGATACTGTTGACTGTACTCTGAAGGTAGTTTTTTTCATAAGAAAACACTACTCACATGCTTGTAAAGGACAAGATCGGCAAAGAAAAAAAAAGGTACCACTTTGAAAGTTCTTCATTGGAGCTTTAAATAGGAAGATGGACTCGAGGGCACAGCAGTTGGTTGCTTAAAACTGTGTTTGTGTTCGTGGGCTGAAATTCCACATTGAAAGTTTAATCCAAGAAATGAATTAAGTGGAAGTTAAACAGCAGTGTTTTCCCATTATATGTGTCAAACAATTGCAGATCCATACAAAGCACAACATGTTTTTGACCTAAAATGACCTGAAAAGTTGCTGCAACAACCTCAACTTTTAACCTTGACTGAGAAAGATAAGGTTATTGCAGCAGTTTTTCCCCAACAATTTTAAAGGTTAGTTTGGATTTAAAGTAATACTGTAGGTGTGTAGAATTATTGTTTTATCTCCAATTGCCAGTGTATCAATATTTAACACGTCTCTGCTACTGTCTTTTCTACTTCCCGTTGTTGCTATAGTTCATCTTGACAGCCATTCCTCGCCTCAAACACAGACGAGCCGAGGTCAAGACAACATGAAAAGGAGAAGAAAAAACATCATCAGATGCTCAGAAATATAATTTGCTGACAAGCGCAAGTGCAAACATTTTTATTCTCCAGACTCGAGCCCCCCCAGAGCCTTATTTCTTACAGCTTTCCTGAGAGGCCGGGGCAATCATGCTCTCTACCTTGTTAGGAGGTGTTAATTGGAGTTAGTCAGACTCCTCACTTTGTCAAGGAGTCTGACAACAGAATTAATTAGAATTCAAGTATGTAAATCAATTCAAATTGGGGTTCTAATGAAGAAGGGGGGGGGGTTAAAGTATTTTCACTGAGGAAAAACAGGTGCTGAGAACAGGAGCCAAGTATGATGTGCGAGATTATTATGACTTCTCTTTTCATGGATTTTATCTCCTCTTATCCACTTTTGGAGAGATCGTTGATGCACTGTATAAATAGAGGTGTTAAGCTGTACATTGCCCTTAGTTGGATGGTTGACGGACCAATTTTCATTTAGCCTGTGTTCATATTTTCCAAGTGCACAGGCCTCAAATGCAGTTGCGTTACTTGGATAAATGGTAAAATGTGTGAAAAATCCATGGCAACAACAGAAGGGATAGCAGGACTTTGTGCTTTTCACCTAATTGGGTTTGTGTTGTGAGTCGTGTCATGTAAGACATGTAAATCTCTTATTTAAATAACACTTTGCCCGAGTGAATTGAGAGCTGTGGTGTTACCTTGTTACTCTTATTTGTAGTTTGTGAAGGATTGCTCAGCTTTTGTGTGTAGAAACGCTACAGTTTCTAAGAATGCTGATATTTCCAGGAATGAAAAAAAATTCGACTATCTACGGTATGTTTTGTTAAAAATCTTTATTTAGATTTCCCAAAATATAAAAATTCACATCATTGGAAAATGAAAGAAAACAAAACTTACGACAACAACAACAACAACAACATACATTTACCCCACAAATACGAGCATCACCTCATCATCATCATTATACCTGGTAAACCTACCTGAATATGTCTCAATATAAATGAACATATATGTATATTTACAGTAAGTCTTTTGAAACATTTCAGACCCATTCAGTATGATCAACCTTTATCCAGAAAACAATACAATACAGTAAAACTATCTCAGCATTGACTGTAACTCTGAAACAGAAACAGCCTTTCACTCTATATGCCATCATGCTTTCATCTTTATCTGTCATCATTACTGTGCTTTAATATTCATAATCAGGACACCTGTTTTTTAAGCGTTTGCGCATGAAAAAATATGTTCCAAATTGTACAAAATATGATTTATGAGCAGAGAATGACCTGTAGCAAAACGATCTCAGACTGAACAGCGATGTTGCTGGTTACAATTCCCCTTCTTCCGTGCAGTACGCTTTATATTCATTACAAAAGATGATGTTGATCGTTTATAACTAATCTTGTTTAAAAGGTAATGATGCAATTTGTCTTTTCATAGCCGAATGGAAAGCTTTTATTAAAATGCAGGGGAGGTTCTAATATTTTCATAATACTTGTTACAGTTCGGTCAGGAGGTCTCATTTTCAAAGGCAAAACAATCGTAACCTCTGTTACAAAACTTCTGATCCAGTAGGGTTAGAGTCCCACTATATTCACACATTCTCTGCATTACTAGGAAAGCACTTTATTTGATTCATCTGACAATGTATCATATAAGGGTCATTCTCTGTAATACTGAAACCGTTTTCGTATTGTTATTGTAAAATGTGTGGATTTTTATTAACAAAACACGGTCTCTGACCTGTCTTTATATGAATAAAACATACTTAGAAAACCATGTGGACACCGCTTTGTGAAAAGCTGTTTTTATTATCCATTTAATAACACCTCCATGAAGACGATTTGTACAAGATACATCACATTCTAAAGTGCACGAATACTGTACAACGAAATTGACTTAAATACGCAGGGAGGGGAGGAGAGGGAGGGGGGGGGGGGGGCATAAAATCAAAATCACATTTGTAAAATAAAATAAAACGTTTTTAAAATAAATTGATTAAAAAAAAGGGGGGGGACATGCTTTTTGAAAAACAACAATCACTATGCATGTTTCTGCTCAGGTATGTGAGAGGGGCTGGCCTGGGAAAATAACCTTGTGCAGCTTGCTTGGGGGGAGAACACTAAGCTTTGGCACCTTCAGAGAAAAGAGAAAAAAGACATTAACAAGGAATGGAGAGCACTCAATAATAAAACCAAAGAATAAGATTTGAGCTTCAATAAATACAGTCTTAGGGGCTTGTGTAGAATGCATAATAACCCATGCCTTTTGGGTTGTCCTTGTTGTACTCTTCTGTGGTCAAGTCCTCGCACTTGATTGTCGGGGAGTTCTCTGTGCTAGAACCCCCGGGAGACATTCTGCGTCTCTTGCACACCACCGAGTACACACCAGAATCGGTAGAGTCCACTGATTTTAGCGAGTGAGACGTCTCGATCCAGGTTGAAGCAGGTGGAGCGCTCTCTTCTGGTAGCTTGTCTTTTGTAACACCGAGCTGGTCCTCAGGGAAGGCTGGGGGGCTCGGACGAGGGGACCAGGGCAGACCAGTGGTCATCTTGCGCTGATACGAGCTTCTGGTGCCCCATCCTGCCGCCATGGATGCGAAGGCCGAGTCTGGGTAGTAGCTAAGGGCGTGGGACGTCTGCAGGGAGAGTGGTTTGATACCGTAGGAGAGTAGGCTGCTGGTGGAGTAGTCGTTCTCATACGACAGATCCAACTTGTTAGAGCCCGGCTGCTGGACTTGGGGGACAAACCAGCGCTGGGCGGAGGCGGCAGCTGCGCTGGCATCCTCACTCTGCGGGGAAAGAAGGCTGTTGGTTTGGGGGACTGCCCGTTCACTGGTGTAGAAGCGGTTTTGTGGCAGGTTGTTGACAAACTGGTCCTGAAAGAAAGGCTGCATGGCATAGCGAGCACCGGGGACGATTTGGGTAGAGCGAGGGGAGTCTGTGGGGGACGGTGTCAGCCTGTCGCTCTCTGGGGCTGTGTACATCCTGCGTGACAAATGATGTGAGAGAATATTCAGGGTCAGAGATATGCATCAATTTGTGGACCGCAAAAACAAACAGATCGACCACACTGCTTTATGCGCAAGACACGTACGAGTCATAGTTGTCCCGGAAGCCTTTTGCAAAGGGGTTGTGATCTATCTTGAGCTGCGTGATCTGAAAGAAAAAAGGAAATGCTGTATGAGTAAGGATCTAAACGCAAACCACTTCACAACTAAAGAGTAATAAAAAAAAAATAAGAGGAGCATATTTCATTTAGTTTTATAATTCACAACTCAGACAAAATGTGTATCATTAAAATGCTTACATCTGTGTTCTGGTAAGCAGTGACTGCTATAAACTGGTTCTCTGGGAAAGTGAAGGTTTGAGTTCTGGCCTCGTTGCTCATGTCCTCCACGCCTTCTTCCGTCACCTCCACAATGTGCAGCCGCGGTTGGTATTTGTGAAGCGACTGCAAGACGATCATCTGCAGAGGAGAAAAGTGTAAAGCTGTCAGCTTTTTGCAGCCTGCATGAATGTATTTGTGCACTCCACGAAAAAACAGATGTTATTTAATATCCTAAGATGCAGTCAAACATGAAAAAATAAAATCTACAAAACATTTGAGAGGAAATAAGACCAGAAAGAGTAAAAGACAGAATATGTAAGAAACCAGTATCTAACCTGTGTGTTGTTGTTGTTTGCTCCTTTATTGTTGGTCAGCTTCAGTTTGCCAAAAGAGATTTCTTGCCTCATCCAGTGAGCTCCAGTGTTCGGGGATTCAGGATGAACATACATTTTGTTACCTGAAAAAGAAATGACATTTACTACTCGTCTCTTGTCAGTACTAAGGCAAAAAAAATTAAAAAAATAGTAGACATCAAGTCTATGCAAAACATGCATATGATAAATGATATCTTGTTTTTTTGGCTGACATTTTATTAAATTGCTGATAAATGTATATACATTTTAAAATTTAAAACAAAATACCTAAAACCTGATTTCTTTTTATTATTATTGAAGATAAATGAAAACAATTGTAGAAAAGGAAAAAGGCTAAGGGAATTTATTAACTTAAGTTAAGTTTCAAAAAAATTGTTTTTTTTACAAAAGCTGAACATTTCTCCCATTAAATATATTTATCTTTTATCATTACATTTGTAACTTTTAATAATTAATTTTAACTCATAAGTAAACTAACAGTGCACACTTTACTTGGTTCCTGAAACCTTGATCAAAGTTTTCTGAGGAGTCCAAATTGTTTGCAGCCTATCCAAGATGCTTGTTCGGATTTGAAGTAAGAATGTCTTCTTCTCTTTTTAAATAATCCACACTCATTTGGTGTGTTTATGCTGCCATTATTCATTGCAACATCTGTCCTTTTTTTCGATCCAAGATTATTTTTCTAGAATCTATTAAACAAAAAAAATCACACATCTAGAGCTGATCGATCTTTGTTGATTCTGTTACCCACCTTGCATATTATTGTCTGCTTTTCCACAAGTGACCCACTTTCCTCCCTGAAAGCGCCAGTGATTCGGGTCGGCCAAAATGACTTCTACGAAGACGTTGTAATGGGCCGTGAGGTTGAGTCCAGTGATGTTGAAACTGAGGAATGGGAACATCCGTCTAAAGGAAAAAATGAAAACAGAATTGATTCAAACATGCTGTGCGAATAAAAAAAAAAAAGTTAAAATAAACAAAGTAAAACAAACTTTTGCAATGAAGGAAGTAAGTGGCACTTGGCATCATCTGTCGCTTGTATTTCCTTTTATATGTAAATTCCACCAGTGTCGTTTAACCTGCTGTGTAATTATGAATTAAACATTTAGCAGGAACGAAGACTTGCAGGTTTATAATCCAAAAACAGAAATGCGTGTAAAGAAGATCTGAAGTGTGTGCGTAATTTTTTTTTCCTCGTGCGTAAAAGTTGTTTTAAAGAGGCCAGCATCCCGTAAAATGATAAAAACGAATTTACTAGTTTTACATAACGAAAAACATTTTTATTTGTTTTTCGTGCACACATTTGTCTTATGTTTGAAGTGGGCCTTTGGAGCCTCCGTCAGCGCATCTGCTTACCTGCCCTGCTTGGTGATGATCATCTCCGTCTGATGCCGGTGGAACTTGAGCCACAGAGGCCGGTTACAAAGATAGACCTGCGCCCTGGCTCCGGCTGCAGACCCTGGTAGAGACATTGAGCTGATCCCCGTCCCTGTCCCGGGATAGGAGGGGTACAAACAGCCCGGCCCCTGGCTGAACTGATACCCTCCGCTGCTAAACTGACTCCGGCCGGTGCACACGGGCGAGGAGGAGAAGCCTGTTGGTGGCAAGACGGAACCGTAATGAAGCGAAGCCGGGTACCTGGAGCTGCTGGAGCCGGTGTACACTGACCCGGTCTGTCCTGCGTAAGGGAAGAGTGAACAGGGGCTCGCCATGTCGGAACTCGCCTGGGAGGACGAGATGAAGTATCTGTCAGAGCCAAGTTCGTCTATGTTGTAACGCCGCGCAGTCGTCAACTCGTCCTCACCAAGCACCGGGGAGCCTTTCCTTCCATCTGGCCCGGTTTTAGTGAAAGTGTCCCCCTCTCCCTCTCCCAGCATCCCGTTACCCAGGTACTTCTTCGGTGCGCTGGATTCTGAATCCGTCCGGTCCACTTCTTGATACTCGAGCTGCGATGACGGCCTCGGGCTGTTGTTGGCACTGTCCGACGATGAGAGGTTGTAAAAGGTTTTGGGTAAATTGATGCTCGTGCTGGGTAGGATGTTCTCTAGCTGCATTGTTTTAGATCTTACAATAAAAAAAGAAGAGTTTCAAGAGTCCAGAGAGTGAATCTCAGCCGAGAAGGCGACACAAAATCACCGCGCGCCCTGATTGTTTCTGTTTCTCTACACGCGCCTCCCCTCCCTGACAAAATGATGGAAGGAGGTTTAACCTGCTTCTCACCTTCGGATTTTCAACTCAGATTATGGGCTGGACATGGGCTGTTCAGCAGCTCTTATAAGATGTACTTCTCCACACACCCAACTGATTGCAAGCGAGAGGGGAGGAGCTTTTGGAGAGGCATGCGGGGGCAAGAGCCCTCTCCATAGCCAATGGAAGCCCTACTTTAATTCAATTAGAAAGCGTATGGTGGAAATAATAGAGACAAATTGTCCTGATTGTCGTTAATGTATACTTACTGTGATATCATGGACATAGGCCTCTTAACTGAAGTAGAAATCGCTCCACAAGTGTAATATTTTAGGACACTTAACAAATAAATCACACGCGCAAATATCGTTCAGGTTTGTAGAAAATAGGTTAAACCTTTTTTCTCTAAGACAAAAATGACTAGCAGATGTTTTTTTCACGTTTCACTTCAAACGCTTAACACGAAATGGACAAAATCACTCGCACCTCAGAAGCTTTTCTTTCCCCAGCGCGCGAGCACAATCAACTCTAAACTTCAGCTTCAAGTCATCACTTCCAACACAGCTCAGCTAAATCCACATTCAGATGTAGCTTTTCAGATGACTCCCACTTAACCAAAAAGGCGTATGCTCGATGTTCAGCAAGACCCATTCCCCCCGAGCAAACGCTCCAACACGTTTAAAAGAAAATCACATGTGCACCTTGTTTCCTATAATTGGCCTCCGTCGCCTCTTCCACTTCCAGGTTTTCAGTCTAGGCTGTAATAAAACAATCGGCTGTCAACGGCCTGATTATAAAGGCCTGATATTAAACAGACCAGCTTTTTTTTTCTACGATTCATTTTGTCTTAATTTAAAAAAAAACGTCGAGTTAGTTAATTTAGTGTTTAGTTCTTTCCCGGACACAGCTTTCCTTCCTTTTCCCCCTCACCGCGTGTGACAAACATTTTTTTTGCTTGTATTTCCGGGAAACTGGAAAAAGTAAAATAGGCCTTCAAGTGACACTTTTTTTTTTCTCATATTATTAAAGTATTTATTTTTTATTCTAACAATATGAGAAATTATTTTGTATTAAAATTTGCTTATTTAAAATAAGGAGAAAAACACATTTTGACGAATGAAATCGATTACATTTGTTTATGCCTACCTTAAAATAAAAATATTTAAATAATCAAATTAAGCTTAAGATCTGAATTTGGAATATTTGTATGCAATTTCAATTGATATGCTCCAAGAGAGAAATGCTTTCTTTTTGCATTTGAAAAAAACAAAAAGGGTTCAGAGAGTTGATCTTACGGAGTGAAAGAAACATTAACACTGCATGTAAAGCCTATGCGTAAACTAAAGGAACCGAAGACATTAAAAAGTACAGAAAAACAGCATTTGTTTGGTTATTAGTAATAAAAAAAATAAGGAGATTTTAAAAAATCATGTTAAAAATATATAGTATTTAAGAATTAGCATTTACTGCCAAGAGAGTCTGGGCCTACACAAACATACACACATGCAAACAAAACACACAGTGAAAAAGCGAGTGTGAGAGACCGAAAGCAGAAATAATCAGGGAAACATGTCACACAACAAACGTCGTTCAAAATGCACACAGACCTGATGATAAACCGGAACAGCGCTCTCTAGCGACCGATCAGGACGACTGTGTAACATTTCCATCATTTCTCATATTAAAGTAACTTAACACTGCAGGAGAGCTGCATGCAGACCTTTAACTCTCACTTCTTCCACTTGAATCTCACTTTACATCATCTTCAGCTGCAGTGAACTCAGCTTGTGCCTGTGTTTGCAACTGTGTGTGTGTGTGTGTGTGTGTGTGTGTGTGTGTGTGTGTGTGTGTGTGTGTGTGTGTGTGTGTGTGTGTGTGTGTGTGTGTGTGTGTCTGGGCAGTTTGTGCATGTGTGAGTCTTAAAGGAAGCTGGAGGGGGAGCAGGGGGTGAGATGAATTTGGGGAAAATGGGGATACAAATCTGTGAAAAGCTGAGGGAGAATCTCGGCTGGAGGCAGATTGGCTGGTGTCATAAATGGGACAGTAAAGCTGGCTATTGGGCCATCGGGGGACCAGAGCTACATGCATACAGCAAACAAGCTGTCAATCAAAATCAAAATCCCAGGCCCTTCTCTGCTGTATGAAGATGAAGACTTTTTTTTCCACACACAAAAAAATCAAAACCAGTTCTATTATTTATTTTGACCTGTCTCTCAACACTTATCAGCAGCATAACCAAATCCTGATTTTCACCAAATCACCTTATTTCTGTTTGCTTTTGGTAAGAAAATGCAGAATTCCTCAGGGAATCCGGTAAAATGAAGTCACTTCAGCAGCAGTTAGATCTACAAAACAGGGCTACTGACTGTCATTGATTCCATGTTTGCAAAATCAGGAGGAAAAATGTTGGGAGTGTCCGTTTTCCAGGAATTCCCCAAAGCTTTGAGGGAATAGAAATGTATTTAAAAAAAGGGGAGAATTAACAAGGACAGAAATATGAAAGATGAGCATTTCACACTCTATGCTTTTTTGTGTGTGCAGAGGGGCTGCTCTCTTGACTCGGTGTTGCCTCATTCTATGATATAAAGGGGAATCTATTGTTAAAAAAACTGCATTTGTATAAGAACCAAAGTCGAGAAATTTCACACCTGAGCTGTCAACATCTTATTAGTGCAAACCTGTCGTGTAGCTTTTTTGTTTCCTTGCATTGTCATCTTATAACCCCAGCTGCTCAGGCCCAGCCTCTTTGGTCCTTAAAAATCGTATTAAAATAAAAGTCAAGAGAAATTTTCTTTGCATGAAATATTTCCAAACTGATCATTGCACTTTACGGTGATGTTTCACACATGATTACAAGCCCATTGAGGGAAAATCTTGCTAAAACAAACTTAATGCTTTTGCTTTTAACTGCCCTGGTTGAAACTCTGTTGGTTTTCCAAAAACGACCCCAAAGACCGAGCTGCTGTTTGAAAGTTTGGAAACAAAATAAACGTGATTTACAGGCCACCTATAAATAAACTAATTCCAAATGAGGTGGATGTTTCAGTGCGACTCATAAAGGAGCTCCCGCTTGTGACCTGTCAGCATGTTTCTTGACCACCTATAAAAGTCCAAGTGTGTCTGAGATGACCCTCTTTGGCCCCGAGCCAGGGCCTGCGCGACAGGGGAAGGGAAGTCTTACCATATTGTTGTCAGAGTAGATCATCAAGAGAGCACATGAAAGGAATACATTCCAGGTTTTATGGGCCGAGGTGGCTGCTGAAGCCTTTGCTCTGGAGTGAATTCATGTACCCCATTGCAAGGATTAATAACGCAAGTCTCATTAGAGATCCTCGCCACCGAGACCCCTGGAGGGAGGGGTGCTGGGAACAGAACCAAGTGCAATGTGCACCGTGTCAGCGCTGTGCTCCTCCGCAAATCATCATCCTCAGGAACATTTTTATTGGAAAGAATTTATTTCACAAGTTTATCAAATTTGTCCCTCAGTATATTTTCCAGTGTGTGGGGATGGCTAACATGTAATCAAAGCAGTAGTCTTTACACGAGGAGAGCTTATGTTACAGACATGCTGCTGTCTTCAAAGATACCAAGGTGACAGCTTTCATGAATTTCCATTTGGGTACATATTGCTTTCATCAATTCTTTTTCTTATTTCCTTGTCAGTACCGTTTTCCTCACGATTTACGCCTCACAAGGTTCTCCCTCTGGACTGGACAAAATGCATTTGTGTAAAACAAGGGCTTCATATTTTTGTAAGAATGCATTTTCTTTTACCTATACTCACAGAACATTATAATATGTAAAGTGTATTCATGTTTATGCTATTTCAGATGTCATTCCAGCAGAGGAAATTATCATGAAATGGGAATCTTCCCCATCTGCAACCAGTCAGTGAGTGACACCCGGGGGAATTCTCTCTGTATATGCAGCACGTTTGAGTTCCTCAAAATACATTAAAATACGCCGGATTGCATAAAAACCATCAGATGCTACTTTGCGTCATATCAACAAATAAGTCTCAATGTCAGCATGTTGCTGCATGCATGTGTGTGTGTGTGTGTGTGTGTGTGTGTGTGTGTGTGTGTGTGTGTGTGTGTTTTCTGTATTTGTGTGTGTGTGGTCTGTGGAGGGTGGATTATTGCACAAATGTATCTGGGGATATGTGAGCCCTATACTTTGATGCAGAGGTTTTCAGGGGGCAATGGTAATCCAGTGTGTTAAGACAAATCTTAGAAGAAGAAGGTGTACTGACTGAATTCAGGGAAATAGGATTGAAGCTGCACTCACTGTATTTGATTCCCCAAGGCATGATAACATGATTTTTGGATTACTGCATTATAGAAAGTGTCACCCAGGGCCTGTGGGGAAAGCAGCAGGTACACACTATGGAAGGGATCGTGAGTTTCAACAATACGTGCTACTCTTTTCTTTCTCACAAATAAAATGATCTTCAGGCACTGTCATGCTTATAGCAGTAGTGATGTTTTTCAGATGTTGAGAATATGTTTAATAAATAGGGTCTATTTAAAAAACACAAACCTTGTATTATCATTATGCAGATGACACACTGATGTACCTCCCACTTAAATTTGTGATCTATGCAGTATGTACCTCTGCTTTGAAGATGTACAATTTTAAAGCTTAACCAAAATATAATTGAAGTTTGAAGTTTATTCCTGGCAGATATATTTCCAACCACAGTCAATGTGCTTCGACCCCTGACATTGAAGGAAAAGTCAAATTGCAAGAAATCTCGATGAATGAAAAACCAATTAACAAAATGTGTGTATGTTTTATATACCACCAAATCACAACAAAACTTCTCTCATGACACTATAAATAAGCCCAAGTTCTTTTTTCTAATATTATTTACAGAGACCAAACATTAATCCACCAATCAACCGGCACTTCGCAAGAGTGGCAAGGAAAAACTTTGTTTTAACAGGCAGAAACCTCGAACATATCCAGACTCAGTTTATGGACGACCGTCTGCTGTCTGCTTGTTTTTGACAATTACACCATAGATCAACAGACCAATCACTGCTCTTCATCCCTCTCAGAAAAGTGAGCATTTACAGTTATTGGCCTTGACTTGTTGACCAGTTGACCAACAATTAAATCTTCCCCCCTCATGAATATCTTCAAAGCTTGTCTTGACACCCATCTTTTTTTCTTAATTAAGACTTGCCATCCTGCTATCTTTTTTTTGTATTTAACATATTGCTTGTGCGGGGCAAATGTATGGGTGATGACTTATTATGTGCTCTATTTAAAAAAACTTGCTCTATATAAAAAGCTACTTAAAAACTAACTAATGATACTTTCAGCTGATTCTGTCATACTTGGATTTTTAAGTAAATTAACCACAGACAGTATTTTATTTAACCATATTTATTTAACCATATTTTTTCTCTGAACTTGGTAAACAGATCACTATACTGACTTTGACACATCCGTCCCTTTACTTTCAACCACTGTGTCGTCATGAAGCAAATGATGCCGTGAGCGAATAGTATTCCAGTGGCCCGAATCTCACCCTCATCCCTGTTTTAGCATCAACCTTTGTTGACCCACTTCTCCCAGCCCCTTCCTCCTGAAACACTAGAGGAATTGACATGAGGGACCAGAGCAAAATAGCAGGTGCTAAAAGTTTGACAGCGTAGACTGGACATACGTGTTCCCTGGAACGTGAGGTGTAAGGGAGGGTGGCGTTGTCGTATCGACTCGGCATTAAGCCCCCATGATAACATGCCCTCTCTAACAGGCATATACTCTCTTGGCTGAGGAGAGTTGGGGTGAGCCATGGTAGGGAGGCGGGGGGGGGGGGGTGGGAATCCCACTCTCCAGTCAACCAACCACGGCCACCAAGACAACCCAACCCAGCTCACCCCTGTTCCTCTGTCCTTTCCCATAGCACTATTACTGCCAAACAAGCTGGGCTTTTATCACATCGCTAACCCTGACTCAGAAACTGCATTTCAGGAGGACTCTTTATTTTTTTCTCCTCTTGCCTTTTTTTTTTGGACAGGGAACACTAACAGATTTACACCACAGGAGTATTCTGCTGCTGCTCCTGCCTCAATGTGGTTAAATCAGTGAGTCAGAAGTGAGAATGTAGAGTTTTAACACTTCTCTCTCCTGGTATGAAAGCTTCTAGAGCAACACAGAGGAAAGCCCTAACTGACTTACTGTCTACCAGCCACCGGCATATGCTAGTGGCAGAGAGGTTATGTAGACATGATTAATGGTTTAAGGTTGACCCCTCTGGTGAAGCCTCGGCTTCTTTACTCTCCTCTTGGGAGTTGGGCCTACATTCACAGTGCTAGAAGGCCCTCAGATGCCCCTCTGTGCAACAAAAACATCATCATATCCCTCTTTACGGCTTCATTTATATAAGACTGGGCACATTTAAATCAATATTGTTATTTCTTTTCAGTGTTTTGTGCAATAAAGATAGTTGATAAAATGCCAAATTATCCACTGAATAGGCTCTGTTTTCTGCTCTGGAGAAATGCATCCAGCAGCCATTAGATATAATTAGAGTCCACAGAATGCTCTTGTATTAAAACATTTGCAGCAATTTGGCAGCTGTATAATTTAGATGTACTGGATCATGCCATGCACATACATGCACAACAAACATGCACGCACATGCTCACACACAAACATGTACACATGTCAGCGTGCATGCACACACGCTCATATATGCACACAAAGAGGGACCTCAGTGCAGCGGACACCTTCAATATTGAACCCAGACCCAGGCCCGGTCTCTGTATTTACATGTAAATGGTCTACAACAATCTGCGGCCCCTCTCGTCTGCTCGGTCCCTGCAGCCGTCTGGGCCTGGGGAAGAGAGCGACTAGTCAGATGGGGGGACCACATCAGATGGGCTCCCGTGGTTATGGAGCCAAACGCTCGGAAGGGAGAGGGAAGAGGCTGCCTGCCTGGCAGCCACTGAAACAGCAGGGACTCCCACATATCATGGATGAGGTCCATGGTTTGGTCTTCTTTCTATGACTGAAGAGCAGAGATGGGATGTAAAGGATGAAGCAAAAGGCCTGTCTGTGTCAGAGAGTTGAGACCAAAGAAGGCAACAGTTACCTTAAAGGGAAGCCCACTCGTGTTTTTCTTGCGGTAAAAGTAGGTGGGACAGGTTCTCTAGAAGAGGGCTGAAAACCTGGTCCCTTCCTTGTGGGTAGAGGTGTCATATTTGACAAGTGTATATGTGGATGTGGAGGGGTGGGTGTCAATGATAAGAAATTATGAACAGCAGTGAGCAAGCATATCCAAGTCACATGGCGCAGGGAAGGAGCCTGCCTGTGTTTGTTCCGTATGATCGTCTGTCGAGTGTTTGTGTGTCCTTCTGTGCTGGCGGGTCAGATATGGTGGAGGTCTAGACACATGGAGCAAACATTCTGTCTGACGGGGGAGCGCTTGTTTCGAGGTTCATCTGATGGTTGTGGACCTTGATAGAACAGAACAGCCGAGACAGGCTGGACCCAAACCCAGTGATAATGGTCCAGACTTTATTTCAAAAATCTGGTCAGTGTTTAGATCGCAAAGTCCCAAAAAAATTGGGACTTTTAGTTGTTCATGTGTTTCACACACTGTGGAATGAATAATGTCTTAGTGTCTGAATACATTGAAATAGTTGTAATTAACATGAACAATAAAAAAACAAACTGTATTCACTTGGTTTGACATTTTATGGAAAAGCACATTTAAGATTCAAAGTTTGAAACCACTCTCACATCTTTACTGTGATAAGAAGAAATTAGGAAAAAGCTAGCCACGGTTCTGTCCAGAGGTTACAAAATCCCACAGAAAGAACCCATTTTGAACAAAAACATGAAGCTCAACTTAAAAACAACTGCTGGTATAAGCCGGGTGTGCAGGACTATTGATTGCCCAGGAGCCATCACAAGCAGCTAGTGTAAACTCCAGAGGATGTATTCAGAAAGCTTCCTAGTATAAAGAGTTGCTCCTAGTGATAGTGATACTCCCCTTAAAGTTAAGACTACATCCTGGTAAAGATAAAAGTTACTCACAAAGCATCTTTGCCCTTAAGAGAGCTCCTAATGTGAAAAACTGTCAAGAGAAGTGGTGAGGATTTTGAAGAGGATTAGTAGAAGCAGAGAAGAAAATGGCAGAAGAAAGACCCCGAGATATGTAGAAATGTTCTCCAAACACTGAATAACAGTAAGCTATTAGAAATGCGCTCACATCTCCCACCCAACACAACAACACAATATCACCGTAAATGAAAGCAATCACAACAATATGATATTTGGCACCTGTTAAAATATAACAGTGCAGCAGTGGTGACTTTGGGTCTGTTACAACCGTCAAACAGCAGGGTGATCACACAAACAATACCAGCGCTGTCACAGATTTAAATCAATATCAAGTGGATTAAGTTGTAAAATAACCAGTAAGTTAATATTTAATCATCATGTGATGAAGCTACTCCGCAGATGGGCATGTGTTTTAAACTAAACTATATACTTATACAGTAAGGCTTACAGTTTATTCAACAGAGATGTTCATTACAGAAAATGGTGTTCATAGTTACACAGTGTCTGACTAGATTATACTTAGTTGTTACCAGTTATAACTAATCTTCCTGGGGTCCACACATTTAGATTCTATGATTTGGCTGATCACGTTCACAGGCCTTTTATTCCCATGATTCCTAAGAGGGCATTTTTATTCAGTTTGTCCTCCTACTTTGGAGCAACCAATAACCGTTTTTGAAAGAATGTGTCATACCTAGCTACGGGGTCGACCACACCTCTTCACTAAGAGATAAGTTTCTGTCCCTTGCTTGCTCGGAGTGGTATGGATCTTCGCCTCCCCTTGTGGGCAAGAAAGCAAACTTCATTACTTCCTGAATGAAGTCTTCTAAAACTGAAAATAGAAAACCTTTTAAGTTTTCCCATCCGGATGACCTTGAAAGAACAGAAACTGAACTTTCTTTGCCTCCTAAATCAATGGTGCTCCTTTCCTTTTTGTTCTTGGTATTGTTAGCACACTTTCTATAGTTGCTGTTATGTTATGCATCAAATTTCCTTGTCTATTGGCGTATATGTTTACACACAAGGAATGAAGAACGTGCCCACAGTCAGTCAGAGTAGCAAACTGAATTTGGGGCTAAGGAACCTATTTTAATGTTGGCAGTGTCACCATTTCATACTGACTACATTACTCAACAAACATTTGGTTAATATGAAGTTAACTCAAAACACTTGCTGACTACCTTTTTAGATTTGGGGAGATGGATGGAGGATGATGAAACATAGTAATAAGGCAGACATCAGCCTATGACAGTGTAGGGAACCACATGTTTGCGTGGTGAAAACCTCACAATAACTGTCATCACAGCTCTGATGGATGCAACAAGGGACAACCTTCAGTTCAAACAATGACTTGGCAGTTGGGGGGACACAGGGCTAATACCTTCCACCCATGGTTAAAAGAACGTCCCCCACCTCTTCACCAGCCCAAACAGCGATCACACCTTTTAGTGCAGAGGCAGACAAAAAGGGGAGCCCCAGGCTGATGTGGTCTTCGTATAGCTGTGTGAGTGTGTGCGTGGGTCTCTATGTGTTTCTGCCGTGTCCCTGTGTTTGTGTGTGTGTACGTGAATAGCTGTGTGGGGGACAATGCAACACGTTAAAACCAATGTGGGAGGTGTGAAGACAGGGGATCTGCTGCAGTCAAAATGAACAAAGAAGAAAACTGCCTTTGCTTTGTTTTCACGTCTTGAGAAACTGAAATTAATTATGATCCTTTTTAGTTTTGCTGGTTGCCTATAGAGTTGTTAATTAATGGATTTCGTATTTATCAGGGTGCTCTCAACAGAAGGAATGATCACTGATGCATGAGCATGCAATGAGGCCTGATGCACAGACTTTTTTCTCCAAACGCTACATGGGAAAACGGGGGCAAATCATTGTAGAACCCACAAGAACATTTTAATTTCACTTTTGAGGTGATCTATGTAGCTGGCGGGGGCAGAGATACGGTGTATCCCACCTGTGTGGTTAGTGGTGGCTGGCAGTGAGTCACCAAGAGCAGCAAAAGATGTGAGTGGGTGGCTTTTCACTATACTGTAAAGCAATTTATTCTTTCACTTTCTCGACTGGATTAAGCTGAATGTTATTCAAAATCAATTAGAAATAAAATGCATTTCAAAGTTGAAATTTCGGTGACAGTAGTCTATGCTTATAGCAGGTGTATTTCAGACATGCTTTTCTACTCCTCAGACCCCTGAAAGAACTTTACACTCACCTTATTCACACACATTCTCATGCCTTTGCTAGCAGTTTAAAGATCAGGATTTTGCCAAAGAACACTTCAACATTCACTTAATCCTGGAGACTTGAGGCTCTCATGAGCCTCAGTCGATGCAGAGCACCTGGGGTCAAATGTCTTAAAACTTACTGGGGAAAAAAAAACTCTTTCACTTTTATAATTTGCATTCCAGCATTTATACACTTCCAGCGTCTTTTGCTTGAGTATTACAAAGCGTTGCTGTCTAGTAGTATGGGTGCATTTGATTTGTATGAAAACCTACAAAGACACAACTTTTATTCCTCCGTAGAGTTTTAAAGTTGTCACAGTTGCAACTACCTAACCAAAACAGTTTTATTGTCTTAAGCCTTTCTTTTAACATTCACTCCTGAAAACATTTCAGACAGGCTGCCCCTGAAATCTTTCTGACTAGCTTGTTCACACAGTATGATGACAGTTTTTTTTTTTTTTTTTTTTTTTTTTTTTACTTTAATCCAAGTGTGTCAGTGCTACGTTTAGCTCCACATATTCACGGTATCGACAAAAAAGCAATGAAAGAAAATACTGGCAAACAGAAACTGAAGCAGTTTCATCCCGTGTGTGGAGATCACACCAGATGTGCACATACAGTCCTGGATGTGCGCTGGTTGCAGGATAAAAATGTCATCAACTCCTCCCACATGCTTGCAATGAATTTTCCTGAATATTTCCTGATATTCTCATCAGCTCACCCACACATCATGTGGAAACATTATAACTATAGTTGGCTGGCAGGAAAAAGTCCAGGTCAAGTCGTATTGAAAAGTTTGGCTGTTTTACAGTGACACATGCAGCTCACCCCAAAAAGAGTTTTGTGTGTGTGAAAGCACCATAACTCTGAACTAGAAACCCCTGATCTCAGTGTTATGATCAAGGCCGAATAAACACTTGGTATTTTTAGATGAAAATTAATAAAACTGTGTTAAGAAGAAGTAGGTTTGGAACTCTCTGAAGTCCTGCAGGTCTCGCTACTTTCCGCCATTTACACTTCCACATAGAAGAACCTAATTTACTCCGTGCCAGAACTGTGTGAAAGCAAGGCTTAAAGTAACGCAATCTTAACTCATGTAATCGCCTTTTTATATTTATATTGTGCAATCATTGCATTCATCAACAGTTACTTGATTACGATAAGTTCAAGTCTGCCCATTGCCACTTTCTGTCAGACGGTGAACAAGACCAATCTGAGGAGATCTTGATGAGAAAAGTTAACAATATCTTCCATAATATGAAAAGGTAACATTTCATCAGGCCCCATACAGATCAGCAGACTTTTTGACTATACATAGTAGTAAAAGTATCAGTTGTTTTATACCCTCCATTTTACAATTAACATGTGTGCTTTTTCTGCTATGACATTTAAAATCAATTTCATAAACAAGGCTCAGAGAGGCAGAGAATGACCTCCGAGATAACTGAACTGAGATTAAACTTAGGTTCCCAGCTGGACAGGAATGGGGAATGTTCAAGTTCAAGACTGATGCTATAGCAGCTTAGCTAACAGGCCCAACTGGATTTTTAAGATATTTTATCATTCTGTGCTCTGGCCTCTTGTTTTATCCCTCAGATAGATGGATGGGCTTCCATTGCCAATTTGTGACATGATTCTTGGCAGGGCCGACATGACTTTGGGCCTCAACACAAAGGTGGGCAGACTAAGCCACTAGTACCAATAACCAGCAGTCCATTTTCTACTCTTTGTAGATTTCTGATTGCTGACATAAACAGGGTCACAAGTTGCTGCCTCCCCCTTTAACCCTCTTAGCATAATGAGCTAGCTAAACCACGACCCACTGCAGGATGAAGTGAGTGTATGTGTGTTATGCTGCAGCCTGCTGGCCTTCCTCCCTGCCGAGGCCAGAAGGCATGCTCCCCGAGTCCTGCCAGCTACGCCACAGTCTGGGGCCACTGATGTCAGAAAGGCAGGAGCTTGTAGGCGGCTGCTATAAGTGAGTCCTCTTCACGCCGGATTCTGGAGTTCCATCAGCTGGTTGTGTAACTTGTTTCTTGTGGGACAGGGAGGGGGATGCATGTCTGTGTTGCTGTGTGTGTGTTTGTCCAGGAGGAGGGGAGGCGTGAGGAGTTTGGGGGATAACTTTTGGCTGCAAGCAGAGCAGCATGATAGGACCCAAATCCAGACTGATGACATGGTATTAAGCTAATATAACAGTCATTTAGCAAAGCTGGATTTCTGTAATTTGAAATAAAACACAGAACTAAGTTCGATAATAACACCTCTGAACAGCTGTCCTCCCCGTATCCGTGTTTATGGTTCAGTCCTGCCTCCTGTATAGAGCAGCAGCAGGGGCGAACCATCACATTTGGTGCCCAGCGTGGGGGCGGTTGGTGAGCTGTCGAGCTCCAACTATCCCATGGAGCTTTTCTTCTGTCTTTTCAGTACAATTTTGACTAACCTCATTTGCATCTGCTAATTAGATCCTGTTAGCATAATTCATACACATGACACCCTTTTGAAGCTAATGAATAGATACATCTCCAGACAACTCGCAAAGAGCGTTTAATGAGACTCAACTTACTTAAGAGTGGCTGTTACAGTGATGAAGAAAGTTGGGAAGAAAATCTGAGGCATTACATTTTGTACCTTTAAGGTCAAACGGGAGTTGGATATTAAAACCTGATAATACAGTATGATTTGGAGCATATTCAGTTCAGCGATCGGCTGTTAAATGATTTATATGCATATTTAATGCTGCCTGTTCATGTAGAAAATATGTGTTTGTCTTTTCACACTGAATAAAAAGTTCTTCAAATCATCATTTGTTATAATATGTAGGAACAGTACAGATGGTAGGTCACGGATTATAAAATGTAAAATCATCATGCTTCCATTTCTATTGCGATAAGCTATATGCAAAACATGAATTTATGAATATTCATTAGTATAAATGGTAAATATGATTCATCTTATACAGCTGGGTATAATTCACAGAGACAATGTGTAGAATAGAGCACAGTCTTCCTGCCAGGTTGTCAAAAGAGAACAAAATAAATCATTTACTTACATTCCGAGCCGCTGATCTCTCTGTTATCAGGATGTAGTCCTGTCGAGAGTTCACAGCTTTCACAGTGATTCTCTTTAGAGCCGGGTCACTACAGGAGGTACATTTGTACTACTTAGTACGCTGCTCTTCCAGATTTTTATTTTCAATCTCTCTGCTGTAGAATAATAAAATTTGGTACAGCAAGAGTTCCTTATCTGCTTCTTAAATTTTGCATTTGTCTTAAACTCTTTTGAGAGAAGAGCTTATAACAACAGAATAAAGACAGTTTCGTACGAGAGAATGGTGGTCACTCGTCCCTTTACACTCATTAGATGTAGATGTATGTTGTGTAAAGATTGAGATTATTAGTCAAATTTGTGAGATGCAGATGAACTCTCAATTACATCCATACTAAGTTGCCTGCGTTACGATAAGTGCAGCTTTTTTTTACACTGTAACTCACAAATTATGATGTTTCTTTTTTCTTCTCCGTTCGCGTCGTTGATTTTATTGTGTTTTTGAAGAGTCTTGTGTATGACCATTAATTGACAAAGGAATGTAAGTGTGAAAGCTATAAAAGATGTCTGAACTGAGGAAATAAAATGTGACAAAGACAAAAATTGTATTGGCTGTGTAGTAGAAACAAAATTGTGTGCATTTGTTCGGCTGATTTTTTAAAACTTGAGGACAAACGACGTTTTTGGCAGCCACAGAGATGAATGTACTTTAAATGCAGAATGTAGATTATAACTTACCAGTTGTTGATCCAAAGGTGGACATTGAAGATCATTCAGGCTGTGGGAGAGGCTGATTTTGTATTTGATCTTAAAAGTAGAAAGTAAGATACATAACCTAAGCTTGTAGTAAAAACCCTAATCAATTCAATAATTCACTGTGCTGAGATTTAATCAAGTTGATTTCCCATCTTTTTGGAGGTGAAAAAGAAAGTATACCACTCCAAAAAATTGAATAGAGTATCATTAGGCAAAGTATAACATTGCATTATTTCCATTTAGTTTAGAGCAAAACAATTTTTCTATTTTTTTTGTGACTTTATTGGTTTCAAATGACTAAAATAATTTGCCTTGTTATTCAAACTTAAAATATACATTTCCACACACAAGCACTCCCTGTGAGTAGCAGGAATTAATTTCCACATTTGGAGGCTGTAGCGTGGAGTGTTGGAGTTCTGCTGTCATTCTGGAGTCGAGCTCCACCTGGCTGATTGAGTGACGACCCAGCGGGGAGCCTTGAATCATCTCAGCTGAGGCCTCATGGCTTGGCCTGGCTGGAGCCCTCATGATGTGATACCATAGTGAGCCAGGCCTGTGTGTGTGTGTGTGTGTGTGTGTGTGTGTGTGTGTGTGTGTGTGTGTGTGTGTGTGTGTGTGTGTGTGTGTGTGTGTGTGTGTGTGTGTGTGTGTTTGTGCCGGAGTGTGGGTGCACTTTTTGTGTGTCTGTGTTTCTGTGAGTCTGTGTGTGTAGGATTTTTGTCTTTGTGAGTCTTTGTATCCATATACAAGTGTAGGCACAGTGGTGTGTGTACAGATCTACACATACACACTTGTGTTTGTGCACAAGAACAAGTATGTGTGCACTTGTGTGTGTGTTTGCTCCCGTCTGCTCCCTCCAACCGGTTGATCTTTCACATTTCGCACGGGCAGGAGGGACAGGAGGCTGCCAGGCTGCGCCCGGAGCCTGGGTACAGTACGGTTAGCAATGCCCGGCATTCATTAGCACCTCCCAAGCTGTCTGCACTTTTACCAAACGCTCTAGCTAGCTAACATGCACTGGCTCCCTGCTCCCGTCACCCCAGTAAAGGCCTTCAGCATGCGTTGGCTCCGCTCAGCCACAGCTGAGGCCTCCAGTCTTGGCTTGGGCCAGTTCAACTTTGTTACAGTTCAGCAAAGTGACACGACGGGAAGCGATGCAGCTCTCAGTTCATAGAACTTAATAAAATGTAAATTCCTCTTGTACTCCTTCACAGTGAGTTACTTTGCTACTTTTGTAGAGACAGTGCATTAAAAATGACTTTTCACCCAGTATCCAGTCCATTTGAACTACGAAGTTGTTAGAAAAGTTGCTTGATACATTTTATTTATTTATTTATTTGTTTATTTGACATGGACGTGCAGTAACATTTAACTGTCAGTAACATTTAACCATGCACAAGTCCCAGATGCACTGCTCTTGGAGTTTTTAGCGAAATGCTTATTTGCACCACCTGTCCACGGGAAGGAAAATAAATAAATGAAAAGGGAGAAGAAAATGAAAACAGTTCAGTTATAAATACAGAGCAGTTATGAATGCAACAGGGATACAATGCAATTACAAAGAGAAAGCAGCAAACATATACTACAGACATTTGTGATCTCATGTACGTTTACGTGTGGGAACACTTTTGTTTCTCCTTCAGCCATGATTTAATACCTTTGTTACAAACATTAAACAGTGTTGTAATTTTCAGTTCAGTGGGTAGACCATTCCAGAGATCAGCTCCTACAACAGAGAAGGCCGATTGTCCAAATGAGGTTTAAATGGTGTAACGTGTCAAAATATGAAGCTGGAGGTATCCCGCATGTGTCATTTGAGGACACTGTTCTCTAGGTTAATTTGCAGTTAAAGTTGGGTGATATAATGAGCGCAAAAGTTTGCTTGTTGTGGCCGTCTGAAGCTATGCATGGGTAAAAAAACTAAGCAAGTGACTTTACCAGGACAGTGGGGTTTGACTCCTGTCCGACCTCTTAAAATCTCTTTTATAATCTTTCATTGTTTATTTGTTTTATTCCCTGTGGGAGAGTTGTGTGTCTATTGTTTTTCCTAAGTTTTAATTTGAATTCATCCTCTTACACTATTTATCATATTCTTGTAAATGTACTCCGCCCCCCCCCAACATCGTTTGAGTGTCTTTCACTAACTGTTACGATTTTGATTTAATTGAAATATCCTGTATAAAGCAGCTGTGTTAACTGAAGCTAGAGAGGAACCAAACTGAAACTTATGGCCACACAAAGTCACAGAGCTGCATTATTTAACAAGTTGGAAGTGAAAACATGTGGCAGTATTATCTATACATTTCTAATATGAGTTGTTTTGCCCCTTTTCCTGCAAGATCATTGCTCAAAGTCCCTGGTATACCCTGGTATATTCTACACATAGTTAAATATCAAATTATACAATAGGCTAGCATCTTGCTGAGTCTGTTAGAATAATAATATGGATACGGATACGACCATACGGGTCTAAATATTCATGTAGAGGTGCTTAAAATAAGGCACACAGGTGACAAAAAAAAATCTCACCCAACACCCCAAATGCAGGGGTTCAAGTCCCACAAGCGTTACCTCTGACCTGGCTCTGCATGTGGAACAACACAACTGGCAGTGTTTGCTGGTGGAGAGCCAGTGAGGGATCGTGTCCTTCTCATGGCGCTTGCAAACAAGTTAACAAATTATTTCATTTGAATAATGTTACTTTTATCTGTATATTTTTCGAATGAGGAAAATAAGAAGAACATCCTGACTTACACGTCTAATAACAACCTCCAAATAAATATTTTTTAAGTGTAACCTGAAGCAGAACCCACCACTTTAAGATACACAAACACACACACACACACACATTTGGCACTTACACAGGGCTGAGTGACTCACTTAGTTTTTTACACTTCACATGATCATATGACTTAATGAGAGTTCTCAAAGAAGGAGCGAAAAAGCTAAAAAATCAGACCTCAGGACTGAAGCTGTGATTCTCCAGCAGCAACATTACACAAGGCGTGTCTCACCTCATCGCTCATCTCTTTGTTTTACACTTCCATATAACTCCCCCCTCGCTCTCCCCCCTTCTCATATGTTTTCTCTCTCCTGCTTTTCCACTCATTTGATGCGCTCTCTCTCCCTCACAGGATCAACAGGCTGGGGATACCTCTGAGAGCTGCGACCGGGGTGCAAAGAACACAGCAGGAGTGGTATTTGGCGTTCCTGGCACTTCCCCAGTCAACTCCATTAAAGCCTGAATATACTCCTTCTGAAATGCTTCTAAAAAAACCTCCTCAAATCAAACTTCTGAGACTTTTTTTTTTACTTTCCTGAAAATGTAAACAGGTCAGTTATGTTAAAGACATGGAAACTTCTTCAAGTTGTCTAACTTTATTGCTGGGAATTAAATGAATAGGTGCCCTCCATCCTTTTAATATTTCTTTAGATAGGACCAGTGGCGGTTCTGGACCACTTTTACTGAGGGGGCCAGGCTGGGGCCAGTTGTTTTGTCAGAGGGGCACATTCAACCCAGGACAAATAGACAAAGATGATCTAGCTTTTTTGTTATTATACTGCGCACAGCATTAACTACCACAACCTAAAATACTCCTGCTATATCTATGGAGAAAGTCAAACCAAAATATAAGGCACAGGGGGGTCCAAAGGGGGGACCAAGCTTAGTGTTACAGGGGCACTGGCCCCTGTTGGCCCCTGCCTAGAACCGCCCATGGATAGGACAGTGAATAGATTAGGAAATCAGAAGAAAGAGAGGGGAATGACATGCAGGAAAGGAGCTGCAGGTCGGACTTGAACCCGAGCTGCCAGCTTGGAGAACTATTGCCTCGGTTCATGGGGCGTTACTGAACCCCAGAGGGTTCTGTATTTTTAAGTGAAGATATTGAAAGTCATCTTTAGTTGTTGTGTTTCACTGAGACAGATGCATTTTTGTGCCTCTGCTAAAAGTGTGTTAGCTGGTCCCAGTGCAAGAAAAAAGCAAGGGGCATGACCTAACCGCCATTAGCGACCCAATAGGACCACATTGACATTTTAATGGTCACAAATTGATCATGACACCAGCCGTTTTCAATACATGTCATATATTGTAATTCACATATTTAACTAAGATAGAATTGTTAGTCTTCATTTCCTAGTACCTTCTTTCATTATCGCATCTCCTGTTTGAAGAATCTAAATTTGAAAATGCTGGCTTTGGTTGCACTGTTTGCTTAGTGGTTAGAGCAAGCGCCTCATGTACAGAGGCTGTAGTCTTTGAAGCAGGCGGCCCGGGTTCAAATCCGACCTGTGGCATGTCATTCCCCACTCTCTCTGTCCCTAATTTCCGACTGTATCCACTGTCCCGTCTCTCCAATGAAGGACCAAAAAGCCTAAAAATGAATCTTAAAAAAAATCTGCCTTTTCATTGTGATACAAGCCTGAGGAGAGTTTATGCATAAAATAACAATATGAGAACTTTTGCTTCAACTCAATAAAACCTCGACACTTCTCTAATCCTTAAATCTCGAAACACCTTTACAGCCTCAGTAAACTTGAATATCTCTGTACCTGTCATATACTGAAATACTGGTTATAAACATTATACTGCCTCACACTAGAAGACTCTGACTGCAGCATTTCTGACTGCTTGGTACTTTTCTCTCAATTCATTTATTACATGTTCAATGTATAGTAAAAAGTATGAAGTGAGCAAAATGATGCCACACTACAGCACTTACAACCTCATCCCTAGATGAGCCTTTTAAATACAAATAAACAAGAAACTGTGCAAAACAAACTCAACAACAAACAGGCAGAACAATATAAAAAACATACTGTACATGTCATACACAAGAGTGTCAAACAAACGCCTTCACGTCTTCAGTATGAAGAGTTCAGTGAGAGCAGCTAATGGATCTTGTAACCTATAATTCATATTTTTATTATAACAGGGAGAACCTTGTCTCCATGGCAACAATGTCCCCACAGTTTTCGAATCAGAAGAAAGCAATTAGTGCATCACATGCAGGTAAAGAACACCTCTGCTCGTTGAATTAATTGCACACAACAGGGTTAAAAAAGTCCATAAGGTTGGCTGGAACAGATTTACCAAGTTTACGTCGTCTGTTATCTGATGAACAAGTGGCAGGTGCACGTATATGCTCATCACATCACTTTATTTTCATGCAATATTATTGCAATCATTAAGCCATTTAACTTTGTTTGCTTGGAAGGAGCTGAAAGTAAAGTTTAAATATGAATAAAGATTATTTTTGGACTTTTTAAGAGACGTTTTAATGAGTTATGATTTGACAAAGTACGCTGTGAAAATCACAGTTTTACCATGTGATAATTCATGTAAATGTATTTTAAATTGCTTATATTTTTTACCCTAGTAGGAACATTTATTGAGATGTTTAGAGTGAAAGAAAGAAACTTTTTCCTTTCAAATTAATTTCCTGTCCGAGACGTAGGTAAATATTCTTGAGGTGCTTAAGGACGGGCTCCTTTTTTAAGCTAACAAGCTTTACATCCAGTTATTTCCAACAACCAGCATGAAAAGAGCTATCAGACAAGACCTTCAATCAATGTTTGCTCAACCATAACCCATATAATTCACTCTCACTGCTAGTTGTCACTCTCATTTGCTCTAACAGCAGACATGATCAGGCCTGCAGGCTCTCTTAAATACTTGGGGTATAAAGGCTACAGTAATGTGGACTGAAGGTTAAGGGGCGCACCATGTTCAGCCTGTCCTTCCATCAGCAGATCCATCTGTTAGCCAGGTTCACTGTAGCATGCTACGCGCCCTGACAAACACGTTTGAAATGTAGTTTCAGGCTAATCATCTCAATGGAAGACAACCCGAGAAAAGCTGTTTTTCCCCACATCCGGCAGCAGGAGGGGGCTGATGACATGTGATAGGGAATGTATTTAACTAGTGAGCCACGTCATTCTCAATACGCTCATGATGGAAAGATAGATGGGGAGCGAGCAGAGAATCTGAAAACTAATTAACACTTAAATGCATGACAAGGCTGTCATGTGTGTTATGTTGAGGAGTTTAACCATCCAGATCTGGAGCCTCGATTTTCCTAATTTTTTTTTTCTTTGACAAAAAGAAAATTGTGACTGACTTTTGTCTTTTATTTATTTACAACATTAATAATTGTATTAAATTAAAAAGTTGTGATTCTTAATAAGTCATGCATTTATTTTGTACTTAATTGTTTTACCACTGAGAATAAGAAAGAGAGAAACAAGGCTGGTCACAAACATGAAAACTGAGTGAGACAAAGCAGTTTTTTTGGATCCCAAACATCCGCAGTGGCAAAGCTGCAAAAAGGCCACCGCTGATTGAACTAATTTTAGGTGATGCCATGCGCACACGACAACCTGCTGGGCCCAAAATGGGCCTTCGCCATGCCACGACAAACAAGTAGTGGGCGAAAAAGAGAAAGGGAAAATTGATAAATGCAGCAACCCACGCCAGGTTTCTTTTCCAAGTGAACAATACCATCATTGTTCAGCAGGGGCTCTGGCACGGCGCACATGGTGGCGGCTGATTGTTTTGTAAAATCAACAACTTAGAAAATAGATTTATGAGATTTCTGGCTCCTGTTTCCCAATGTGGGTAGACTACATACATCTTTTAAAAAACAACGTCACCTCAGCATGCAAGCTGAACGCAGAAAGCAAAACAAAAGTGACATAAATTTGCATATATGTGTTCTATATTTTCTTCTTTTACGTACATTATCTAAACATAATAGTCTTCGTTTGGCCTTCAGCAATCTGTGTCTGCACTCAGTCCCTCTCTTTTCTCCCCCAGCCCTCCATGAGCTGTTTGGGCAGATGCTAAATGTGAACAGCGCTCTCTGGATCCACCCCTCACTCCACATTCAGGACTCTGGCCTTTGTCTGCTTTAATTGAGCCCTCTCACTCCATTTAATGGCCTGTTTAATACTTACTGAAACAGAGCTGTTGCTGGAGGTTAAATACATCTTAATGCACCGTGTTAATCCTTTCATCAAAAGCAATGTAAAGCTGGTTGAAAGCTGCAAGATTGCCTCCATTAATTAGGGGGGTCTCTCTCTGCCCCAGTGCTTGTCCAAGCCTGTGTGTCAGCGGCGATTTAAACGGTGGGATCGGGCTGCAGAAAGAGAGGCCGCGGGCCGTACAAACTGCTAATACAACTGGCAGGAACGGATAAAAGAGGAGCCAGAGTTTTATTTAGGGAGGCATCAATGAAGCCGTGGTTGTAGAAGCGTCAGTGCACCCTGCTCTTTGGTGAAATCTCACAGTTGTTGGTAGATATGGTGCTGAAGACAAGGTGTTTTTCTGTTTAGAAAAATAGCAAAAGCACTAAGAAGGTGCTGAAAATAATTCTATTAGGGCAGATTTTCCCATCACTTTTTTTTTCTCACCAGTTTTATTTGTATTTAATTTAATTTAATTGATTTAAATTGGATTTAAATCCAGATGATTTTAATAGCAGATCTTTCCTCACTCCTGGCCTTAACTTCATAGTTTACACTTGTGTTGCATTCTCTACCTTGAGACTCATTACTGCTAACGCTGGTCGTAACAATTTGCCAGTTAGAAGAATTTGTTTGTTTTTCACGGGGTGGAGAGTTGGCACTTGCAGCATTTTGATCCCTGCGCTGCTGTTCCTGACTCCTGTACAGAATGACCCTCTCTCTCCATAGCGAGGCGGACCGGCCCAGCGTAGGCTTGTCTGGGCTCTACGCCACGCTCGACGGGTGATGGCGTGTGGTCACAACACTCCTACACCACCCCACCACCCCCCCCTTCCTCCCCACTCCATTGCGTTCACCCAAATCCTGCTCCTTCAACCTCCTATCCTTTTTCCTTCCGCTGAATTTTGGACTGACTGGGAAATCTCCCCCTCCTCCTAACTTTCTCCAAATTTTTTAGAGATTGCGGGGTCACACAAGGCGACCAACAGGAAACACTAGCTTTTGCCTACACGCATACATTTGTTACTCAAAGTTGCAGATTGTGTCAGCCAACTACATTCACTCTGCTCGGAAACAATTCTTAAAGTGCAAATGATTTTCCAGGTGATATGTCAGTAAACAAGGACAAGTCTGAGGCCTTTGAGGACAACTCCTCTCTAGAGTCACATAAGCAGATTGCAGTCATCTTGAATGCTGCTCTACCACCACCCTCCGACAACCAACCCCCTGCCCGCATCCCCCACCCACCCCCCGCCCTGCTGCTGCTGCACTCCGCTTTAATTTCCCGACACTTTGAAAGCTTTTCTCGCTGTATATTTTATCACTTTTTCTTAAGACTTGCGCTCAGCTACGCCTCAGCTCCTTTAAAATACAGAGCCAAAAAAACAAGACAACTCGCTTCTTGGATTCTCTCTCTCTCTCTCTCTTTGCGTCTCTCTCATCCCATTGTGAACAGGCTTATTGGATGGAGCGCACTTAACAGAAGAATTTCACACTGTATTAGAAGAATGCATCTTTTCACACCTGTAAATATCTTGTCTAATCTGCTTGGTAACCAGCCCCTCTGAGGGAGGGCCACATGCTGTACAGCAGAGGGGCGATTGCTGAATTTGCTTCCGTTGCCAACACGAGAAACAGAATAAAAAATCATGTTAAACAGCAATCTTAATAAAGATATCAGATGAGAATATATGAAACTGTGCTGCTGTTTCTTTGTGTGTGAGTGATTTCATTCATCATTTTCTAAATAAGAAAGAGTCGAATAAATAGCAGCAAACACCGTCTATTAATTCCGAACATGCGGTTGCTTAATGTTATGTGATTGAAGTGTGACAAAAAGTTGTGAGGTTTATTTTTTTGTGTGTTGCTGTTGTGATGGAGCTGGTAGATCTGTGGGCGTGTAATCGCACCGAGGTAGAGGCACACTCGGAGAGAGAGGCACACATTACATCTCGACGTGCCAACAAGTTCAGGAGTGAAATCCTGCGGATGCGAGCACATGTAAAGTCATCATAACATTGGAACAAGGTTATCTGAGAAATGGCAGTTTATGTGGCAGTTTATGTTTTACCTTCATGAATAGAAAATATGCTGACTGATTGGGAGGATTTTGCACATTCTCGAATACGCAAATTACACACACACAATCACAGACATGAACAAGACGCTCTTTTGTACGAACACATGCTTGTAGGAAACACACCCCGGATCAACTTAAAAATGTACACAAGTATCACAGAGTCACACTTATTTTTTCATAACGTTACCAAAACCTGACTTGTTTTTTTGTCGTCAATGAGTGCAGGGATTCTTTGTCAGAAACACAGGCGCTGACATGCAGCTATCGATCATCCCACCAATCAATCCATCAATGTGCCCAAGTGCTGTTGATGATCAGGTGAAATTTCAAGAGGACAAGTGTAAGCATGCCCTGTGTAGAAAATCCTCTTCTTCCCCCTTGTTACCCCCTCCTATGGCTCTTAGATATCTCTAATTGCCTACACAACCCCCCCCCCCCCCCCCACACACACACACACACACACACACATATACACAACCTTCCAGTGTGCCCCCGGCCAGAGCGGGGGCAGAATGGCGGTCGGTGGACCTTGGGAGAGTGGTCTCGGCTGGGGCCCCCTCACTAACACTCAGCCCAATGTGTTAATAGATCCAATGCCATCTTATTTTCGCACTTCTGCGAGACGGCGAGGGGCGGCCAGGCGGGATCGGCAGTCTGCTGTACTGAAAGAGCTGAAACAAGGGGAGGGGGGAGAGGAGGAGTGGATGGAGAGAGGGAGGCAGGGCGGGGGCAGTGGAGGGTTCACAGCACTCTACGGAGGAGGTCAACAAGAAGGCAGGGGCCACAAGTTCAAGTGTGCGACATAGAATGATGGGATCAAAAAGGCAGGGGGAATAGTACGAATACAAAGAATAAAATGTGGATGATGGATGGATGGATGGATGGATGGATGGATGGATGGATTTGGACAGGGGAGGGCATCAATGCATTAACAGTCATTTTGGGGGGATATTGCATCAAAACTTTGGACTTTTAACATCAGTGACAGCTGTTTGAATCCTATCAACAGTGTTATTTTCTTTCCCCATGACTAAGTGTGACTATTGTGTGATTCTCTTATAAAAAAAAAAAAAAATCTTTGGGGGGGGCCATTTTTGCATTTGTTGGCAGGACAGCGAAAGAGAAACAAGAATGGGGAAGAGAAAGTGGAGATGACATGCTGCAGAGCCAACATTGAGCACAATCCGCCCAGTAAGGGACCGAAGACTCTGTACAAGGGACGCCTGCTCTGCTGAGCAAACCCAGAGCCCATCTATAGTAATTATTTTCATCCAATCCATTATGAAGACGTTTTTGTATCCACATAAGGCCAAACCCTAACTTTAGCAGTACCAGATCAGAGAACAGCTGTATTTCCTAAGCAGTGGTTTGTGGCAGATTTAGAAGGCACGGGAAAAAAAGTCCTCTTGATGATGAGATCAGAAAATAATCTCTGGGTTCTCAATGGCTTGCACAAGTAACTACAAAGTAACAGTAAAATGTAAGCTGATCTTCAACGTACAGAAAGACCAGCCTACGCTACTGCCATCATGAACATTATGATAGAGGCTGCACAATCGTAAGCTCCCAAATGACTCATTTTGGAAAATCTGTGCAACCTGCAAATGTGCAAACACTGATTTGTGGCACTTTCAGAAGAGGTTTCTCGTCATTTCAAGGACTTGTGGGGGGCGGGGGGAATCGTTGATCACCGTTTCTTCACTTCATGGAAGAAAACATGCTTAATAATAGGTAACCTCACAACAACGTCTGCAACCTGCAATTCAGAAAACATTTGTCTTGGGCTAATTATTCTTTTGTAGGCTTGGGAGACAGCAAGTTATGTTTCTACCTCTTTATTCCTAAATCCTTCCTCTTATGTACCATTACAGTCCTAGAGGAACAAGATTTTATTTCACAGTGTCCTTTTATATAATTAAAAGGACAATAGAGAGCACTAGGCTTGAAAAAACAAAGGGCTGGTTGATACAACTTAACAGAAAATCTAAAATAGTCTGTCTCCTTTTGGCTACCCCCAAAGTTCTCAGTTCATATTTTGGCAATGGCTTGACATAATTTAAATGTTTTTAATTGCAGAACACTTCATAGTATGTTTCACGTATCAAAGCTTAATTGAATTTCCCCCCCCTATATTTTCAATATCTACGTCATTCGAACAACATCCCATGTTTTTCATTCTTTTTGAAAGACATAAAATATGCTTTTGGACTGGCTGGTACAAGTTCTGACTTTCTGCTACTTCAGTTTGCCTATTGGCCTTTACTAATGAAACCACAACTGGGTGGGAGTCGTCAAAACTGCTCTGGGGAAAAAAAGCACATCATTTCTGGCAGAAAGACAGCACAGAAAATATATAGCACATTAAATTGTCTCATCTTATATTATTTACCTAAAATTGCACAAACAGCAAAAACTGATGGTATGTGCAGAACATTCAAGTGTTGATTTTTTCATCAGTTTGATGTCTCAGGAGGCGTCTTACTGTGACAACCTGAGAGGCAACAGTCACACTTTTCTCTCATACTGTTAATTTTGCACACAGATAAGCAAGTCACAGGGAACATCTGATATGTCACAGGAGGAAAGGTTTTTCGATGAGTAAGATTCTTAACTATTAGTTTTTAAATACAGCAAGATCAATGCATCCCAAAGAAAATTCATAAAACAGAAAATACTTAACTAGTTTTATAATGTAGTTTAACCCAGGGACATTCTTGTTCTAGTATGTTGTATTGATTTGATTATCTTGTATTTAAGTTATTCCTGAACAAATCCCAAACATAGTTCTTTTAGCGCTTAAAACAAAAAAAACAGAAGACCACTGAAACTGTTGATGCACCCACAGCTTTCAGATAGTTAAGCAAGAGATTCTGAATTCATCATTTGCTTTCCTACACCCACAAAAACATTAGTCATAGGTATCACATCTGTCGGTCTTGATGAGTTGCTTCAAGTCACAAGTGTTTTCTTTGTCCATTTTGTCTCACATATGTTACCTGAGAATTCTAGTACTCGTAACTTGTGATGAGTCTAGCCTTGCCAGTGAAGTTCTTTTGCATTCTGAGGACAGGCTTGTGTTGTGGGTGTAGAGCCACAAGCCAGAAGAAGATTTGTTTTGGACAGGTATCTGTATTTATTTTTCAGAAATTTAATGAAAATATTTGTTAATCTTTGCTTTAAATTTCATGTATTATATTCTTAATGTGACATAATTAAGGGTTAGGGTTACTACTTATTTTTAATGGTGCATCGGATTTTCTGAATTGACACAAGCACTGAGTTCGCCATTTAATCTACTGCATTACTTAGGAACAAAAAAAATGTAAGTAAGCCAAACTCTACATTGAAAATGACATACCCTAGTACCAAATGACTTTAAAACTATTTATTTTTATTAAAAAAGACTGCCAAATTAGTAAATGTGAATACATGTAAACATCCATTAATGTGTTTGACCCATTACCACTACATCCTGCCACACACTGGTTTTCTCTAACTCAAAACAAAGGGCTGTGGATTTCTTATTTTTTCTTCCTTTCCTTCTTCTACATCTTCAAGCGTTTATTGGCAGTTGACAACCAGTTTAGAGATGCATTTCCATGACTAATTGGACAGGAATGGAACAAGGGAAATAGACTTAAGGCAGGGAGTGAAATTTAGGCACAATACTAAAATATCTGTTTTACAAGTACATATCTTTTTGACTATTTCATACGAAAGAGTCATTCAAAAGAATCCAGTTGTTTGCAAGAATAACCTCACTATAGAGGCCTTCTGAGTCCAATGTAGTTAAAAGTGTCGTCTGCATATTGAAGAAATTCGAGATAAAAGTTTTTTATCAAAGGATGTTTTATGACGTTAAGCTCTGTGGCATTTTTGTCAAAATCCTGATTAGCTCGAAGGAAATAAACTATCAGGTCTTTCAGGTCATTTTGAGATTTTACTCATGAATTCTAAAGGTTAGAAAGATCATAAAGTATAAAAGTTCACATGGACACTCTGAAGTGTCAGGAGGAAGGGAGGGTGAAGGAAGAAACAGGGGGAGACAGCGGTAGATGACGATGGGAGCAGTAGAGTTTGGCTCTGAGCCAAGTGTGTCTCAAGCGTTTTGGGTCCTCACCTTCGTGTGCCCCTGTCAGCCTGCTCATGGTCTCCCTCTCTAGGCGTCAGAGATGCAAAGTGACAGCCAGGGTGGCTTCCATGTCAGCGAGGTGAGACCAGGCTCTCCGGCTAGATGCCCTGACCAGGACCACCCCTTTGGGTCTGGGTGTGAAAACATGAAAAAAAAAAAAAAAAAAAGGGAAAAAAATCCTCATGCTGCACTGTCTCACCATGATTAGATTGTCAGTGCCCCCTCCTAACCTGTAAGATATCTTCACCCCTCCTCCTCCTCCTTCCTTCAGCTTCTCAGAGATCCTACAGTGGCAGATTAGCATGCTGTCATCAAAGTGGCAGAGTACTAAAACATCCATTAAGCTTTTAATCGAAGAGACGGTAGGACGGGGAGGGAAGGGGGGCGTGTGATGTCGTGAGCCTTGGTATGACAGAGCTCGTCTTTCAGAGGTGAGAAGTGACAGAGACTTGTCAAAGGTCACAGTCGGCCAGAGGCCAGCCCCAATACGCTGTCAATCCTCACCGCTGCTCTTTTGTGGCGGTGCACTGGGACGCAAAACGCATGAACGCACACATAAAATGCACTCATGCTTTTATTTTAAAACCACCTATTTACGCCACACCTTTTATTTACACTTCACCATGCATGCATTGATGTAAGCTCATGTGCTTCTGATGCTTCTCTGGGTAAGCTAAACATACTTGGGAATATTCGGCCCATCTCAAGTGCTTCTTAACAGAAAATCTTTGTTTCTTTTGTGCGAGCAGACTTCTTTTGTCTCCTCATTTGAAGGCTCACACCTCCTGTGTGCTTTGTTACAGCACACACTCAGACAAACAAGGTCTCTCAGCTGTTTAGAAAACAGATAATTACAGATGGGCTAGTGTGTGTTCAAGTAGTTTGTGTGCATGAGTTTGATTTGGCGTGCTCCCAGAAATTGATCTTTGAAGACATCAAGGTCCTTTTTAATTAATGTTTCTCGCACAGATTAATGTAAACTGTGACTTTTTGTTCATTTTTAGCCATGCTTTCACTTTCCCTCTGCGGATGGCAACATGAGCTAATTCTTCTGTCCAACACTGTAAGTCCAACACTTAGACAACTGCTGAACAACTATACATGATGTGTTCATTGTCCACAGTAAATTCCTTCCACAGACTTTTCTCTTAAACCACAAAGCGTTTACCATTTGTGGTTTTAACTGAAATGTCTCAACAACGAATGGATGGAATACCACTACATTTGGAAAACACATTCATACCCCTAGTGCTAATTAACTTAAAGTGACCTACTCTGCTACCAAACAAAACTCAGATGGCAAATATTTTACCTGCTTACTATCAGCATTTACACATTGCTATTGTGAGTATGATAGCATGTTGACACTAGCCAGCACCCGTTTTGTGCCGAACTGTGTGATAGATCAGTGACAGTCTCAACATTTAAATCTTCCATTGCAACATTTAAGTGTTGATATAAAAGTGATTCATTTTTGTGTGTTCACATGAACTATGTGCTACCTCTAAATAAGTCAGCTCCTCAGTTGGGCCACCCCCAGTCAAAAAAGTCTGAACATTCCCCCTGAATGTCAGATGTACAAATGCAAACGTACATATCTTTGATTTTCCATGTAGAAAGTTGGACTCTGTCAGTAACCATTCAAACTAAATATTTTAAACGTATTAAATGACAGGCAATATGGATTGGTATAATTCCTCTAAAAAGTCAAAGAGGGAGAAGCAGTCACGGGCATTTAACATATTGACATCCTGATGCATTCTTTCCTGTCTGAAGTGACACACGTACACACATGACTCACATAAACCCACACACTGCCCTTCAGAGTTTGTGTGTCCCTGCTGAGGGGCAGTAATGTCAGTGTTTGTGTTGGTCAGCGGGGTCTCTGTCCACACAGTCAACAGGGTCAGCGGCCCCACAGCAGGACCTGGACACTGGGAGAAACACAGGGAGGGGGCACTAGCTCGGGTTCTGAGGGGTCCACTCATCTTCAAATCAAAGCCAAGGCCTTGGATGCCAAGCCAGTCTGTCAGGCCCCCCTCTCGCTGCGGTTCTGGCCTCAACACCCTGCAGTTATGGAGGCATAAACTGGCATAGGGCAGCATAAGCTTCCTTGTGGCGCTGCATATTTTAACTGGACCATTGGGCAGCTTGGCCCGTGAGAGGCCCAGGTCCTGGGCATGAGTCCACAGGGCACGGGCAAGGACAAGGGAGGCTTTGCCAGGGTGGAAGTAGAGCTCTCCTCTTGTTTACATTTCGTTTTTTTCCATGTAATTTTGTGCTGACTTTGAGCGTAGAGCAGTTATATTCTCAATTGCATCAGATAGATCCCTCTGCCAACATCAGTGTCTCACACTTCCTGAGGCTTATGTATGTATGTGTAAAATTCTTCAGATGCTAGCAAGTCAGGTTTTTACAAGTAGAGAAGGTGCCAGTGAGTCAGAAAAATGTGTCTCGAATGATGGTTGTGGTGTTGCATGTTGTGTATACATTTTATTTACAATATAAAAAATGGACCATAGAAATGAAATGCTTCATGATTTTGTAGATTAATCATAACTTGAAGTTACACACTAAATTTACACTAACATACTCACAACACTGTGCTGTTTTTTTCCTGATTGCTCCAAAGTTTGTTGGCAATTCTTTAGACATCAGCTCAGCTCCTTCAGAAAAGAAAGAGTTAAGCAGCACATTGATGGGTTTTAAAACAGCAGTCCAAAAAGCTGCCTTTAAACATGAACAAGTCTTTTTCCTTCACACCTCAACTTCACAAGTGTGACTTCCGTCTGTTGCGTCTCTCTCTCTTAACATTTTTTTCTCCCTTCCTCCTCCTCCTCTAATTCTCTTTGCTTTAATATTTTTTGGCTTGTTAATTCAAAGCACTACACTGGCTTTGCAGGCAGATGAAAATCAACATACTTTTTCAGCAATCATGTCACATTCACTTTAACGCGGGTAATCTGAGAAACAGAAAACAATAGCGTAGGCCTCTCATGTGACACCTAAAGCTGTTTATTTTTCTACACTAAAGGCCTTTGCTGACTAAACATTAATTAACAAAAAAGATCCTGATTACGTTAATCTAAGGCTAGTGCTAGCATTAGCAAAGGCTAATGATTTGTCTCTTGAACTGTTGCCGCATCAAATGAGTTTGTGCAGGTGTAGCAGACAGACCTGCAGACCTGCTATATGGTTATTCTGTTTCCTTTTTGGTTTTCAAGTAGTTCTTTGTATTTTTCTTTAGTGACATATGTTAGCTCCTGCTAGCAATAAAGCTAACCCTGAGCCATGTGCTAGGGTAAGTTATTTGTATCTTTCTTTAGTGACATGTTAGCTCCTGCTAGCATTAAAGCTGACTCTGACCTTTGCGCTAGGGCGCCGCCAACCCATTCCCCACAAGGAGAAAGACAAACATTCACTGAATAAGATTATTGAAAATTTGTTTTCAATAAAGGCTATAAATATATGTACAACAAAAGGGCGGAGTCAATACTTTGTAGTTATTGAGTAAAATGTACAATCTGCGATAAAAAATTAGATTTAAAACATTCTACTACAGTTACTGTTAGGTGAAATGTGTCGAGTATTCTGGAAGCCAGACTCTAGCAAACTCTCGTTATAAGTTGTAGACATAAAGAGCAAGTGTCACTTCATCTGAGCACTGACTGTTTGGTGGATAAGAGCAGGGGAGCAGGCTGTCAGCAAGTTTGTCTCCACAGAGTTAAGGAAACATGTGCCTATAAGTACGAGTGCATATGATTATGTTTGTCTAGTATGTAAAGTAAAAGAAATCGTTTCCTAAATTAAGACTATCGGTGCAAGGTGTACATCCCGGACCATCTGTGATACATTATGCACACCCTCCCTGGCGAACAAAGCACGAGCAGCCATAAGACCAGAGTAGCTAATTAAATGTGCACATTTTAAACTTTTTTAACAATATTTTTTGACAGGAACATTTATATATTGACTTAAGATCTAAAATAAATGATATGTTTGTCTTGTTTTATTAAGGGGGGAAGATAGAGAAAGCTGTACAAGGGAGAGGCATGGTTGAGGTTGGAAGAAAAAATAGACAGACCAAAGACTACCTGGGAGCATACATGTGCTATACTTACAATTTTAGGTTTTCAATTCAATAAATGATACCGTCATTGTATTTTAAAACTGTCAGGAACCTAAAGTCTCAGACTTGGATTTTAATTGGATGGCTAACACAGGTGATGGATTCATTTGTTGCACGAGCAGATGTTGAACAACCAAAAAGAGAGGTGTTAATGACAACACTTCACTATCAGCTTTGTTAAAACAAAATATGTTAGGTGATAGAAAATAGCCTGCTATTCCTGCTATACTTCCCCAAAAGGTGTATATACTCATGCAACTTTTTTTTTAATGTTACTGACAAAAGGTAAAACAAACTACATTTGTCCTTTAGTCCTGTTTCTCTGCTGCATTTGGCTATAGGACACCTGAAAACACGTTGATGAAACCAACTGCACTTCATTGACCATCTTATCCAAACTTGGACCCCTATCCCTTCCCCCTTGCCCCCTGCATCGAAACCCCTGTATTCCCCCATGCTTCTTCCCCCTCCTCTACCTCGCTCTCCGCCTCTCCCTGAGGGCGATGTGGTATTTCTACCTCGGCCAGCCCCCTCCTCGGCCCGGCGCTGTCACTCTGGATGGCTCCTAGCACGCTGTGCCCCGCTGTGATTGAGCATTACGAGGTGTTTCACGCCTCTGTGCATTAGGCGAGACGACAGGGAGGGCGTTGGGTAAATGATACGTATGGATTGTAAGGGCAGCAAAGTTCACGGCTGGGTCAGGTCAGAAGGAAAGAGGCAACAGTCCTGAATGCTGAAACAATCCATGCATAAACAAGTTGCAAATGCACACCTGCATGCAACCACCTGCACTCGATATACACACAAATTGTACCTGTATTTACATGTACAGGTACATGCACCCACATTTGTGCAGACACTCGTGCACAAGGGGCGACATCACGGATGGATTGACGGGGAAACTCACTGACATTTTCTTTTCCTCACAGCAGCCACAACACTGGTATTTATAGAGTTAATAACAAATGGCAAACGCAACCAGATTGTACTCTCTTTCCTGCCCACTCACCACATCACAAGGTCCACCCAAGTTGATGCAACTCGTTTTCACATTTTTAAAATAGAGACTGTTCACGTCCCTTTGTTACCAATATCACTCCATGTCCTTAAAAATATAACAGAAAAGAGCAGTTAAATTGTTGATTTGCAAGCAACACACTTCACTCCATCCCTAATCCTTCTCCATGCATGAACAGGCGAGGCTTGTTTGAGCTGGTGAGAGTGTGTAATTAATGTGCTGTGACGAGGGGCTTCTGCCCGGTGACAGTCAAAGACCACCTACTGGCTTTTAATACTGCCTGTCAATGTGGCCACAGGACGCTCAATACAGGCCTGTTTCTGCTCGGGGGCTGAATGGGGGAGAACCATGTGGAACACCAGGCACCAGAAAGGGAGCATGAAAATTTATGTTTTATTGTATGTATAATGTGAATTAGTAAATTATTGAGAAAAATAAGAACATTTTAAAATTCTACTTGAAAATGTGGTTGCCTTTCTTCCATTTCTTTCCACTGCAGTGTGTCCTAAGCGGAGAAAACTATGAAAACAAAGCAACATTTAATATTTGAAAAGTCTGGTTTGACTACATAATTCAAAAGCCTATTCCTGCTAGTGTGCCCTGATTTACCCAACAAAAAATGATGACTTGAAATTTACGATTTTCAATTTCAATAACAATTTTTTTATTGTTCCCTTAAGTGAGTGGCACTTGTTTTTCAGATCCTGTCTCGTGATCAATTGAAATGTGCAAGCTAACACCCTGATCACGCCTGCTTAACCCCCTCTTCACTGGCACCCCAAACACACACATGGAAATGCTACGCACACACACACACACACACAAGCATGCATAAACATTAACAAATATATGACCCTTACTCTCATACACTTACACACATAAACGCACAACGTCACACACGGTCAATCCTTGAGACACATCCGCAAAAATGACATGTTATTCACTGCTACTGTAGATCATGCAGGAGGGGGTCACAGCACTCTATATGATGTGCTAACAACCATTTGACCTGATTTACAGTAAGTGCAAAGCAGCTGCTAATATGCATTCCTTTATGTGTACACATGGAGAAAACAGCAAGAAAAGCAATTGTTAAAACTGTGTTGTTTCTTTAAATTAGCTTGCAACAATTTATGAATAGAATTAAAAATAACTCAAGCATCACCTATGAATCACAAAATCACTGCAGAGTGTCATTGTCCCTGCTGTGGTCTCTCATTGACATGCTCTTCATCAGCTCTACCTTTTGTTTTTATGTTTCTACATACATGTTACATGAGTGTTTCAGCCTGAGTAAGCAAACATGTGAGCGCACACAGCTCCAGGTTACATTCTACCATGTCACCTGTGCTATAACAGACCCAGAGTACCAGCCCAGACACTGGAGTTAAGTATAGGCCCTTGTATCCAGGCGCCTTGTACTGCTGTAGGGAGAAATGATTCCCTGCTTCATATCCGTTCTGTCTCCTTCGTCTGTTATGGGAGTGAGTGTGTGCCGCTACACAGCTCTACGGATCAATACGGCCTTTCACAAGCTCTGCCTGTCAGTCTGCCTGATGGCTTGTCACAGTCTCTGGAGTGTCTGGATTTTAAAGTCTCTGGTTTTCACTCCAGAACTCTTCTTTTTCTTTATTTTCCTCTCTTGTCACATACCTGGTCTTTCTTTACACACCGCCTTTTTTTTCTATCTCTGCTCCTTCTGTTCTGTTTTTTTCTCTCCTCTTTCTCTCCATTTCTCTCTTCTCCCCGGCCGCCTGCAACCCTGGGGCTCAACAAGCTGGCCCGGCCGCCGCATCTGCCAGCACATCTTTAGCGGCTTGGCAGTGAGGAGCGTCCGTCACAGGTTGTAATCAAACCTGCCTGGAAACTGAGCAGGAGGAGAGAGGAGGCGGAGGGGGAGTGGAGGGAGTGCAAGTGAGGGGGAGGGCCCCTCCTTCTGCCTGATTAATCATAATGTAATTTTAATTAAAAAGCACAGTGTCAAAGGGTTTAGCTGCCTGAGAAGTGAGCCCAGATTGCCACGCAGCAGCAGCCCCCTCAGTCTGCGGGCAGGAAATGCGTCCTGACAAATCCAGGCGCTCAGGCCAAGAAAAACAAAGGCCACCATTACCAGGATATTGTCATTGAGGGGAGAGCAGGGGTATGGGTGAGACTTGAAAGGAGGGGGATGACATGGATGATGTGGGGACAAGGAAAGGAAGGAGAAAAGGGTTGGGGGTCACACTGTCATGCCAATTGGTGCTCGGTGCAAACGCCCATGTCATGCAAAGAAGAAAAAGAGGCAAAAGCGAGATGCGAGAGATTCTGGCAACGTTGGATATTGTAAGCTTTTGTGAGGGATGTTGTAGGCTCGGGGGAGCTTTGGTTTTTTTTGATGCTTAAGTTTGTTTACAGGTGCATGTAGCGTTCACTCAGTGTCAGGCCGGGCTATATTTACAACACCTTTTTCAGGGTTGCTTCGAATCGCCATGTCGGCTCCAGGCCAAGATGAGACTGAGACGATGGTAGAAGCTCAAGACAGGGGCAGGAGGAGCCGTGGTGTCACTGGGAGGGGAGAGAGGGGGAGGCCAGAGGGCTGCAGCCAGGGTCAGGGAGAGTTTCTGAGGAGACGTGGGGTGTCAACATGGCTGATGTGATTTCAGAGCCAAACACTTGTGGTGACATGGCATTACCGTGGGTCATGGTGACAGATTAGGAGGATTACAGACATGGGTGAATTGTGTCTGTGCGGGGGGGCCCATAAGGTGTATTGTTTTGAATGCTTGAATGTGTAAATGTGAGTGTGCTTTACTTTAATGTAGATTTTGAAACTGTGATGCAGTTAGTAACAAAATCTTTCAATAAACGTGGTAAAGTCAAAACAAAAAAGGTCACTCCAAACACAGATTTCAAAAGTATAAAATAGCTTTGAATAGATTCACAAGGTTCCAGTTGTTATATGAGTCACTGCATCACGGTAATACTGAAATTCATATAGGCAAATGTTGTATTTTCTAACCTAATACATTAAGGCAATATAATTGTGCCATAGAGGCGAACAAATTGTTTCATTCTTCATACTTGATTCTGATTGGTTAATTTCTGAATTTAAACAGTCTGCTATTTCTCTGTCAGACGGCTGCTATGAAGAACTGATTATCACTTGATGTGCATACCTGCACACAAAGAGCAAACCAGCATTAAATTACACAATACAAGAAGACAAACAAATGAAACACTAGATAGAACACGGTATGGGATATGCTAGTAAGTAACCAAATAACTCTCTTAACTCTCATAACCTCTTACCTATAAATACCTGCTCAGTGTGCATTATCTCTTACATATTATATTATACAATTCATAGTTTTCCTCATACTGTACTTTTCATTTCTTTTTTTCTTTTTCATGTCAAAGCTAGCCATTTTAAGTAGAAGCATTATTTGATTCAATGAAGTCATTTTGCCTGAATAATGAATCTGAAAATATCGTATGAATTCAATTATTTTTGAATTATTGATTTGTTTTTTCACTCTTAACCTCTGTATGTGTATTCTCTGACATTAATAAAGTGAAGAAAGGCGCAAAAAAGGATAAAATATGAACTGTTAAAGCAATTTCAACATTGAACACATTTCTATGCAGACGACTTGATAATATTTGCTAATTACTTTTTTTCCTTTCTTACTCTACAGTTCTAAAATAAAGAGTGTTCTTATCACTGTATGAGGACATGGTGTCCATACTTAATAGATAGAGAGACAAGGTGATGTATACATTGCAAGAGTGAGACAACAAAAGGTGATAGATACACCCCCAGAGAGGAAAAGGGGCTAAAAGCTCAGTGTTCATACCCTTCTTTCTATTCCTCTGGTTTTGGGGGTGGGGTGGGGAGGTGGGCAGGATTGGATGACCTTTGGGGAGGAGAGGAGGGGAGGATACAGGAGGGTGGGGGCACCACCATCCGGATAGGGTTTTGGGGGGTTGGGGGGGGTCCTGGGCTGAGGTTTCAGAGGTGAGAGACCGTGAAGGTCCCTCCACCAGGCCCTTACAAGCATTTGATTTCTCCCTCCAGGTGTCGTGTGCCTCATACTCCTCAGATGAGTGGTCTCAAAGCAGCAGCGTATCCTCTGAGGCCATTCCTCTGTGTGCAAAGCATGGAGGAGCAATAATGCATTCTATCCGACTGGTGATTGTGTGATGATTTTATCCTTTACAACCCAGGAAATTAAAATGCTGTAAATAAAGCCCTTTATGATTAAAAATGACTTCTAGAGCACGTTTCCCAAAGCAAAATAAAACAAACAAATAAATGTACACATTAAAACTACGAATAACAAGGACCAAAAAAAACACAATGTTAAACGTGATCATTTATTGCAAGAAGAAGAAGAAGCCATGTTCAGGAAGAAATCATGTTATAAAGTGAGATTTTAACAAAGATTTAGAGTCAGGTTACAAGACAACAAATGTTCATTCTAGTTCAGCTGGAATAGAGGACTGCCTACAGGTCTGAATATCAATGAGAGTATTCATTTACATGCACAGTTACAGCCAAACACATGCTTGATTATATATGTTCATTGCCTAGAACTTGAAATACTTAAAACTTACATGTAAATCTGAAAAATGTAGTTTAACTGTAGCAAAAGAAGAGAAAGTCAAACACTGACAACAAACACATTTAAATCATACAAAGGTAGCGGATACGAGGAATTCTCAGCCCCTTAAGTGACTACCATACAAGGTACTTGAGTATTGATTAATTGAGTTTTTCCTTTGTTAGAATGTAGGAATGAAATACTTCCCAGTTTTAAAAGTCACATGGTATCACATTAAAATGTTCTCAAATTGAATGGAAGCCAATGGGAACAAAAAAAGTACCGTACATTTGAAAGGTATTTTCCCTGTGCCTCCAAAGTAGTTTAACTGCATGAAAACACAACAGTGGACCAGCTTACCTCCTCTGGTGTCTGAAGCGGTTAAAGGCACCCTTGTGTGTGAGAGGTTCAGGTAGAAAGGTAAGAAAAAGAGTGGAAAACGCCGGCGTTCAGGACTTGGTCCCTACTAAACTGCACCTTATATAACTGAACATTACCCAACACACAGTGAGCACGCCAGCATCCATTCATAATTTTACATTTAACTGCATACTCGCTTTTGTGCGACTGAAGTAACCAACCTGAAGCTTAGGAGAACATAGACTGAGATACACGGGAGGGAAACTACAGAGGTTATTCTTTAATTTTCTTTTAAATTGCGTAATATGAAAATGATTGAACTGTGCAAATATTTCCAATAGTCCCAATTAAGTAAAACGTTGCTAATGTGTACAAACTCACTTTATATTACTTGACAGTATAAATAAAAACTACTTTTGTCATGCAGGGGTATTTCAGACTAAATAGGGTTTTACACTTTAATTATCACTAACTTTTCTGCGTTTTCTCCTTTCCAACCTCTTGTTCTTATACTCTTTGACATCTATTGTCTATAAATCGCAGTTGGGAGGAAAGAAATGTAGAGTGTTTTTTACACGTAATCTTGAATTACAACAACTCTTGGGGTGCTGATGACCTAGCAGTTAGGTTGCGTCCCATATACAGAGGCTATAGTCCTCCAAGCTGACGGCCGGGGTACGATTCATTCTCCACTCTCTTTCCCTGATGTCCTACTCCATCCAAAAATACATCTTTAAAAAAATGTACTCTTGACTCTCTTTTAATGAAAGTTAACCAATCTTAGAATATATATCTCTTCTCTTCTCATAAGCAGCTAATTAGGGACTCATTTCCTCATTTCCTTCCCATTGATGTCTGACTCCCATCCATATGCTCAAGTCAATGTCCCACTTTTTAGCCTTAATTTGCCAAATCAACTCTATTGACCTAACAAGTGTCGGAGAGACAGAAGTGCAGAGAGTACAATAAGGGTCTCTGTATGATCTGATGTGGCCCATATTGTCCTGTGATCTAGAGAGGCATGCACCAGTAGAGCACACACACACACGCTCTCTAGGACACTAACGAGGGTTTGAAGAACCTCCTTTGACACCTGGGGGTTGGAAACACAAAGCCAGCCACCCGCCCCATTGAATTGAGAGGCAGAAAAGAGACAGATGACATCTTAAACAAGCATTAACATGCAGGTAGAACAAAGCCAGCTCAACCTCATTAACATGTCAAAAGCCATGCACATGCTTCACATGGAGGCATATGTACCAAAATGTACAAATGCAAAGTGTGGATGCACTACATAAGCGAGAGTGCACATATGCGTGGGTGTGACACAAACACACACGCACACACACATAAATACTGACAGCTACACACCAGTTGCAGAGGCCGAGATCATTATGAGGAAGAGACTGCCTATTGGATCAACAAGCGAGGAGAGAGGCAGAGTCACTCGATTCCTGTCCGTCTCCTTTTCACCCGGAGCTCCTGGCGGTTCCCCATGAACAAACCACCCGCTGGCTGCCTTAACCGCCCTCTAATAAACCCATCTGTTGGGTCATTATTGCATCCACAGCCATCTGAAGAGGGGAGCAACCCTAAGAAGCAGACAGAGAGGAGGCTGAGCGGCATGGAGAGTGTAAGAAGAGGAGGAGGATAAAGAAGAAAGTGATGCACTCCGACCAATCCTACAAATGAAAATTGTTTTGTCTCTTGTAAAAGAAAAAGTGAGATCTAACTTATACAATGGCAAATTCTAATAAAAAATCATGTTATAAATAATGTCTTTATTTTTTCCGTCTCCTCAGCCTGACATCTCTTACTTTTTCTGCTCTATGCTTTACCAACAATTGGTTATTATAAGCTCATTAAAAGGGCAGTATCACATTTTTTACTGGTCCTTGTCATTGTTATATTTTCTTTTGAGTTTCTTTTTGGTCTTTTGCCTTTATTTGGACAGGAAACTGGGAGAGAGAATGGGGAATGACACACGGGAAAGGAGATGCAGGTATAGGGCTTGAATCTGGGACGCCGGCTTGGAGGACTTTAGCCTCCATACATGGGGCACGACCTAACCGCTAGGCCATCTGCGCCCCATTCTTATTCATTCTTCTTAACATTGAAAATCACATTTAAGTAAACAGTCTTATAAAAATAAAAATGTAAGCTTTTCTGTGGCATACCACCATCAGAGGATTTAGCCTGCCCAGGTGTGGATTGTATTTTTATTGATTATGAGGTCAGGTTGCCTTTTTACCGCAGAACAATTTTAGCACTCGACGTTTATTGACAAAGTTTTATTTCAGGCAAGTCATAAGTCTTTTCTGGTTACTTATTCTGCTTTTGTTCCCAGTTGGAAGTTAATTTCATTTTAAAGTTTTTATGATAAATTAAATTCAACATTTTCATTTGGTTTCTTAGTTTAGTGTTCTGGTCTTTTGTGTTGATAACCAGTTTCCTCAAATTGGTCAATTAATTGCATACATTTTCAAAGCTCTAGTAGTCCATAACCTTGAAAAGAGGTTAAAACCCCATACCTGCTTACCACACTAAATAGATGTGCTGTCAGCTGTGTGCAGGTTTGTATGCCCATATGTGCCGTATGTGTGTTGTTCCCTTGGCATGGGCAGCCAGGAAGGGCTGTTCAGGCTTTAACTTTGCTAAGCTTTTTCCTGCCAGGTCCCTGGGAGATCCCACTGTTCGTTTATATTGAACTTTGTAGGCCACAGCCTCTGCCAGGCTCCCCTGCTACTGCTGTAATATAGGAGCTGCTGGGGACCTGCACAGCCAGCAAGACCCAGGGAGAGAGACACAGATCACACCGGCCCTGTGGTTATTACATTTACTCCTGTGTGTGTGTGTGTGTGTGTGTGTGTGTGTGTGTGTGTGTGTGTGTGTGTGTGTGTGTGTGTGTGTGTGTGTGTGTGTGTGTGTGTGTGTGCGTGCGTGCGTGCGTGTTTGTGTGTGTGTATCAAAAAGGGGAGGGTTTTGGTCCGTAGTTCAACAGTGATGGGATACCTGGTCATTTAGAAGTGTATGCTTGAGTGAATTTTGTATTTGCAAAACTGAATTATTGCAATAAAATCAAAGACTGCTTTGGTATGCCCTGATTGTGTGTGTGTGTGTGTGTGTGTGTGTGTGTGTGTGTGTGTGTGTGTGTGTGTGTGTGTGTGTGTGTGTGTGTGTGTGTGTGTGTGCTTGTGATGCTCAAATGTGTCCTCTCCGGCTCACACAGCCTCTGTCATAAACAGCCACAGCCTCTGGCAGGTGTTGCGCTGTGGTGCACAGATATGCGATTCCCAAAGTGACACACATACACACACACACGCACACACATGCATGAACACAGGTCCGAAATAACACACAATTGGGAATCCCCACAGGTGAGCCTTGGAGGGCAGAGTCAACACCTTATTATTAAAATGCACAGACACCCACATGTGCTCATACACACACATGCAGAAACACACACATGCACAGTGGCAGCTGTTTAGGGCGTCTCACACACTCCAGGGCTCTCATAGGTTACCGATCTTAGGACACATGTGAATTCTTTTTCAGATAGCTGAGCGGAAACACTGAACTTCTACAGGCACTGAAAACTCTGAAACCACAGCTCAATTCTTATGTTATATTTTTATCTGAAAAAAAACCCAAAATACATATCCATTTTAACCCCAATAATTAAACAAAATTATATGTGATTATCTATTCCTCTTAACCAAGATTATTTCTTTGAAAAAAAATGAAAACATTGAATTTGAAGTTAATAAATAAAGGAAAACCATTTTTATGGACTTTCGGCTCTAAAAAGGGAAACATTGCATCACATTATATTTGCTTTGGGAATAATACATAGTAAAAGTGATCCACCATAGGTCTTAGGAGTCTCATGAGCATAGAATAATTGAGAAGTTTATAAAAGTTTAAACTGAAAAAATTGGGTGAAAATGTTTCAAGTATTTAAGCATAGATCTTTTTCTTTGGTAGTTGTGAATGAAAAGTATTCTTCTTGAATTGTAAAAACAGACATACTGCTACATTAGGATGGAGACACTATGAGGTCAGCTACGCTTCTTGAGATAAAATTGCCAATTGAGAAAGGAAAATACAGAAAATCTGATCTATAGAAAATAAAAAAATGTCAACAGAGCAATTAATTAAACGTATTTTCATACAGAAATACAAACAGACATACGAGAGGTCACAGTCAATTTCAACAGTCGTGAAAAAAAATACGAGCTGTGATTCAAACTGAGCTGAGCATGTTTAAACTTACTTTAAAAAATGGTCAATCCCTTAAGTCAAGGCTAATTTATGTGTCACTACAAGTCTAAGATACAAATCTCAGTTCTGCCTACCCAGATTGGAGAGATAATCCCTACAAAGCAGTGTGTTTATCTCTTGTCCATAAATAGCAATTCTTCAGTGACCCTATAGTGCAATTCTCTGTCCAGGCCCAGCAAGACAGCACTAAATGTTCAAGTGGAGGTAAGTGCCGCCAAGTCCTTCGACAATACAAGCATGGTTTCAAGCTCCCGCTCAATACAATCCTCTCCTCAGAGGACGAGAGGAGGAGAAGGCTGGGGGAGCAGGGGGTACAAGCAGCAGGACTCTGGGTGGAGGGTCAGAGAGTGTGTGGCTAGGGACTTGTGTGCGTGTGCGTGTGTGTGTGTGTGTGTGTGTGTGTGTGTGTGTGTGTGTGTGTGTGTGTGTGTGTGTGTGTGTGTGTGTGTGTGTGTGTGTGTGTGTGTGTGTGTGTGTGTGTGTGTGTGTGTGTGTGTGTGTGTCCTCTAGGTTCTGGAGAGAGACGAGGTGCTCTCTGTGGAAAGGAGGGGATGTCATCTCCTTGCTTCAGTGAACCCTGCAAGCATGCAGAGCAAAAGGCTAACAGGGAGGAAGGTCTTCTCAAAACATAGACAAACCGAATCCCTGGACACCTTTAGAAGTCCAGCTTGAAGATTTGGAATGGTACGAACAAAAAAAGGATAAAAAGACATTTACTAATGCAACATAAACTGAAGCAATAATAACAGGACAAAACATAATAAATACGACAGCCTTGCATTATATTGCACATCGGAGGAAATGCACAGACTAAATATTAATGAATTAGAAATTAAACAGTAATCAAGTCCCTGAAGCGAAGCACATCTAAAGCTTTAAATAACTGCATGATTGCAAACATGTTATTTAACAGGGTGGTAGTTTGTGCATTTGTGCTTTTTAATAGCTTGGGCTAACCCTAACCCCCCAGCTCTAACTCTAAACCTCCCTAATATACCAGAACCTGAAGGCAACGTAAGTCCTAACCATAATCCCCCTTACCCTAACCCTAACCCCCACTTGATTGAAATCAAATTTGTCTCACACAAATTATAAAAGCTTTTGCTTCTGTGTAATTTTAAATTGTCCTTGATCTACCCCAAAGAACTCTACTCCTCATTTAGACTGGTCTTTACTAATCTCAGTTTCTGGATCGGGATGTAGAGTCTGGAGAAAGTCCTGATTGATTTAGAACATTTATAAAAAAAACACACATTGTAATTTACCATTGGATTATATTAAGAGCCACTTGATTGCTTCACCTCTAGATTACTTTAATAGAAAACAAAATACATAAGACGTAAGGCGCTGGAGTTAATGTGAACAAACACAATTTTCCTTTCCCCACCCAATGTAGATTTTAAGCTAAATTGTGAGCACATTTGTGTGATTGTGAATGTGGGATGCCATGATGCAGATGTGAAAAAAGGGGCTTCAGATCATCACCTGTTGTGACCATGACAGAGAAAGGTCATACTCATATCTTCAACTAGTTGACCCTATCGTAGAAGCCATGAGACACCAGTGTCAGAAGCTCAGGACATGCAGTCAGAATGTGTGAGAGTTTGTCAGAAAGAGGGGGGGGGGGGGGTTTGCACGTGTGTGGCAGTGTGTGAAGCCACGCAGAAAATCACGATGGAGAAATTTGTGTTGTGTCAAAATGTGAAAGTGACAAAATGTGTGCGTTCGTGCATGTGTGTTTTAGACAGCAACAACCTAGTTTGATGATGAAAGGATGACTCTACTGCCCTCTTGATTTAAACAAATCTTTATGAATTGACTTCAGGCATCAGTGCTTGAGAAAGGGGACAATAAAGTAATCTGTTTATTTTCACTTTAAAATAAGGGTTAACACTTTGTAACAAGTGTGAGCAAAAACCCCTCCAGGTCCTTATTGACAATATTATGTGTGAATAATAGACTTTACAATTCTAATTAAGTCTTTCTGATAGCATCGCAAGCATGTTTATTCTGAAGCTCTCAGAAATTCAAATGCAGCATATACTGTACAGTATGTACAACTTGATGTTAGTGAAATACTTAGATTGAGATCAGGAAGCGGCACAGTGAGCTATTGGTCTGTGCAAAAGGTGTTTCCAAAGGTTAGTTTGTAGGCCTTTTAAGCCTTTTTTTAGAGACAGGACAGTGGATAGAGTCAGAAACCGGGGAGAGAGAGAGAGCGACAAATGACATGCGGGAAAGGAGCCACACGTCAGATTCGAACCCAGGCTGCCCGCCTGGAGGACCACAGCCTCCATACATGGGGCGCACGCACTAACCACCAGGCCACCGGCGCCCCGTAAAGGGTTTCTTAGACGTAATAATGCACAATAAACCTCTAAAGGTGAGGTAGGCAGGTTTGGGAAAAACTGACAAAAGTGAGGTAGGTTGTGAGAAACCAAAATAAACACTTCAATGTGGCAACAAGAATTACTGTATATTTACAAAGGATAGATCTGCACCAAAAAAATGTGACAGCAGTGAACTGAATAATATTTCCATACGTGTATTTTAATGAAGGATTTTAGTTGTCATACACATAGCATAGTTTATTTGCAAATAACACAACCTTGTATGCAAAATGCTGATGTTGTAGACACTAATTGTGTTTAAAAAGTGACATTTGAATTGTTCAGTATCAATGTTACAAGCGTTCACAGGGTTTAAATAAGTCGATATGGAAAAGGCTTTAATTTGCACTACTTCAGTCGCAAGTTTGTGCATAAACCTACAACTCCCCACAGTGTTGAAGACCAGCTGGAACAAAGACAAGAAGCTGAGCAGCATCCTCTCTGACAGAAACAGATTCTTCCACACCTCTCCCTGTTCTGCCTGAAGGCTTCTCACAGGTACGATTTCTTCCCATCGGTTCGGCAGCTGAAAATGAGAATCTCCAAATTAGGAGTCAGGGAGTCGTGTCGGAGCCTGACCCTGGATTCTCACCTCCTATCCAGCTGGACCTGTGAATACTGGATCTGATCTATATAGCCTGGCTATTGCTTTTTCACTTTTCTCTCATCTCTTGTCTACTTTCTTTTTGTACTTGTCCTTGTCTGCAATCTCCTCTCCATATAATGGGGTTTTCTTTTTTCAGATTATTCTGTGCCTCTTCTTTTCCCTACAATCAGATTTGAAAGCTTTATATACCTTATACTGTATGTATATCAAATGTTTATATACATTGTAGGTATACTACTGCTGGATTCAACCTTAGTGCCCATAAATCCTTTGAATGTGGAAATGAAGCAAAAACAAGCAGTTTGGATTTACATTAAATTAAAATATGTGGATTTCTCTTGTCAGTGCAGTTCAGGCATATGTCAGTGCACCCTGCAGGGCTTCACAGTCACAGGTCTAGAACATAGCAGCTAACTACCACACATGTCCTGTCTGGGGGGCTCTGCTAGTGATCTGCGAGGATTCAGCCTCAGGACCCAGAGAGCTGCTGCGCGGGGACCCTGCAAAAACGGCCTGTCCTCTCTCCCATTGATGCTGGGGGATGAGTTTTATCCATAAGGACCCGGGTGTCCTGACAAGTAAAAGAGGGGCGGTGGAGGAGCAGAGGTGCAGTGGGTAAGTAAAGCATTAGTGGGCCCTGCTGGTGTGCTGGCCCCTGTGAACCAGGCAGTGATTGAGTAGTAGTGCCTGGGGCTAAACGTGGCACCTTTGACAGTGTCAGGGTGGCACTATAGCGGCGGCCAGCGAGATGCTTCTGCTACATTACACACCAAACGGTTGTTGGTGTCTACATTCATGCTGGCTTGAATGGAGGGATTATGATGGAGGACAGACGCAGCATATGGATGAGGAAAAAAAAAGGGAAACTGGGATATTTATTTACTTTTGATTCACTGCGTAGTTTAGCACTTTACCTTTACTCATTTACAGTTATACCCAATTAGTTCAGCATTTTCTTTAAAGGTTTATAATCTAAATAATTAGAAAGGAATTAAATTACACCAAAAAGCTGAATGATAAGACAGCATTCTCACCATAGAAGAAAACACATAAGGGCATTGACTTGTCTTTTAATATTTCTGCCCCTCAAACATGCACCAGGTCCTAAATCAACTTAACACAACATAGGTTGAAGATTATAGAAGACTGTCAAACTGCATGACTGTAAAGACCTTGGGAATTATGAAGGCCTTCAATTTTTAATCAGATATTTATTAATTTATTTACATTGAGGACCAAGTGCTACACGTTATTGCTCCACTTTTACTTTATTCTTTATTTCACCTCGATAGGTATCTGTTGCACGCTGCCATTTCATCCCCTGCTTTCAAATCAAACACAGGTTAGCATTAGCACTACTACAGCTTTTCTTTCTTTAAATGTCCATCAGACTATTGTTAGATGTTGGTGGGCTGCAGCCTCAGATTCATTGCGATCAAAGAACATGTGCCCGCTACAACACGTTCACGAAGCTGTCCATTGTATTCAAAGCAAACTGGCACTCTCTCACACAAACAGGCACAATAAGCATTGACAGACTTCTCTCATCACATTTGAATAACACGCCGCTAATGGGGGAACGAGGGACATGAAATCATTTTCAGTGGGACATAAAGGCAGCATTGTGGGACGGGCCCGGTGGTAATTACACCGCACCGACCCGTACTGAAGGAAGCTATTTAGCAGTGTGGCCCTGGCCTGGGCCTCTGCCGCTGATCTCATTTGGCTGCATTAATTAGCTCGAGCTGGGTGTTAGTGCAGCAGCCCACTGCCTCTCTGCTTGGTTTGGTAAGTTACGATGACTAACACGACAGTCTGCTCAGTTTTGTTGTAGTTCTACAGGCCTCATGAACTGCCTTACACCTCGCGCCTCCCCCCTCATCCAGCCTATCAGTCAAAGACAGCTGGGGCTGCACAGAGGGCACGACTGCTCCCTATTCACCGCATTCAGCATGGTGGCAGCCACAGCATCACAATAGGCCGACCGCCTGCCCCATTTGTGGAGGAGGAGGACTACTTCATTTTGGTTGTGTTTTAAATGAGTTCTTGACTCAGTAAATGGGATCCCTTTCGCTCTTCAAGTGGTGGATGGGGAATTGCTGTTTATGACTAGAAATATGTCTTAATATTAAAAAAAAAAGAGATGTTTTATTTTCATAATGTACAACTTGTGATGCCAGCTGTCAAGCTCAGATATTAAAAACGTTGGGTTAAACTGAGTGGCCCTTAACTGCATACGAGTCTGAAAGCTTTTTATAAAAAAAATATCTGATATAAAATCATTTGTATACTTATGGATGTATTATTATATCATTCAAAACAAAAAGTGTGGGGTACTGCGAAAGCTTAGCATAGTTGTTTTTTCAAGATCAGTGGAGCCACTAGAAATAACACATTAGTTGCACTGAAATGATTAAAAAGCTAAAATCTTCACTTGAAATTGTCCAAAACGGGTACAAAGAGGCTGAAGGAAATGAAGGGAGACAGCATCCAGGGAAAGTTAACATGCAAGCAAGCACGAGTATACTATATTCAGGGTTACCTCTGAGCTCTTTGCCTCTAAAAACTGTTTCTATTATTTAACCAAAACAGAATCTCCTGTTGCTCAGGAGCCAGTCATTTCATCTTTCTTCTCACTCTACATTTCCTTAAACATACAGATAACATTGTCTGTTCTTCAGTTTCCAGTTTGCCAACAGAAAATGGAGCTGATTGCCCCCGGTCAGTTGTTTGTTCCATGAAGTAATATACACATGTGCCTGCACGTAAGTGAAGTGGCCACCTATACTGAAAAATATGTTTACAAAAAATAAAAATAATTCAAAGTTTGCTATAGTGAAACCTTTGAGTCAGAGACACTTAGCCGAGCACAGAGAAGTTGAAGTTGTCCATAAGTGCAATGAAGTTAATTATCTTCGCTCACTACATGGTTGCGAATGAAAATAAAACCCTGATGTTTCTTAAATTGCAGTGTGGAAAAGGGACCTCGAAATGACACTGAAGTTCTCCTTTTGAGCCCAGCTTCGCTTAACACCTCTAGAAGGAAGAAATTATTATTATACAAAAGCACAAAACCCTGTCTGCTCACCACACTGTCCAAAAGAGGAAATGCCCATAGATGTTAGCTTGATAAATATACATACTTGGCTCCAAATACAACTGCGTTTAAACAGATGGTACACAAAAATGTCTTCCTTCTTTCTAAGTCATTTTAGCCTCTTAAGAAAAGTATAAAAGGATAGTTGATCATTAATTCAACTTAATGTTACATCTATTCAGAATAGTCAGTTCCTGCCTGTGTTTCTGTTTTAAAAAAAAACTGCTGTCACTGTCTTACAACTCTTAACTTTTTTCGAAAGTACTGCGCTCTTTTTCACACCAGAGCGTTTTTGTAGAAGGTGTTAGCTTTTCGACTACAGGACGTATTATTTTTAGCATGAGACTCCACGTTTTCTCTTGCTCGTGATATTGGTGTTTTCTTGCTTTAAACTTCAAAAAGGTACACAGTGAAATAGCACATGACCAGTCACACGCAGAGCCAACCATGCCCTGCAAGCACTGTGATGGCCAACTCTTCACCCTGCATTTTAAAACAACACTTTTAGAGAAGAGCAATAAAGGATCGAAAAGGAAATCCTCTCCACTCTGACACTCAGCCACATCACAGACACACTTCACTCGATGTATGTTCTCCCTCCCTGCTATTTACTGAAAAACGACCCAACCCTGTGAATACTGCATGAGAGGAAATGTCTCAGGTCAGGTTCTACGCGTGGCATATTTAGTTTTTGTCTTCCTGTAATAGCAAATAGTTTAAGTACAAGAGAGAAAGAGAAATATAGACACAGAAAACTTGCTTCAAGCATTCATACACACAGAAGACACAGAAGCCACGGTGGCATATGCTGAAGGTGAGCCATGCGTGTCAGCTAGGTCAGGCAGCAGTAGCTCATTTCCATAAGGTGCCGATGGAGCAGGTGATAGGAGGGTGCTGGCATGAGCGGGGCGGAGGTAGTGGGGCAGATGGACCTGTCTTGCACTGACCATGTATCCCTGCACCCTGCTGGGGCCCCAGGAGGGTGCCGAGCAGGCTCCCAGAAAGGAGGGCGTCCCACTGAGACCCTGGCGATGAGCCCTGCCCAGCCTTGGCCCGCACCCATCTATGTAGTCCCCCTCCTTCTCCTCCCCACCCTTCAAAACACCCTAAACGCTGACCAAGCCCTCAGGGCTCAGGCCAGCCTCCTGGGCTAACAATGGCCCAGACAACAAGCTGGTCTATGGGCAGATCAAGCCAAATGAGTGTGCCAGGGATGAATTCTTGCAGGAAGTGTAACAGTAGTGCACTAATGCAGTTGTTTATTTTAGAATTCTGCTCTAATGTTACCTTGTTTTTGTATTTACCTTACCCTAGCAACCAGAGGGAAAGGTAACTGCAGCGTTATTTCTAATTTCAAAAAACAAGCTTCAAATATCTGAAATGTTTTTGTTTGAATGTGATGGAGTAATCTGTTCATGCAGATGTAACTTCTCATCTTTTTATCTGCTTCTTTGGAGGTCCAGTCATTTTCCGTTATGTGGCAAACACACACAGCTTGAGCTGTGAATTTTCTTTGCAAGGTGACATTTCCTGGCTATGTGCAAATAAAGCAGACACAGAAACACTGTCACAGACAAAGACTGAGGTGGTTCTTAGTGCAAGAGATGACATCATTTTAATTTTAATTAAGATTTTTATGGATTAAAATTGTGTTAAATTACTACAGCTCCTCAAATGGAGACTAAGGCATTATGAAATCATACTTAAATGTCAGAACTGCAGATGTATTTGAGCTTTATTTGACAATGTGCACGAGTTGAGGCAGTGTAGGTAGGGGGGCGCAAAATCTGAAATAAGCTCTTCAAACAATTATTCTCCAATAGAAAGTCAATTTGCACCACATTGGATTACAAGCTGTATTTATCGACCCGTAGCTGTCTCCCTGCAGCTGCATGAGGCCTGGTTAACTCATGAGGGAGGCGGCTGGTAGGGGGTTGCAGAGCAGCAGATTGGCGATAATTGGTTGAAGGACAGTATACAGTAATAAAGGGTCTAAATAGCCGAGCTTGGGAAGTTCCTGTCATGTTTTACCACTTCTATTTCCATACCAATTAAACCTTGTTGAAGCTGCAGTGATGAGAAAAATGGAGGTGCAAAAGGTGAGGAATAGCGAAACACATCGCAGCCATGCACAGTTTTTAGTAATGCGACTTATTTTTAAGGACATTCATCAGAAGTAGCATTTTTTAAAGACATTTATCCAGCACTTTCTAACCATTGATGCAGTTATATAGTTTCCATTTTTAGGTTTTAGGTTTTAGAATATGAATGCCTGGTTGAGAATTTGTGCGCAGGCTTAGAGGTTAAATGTGAAATGATGCTTCTGATTAAAGAATGGATTATCTCCATTCTTCCCACCTAGATCTCATCCACAAACAGAGGAAGGAATGGAAAGATTGAATGGAGGACTGATAGAAAGATGGAGATCAGAAGGATCGGATGGAGTTGGCTCTCTAGAGATATCTACAAGCGGTGTCATCCCGTGATGAGCCAACTATAATCCATGAGGACGACTAGGTCTCATTTCAAAGTAAGATGGAGGGTCGTATTGATTCCACTCGACTGAGAGGAGATCTGATTTAAATTTTGAATGTGAGAGGGTGAGCCGGCCCTCCCCAATCTCAGTTCAGATGAAATTGGGTTTGTTGCATGAGATATTCTCCCCCTGCCCAGCGGACCATGCTGGGAGCAGTGTTTTGTCACATTGTAAGGACTTAAGAATACAAGGGTGGTGTAACACGCACCTGTACAGCTGGAGGGCATGCCTGTACATGATGCCATAGCAAACTTCTCTCATCCCTGATAACACTGCAGCTCCAAAAGCCACTCAAAGACCGAAAAAGGATCATACCTATACATTTTCACTTTCCTTTTATATGTCACATATCAGAACAATGTTAGTGGTTTACATCCAGGCATAGGTAAGATACATTTCTTTTGTTAAGACAATGTAGACGAATAGTTTGAGAAAACAATTGATGCATGCTGTAAGTTAGCTGGCAAGATTGATACGACTCTTACATTTGTCAGTAAATATGTGTCCTCTTGGTCCAATAGTCCGCAAAAAAGCTTATTTCTCAATTCCAGACCGTTGTTTAAGGTTAGTGTGAATATTACAGTTTATGAACAATTTAAACGATTGTGTATCTGAATATAAGAAGTAGACGTAGCAATTATGATGTCACCAAATGGAACAAAAATTTGAAGCCTTAAGCTTAACATTTTGGCTGCAGGCATCTTGTTTTTTTAGCAGCTACAAGTGACCATATTTGGATGAGAGAGTGAGAACATATTTCTACACCTCTATCCAGATTGACTTGTGAAATTTGTACTTTTCCACCCCATCATTTTAACACCTATCGGACCATAATTTACCAAATTAACGACCATTAATCAGGAAAAGTGTACCGGAGTAATGCATCATTTTCTCATAGACTCTCCACCTGCTGGCAAACAGAAAGAGTTGACTTTTCCAAAAACAAAATCCAGGGCAGTACTCAAAGATCAGGTCACAGCTGTGGATGTTAATTTAGTGCATGTAATACAATATTCATAAAGTTACAGGAAATAGAACTGAACTGCATTGGTCTGAAGCTGAGGTTGTATGAGGTGTGTGAGGACCGATGAGAAGAAGCCAAAGGGCCACAGCTGAAGAGTGTGATCCCCCCCCTTGCTGACGAAGCAGGAGTCCCCACTTCAGTCCCGTGTTTACGTTTCCCTTCGAGTGTTTCCCCCCACGGCGCTCCATCCAATTCTTCTCAACAAGAGAACATGAGGGAGTAGGCTAAAATTGAGAGAGAGCTCATGAATGGAGGGGGACAAATTGACATGTGGCGTTTTGTGAGGTGAGTGCCCAACCTCTCGACCGCTGATTACCATTCACTAATGAGCACCCCGGTTTGTGTGTCTCCTTGCGTTTCTTTCCCTCTCTCTCTCTCTGCAGAACGTTCTTTCTCCTCTCCAGCTTTGTGCGGGTCCAGAGTGGCCAGTGGACCATAGGTGCGCTGTTAATTGGGAGACGCACACATCAGTAATTAAAGCAGTAGGGGGTCTTGTACTATACCAACTCCCTCTGATTCTCCTTCTTTAAAGCCCCCTCTCCCCCCTATAATTCAATCCTGTCTGCCGGATTGATCATTGTGCAGGGCCAGTTTTGCCCCTGGCAGTTTTGTCACTTTCTAATGATGCCTTTTCAGAGGCAGGGCCTGTGTCCTACTAGCACCAGGACCAGTTGGGACCAGGCGTTGTCTTCCTGCCAACCTCTCTCCGTCTAATAAAAAGCCTTGCATTTGGCCGCAAGCAAACTCCCTAACATATAGATACACACATCACATAAACATGACACACAAAACCGTGATGCTGAAAGTTTCACCTGCCTCTCTTTGATTGGAATTAAATAATCAAGTATTAAAGTAATGGGTGCTGGTAGCCTAGTGGCTAGTGTGCACACCCAATGTACGAAGGCTATAGTCCTCCAAGCATGCGGCCTGGGTTCAAATCTGATCCTGTGGCTCTTTCCAGCATGTCACTCATTCCCCACTCTCTCCTTAATTTCTGACTATATCCACTGTCCTATCTCCACAATAAAAGGCATAACAAAGCCCAATGAAATAACCCTTTAAAGTATTGAAGTAATAACATGTGTTTTGTGAAGTTTGTTAAATCATGTCACAGAAGACAAAATTAAAGGGAGAACAAAAGAAGAGACCCTGTAGTCTTTAGATTGGCTGTTGACCACACTCACATGGCAGCATGTTACCTCTGGTGTCATGCTCAGGGAGGGAGTCACATCTTACCAAGTGTATTTGTCTAATTTCCAGTGAAAAATATCTCATTACACTTAATATAAGCCGTGTTCACCTGAGAAGTCCAGATACACATCTTAATTCAAGAAATTAAAAGCAAAAAAACAAGTACTGAATGTACTGAATACAGGTGTATTGAGAAATGTTTTTTTCTTGTTATATCATTGATCAGTTTCTTGAAATGAGATGCAATCTCTTATTTCCACTTTTTGCATCGGGGTTGGATTAATGTACTGCTGTGCTGCAGGCCGTTAGTCAAACAGATTTAGGGTTTCTGAAAGTCATTATCAATTCACTGACAATCTTGTTGAGTTTGGATTTTTCTTTTGTGAAACGTGTTTGTGGCTGACACTGGTATGTGTTTACATGCTGACCGTTTTGTTTTATTATTAATTCATGAATACTGCTGTAGAGGCTGCTAAATATATGCACTATTTCAGTCCAAACCAATTTCCCTACAGGGACAATAAAGTGCATCATATCTTATGGTAACGTTAAGTAATATATTGTACTGTATTATCATATCGCAATCGTATCGTATGCCTTTCAAAATAATCCCAATTTTTGTTTTTGGTTTACGTAAATAACAAAAAGCTTAGAAACAAAGAATCTGTTCGGCCAAAATTGATAGTTGCGGACTCTTTTGGAGACATGCTCTAGTTTTTGAACTTTACAAATTCAGAATAAAACCATATAAACACCTTAAAAACATATCAGTCCGAACATAAGATTAAATAATATCTTTCTTTGAGTACCATGCATAAGGCCATGCTCAATGTTACATCCATGGAAAACACTGCAAAACTTTAACATGTTCACCAAATCAGTGTTAAATTGTAGACCTATGGGTCAAACTTCCTGCGTCAGTTTTTTCAGTTTGTGGTGTCAGTCGGACTGAGCCAGTCTAACCCTGATTAGCCTGATTTTAACTGGTTAAGGGACATCCCTGGCTGTGTGTTTCTGTCAATATACCTCCTTGCTGTGTGCTCAGCAGGCTAAAACAATCCATTGGGAATGTCTCTCACATCTGCAGGCCATAGCTATCCAAAGAGAGCTGAAGACATCAGAGAATCACAAAAGTTTCTTTTTGCCGCTAATGGAAACATGCCAAAACAGTTAACACTTGGGCCACTGCTCACCTACAGGAACTTTGTCAGGGGTTCATTAATGGAGAACTTTAACCTTGTTTCTATACTATTCTTACACGTCTTTCTCTTTACATCCGGCTTGGCAAGCTCCAAGATATAGGAAATCCCAGATGACTGGAGTAGCTTCCTCTCCCTATATGACACCAATCGTTTCCAACGCTGATAGTGTTACATACCCTATGTAATTAAAATAACCATGGCCAAGGTGTTTGATCGTGGCATTCTGTGCTTCCCTGGGCCATGTTTGTTCTGTTTCCTGCCCTGCTCAGTTCCCCCCTTATCTCTTAGACCCCCTTGAGTATGGCGTTTTACATTTCTGTTTGTAAAACTGTCAACACATCCACTGGCTGTACTAACGTGTGATTTAGCGCCAACAGAGAGGAGGGATAGAGAGTGAGAGAGAGGCAACTGCATGAGATCTTGCACATTCTCAAAGTGGAATATTTTTTCACTGTTATCCCCCTTAAACCCCCAACTCAGCACCCCCAACGATGCCGTCTTGTTTGTGAAGTGCTTTTTTTAACCCTTGAACAATCGCATTGGTATCTCTGTCTTTGTTGTATTACCTTTAATTCAAATTAGTGATTTATAGTTTCATGTTATCAGAGACATGTTTTCTGTTTTATATTGTAAAAATGAAATGAAAAAGGATTTCCTTTTTCCAAACACAAACTGTTATCTCAAAGCTCTCTTGATTCAGTTCTGCTGGCAGACAGCGAGAGAGGAGAACATGTTCAAAATTAATTGGATTAATGTGTGGAGTTGAATTGTGTGTGTGAAATTTACACCTGTCACACTGCTGTCAAATCAGACATCCCCTGTCATTGCTAATAAGTACCTGGGGGAAGTGGCGGCGCCTTAGGACTGGAAATATAATAATAATAAAAGTCTCCTTTTGCTTATTCAGCTAAAGCTCAACTTCAACTACACAAACACACACATTTAGTTTTCAACCTTCCAAAGTCCGAGAACTATTTCACCGAAATCCTTCAAAGAAAAAAAGGAAAAAAGCTGCATTCACAAAAAGAAATATCAAAACAACCTTGTTAAAAATATAACTGTGACTTTTTAACTGGAAATGTTGTTATTGAGAAGTCAACAACACAAACACAGTTCACAACTAAAGCTGCACAAGCATCATCTGTCATACATAACACAATAAGAGGAACCTTACGCCCACATCAGTTTCCACCAGAAACTGAGGAAATCCCACATTTTTATCAAAGAAAAACTGTAGCCTGGTCTTGGATTTTTTTTTTTTTTTACTTTGTTTGGCTTTAATTTACACCTCTGTTTTGCAGCTGTGAGTGGGGAATTCAGCTTGTGTCCCTTTGGAGAGGAGCACTGGCAGCAGAACATTAGCTCATTTTAACGGCCAGTGTAATAATCTGTGCACCGGAGGGCCTCCGTTTGGAAGCTCTACTTTGCACTAAAGCATCGGAGCCTCCCCCGTCGACAACAAGACAGTCACTTCATTATAGCTTCACAAGTCATCTATTTATTATCTATTGGCCCCATCAGAGAACGATAGAGCACCGAGTCAGATGTTACAGTATATTAATGGAAGACGCACCGTTGTGTTAAAATGCAATTTTCTGCTACAGGGATGCAGATCTAATTGTTTGATTTGATAACAGAAGTAGAGAGTGTGCCCATGCAGTGGCAGAGCCGTGTACGCATTCTTGCAAATGCTTACAAATATAGTTAAAGCTCCCAGCCTGAAGTGATGTTTAAATTTAAGACAGGCCGTTCTTTATTAAAAAAGAGAAGTGAGAGAACGATTGCAGGGTTGTTGATAAGGGGAACCTCGATGGTGCCAAAACACACTTCTACAATTATTACCAAACGTGCAAGAAACAAAAGTAGAAGTTTTTATTGCATGTTATAAGAAAGGAAGGAGTAAAGAATGAAATTCAAAATTTTAAAGCTGTTAAAAAACAAATGCTTGTTTTCATGAATGTCGGCAGTATTAACGATTTCTGTTGCATTTAATGAGCGATTTGTTTTACAATTTCAGAATAATGTAGTAAAATCAAAGTTATATTTGACAGTTTAATTGTTTTAAAAATAATTGCTTCCATCTACAACATTTAAAGGAAGAATAAGTCTTAAGGAAAGCTGCTTTTCCTGCTTTTCAATTCTTTGATCAGGCCAGTTAAATCCTATAAACAATCCTCAAATCTGAATTCCTTTAATCAACTTAAAACATTTCTTTAGCAGCTACTTGGCCTGATAAAAAAATATATTAAAAAAGAGATGGCACAACACTTCTGAAGGCCCGAATGTGTGAATCCACAGACACGTCTGTATGCGCGTAGTGGCTTAGTGCCGATTATAGTTGCACCAAATGTTGAATAGGACTTTCAAAAAACACATTCACGAGAAGCTGTGAGAAATTCACTCACACCAGCGAATGCAAAAGCTGACCACAGCCAACAAAAGGAGCAGAGCAAGAAAGCCACAGTAGCGAGCGGGCAACTGTAACTGTAGAAGAGGAAGGGGAGATGCAGAACACCCAAACACAGAGAGAGAGAGAGAGAGAGAGAGAGAGAGAGAGAGAGAGAGAGAGAGAGAGAGAGAGAGAGAGAGAGAGAGACAAAAATAAAGATATACGGCTCTCATCACAGTTTACTAAATTTTCTTCAGATTTAAGAGAGAAGACGTTTGCAGAGGAGGAAAGTGTTATTATGAATGTTGATAATGACATAACGGTATGTGGAATAGCCTGTCATGTTTCTTCTTATTTTTGTGACTAAATAAAAAACGTCAGCACTCTAAACAAATAAGCAAAAAAGTGTCAAAGTGTCGCCTACAACCAAATAAAGGCAAAGTTCTCCGTCACACTCAAAACAATCAGACAGAGAAACACGGCACGAGACCCCGACGTACCCCTTTCACATGTAATGATGATTCCCCTTCATTAAAACTGCTAGTAACCCTGTTAGGCTGGAATAGACTCACTACGGGTAATCGTGAAAACACTTTTAATCAACGCACAGAAACAGTAGAGACCTTGCTAGAATGCATTCACTCCAAATAAAGCAGGCTCTTTATAAACAGGCGCAGCAAAACAGCTAAGACCCTGATAAGACTCCTCACACTCTCCATGGCGAAACCTGCCTGTGAATGTCTCCTGACAGCTCCTAAGCCCTTGTTAGAGAGAATCACTTCCTAATGATTCAACCCAGCTTGGAAACATCAACACACTCAAAGTAACACTTGGGCACGCAGTTTTACATGAAGTAACGTAGCCTACAAAGCGTGCGGTTAACTGGATTCACTGATGTGCGGCTGCTATAAGAGGTTCTATTAAGATACAAAAAAAAAGGAATGCAAATGAAGTAAATATAAATCAACAACTGAAAATCAGAAATTCATTGTTTGAGGAAAAAATTATCAGTATTAAGAACAACTTCTAAACCAAAACATACCAACAAGAATTTAACTTAAAATAAAATTCAAGAAAATGTCTGAATAAAAGTTGTTGTTTTTTCTAAAGAATTTTTTTATCAATTTATTTTTTGCCCCTCATCATTTTTGAAATCGAAAAGCTTAATTCATGAATTAAACAAATTATGTGTTGCACATTTTTTGGAAGGATTTTTAAACCTTTCTAAACCTTATTGGACTGTAATTCTTTTTACAGTTCACACCCATGAAATGAAGAAAAGAAAGAAGAAAATTGCCACCTCTATGCACACTGTGGCTGACACAAATGTATGCATGTGCTTGCTCATCGGCACCCACAGACACACACACGCACACACACGCAGTGCATGCATGCACACACATACACACACAAAGAAACAGGGCAGTTGACACATGGTATATCAGCAGGCGCAGTTCTTTTGTCCTCTTCTAGTTTTAGAAACAGCACTACTCTTGGAACACATCGGGCTTTTGTTCTGAAAATGAACGATGCAAATGTGAAAAGAGAACGGAAAACTAGAGTTTTATTTAAAGTAATAACCATAATTACTATTAAAATAGTAGGAAGAATTAAAAAGACATTTTCCCCTTTGCATATGTAATTTCTAATATTTTTTTAATTACCTTTAGGCTGGAGGATCTATTTGTTTCATTAATTTTTCTCAGCGGACACAGATATTCAGACTCTTAAAGAGCTAGCTTCTTCTTTCTGAGTTTTCCATTGACCAGTAAACAATGACTAAAAAAATGAATGTGTGACTAATATTTTTCGAGGTCCTGTTCTGTGACTCAGAGGTGTTTATTCTCTCATGCGGCAGCAGCTGTATTTTGGTGATGATCTGGAGCGTGGTGTTTGAACTTTGCCTGAGCTGTCAATCAACCCGGCAGTGGGTGGGGTTTGAGTCATGGACGATATGATTTTGACAGGTATGATTCAGTGGTGAGGAGTGAGCGTGCATGTGCACAAACAAACACAATGAATCAAATGTAGACCTCAATAAATAAAGTGAATAATATTTGTAGGTCAAGGAAGGAAGTTAAATCTTGAGCCAGTGAAAAAATAAAATGACATTTAATTTCTAATTTCTAAATCAAAATGCTGTTCTGACTTTTCCCTGCTGCATCCTTTTTCCTGTCTGCTCAGGTATGCTACCCACTTTCTCCTGTGTAAATCAATCTCTTCCAAAACAGGTTTATCCCACAGATGCCGTCACTCCTTCATCCCGGGTGTGAGAAATATTGGGCCAAAGGTGCTACTCTGTAATCAGGCTGGACTGTTGAGCCTCGTCTTGTACAGTCAGACATGCTGGTAACCGCCACAACTTCACAAGGCTGCTGTGTGACCCAGTAAAGCCACAGGGCCCCAGGCAGCTCAAAAAAACACCAAACAACCAGAAATACAGACAACACAGAGCAACAGGGTCCAAACCTGCTGTATGGCATGGATGATGTTCACTATAGGAGGAGACAAATTGATGCTGCACGGCGCAAAAATAGTGAAGAGGCAGATGTGACATTGGTTCTATTTTCACTTGCATCTATTGGCAGTGAAGGCATATTATGAAATACAGTCTTCATCCAATGCTCTGCGTGTGAACAGCAGATTCCATGGCTGCAGCTTTTTCTGTCTGCCTTCCCCACATGCTCTTAACAACACTCTTAACACCTACAATTATATATTTATATAAATATATATATATATATTTAAAAACGGTTGGAACAAAATTACTTACATCTTGCGTCAGTCTGTAAAAAGCTGAACATCATGGCACTTGCTTTTAGTGATGGCTGCAGTTTCCCAGAGGTGTCCCCTGCAAAGATGACGGATGAGAGCAGCTTCTGCTTGAGACCCGTCTCTTGAACTTGTGCATCTTCCAGGGGAAGGTGGCAGAACATCTTGTCTGTTTGGTCCTGAAAAGACAATAAGAGATAACAAATAATAAATTGAGTGGTGTAGTAGCTGGAAAGTCTTTCAAATAAGCCATGACAGCCTACAATAAAACCTCTAAAAGCAGTTACAGGACCAATGGGTTACTATAAAGAACCGTAAGAGGGAAAAGGGAAGAAAATCCCTGCAAAAATAACATTTAATTTTGAGTGTACAAAATGTTCAAAGCAGTAACTTTAAACTTTAGTCGCAGTTTACTCCTTCAATAAGAGGCTCTGTTGCTCGTGCTTTCAATCAAAAGTCTCAAAGTGCCCCCTAGTGGCTCTTCTCTGTCTCTGCTCTTAATAAGAACTGCAGAACATTTGACCTTATAACAAGGCTTTCTGTGGTTCACTGTGCTAATTAAGAGGGCAATTTCGACATAGAATCACAGGATAACACTCAAGAGTCTTACACAGTTGGAGGGTATAAGCTGTTTTCTAACAAACCGCTAAGTGTCTGTGAAGGTAAACTGACTTCATAATACCAAGATGCAGAACAGTCAGACAGGAGCAATTGTATTCACCATATGATGTATGAACCTATAATCATATAAAAATAATAAAAATGATATTTATGGCATTACTCTAGTGAAAATGTTATTACAATCATAAATTACTGATCTCAGCAGGTAAATCATCTTTAGGCTTCAGCAGAGGGGGTGGACGAATAGTTTAATATCAAATGGGGTCTTATATTTAATGCTTGTGTATTTTCTTAACTCACTTTTCCATATTACTGCAGCACAGACTGGTCATTAAATACCTTTACAGCTTTTGAATGACAGTTCACAACCACAATTTACACAAGCCTTTTCCCTATGAACATAAAATCCAAGTGTCTCCATTTGTACTGTTGTATTTGGAGCCAAATTGAGCACAAGGAAAAAGATGGACAGTCTGCGTAGAACAGCTTCCAACGACGTAGCTGATTGATCATATACCCTGTCTCGCCATCCCTCCATTACTCCTTCCCACAACACAACCTGGCACCTTGGCCCACAGGCTGGCCCTGAAGGAAAACAATTATCGGAGAAGCGGAACAACAATACCCAGAAAAACATCTGCTTGTGCCGGCTGGGGCCACTGACATGCCTGACTGTGTGTCCCTGCTGGCTTACACAGAGGACACATGCCTGTCTGGATATGCTGAGAGGCCTGAGAGTACAGGGCCCAGTCTCCTGCTCCTCCACCTGCCTCTCTGACTGCATGTCTGCCCGCTCTGGCAGAGGCAGTTCGGCCGTAACAGACGAGGATCCGCCTGTCAGAGCAGTTGTTCGATTGGGGGAATTCTTTCATTCTGCTTGGGTGACATGATTATCGAATATGGTGTCTAAGTTGAGGCAGAAAGGAAAGCAATAAAGATGGCACAATAGACCAACACCCATATGATTTCTCCTCATGTTATAACTCAGCCCAGCAGATGGGGACGATCCCTCTTTGGGGTAAACACTGTACACAATAATCCAATTAATCAATAATCTTAACAGTAACATTAATCTTAAAACAATAATCCAAAGAGCATAAAATGTTGTTATATAAACCTATAAAAATACTTATTGGAGTTTTGGCACCTCTTGGAGTCCAATCATGTCTTCCCAACACTATGAAAAAATAGGACCACAAAACAGCTACATGACCCAGGATCAAATTAATCTGAAAAAGGTTTGTTTTTGTGGGTATTACAATTTCTTTACATTTCCAAACCAGTGAAGTTGAAACATGCCTCAGTTTACTCAGTGTTTCTTGAGTTTATGTTGCCACCTTGTGGCCATTATTAAGGCTTACTGGAGTTATCGACAGTAATTCTTTCTCAATTGTTTTCAAACCTCTGGGGTTGGAATTCCCCCAAGGGATACCAAGATGAATCAAAGGGGTGTATACGTCTATTTTAAATACTAATATAATGCAAACTGCTGAAACAAACTGATGTGTTCATAATATGTGATATAGGCCTACCTTTGTGATCATGGAAAAATGACACCCACATAGGTTACACTATTATAATTAACTTCAAAAGTTACATTATGGAAAATGATTGTCCATGAGCATGGGCTTATTTTGCCACAGCACAAAGTACGTTCTCAAAGTTGTGTTTAGTGATTACTTTCAGCTGCTACTAGATTAGTTTAATTTTGAAGCACAATATTAACACTATAGGTTAAATTTAAACTACCTCTTCACTCAGCAATTGCACTGCCTGTTCATCTAGCTGGCCTGGGTTAACCTCACCTCCAACAGGATAGGGTGACTCCTCCCATGGTAGTGGAGCTTTGGCTGCTTTCAGTAGCTGTGGGGAAAAATAAAACAAAGATAGGTCTTTTAGCAGTCTACTTAGATGTGCAATGTTTCACTTTCACAATGAACTAACTTAATTTAAATCTGTAATTGTGTTATAGTGTAGGCTAATATACAAATTGCAATGATGTCCGTTTTGTTTTACACAATTGGTCAAAGCAGCTATAGAATATAGGCATTTTCCCTCCAAATACACATTTAAATGTAAAAAAAAAGTATGATACAGAATAACATTAAAATGTAAACCTTGTTGTTCTAGAGATGCTTATGCCACCTAGTTCCTCTCTAACAGTAAACACGTTTGCAGCACAGGAATTTTGTTATTCAATGTAGAGGTGTCAACAAGTAATAGGCCTATAGGGTTCGTACAAAACTTTGTTCATGGTGAATTTCAAGACAATGACATATTGTATATTTTCCTGAGTGTAGAGACAGGCTGTTTTAAACTGATAGTAAGTGAAGGTAAAAACAACAACAACAAAAAACCCCAGTTGCAATTGATTAAAAACTTCTTGCCACTTGGTTACAGGATATTTCCAGGTGCACCTGAAGGCACCACTTTTGACACGGGCTCGGTGTAACCGGGAGGAGGGTTTGTTTGGTGACAGCTCGCGGGGACACGCCCGCCGTGACAGCAGCAGCGGCGGTGGCTGGTTGTGCAGCTTTGGCACCGTTTACTGCCTTCTCTTCGGTAGTGAATGAAGTGTCTTTTATTCTCTCCACCGGTTTTTGACGGAATAACTTCTCATACAACTAAATGAACCGGCTGCGTTTTGTTCTGCCCCAGACTCTCGTGGCTTTCCGCGTCACAGCTCCCACAGAGATGTAAAGCAAGTTGCACTACCGCATCTTCCTCTTGATATGCTTCTGACATAGCGAGGAGCCCGAGAAGTGATAGAGGTATTTCCTCACTCTTTTGCGACTTGTTTGTAATAGTGAGCCACCACGCTGTTCAGGTACCGTAATAGCACGGACAATTTGATAAAAGCCCCGTTTCCGAAGTTGCTCGAATCCTGACCGGGATGACATGAGTTCGTAGAGTTGTTTTTACCTGTGTTAAGGAAAATGTCCAACGACCGGTGTCTGCAGCTGTAGCTTGGAGGCAGAGCAGGCGGATGCTCATCAGCAGCTCAGGAAGGAGCCAACTTCTGAACGTTAAGCAACATTCGTCACAAAATTACCTGCTAGGTAACTAGCGATAGTAAATATTCTTATATGTTTTTATTATATGGCTCTTAAAATATGTCAGAATTAGCCTGTATTTGTCTAAATAGTAGCTTTAGCTTTCTGCCAATTAGGTGCTAATATCTGCTGGAACGCGAACCAACACCGTAGGCCTACGTCACTGGGGGGTTAATTAACTCGGGCCAACAGGTGTGTTTACCTGTGAGGTTAAGGCGCCAAGTCCTGCCTGGCTGTTGTATTGAAATGTCTACTAAAAGGTCCTTCAGGACATGTATTTATGGGACAGCTCATCTCAGTTGAGAGAACCGCTAACTGACCTCATAACTTATTGATGGCCCCAGAATTCAAAATGACATCAGTCACGGATGATTCCAGAGGGATAGTTGTTTACTTGTCCTCTGGACAAGGTGACTTTTCTCTCTTTCATGCCCTTGCTATGTGCGTAATGCAATAAAACTCATAATCTTTACTATGGGAATCATTTTTAATCCTGCTCTAAAGGTCCATGCTCCTTGGTTTCCCCTTTCTCATTTAATCAGTTTTACTTTTAAACTCTTGAATAGGTTTTTTTTGAACACCCAGCCAGCCCCCTGGGTTACTCAACAGTAACCCTGCCTGAGAATGAGGTCTTATAGCGTGTCTTACACATTGTTAGAAAATAAACAAGATGTTGATGTTAATCATTCCTAACATGTTCAGTCAGTTCAACAGATTCTGGGTTAAGATATAAAGGCTATGTATTGGCAACCACAGATTTCACAGCTGACATTTTGACTGTCATGGCATAAATAGCACAGGTGAATCACGTTTTTGTTAATGATGGCTCAGTTCCATGAAGAGTCCCAGTCACCCATGACGGTGAACTAGCATGCAAAATACCAGAACCCTGAATTTGGCTCGACTTATTTACCACACCTTTGCTTTTCCTAGTAGACTATGACTCGTGAAAATATCTGTGTGAATTCGATCAGTACTTTTTAAATACATTATATTCCTGTCTAAAGTGCTAACTTTCCCATGTAAGTAAAGGGAGCCTCATTTATTAAAAGAAAGGCATGTCGCTTTCCCACAGTTAGTTGTTTCAATAATTGATGACTCATGATGCAGGAGTTATTGATCAGCAGATTTCTTTTGATGTTTTTGCTTGATTTTTTTTATGGAAATGTTGGGTTTGATAAGAAAATGTTGGATTTTATGAACATTTGCAGTGTTGGATTTCTAAATATTTGAAGACAAAGAAAAAAAATCCAGCAGCTGTTTCTGATTATTTTTGATCTGTTTATTTTTTCCCGCCTTGGTCTTGAAATAAAGATGTAGTTTTTATTATAAGGGACTGAAGCCCTGGATGTATTCTGTATTATAATTTAAAAACAAAGGAAAAATGCAAATAATGTTTGTTGTATGTAAACAGTAAGCTATATATAAACACATTTTCATAATGATCTTTTATCGTAGTCATCTCTGGCTTGATGTAATCTCTAATCTAACTCACTGCTTTAAAGTTTACTTACTTTCTGTCTTAATATCATTATTAACAGAGCTTTTATTTATATTCACGTGGATGGTTTTAAGAACTAGATTGCTCACTAGTGAAAAATGGTGAGTGGTTTTTATGAGACCTAAATGTAGGACAAGTGTGCGTCTGAACAACAATGCTTTATATTACATTCTGTTAGGTATCTATTTTCTCTTCCAGTTTCTGATAATGTTCAGACAGTATTTTCTCTCTCCTCTTGCACGCAGTAGTACATCAGTAAATGCTATAGCCATTAAGCAAGTACACTGTGTGCGTTTTCATGAGGTGGTTTTAAGGAAAAACTATTGAATTCTTTGTGTGCAGGCACATTAATTCTTCTCCATCTTGCTCTTCCTTATCCAGGCACAGCAGAGGAAGATGGAGGTCCAGAGTGGTCTTCAGGAGCTGGAGCCTTGCCCTCTGGGCTCTCCTCCGCCAGAGGCCAATCAGCAGAATGAACTGGACGACCAACAGACGGATACCTGCAGCAGGCCTTCCGCTGACAACCTCAGCAGGGATGGGCAGTTAGCAAGCCAGAGAGACGACAAAAAGGTTAGTTAGAGAACCTACATGTTGCAACCACAGCTGCTGCTGTGTGTGTTCGTGTCAGGGTGTGTCTACATGTTTGTGCTGAGTGATGAGATCCTGTCCGTTGAGCTCAGCTGGGTGATATTTCCCATACGTTGACACAGAAAGGCTCTTTGTGTTGTCTTTTGGAGTGCTGAAAGTAGAGTTGCACTGGAGTTTACATGTTTTGTGGTGTTCTAAAAATTGATGAGTGCAGAGATATGTGGGTAAGCTACTGTAGCAGTTGAAGGACTATCTTTAGAGTCTTTGCAAGATAAAGTGAAACTATAGGTAGCCTACATTTGGTTGTGGCTTCAGTGGTTTTAAAGGAAGTAAGTCATTTTTTGCGATTCTGCCACGCTAAGCATACCTCGAAGCACATACTACAAAACCACATCTATGATATTTAGATGAAGAAGGGCTTATTATGACATAAATTAGCTAATGCAGTCTTCACATGGGAGCGCTGATTCTTAAGAACATTAACCTTGTGGCATCCTGGAGCCCTCTTCACGTCCAAAGAGTGACAGTAAAATCCTCACTGGCTCTCATCCATCTCAGGAAAGTCAATCATGCTTCTCTGGCAGGAGCCTGAACCTCTTTCTGTCAATCAGCCTGAGAGGCTCTATAGGCTTCGGAGCGGAGAGGAGATAGCAGCAGAATAAACAGCACAGATATACGAAAACATTCACTTGATGATGGGACTGAATGCTGCTGGCAGCTGTGAATGGGATGCTTGTCATGGCTTGCTGTATCAATTTTGAGTCCTTTAGAGCAAACAGTAACACGTAACCCTTTAGGGGCTTCATCTTGGCGGTGAACAGGGACTTTCTTTAGTATTAAAATCAACACTCTTGAAAATGTAAAACAATATAATTGTTTTAGTTATGGAATCTTTCAAAGCAGGATGGCAAGGGATGTAATGTTATTAGAATATCTTCAATCCTACTGATTTTATCTACTCTTTAGACCTTTTTACTCAATCTGCAGAATTATTTTCCTCAGGTTATGTTAAAGCGGCCCACCTTAATACATATGTCCTCACAAAGAAAATGTTCTGTATTTTGGTCATGCCAGATATCTCATTTGTACCAACGACTATTTTGATAGTGGAGTAGTCATCAATTATTGAACTCTGTATCAACTGATCGGATAATGTTTTGCACAATCACTTAATGGATCTTCTTTAGCAGTCTTTAAATTTAACATTACTCTTTCAAACTCAAAATATGCCATTCAAAATCTAAATTCAAGCCATATTTTTGTCTTGGCTGTAAACTTAACTAGTGTTAATGTAAGACGGATGATTTTGTTTGATTGAGTAGATGGTTACCATAGTAACATGGTAAGAGATGGCTCCACTGTTTAATGAGAGGAGGGGAGGAAGCGGAGGGACTTAAAATGTAAAGGACAGAACAGATCACTGTGTGGCTGTGACTTTGGACTGTGAAGTTGAATGTAAAAGATGATTTTTAAAGAGACGTCCAATGTGCCTTCTTTTCAGATGTCCACACTTTAGAGTACTCCCATGATAAGCAAGCAGTTACTAAGAGTGAGGAGCGAGAAAATGGAGGTCAGAAAGTGTGTGTGTATAAGTTAAGTTATCACGAGCGCAGAGAAATAGTGATCAGTAGCTGTAAGAAGTGGCAGGACGAATGCGTGTGCAACAATAACACCCCGACTCCTCAAGACTCAAATCAGGCTCCTGTGTGTCCACTTGCTGCTGATAGGTTAAGTGACAGGGGTTAGCCCCGAAGTTAGCAACAACTTCTGCATTGGGGCAGACAAATACGTCTCCCCTGTTCTTTCTGACTACGGTCGGGACTCTGAAGCAGCAAAGTTTGACACTTTCATTTGCAGAGTTGATGGTAAAACGCTCACAGAGTTTAGTAGTTTAAGAATGAGGCCTGCTGCATCGGCTGCCGCCGTCAGGCTATGTTTTGTTTACCTGTCCCTTCTAGTTGCTGTTTTGCATATAGGTAACTCTCAGCAGAGATTGTAAGGATGCAAGATGCCTCACTCCTCAGCAACTCCGCGGATTATTATGATGTAAGCTTTTGAGCTTCATCTTAAGTTAACAATGCATTTTCAGCCTGTGGAAACTAGATCTTGAATTGTATAGTAGCCTTTGGCTGCCTTAGATTCAACATTTAGCCATCCACACAGGCAGCCTTAACCTAATTCATCTCATATAGTTATAGTGTTATAGTATCATAGATGAATAAAACCTATATAACCTGCGGTGCATGGTTCAACTATCCTTAACTGTAAAGGAGAACTTAGAGGTTTTTGCCTTTCTCAGACAGTTCATTGAAATCCTATACCTTAGACATCTTGTAAGGAAATTTAATACACACTCTCCTCACTGCTGGAGAAGAGATCGCTTCCTCTCTCTGATGTAATTGGCTCAATGAAACAAGCTCACACACACACACACACACACACACACACACACACACACACACACACACACACACACACACACACACACACACACACACACACACACGCTTTCTGGTTGCATTCACACAATGGGTTCCAACAATTGGCTTTGAAAGTTGTATTGAACCTCAGAGCTACGCTCTTTAAATCCAACATTGACACTAAATGTCTGCTTATATTGTGCACTGATGTGTAAGAGTATCACTTTTTTTATGTACAATGAAAGCTGTTATGATGTTGTTAGTTCCTGCTGCAGAATCTCAAGTACACAGTGTACATGTTGTATCCCGGCATTTTCTTTTCAGTACGGTTGGTGGTGCCACACTGTGAAACAAGTTTTCAAACAAGCTCACAGTGGCAACATCAAACATTGATTTTAATTTTACAGTTATTAGACCGAATTGTTAGACACCACTCAATAATGCACCAACAGGTCAAAGGCCCTGTCGTAAAAGTTTGAGGGTGTTCATGTATGTGAAAGTTATAAGTAACATCTATGTTTTTTTTCTTTCATTTTTTGTATTCCTCCTTAATTTAACTTACAGCAGAGTCAATAACTGCTGAAATGTTGGGAGTCCGTAGGAGTGTAAGCCTGTGTCTGACCAACGGGTTAGCAGACGGGTTCCTACTGCCATGGTGTCATTGATTAGTCTGGAGAGTATATTTATCAAGGTGTCATCGGTGGAAGTGGACCAGTGTTTTGGCCTTGTTAAAGAGTGCTCGCCTCTGGCCTGTCATGCCTTGTTGTTTACAGTGATATATCATGGAGAATGAGGTGGCACAGTCTGATCGGTGGCCTCAGGGTCAGAGATGCTGTGGTACACTGTATGAAGTTCTACAGAGTGGAGTCAGCTCTTGCCTAAAGGTTAAGAATGTCAGGTGGTAAAAATAAACTTGCTCGTCTGAATCTTAAAACTGTCTTTACAATCTGATTAGCCAATAGTTTTGAATACATTTAACCCTCTGTTAGGGCTGGGCAATTAATCAAGTTTCAGTTTTCAATAACAATGTTGGGAAACATCATGAAAAAAAGATAATCAAGATTAAACAATGACTGTGCTGCATGCCACGCTGCACTCGTTTTGTCCAAAAGTTTTGTCATCTTTGTTTCAAAGTGTTTGTTGTTATATTTTGGCCACAAGAGTACATCACCACCACCTCAAAAACGTATTTAATTTACTATAGAGGGAAGCAGGCTCACTAGCTTTTCTCTGAAATTTGAAGCTAATTAGCCTAGGTTTCCCCCAGTAGCACTGGTTCTTCTGGACAGCACAGACTCTTTAGGGACCAGCCCTTGGATTTCCATGTTTTTCCATGGTAAAACTCTTCTCAGTTGAGCTGAGTCTTGCCAACTTGGAACTGTGTTGCCCGCAACTTTTAGGGCGTAGTTTTCAAGGAATTTGGAATAAATACAAGATACTTGTCACATAATGAAAAGATAAGCTTTCAGTGAAAGACCTCTCATCCAAATGATGCCCCTATGCCCAACTAATAAGTTAAATAACCTACCACATGGCCCTTAGTTAACACCACAACACAAATATAATTGCCACTCCACAGATCAAGGCTCTGTTTATGGGAGCTAGCCAGTGGTGACAAAGCTGATTACCGACCCTGCATGGGCCCTATTGACTCATCCAACCCATCTATGTAGACCGATGGGCAGCAAGACCTTAGACATCAACGAGGTTGTCAAGTGGGAACCTGCCTTCACCGGTGTTTCATCTATTAGTTCCACGACACCTTGGGAAGGCTCCACAGTCAGCTCTGGTGTCCCAGAGCCATCCCCTCTGTGCTAGCTCTCACTGCCCATAATACCCAGGTGAAAAGAGAAAAAGGAAAAAAAACAGAAAGGAGTCTGTAGAACGATGTTAGAAAGAGAGCAGGGAAGGCAGAGCCGGGGCGAGAAGTCTGTTTGGGCCCACCAACTGGGTTGGGCTGTTGGTGGAGTCATACACTGAACATTTTATCTAGAGAAAAACAGTGCTAAGATCATTTCATTGTGTGTTAGGAAGAGGGAACATGGATCTGATTCCCTGTGTTTTGTTCCGAAAAAGATAAAAGGAGAGGGTCTAGTTAGCGCTAGCCCTCTCTCCTCCAATGCTCCATTTGTGGTGAAGGCCAAAAACTAGACCTTCAAAACTGTCAGCATCTCGATAAGTTGAAGAATAACCAAAGAACGTGGGAGTACTCGGATCAAGGGTGGGGCCAAAAAAACAAGTTTCCACTCACTGTCATATCGCCTATTAAAGACTACATCAGTCCAAACCAATGAATGAGGGGCTATTACTGCATAAAAAACGAAAAACATATTTCTATCTTGAAACATCTACATTTTGAAGTGCTAGTTCAAAGAAACAGACAAGCTCTGCCTTAAAGAAGCCTTTTTTTTTTTTTAAAGAATAGAGTAGATCTGGTGGAGTTTTTCTTTCATCGGCTGAGCGGGTCTTAAAAGCTGACCCTGCATTTTAACCACAACCCCTGTCTCCTCGCTGTACTCTTGACCTCTGGGTCTATTCATGACACTAATCGAAGTGCTGTACACGACCTTTAAAACACCCCAAGGGATTATTTTTGGTAGCATCCTTCAGTGCAATAGCCTTGGTGTGTGCTCATTATGGTGCAATTAGTTTTGTTGAGATCTCAAAGCATCAGCAGACCACCACAGATGATGAGCTACAGCAGTGATTTGAAGTGTTGCACTAATTGGAGTCATAACAACCTACTGCCCTTTACTCATTACCTGCACTGGAAGCAGAAATAAGTCAGCAAGCACAGAGCCTATAGCTTCACATAGGAGTTAGCTCGCTGATCCGGCAGTTTTTATAATTGCTCTCTATTTTAAGAGCTTATGTGAGTGAGTTTATGTCTGTGCTTGTGCACAATACTTCTACACTTTTCCCCCATCTCTCATATGTATGTAAAAGACCGATCTTTTTTCCCGCTGTGATATTTTGTGTTGTCTAACCATTAGAAATGAGTCATTGGAGATTGGGCTTTTATGCGCGGAGAGGAATAGTTGCACCAGTCATTATTGCAGTTATTTGATTACACAAATGAGAAACATTCAGGAAGAGAGGCAGCAAATTATATTAAATTATTCTGAATGAAATATTTGTGTACACTTCCAAATGAGGGATCACAGAATTAAAATCTGGCAGATGATTGAATTTCGTGTTTGTTAACCAATAAAATCAACTTGCGTGAGCCGCAGTCCTGTAAGTGGAACTTTTGGTGACTTTGGGATGACTTGTCATCCAGATGCTCTCTTGAGTTTTCACCTAATGGATTCTCCCTCATCATGACTTTTAGGATTACTGGAATAGCAGATGGCTGCTTTCCTTGCTAGGCAATTTGGCTACAGTAACAGTGTGACAGGTTGAGATGTGATTCACTCTGACTACTTTTTTTTTCTTCTTTTTTGAACAGCATCAGGTGTGTTGTCTGTAAACTCTCATAATTGACAGCAGCAGTTAAACTGGTAGATAATATATACTATACAAAAACGTGTTAAAGGTGAAGTTTTGTCTCCTCTGTTAGCTTTGCTGGAGTGAGCAGAGTGCATTGAGTTGAGGTAAATACGGACAGACATCCTGAACACCACCTCCACAGCCCCCCTCGTCCTCCACTCCACAGATTACCTCTGTGCGAGCTAGCAGGGCTCGGATAATTACCTTGTGTTATTTCTCCTCCCACACTTTGCTTTTGAAGTTGTGGCTGCCTGGCTGCCTCAGCTCTAATAGCATCCCGGCATGCCATCGATCCCTCACCCATCCGCCGGATATGAAGGGGTAGTGAAGGTGGGCTGATGGGTCGTGGAGGGGAGCAACCCAGGAGTCTGCACAGAGCATCTGCAAGACTCCTAAAGCACAGCTAAATCAATATTCCAGTTTACCTGAAACAGCACAGTGCAGGTTACTGTAATGTGCACATGAAACATATCATACAGTTTCACTGTGAGAAGTATAGTAGACAGTTAACAGACAGTAGAAAGAGATTATCCTTTAGATTATTCTTTATCCTAAAATACACATGTGTATGCAGGATCATCAAAGAGATAAGACTTATTGCTTCATCCGCAGGGGCTCCCAAAATGGACAGAATGAGCTTTTTCTCATAGCTTCATTAAGCTGCAGATTAAAAAGTGCTCTTTGCAGAAAGGCTATTTGGATGGTAACTGGCACCAGACTTCACTGCAACAATTTAAACATGCATTAACCAAATGATTGCCTGTCTTTGTGTGTGTGGCATGTTCAACATGTTGGTTAAAAACTTAAAACTAAACAATGAAAACAATGTCCTTGCTTTTACAGTATATGTCCAGAAGTTGTAGTCTAATTGTTTTGGATACACTGTGATGTCTTCACAGGCCTATGTTTAAATAAATCAAATACTGCTGAACTGCTGCATTTTACAGACAACCAATATATATATGCACAAAGCTAAATCCTATTTTTGAACACATTTTAACAGACACTTCTATGACACTTCTGCAGAGTGCTTATTTTACAAAGCTCTTAACAAGCACTACACTAAAATAAAAGTCCAAAAGTCAAGGTGTTAGAGCATTTAGGCACCCAATGTGCAAAAGCCTTGTTGTTTGATAGTAGATAAACTTAGAACTTGGGCGTTTGTCACTGTTCACTTAGTATTCCTATCAGGTGAGGTGAGGTGAAATATACAGTCTCTGGAGTGTACAGAGCAGGAAGTAATTGGGTTAGCGCCTAGTTTGGTGACCAAGATCAGGCATTAGTCCATGATCTCGTGTATTAGGGACAGATTATCATTAGTGAGAAGGTGCAAAAAGTATTGCACTTTTTAAAACTAATCCTTAGCTCCATTTGTGATCACTGAATGGATGCATACTGCAAAGCTTTCCAGGCAAATGCGGACCTCAAATAATATTATTTAAATGCAAACAGATACTCTGCACTCTGCACTCTGCTACATTTTGTTAAGTAACAGCAATAGGCAGTTAGTAAGTATGTCTCATGTGTTTTATGGCCGGCTTTAGTTATTTGTAGAGACATTATTCATGTTCCTGGCTGCTATTTTAGACCATTGGCTCTTTAATGTGTCAAATAAAAGAAGAGAGGATGATCAAGCATGTCAAATGTGCATTAAGACACAGCCACTTTTGGTTGGTCTATTTATCTCTCATTTGTGCATTTTTTTTGTTTTCTTTAAAGCAAACTCTTAGTTTAAACACAAATGAAACATTAGTGCTACACACACACACACACACACACACACACACACACACCCACACCCACACACACACACACACACACACACACACACACACACACACACACACACACACACACACACACACTCTGAGACACACTACCAGCAGATCAAAGGGACCTTATTAGCTGCTGTCACAACACATTTATCCCTCATCTGTTTCTGGGAACTGTCGCTTCCAGAGGTTGCTCTCTTCTGCAATGTTGCAAACTGTGTTTTTCATTCTCTCTAATAGAGAGCAATGGTATGGGCCCCTGCCATCTCTATCTGTGGCCCTGTCCAAACAGGGGCGATTTGGGCACAAAAATAGCCCTGCTGTCAGCTTGCCTTAGTTTCTGGGCCTGCTGAGAGTCAGTTAAGGGGATCAGTGCTTGCTGGAGTGTTCGGCTCTGTGGTAAGACACGGTGCTGGTGACACATTGCTTTGATGGGATCACAGCGAGCTCCTAATCCCCCCTCCAAACAGATGACCTAAGGGGCTCATTGGACTCAGCAGAGTCACCAATCATGACTCCAGTCCTGCCTGACTTCAACATCCTACCCAGTTGACCTTTACTCCCACAGAATGGCATTTAGACAACGTTCAGTGTTTTGGTTGACATGTGTTCAGTATCTTTGTCTCTGGAAAGATGTTACTCTCAAGATTTGTAGTGCAGGTTACCTTAGATTTTCTTTTAAAACAATCACTTATTCTTTTTTTTATTATTCTGCCCTGCATCACAACAAACGTTTAGAGAAAGTTTAGACAATATGAGAGCAAGTCTAGACAATATTCACTTTTATTAACAGAGACCCAACAGCTACCCATAATGAGCAAGCACTTGGCACCAGAGGCAAAACTTTCTTCCAAAGCTGGCCACACACTAGACTATTTTAGGCCTGATTTTGGGCACAATTTGCCCCGCCCCACAAACGGGGGGCGTGGCCAAATTCTAGGCTTGTTTTATATGATTTTTTGTCAAAAGAATCAAGTCTGGAATAGTAAATTATCAAAGATGTTTGATATTTAGGATTCCAGGTCAGACTGCCCTTCGACGGAATACCTGCAGCAGCCAATGAGAGCGAGCAGACTTGGAAGCGTCACCAACCGGATGTTGCGTTCTCTGACAACTGACCCTTAGCTTGCACTGCAAATTGTAAAAAGCTGCGCATAATCCGTCTTCTCAGCCAGGATTTCATTCGTATTGTTTTTGTGATTTTCTGTTTTTCTTTTCAAAACAGAACACACGACAGGAAAGCAAGCTAACAATGCCGATCGTCCTCCATATTTGTTTTTCTTCTGAAGTCCCCTTTGATCACACGAGTTTCTGTGATATCCCGTGCGGTGAAATCTTACTACAAACTGCAGGTGGCTGGTCTCCTGGTCTGGCTGAGTCGTCTAGTGGGTGCCTTCTGAAGATTGTAATATAAAAAATCGGTTGAAACTGTCCTTATTTCTGTGGTCTTCCACGTTTATAAAATCGGTTAAGATTTGTAAATCATCTAAAGTGCAGCCAGCTTTACAGGCAGAATCACTGAGTAAAGGATTTAATCATTTAATGTTGGCTTGCTAGTTGTCACTAGAATTACTAGATAATATTGTTTTCATTGATTTCGGCTAGCAATGCCTGTCAAATGTTTTGTGTAAGCTGTAACACAGCAACCCACCACTATCTGAGGCTGGAGCTCTGGTTAATAGCTACTGCCATACTTCTATAAAGCTCTACGACCAGGATGTAAACCAGCAGCGGACTGCATCCCGTAGCACGGAGTGGTTGGGCAGCCACGATTTAGCAATGTTTATCCGCAGATGCAGTGATCTCGTGTTTAGCCATGTCAAACAAATTGTGATTATTTTGACCGTTTTCTAGGTGTTTTCTTAACTGACCTCCTCGTACCATATCCTATCCCTCGTCTACTCAGATCATCTAATCTTGGCCTTCTTTCCATCCCCCGCTCTAATTACAAAACAAAAGGTGATCATGCCTTCGCTGTCTTAGCCCCCACTCTTTGGAATCAACTCCAACAAACCTTCAGATCAGCAGAATCTTTGGACATTTTCAAGAAGCATCTAAAAACTCACCTGTATAGATAAGCCTTCATGTAACCTGACAACCCCTCCTTGTGCCTACTTTTTTGCGTGTGTCTTTGTGCGTATGTTTTCCTGTTATTAATTTTGCCTTGTTCGTCTTTTGTGATCTATTTATGTTTCATCTCTCTCACTGTACAACTTGTTTGATTGTTTCCATATGTGAAGCACCTTGTAACCAAGTGTTTTAAAAGTGCTATATAAATAAAGACTTACTTACTTACTTAACTAGTGGTTTATTTTGTATTTTAGTTGGCATTGAATCAACTAGGAAATGAGTTGTGAGTAACATCCCTAGTAGAACCAGCTCTTTGGTGGACAGCCATCTTCCCTGCTCTGCCTTAGTAGTAAAATAGGTGAGGCAGAAAGAGAGAGACTGCAACAAAAATAACACAGGATAATATACGTATAGTATATTAGCAATAACAACTATCTCTCAGATAAAATGATTGACTGATAATAATTGTAGTGTGAATATGCATTGAATGAGTGAGGATTGTTCGGTTGACTAAAGTCATGTTGTTGTTCTGTTCCTGATATGCGAGACGTTTTTGTGTACATAAAGGCAGTCTTCTTCCTGAGAAATGTTGAAACCTTAAACCAGATAATAAAAACACTAATGCTGTTGTGCTTTTATTTGGTTCATAATGAAATGTTTGTTGGACGTGTGACGTGATTTGCAGGCCAGCAATTTGGCATGGGAACATAAGCATGAGAACACCCTGTTTAGGAGGCCATCTGGTAAATCCTTTGCACTGATTAAAAAAAAAAAAAATCAGCCCTTTGCATTTTGAGTTTTTTAATGAATTGTGCACCCTGTTGATGTTTGCTGTGTGCACTGTGTAGAGGCATGTGTGTTGTTCAAAGTTAGTGTGTGACTCAGTGTCGAGGCTGGGAACTGTTCACTATATGTGTTTGTGATGACTTGGCAGCAGAGGAAAGGTCAAGGAAGACGTGCAGAATTGCCAAATGTGCTACATTAGCAGTAGTCTAACCTAGTTTACACAGGAAGGAATATTTTGACTTTTATATGATGCCAGAAAATGTCTTTTTTTTTAATGATCTCATTTCTGGAAGTGGATTATACTTCATGTGCTCTTAAAGTCATGAAACAATTCTTAAATTAGTTCAATCTAAAACTTGAGTTTTAACAGTGTGAGGAAGAATCCGCACTCTATTAGCATGTTATTGTTTTAAGTGATCCACTAAAAAGAGTAAAAAAAAAAGAATGGAAATCTGGTTAAACGAAACCATCCGGCATTACTGTTCTTTATGGTCATCCTATTTCTTTATAAGTGCTCTCTGTTGTTTCTCATGCTGAAGGCAAATGCACTATTGTAAAAACATGTGCATCTTATTGTCTTTTTTATTTAGTGCATACTTTTAACAAAGTAATGCAATCTTTAGGATCTGTATTGTGCCAAATATGCCAAATAATATTTAAACATGGCAATGTTTTTTATTATTTAGCTTTAAAAAAAGATCAGGTTAAAGAACTTAAAAGGAGCTTTTACGACCAATTGCACACTGCTGGAACAAAGAGAGACGGAGACCGCTTGGCTTAATTTCTTATTAGTCATGCTACTAAACTGCTCGTACTTTTGATTTGCCTTAAAAATACACATTGTTTCATTTCCTCCACTTGGTGTTTGGTTCCTAGTTCGATTTAAATCCAATTTGTGTAGAAAGCAGAGGCAGACTCAGTAACTGCAGTTATTGCATTTTCCTTTGATTTTCTCTTGCATTTGGTACCGAACTGTTTGTGTACTCTGTATTGTGTTTGTGACATTGCACAGACATTTCACATAAACTTATACCATATAAAAGTCTACAAAGCCTGGATAGTTCTGCAGTAGACAACAGACACACTAAATAACATTCAACCTCAATGACCTGTCTAGTCATTGTTAAATGATAATTACTCACCACAGTGTTGTCACACTGACTCTGAAAGTATGAAATGTCCTGACACAGAATAATGGTATTTTTCAGGCCATCTTCGTGACAAAGACCTTCACATGGGAGTATGACCTCAGCTCGGTTCTGTCTGCTCTGACAGATGCCACGCTGTTTAGTCATGACACACACACTCAAATATTTCCATTTGGACAATCTGTTTCCACTTGGAAATGTGGTTTGATTAGATATAATCAAGCCCTCAGCATCAATATTTCCTAGTGTTTAGATGAGACTTGGCTTGCAGTCCGAAAAAAAGATCATGAAGATATCCCACACATATTAAAAACTGAAAAGAAACCAAATATTGAACATGTTATTTATTGAATCTGTCCTATAATTTTATAACAACATAAACAGGGTGTAATGATTGGAAACAAATGGCTGCAACGTTACTGATGTTATCTGAATAGTTTCACATAGTCCGTCAAGAAACTGTTCCGAAAATGAGAATAAAAGAAGACAAACATAAAACAACAGCAGTGACGATGTTTCCTCTTTAGACCTAGTGGGGTTTATGTGTTTGATTATTATCTGAAATCAGCGGGGCATCTGAACACACTCTTCTAAGTAACAATAGTTTTTCTTTGTGAACAGAAACCACATCAGTGTGTGGCAGGGTATCACATCGCCAAGAGAACTGCACTGCAGATGTTGTTTTTGTTGCCTCGTTTAAATCAATATCTAATAAAAGAATCTGTTTTGAATCTATTAAGTGTTTTATTTACCATTGAACTAATCCTTACTTTTTATAACCCAGACATTTTTAGAAAATAAACGTCATCCTGTGTCCATCTGTATCCAACCACAAATTCATGTGTTTGAATGAGCACTTGAATGTAATCCTGCCTGACAAAAAAAAAGGGCTTTGTGATTGGTCCAAAGTCATGTTACGTTAATTAAGTGTTCCAATGAACAAGAACAAAATGATTATTAACTTCATACAGGTCTTTTACCTATATTCGCTGTAGAAGCTATGCTTTTAATTTAGCTGAATTTGGCAGTGATTACATACTGCAAGAATGCTATTTGTTGGTCCTAGCTTCTTCACGTCCTCATTTGTATAACACCAGTTCATGACAAATGCTATCTCAAGAAACTTAACAAAAGGAGCAGGTCTAGACTGAACTCATTACTGTATTTTTACAAAAAACGATCATTATTCCATCGTGAGCTCAACACTTGGCAACATTTAGCAAAGTAGCAGTGGCAAGAAAGAAACCTGCTTTTTACAAGGCAGAAACATTGAGCTGAACCAAACCTGCTAGTTTGGTTTTGTTGGTAGGTTGTGGATAGCTAGCTAAATGTCTTCACTCACATAGACTCCCCCCAGTCAGGTCTTTTCACTCAAGATATGGTCGTAAATCGTAAGGTGGTATGTAACCATCAATGAATTCAGAACCCTTTTACATTACTAGACAGAGTAACCTGTGGAAGAACAGGATCCCTCTGTTCAGCAGCTTAGTCATAAGGCTTCTGAATATACGTCCTTTGAATGGTGGATGAGTGCTATCTTCATGATTTATCCATGACAATAGTGTTCAAAGAAACACCCAATGTGTATTAGAAAGGAATCCAGGATATTTATGGTCACATGCGGACATTTTGGTTTCTTATGGATGTTTGGAGATTTAGCAACAGCAGTATATTTCCTTTATATGGGCAACAATAAGAAGAAATCCAGTTTGGCAACACTTTTCAATTCCCTAACTTCAAAGCCAGTCTGGAGAGTCCTGGCCAAGAAGGGCACATACATATATTGAGGTATAAAACAAAGATCTTAACACTGTCTGCTGTCTGGGTGGGTGATTTGCTGCTTGGCTGCTCAGCTCCCAGGGGCATCATTCAGGCTCTGTAATCATATGTGCAAACACCTCTATTATAATCCCTTTTCCCTGTAATATATACATTCACACTTAGTTATACTGTGTGACCAGCCCTATTAGTTGCAGCAGTTCGACCACGCCTGTCAACTCATTAACACCAGCAACCGCGATATAAGGCCGTCATTTCAAGGGTGGATAATTGTAAAATACTGTACTGGCTTTAAACTGATTGTAGAAATAAAAAAAGCCAAATGTATCACACTGTGCTGGGCCACAGCTGTGTCATAAAGATATTACTGTTTTAAAAGCTGTTAACAAAGCTGGGCTGTATGTGAGCACACAGGTCAGCTGCCTGTGCCCTGTGATGGTGTGTAAATGAAAGAGTAATAGAGGGTTTCATCACCACTACTAATTACTGAATGACAGTTTTCTCACCAGTGTGTAAGTGTGTGCGTGCATGCCTTTGCCTGTGTGATAGGCCTAATTAGGTAAACTCCCATTACACTTAAAAGTGCATTACTGCTGCTCTTTTGTAAAAGCTATAATTAGAGCGCTGCGGAGAGTGAGTGGTAATTAAGTGATTTCTCAAGTATTATTAGCCTGCTTGTTATATGAGCTTGTTATACTGAAACGGATAGAATACATATTTGACTGGGCTTTGTTAACTTTCGAGATATTTAAGCAGAGAGCTATTACACAGTGAATTAGCAGAGTGTATGGCAATTTATACCTCGTCCTCCGCCCAAGGGGTTTCCTTCTGATAAAATGAAAATATGACCATGGACTATTTCCGGCTTTAAAATTGCAGAAGGCTTGTGTGAGCTAAAAAAAAATTCAATGACAAAATGTCACACACTTTTTGTGTCAGGCTCTCTGTCTGACTTGGCATTTTTCTTGCAAGTGTCATCCAATGCCTAGTGGCAGAAGCATGAGCCCCAGATCCTCTGACTAATCCAGATTGCCCTCTAATCCCGGTGACACTCTCCTCTTGCTGCCATTGACTCCATTATTCGTTTGCACTTTTCAAGCAGTCCCCCCTTTCAAGGCCCCCTACCTTTCTATCGCTGCCCTCTGCATTGTGTTGAATAGTTGCGGACACTGTTATTCAGACCAAGTCATCTGATTGAACAAGATGTATAACATGAGTGCTTATAATCAGTAACACAGCGATTTGGCTTTTGACTTTATCACTCAGCCTCAGTCAGGTGTTTTGATTACTATAACTTAAATGCAGCGTGTCTTATCATTAGTCAGTCATGAATTCAAACCAAAAATCATTGGACATCAGTAAGTCATTTTGTACGTGCAAGCCCATATAACTTATTGTGTAACAGTGTTAACCTTTCCAAAATACAAATTAACGCTGTATAACACAGAATAAGCACTTTGAAGTTGTTCCTACCTCCACGTCATGGTTTCAGATAACACTGGTGTAGCAGTGGAGAACTTAAGAATCTAAATAAGACATGTTAAATTCAAGATCATAAAGTACATTTCTTTTCATTCATTTCATTTCCAAATCAAGACACTGGTAAGAATTGCTTTATGTTTTTAATATTGACTAAAACCTGTTTTGAGATGCAAAATCCTGGAATTTTAAACATGTAATAAAAATGCAATTAATCGCCATTAACTGCTAAAATTCAGAGATTAATCATGGTTTAAAAAATAAAAACATTTGACAGCCTAAGTACAGAGTGATTGTTGAAGGCCTTCCAAATCCATGATCCCCCAAACAGGTGTATTGACATTATTCTATCCCGATAAAGCCTTCACCCAGGTGGGCTGTATGTATGTTTTACAGGTCTCTCTGCTGTTCTTTGGTTTTGCAGTGACAGGTGCTATACTCACTAATCATGTGGTGCCCCCTTTCCTCCCTACATCTTTGTAATAACATTTAACATACTAACATTTCTCCACTCACCTTACCCACAAGCAGATTTAAGTAACACTTATATTGATGTTAATCGCTGTCCTAGGAGACCTTAACAGGCCTTAAGGAGAAAGCTTGGAGACCGGGTCATTGGCACATTTGCACAAGGTTAGCAAATCCCATCGGAAGGGTGCTGAGTTGGATTTAGAGCACGGACTGTTGTGCCAAGAAAGCTGGAGTAGATCCTCTTTATACACTGTTCTGAATTGGCCTATTTTTAGCACACTGCTGGTTTTATTGGATGGCTAGATTTTGTTGCATGCTTGTGCTCTGTGGCTAATCACTTTCATTGTGTTTGGATCTTTTAGCCTTTGTGTTGTGTGTACAGGGTTCAAATTGAAGTGTTAGATCATGCAGCTTTTATCTAATTTTAGATACGTAGCAGCAGAAACAAAAACATGGTGGCAATGTTCAAGAAAATAGAATTGCACAAAAGAATAGAGCTAAAGGGATCAAGAAAAATGATCTATAGAATCTGAAACATACAGAACAAGTGCTGAAATGGTTTTGGACGTTGCTTGTTTGATAATGTCAACAAGTTGCATATTGGTTTAATGATCAAGTTTGCATGTAGCATTTGGTCCACAGAGATGGAACACATGTGCTACATTCAACCAGTGGAAATTGAAATGCTCTTCTAATATGTGCAAGGTAATATTTCATATGGTTAAAGGTGCACTATGGAGATTTGGTGGGGAAATTTAAAAGTTGGATGAGTGAAACAATCCTATGCTATATTTTCTGAACTGAATACACAAACTTTATTCAAAGGAAAAAATGGGTCCCTGGACACTGTTTGGAGCTAAAAAGCTACCAGGAGAGTTACGGTTTCATGTTGCGGGCCCAACACCACAACTTCTCGCGTAGCATTTTATCTTTAAACAGCTTTCCAGGGACCAAATTTTCCTCTGAGGACAGTTTGAGTTTAGAGTTATGAACATATACCACAGAATCTGTACACTTCTCCAACGTTCACATCTCTCTACCAAAACTACATAGTGCACCTTTAATTAAAATACTGTCATTAAGCCACCTTTACTTTGAAGGACAGCTTTCACTTATTTACACATTGACTGCGTAATGGACTTGACTGCTTGATTTAGTATGCTTAATTGTAAAGCCCCAATTCTATTAGAAACTCTTTTTGTAAATAATATATTGAGGAACAGACATAGAACACTTAGTTTCTATTCTACATTTCCATTAAATGAAGAATAATATATGGAAACTTGCTCTTGCTCTGTCCTTGTTTTTGTCACCAAACTCCAATGTATCATTTCACTTTTACTTAAGTATTGTTTGATGGAAAAAAAACTGCATGCCACTTCAGTCCACATTTTGTAGTTTTTATGCAAACTCATATAATCATGTTAAAATAACTCTTAATCCCATTCTGAAAACCATACTCACCAACTTAACTTTTTTAAGTGTTAGCTTAATGTTCTTGCTTGTACTGGTTAGCATAAAAGTTAAGCATCTTTAGGCATGTTAAGGCCGCAATAAAACACCGTACATTACACATGTATGCAAAGCAAGCAATTATGCCAAAAACCAAACTTCAAAATAATTGAAGGTCTGTGTGTAGCTGTTTGATGTAAGCAATGCCTTTATGAATGAGTTTCATTCATTTCACAACTTGTAAAAAGACAATATTTCAACTGACGTGCAGAAACTTCAACCTACTCCCTGAAAAGGCGACAGAACAAACCAAGAAGTTTTTGATGAAGCCAGCACAGAGACTGTGCCTTATTTTTCACCCTAGTTGGGATGTATAGATTTCAGAGATTGAGGATGAGGAGAGACAGAAATTACTTTTTTCTTCAGAGGTGGGACCCAGAATGAATGTCGCGCCTAGGGTTACCAAATCTCATTTAGGAAATTCAGACTTGAAAATACCCTTCCCTCCCCGTGTCTTCTCCGTATTCCCCTCCCATCACCGTTAAAAGGAAGCTTCTCATTTTGCAGAACTGTGGGCCTGGAGGATATGTCACAGAAACCCATGTAACACAGATAGACACACACACTGTCACACACACACACACACACACACACACACACACACACACACACACACACACACACACACACACACACACACACACTGTCACACACACACACACACACACACACACGCACACACACACACACATGGTCACACACACACACACAGTCACACACACACACGCACACACACACGGTCACACACACGGTCACACACACGGTCACACACACTGCATACAGAAGGATGTATCTCAGTTCTACTTTGCAGGCTCTAACTTCATGTCTTGGAGATATTTTGTAACCTCTTGCTTTCTGGATGCATTTGTCTGCTTTTTAATCTCCTGTTAACAGACAATAACAAAAAAGTCTTATCTACTTGTCCATCTTCCAACATTCCTCGCTCTCTTCTAATTTTGGAACATGTTTGTTGCCGAATGAAAGGAGCGTTTTGAGAGATGATCACAGACGTTCCTCCCGAGAGAAATCTTAAGGAGGAAAGTGAGCCCATTCAGAGCGCTGTAGCAGTGGAGAGTGGGACTGATTATGACTCACTCATTGCTGAAATGCTCTGGATGATGTCTGAGTCGGGCGTAAGGGCCAATGTCCGCTGCCATGGTGATGCACAGCCAAATGTAACTGAACTCAGAGAGCAATAGAGATGGAAATGAAATGAGGGAGGCTTAAAAGGGCCTCGAGGCGGCTTCACTATTGTTATGATAAAATTCCCAGAGTAAAAGCTGGCAAGCTATAGGCTCCTGTATGTAGACTGTTAACTCTGAGATCCTCTAATGCTTTAAAGTATACTGTTTCTGTGGAGAGCTTTTGATATTGAAGGATAGATGCATCTAGGCCAAGCAGAGCAAATTCAGGGACAATTCTAAAATAACACATTTTTATGACTCTCCTCCTCAGCAGATCTGTTGGGAAATCTTCTAAAAAAATATTCCTTTTATTTAGCAAAGTTGTCACAAAATATGATAGGCTCTCTGCTCAAATAGGCCAAGGAAATCTGATTTGAGAGTTTCAGTGCAATATGCGGGTACAGAAACTAAAACAGTATATTTTGGGATTGTATCTAGATCAATTCATCCTCAACTAATCTGTAATTGTATTTGTAGCTTGGTGCAACAGAGAACTTTTAAAGTCAGAGCCATATATAGGACAGAATGTCCTACCTTTCTTGATACGTTAAAAGCGGAAAATTCAATTGCAAACACATTTTTTTTAAACTTGAGACAGAAGCCGATAAAGTCAAGTCTGTATTGCAGGCTTCCAAAACCACTTGCCTTTCTCGCTTTGGCACTCAGCTGCAAATGGCTGAAGTCCAGTTTGGCTAGCAAAAAAGGAAAAACGTCGACATTCATTCCAGGGCCTGTCCTGCAGGTGCATCAAGAAGAAGCCCAATATGCTAAATATGGTAGCAAATTATGGAGATTCACGTCCTTATGAAACCAAACGCTCAAATACAAGAGAAGTGTGCAGAAATGTTCCACTCATCCAACTAAGTCTGCTTTATTGTAAAACCTCAGTTTGTTTGCGAGTAAGCAAAGTATCTATCTTGACCATTGACTCAGCTGCACAGTACAGTCAGCAGCAGCAGCAGCAGCAGCAGAGGACAGTGATGTAAGGACAGAGCCATGGAACAGGCCAGCAGATATTAATCCGATGTGCTTGGCTCGGCTCGCTCAGGTTGGCTTTAAGCCAGCCAAAAGAGAAGAGCAGGTCAGATGACAGCACCTGTCCTTGCCAAATTCAGCAGGTACAGCACGGAGTCAGGCACAGATACTTTACACCTCTCTCTCTCTCTCTCTCTCTCTCTCTCTCTCTCTCTCTCTCTCTCTCTCTCTCTCTCTCTCGCTCTCTCTCTCTCTCTCTGTCTTCCTGCCTTTGAGAGTTTATCTTCTTCTGACACTCATTCTCACACGCACAGACTGTATGCAAATACTGATATCAATATTTGACAATGAAAAATCAGATTACACCATATCAGCCATGTTTGCTTTTTAACATGAGCATATATTGTAAAGATTTTTGACAAAGCCTTTTGATCTTAAGGGCTGTGATAGTATGAGGAAAAATACATTGACAGGAAGTTACCTGGCATGACATTATTTCTGCATTAAGACATTCAGTCATTGAATGTTACTGGTTATAAAATCAGGAAAGCAGAAAATCCATGTTGACATTCAAGGTCATGTCTTCGTATCTTTCTTGTATTATTCAAATAAATTATAGAATTGCTAGAAAACCACATTATTACTTTTGAGAATCCTTCACTTCAATCCTTCCTTGAATTCTTTATTGATAATTAGTTCTTGATAAATATGAAATTGTATAAATCAGTAAAAATCTATGAATATTGAAATTCAGATTTTTAGTTATACTAATATGCAAAAATGTCATTGCATTATACATTGCAGTAAATGAGATACCCGTTAATCCGTACACCTGTCCGAGTTTCTGTGATAAGAATATACACACATACAAACACACATACACACTCACACCTAGAGCTGTCTGACCTGAAAGTCAGTGACAGACAGCAGGCATGCAGAGCTGACAGTGCTGACTGAGGTGGATTGTGGAGATCTGCTGCAGACGATTTGTGTCATTCACAAGACAAAGCCCAGACCCTGATTGACAACAATGCAATACAAAAAAAAACATGTTGGAGTTAAAGCTGGTAATCCATATTTAGTCACAAAACTTCTTGCTTTGTGCTTGTAATTCATTCCCTTTATATTCATGTAACTGAGATTTGAAGTACTTGACAAGAGGTTTTAATCAAATGTTAGGAAATATTTGTTATCATTAAGAAGAAACACTACAAACATCCAATTCTTCAGAGAAACACAGCATCCCATATATGTTTTGTTGCCATGGTAACAACTGTAACATACTTCGTGAGCACAGTAAAGGGCCTTTCATATAGGATGCAGCGTCTACGCTTCACTCGCCGGCGGGTCTGGCACAGTGCAGAGGAGGAGCGTGCACATCCGCAAAAATCATTGGCGCAAGCAACAAGGTGACCGAAATGGAGGAGGAGGAGACGAGCAGCAAAGACGAAAAGGGTGTGTCTTCATGAAATCCTTAAGGAACAAAAGGATTTGGGAGAGCAAAGGCTCGTCAAGCGGCTGCAGCTCTCTAACAACCGCTACACAATTCACGACACGCATTTCTGCTCATAAATCTACTTCTTTTTGACATGCTGCTGAACTCTGCCAATTCCTGCACATTATTTACTACTTGGAGGGTTGTGCTTAAACAGCAGCTATAATGATTATTCTTGTTTTCTGGCCTTAGTTAATGCTGTGGCTCACACACAGTTCAGCTGTATCCCAGCAACATTTATGAGCGTTTATGTGAAAATAAGGAGAGAAAAAAGCTAACTTCTGACCCTGCAACACAGCGTAAACACAGGAGTAAACAGTAACTGTAGCCTTAACAAGACCACAGAAGGAGTAGCGTTTAATATCTGTGCTAAAGTGTAATGTTTTGTTTATTCCATTAAGTCTCTATTATATTTATTTGGTTCTGGAGTTTTTCTCAGAGTAATCTGTGCAAACAATCTTTGTGGTTTCTGTTATGCTAAACATAGTTTCCTTGCTTAGCACTGCTAGCCATATGCTGATCATTCATGCAGAAACATTAAAAGTGTGTTTTCTTACACACGCAAACACCTTCATGTGGTGGGGATTTCATCTCAACCAGTGACAATGACATCATTATTTTGTCAGAGAAAACATCTTTCTACCAAACTGACTTGCGACTGGTGAGTTGAGCTTTTCTCTCTTGAGTTCCATCCTGCAGGTTTCACACCTTCAGGAGGATGCTCACTTTTCAAAATTAGTAGATCCTTTTCTTCTGATTAATTTTATTCAAAGTAAATGTGTGAGTTTACAATCGTGTGTTCGAGAGAGTGTGTGTGTGTCAACAGGCTTTGGTGGCCTGTTGAACCACTTAAAGGATTCTATTTAACGGGTCAGCCGAGCAATTAATCAAGGGTTTAATTGGAATCCCGAGTGGAGTGACATGATTTATGCAAATGAGGTAATTAATATGCAAGCCTGCATTTGATGCTCAAATTAAAATGGCTCATCCGCCAGCGAAGGCTAGCACTTTCATTACGCTAAATTAGAGTGCGATAATAACTCCAAATACACATATTTATTTTCCACAGACTTTCAGATAGGACATGCCCACAGCAAAGAAATTATGAAAAGGCACAAAGGGGGAAGTTCTTACATGCAAGACAGTCAGGAGGAGGCAATGCTAACGCTGTTCATTTTAGCTCATTAGAAGCCGACTGCTGTCTGCAGGGCATCGCTTTTAATTGGATCACCAAGCAATTCAAACCACATTTGGTTCTTAATTGCCTTTTTTGCACTTTATTATTAAAAGTACAGCAGCAGCTATTCACAGGATTCTTCGCCCGGTCGATGCAGCGCAGCGATACCAGTCTCTGACCTATGCTGTTGCCCTTGGTAGCCATCCTCACAGGGACAGTTTGTGATCCTTGTTCCAAAGTGTCCAGTGCACTCACCCTCTCGATGTGCTGATGCCAGGGGATTAGAGACAAGGAGGCAAGCAGTCGAGCCACAGCTGAGTCACATTCTGCTGCTTCTTGTTTCATTAGGGTCGCTGCACAGGAATGTTCACTATGAGAGACACACATCTTGGGAGACTTTTCACACGCTCAGCATCTTGAATGAGCAAGTTAACTTTCTCTTACGACTGTGGAGTTGCAAACATCATCATTTTTTTGTTTAACCTTTTTTCAGCCAGGGAAAAAAACTTGTTTTGATTAAAAATGTCCTTTTCAAGAGTGTCCTGGCCAAGACAAGCAGCAGCAGCACAATGAACAGTTTCTGACAAACAATGAGCTGCCATACATACAAATATAATAAAGATACATAATTATAAAACATTAAAAGACACAAATTAACACATTTAAACAGCAAATATTTGCCCACGACTATAAATATATGAGGGACAACATCTACAGGCAGATGTGTCTGGCTCCAAGTCATTAAACATCTTACAAGTTACAATTACAATTCACAAAGCGACATACATCAGAGAGTAAGTACAACATTAATCCATTCATACACCGCCACCGAAGCAGTGGGAGCAATGCAGGGTTAAGTGTCTTGCCCAAGGACACATTGGACATCTTGCTCAGCTTGGGATCGAACCCTTGACCTTCCGGTTGAGAGGCGACGACTCTACCAACTGAGCCACAGCAGCTCTTCTTAAGAGCGTCCAAAGCTTGTTAGGTTTGCGGTCTTTTTGTTATTCGTCTAAAGTAAACGGAGCAGCAAACCTAGCGCATTTTCACACCCATAGTTTGTTTGCTCTGGTCCGAATCGTTTGGTCTGTGCTCACACAGGGACATTCACAAGCGGAGAGGAAAATGTTCTCTAATGGTCGGAATTCCTCCTTGCAGTAAAAATCACGGGTGTAAACAAAGACGCAGGATGTCCACATGTTTGGAATTTCATTGGCTTCAAGAAACATCAGTCATCTGCAGAGTCATGTGCAATATGCCAGGTACAGGGGCAGGCACCTTTTATTTAACTTGTGTTCTCATTGGCTATTATAGGCTGGGAATAGTGAGTGGAAGTGAGTCGTAATTTGCCAAATGAGGTGTCATCCAAAGGTCTGAGTGCCGCCGCCTTTTGGATGTATGTTAATTGAAAAATGAATTCAAGAACATGAAATATCACAGAAAACACAGTGGGACGATGAGAACAGCGATGGAAAAGTTGAAGCCATGAATTGATCTTTTATGGTATGATAAATGCCATATAAACTGGTGTAATCCAAAAAAACACAATGCTTCCTGCAGTTGGGTCAGATCGAGATGGGATCCATCAATTCCAACAATAACACACACGATCGGAATCTTAAAAACCTGCCCTACAAGTGAACTTTACACGCCAACGATGCAGGCTGTGTTATACTGTGTGTTTTGAGCTCAGTGCTGCAGTCTGTGACATTCTGGCATTATGGCTCTATGAATCTTTTTAACTGTTCAAAATGAAGTTAATGCATGTAAAATGTATACGCATATTCATTTAAGCCCTGGTGTTTTCATAGTAATGAATTATTGACTATTAATACAAACTGTAACAGCTGACTTTTGCACATGTAGCCTAAACAATTGTTGCATTTGTGTTACGACTGAAGAACCCAGCTTTTGAAAACCTTCATCAAACAATTTCTTTGATAATTTGCACAGTCGGTACCGTTCCCAGCATGGACAACACGTTTGAATGCACAATTTCAACCAACAACAGCCACCGGAGTGTGTGGTGTGTGTTGTGCTCATAAACAAATTGACAATTGAAGCAACTTCTGTTTCGCGTATTCTCACTGTCAGTGTTGTTATCATTAATTGAAACTCCTGGCTGTTATTTGTTTTGTGCACTTCATGCCTGTGATTCTCACTTCACTGTATGAAAGGAAAGCGTTCTAGTGTTTATTGGAGCACAATGGGGTGTATTTGACAGCTGGCGTATGTGGAACACAATGGGTAACAAGAAACAAAGAAACAGCAGTGAAACATGCTTTATGTGCTGGAATGGATGAATATATAAAGAAAATGCTTTGATCTGCCCTGATTGAATTGAGACATCTTGTTATGGGATATCATTTTTAACCATTTTGTATACACTGGCTGATTCAGTTTCAGCAGTGCACACACACAAACACAACTCCCCGTTACTCCTCTCTCTTTTTCTGTCACTCACACTCACACACACACACACACACACACACACACACACACACACACACACACACACACACACACACACACACACACACACACACACACACCTCTCGTCCTCATGTGTGCCCGGGCTCACTGGCTGCTTGGGGTTTTCTGTAATTACAGCAGTGAGCAGGGAGCTGTCTTCTTTTGCATGGCAGATGGTCCAGCTCCATGCTGCATCAGGTAACCGTGACAACCACCTCCCTCTTCGCAGTTAACAGCACCATCATGGCTGTTTACAGTGACCAAATGTCATTATAGAGCCCACGGAGACGGGACAAAGCAGAGGACCGAGAGGGGAAAGTGTGTATGTGTGTGTGTGTTTGGGGGGGATTAATGTGAGTGATACTGAAAGAAAGACGCTGATTTTTCTTTTTTTCAGGACGCTTTGGAGCCTCTTATCAAACACACACAGAACGAGAGGCAAAGAATAGTGTGAAGACCATCATTGTTTTAGCTGCTGAGAAACAGCTCTGTTCAGATCCTCACCTTGTGAATCTTATCAAAAACAAATAAATAATCGAATCAGGTCCACAGAGCGACATCAAACCTATGCCGTCAATTGCAGCTTTGTTAAGGGTGTTATTTAACATAACTAGTTTTCCATCCTCTTGCAGCTGATACCACCAATCATGTCATCACGTCTAGGTCCCGTAATGCATGTTTTGGATAAATGGATCCTTTCAGCACATTATCACACATCAGATGTCTCAGAGAAGGCACACAGAGCTGATGCACAATCAGTTTGATCCTTTCAGCTTGCGATGCCACAGATGACTCGAGTTACCTAAGGAATATCTGCTACGAGCACTTCTTAAAATGTTTGTCATTTAATGCTCAGACAAACTGTCTAGCACTTTCTTTGCTTGCTGCAAGTGCATCATTTTCAAACTCTAAGCTGTGCTGTTGAATTTAATGCAGTCAGTTATATGAAAACTTTTTTTTTTACAAGTTAATGAAATTAAAGAGACTGCAGAGTCCAGTTCAGCAGTGAAATGGGGCTATAAAAAAAAAAAAAATCAAAGACGTAAGAGGGAACTGTGACTCTTGGTAAGGTGTGTGTTTCCTTGCTGTACCAGAGGGAGGCAGTGACACACCTTGCTGTGGCTGTGGGATTTTTCTTTGTAACTCAGTCATTTGTTCATTCAATTAATCAGCCACTCACCTGTTCAGTTCGGTAATGGAGCAGACAAGCCAATCTTGTTTTATGCAAAATATCACTTTGCGTGTTTCATGTTGAAGCTTCATTTGCTTGTGGAAAGAGATCATTTGACTCGTAGTCATTGTAGGAGTCCTGCATCATTATCGGTGTACCTCAAAGGCTGCTGCAGATTGAGCTTCATCAAATATTGAGGTCACAATGAAAGAGGAGCGGGAGAACAGGATGTTATAGGGAGAATACATTCACATATGCACATAGAGGCAGTGTAACTGAATGGTTTAAGACCTATAGAACATAAATAAAGATCATAATAAGTATCACTTCATTATTTTAAGCTTTGTAAATACATTATGTCATTTGGGAAGATTGATACTTAACTATTTCTAAGTATACGTTTGAAAGTGAAAGTGACTGGTCCTCCTTTGTCTATTTGTGACACAACAATGAAGTTGTGAAAATGCATACTTACAGAAGAAAAGCCTGACTAACATTTATTACAGTGCAGATCCAACAAAGTAAAAAATGTTGTTAGCTCAGGGAATACATTTTGACTCAACAGTTCTCATGCATTATGGGAGAAATGGATCACTTACAGTTCATCAAGCTAGGATCCCTGATGATAAACAGGGTGCTCTACCTTTACCTGTAGAAACAAAAAACAAGCTTTAAAGTGAATGTGTAACAGAGCTATTAAAAAGGCTGCTCAACAACAACAAAAAATGCCTCTAAAATGTGTTGACAGTTTCATATCTCCTATGATTGTACCTTTTAATATCTTAGCTAGCGTTGTAGTCAAGACCACACTAACCGAGACCAGAGTGCTCTGAGACCGAAACAAGACCGAGACATTTAGGGATCGAGACCGAGTCGATACCAAGACCAAGGCAAGACGAGACTGAGACAAGACAAAGACCATTATTATCACAGGAAAATCATCATCTCGTGTGCAGCAGGCGTGTCACTCACTGGTCTTGATTTAAAATCCTGAGTCCACCCAGTCTGAGACCGAGTAAAAATGCTTGATGCCAAGACAAGACCAAGACCTTCAAAAAGTGGTCTCGAGACTGGTCTTGAGACCCAACACCGATTGCAAGTACTACAACACTAATCTTAACAATTTACATCTTATTTTCTCTTTCTTCACTGCAATACAACGTCATGAGAAGCGATATACAGGTGCATCTCAATAAATTAGAATATTGTGGAAAAGTTCATTTATTTTAGTAATTCATTTAAAAGTGAAACTCGTATATATATTGTGGATTAATTGCACACAAAGTGAAATATTTCAAGCCTTTATTTGTTTTAATCTTGATGATTATGGCTTACAGCTCATGAAAACCCCAAAATCAGTATCTCAGAAAATTAGAATATTACCTAAGACCAGTAAAAAAAAAGATTTTTAGTACACAAATGTTGGCCTTCTGAAAAGAATGTTCTTGTATATGCACTCAGTACTTGGTTGGGGCTCCTTTTGCATGAATTACTGCATCAATGCGGCGTGGCATGGAGTCGATCAGCCTGTGGCACTGCTGAGGTGTTATGGAAGCCCAGGTTGCTTCGATAGCGGCCTTCAGCTCGTCTGCATTGTTGGGTCTCGTGTCTCTCATTTTCCTCTTGCCAATTAATCCACAATATATATACGAGTTTCACTTTTAAATGAATTACTAAAATAAATTAACTTTTCCATGGTATTCTAATTTATTGAGATGCACCTGTAATGTGATAAGTGAATTAAAAAGCTTTGCAGAATCTGGAGGAAATCACAGTGATAACCTGATACACTACATAGTGTAAGATATATTCCCTATAATAATTCCCCTTTGGAGTTGAACCTCCTTCACTCATCTTTCACTCATCTCCCCATCTTCCCTTATGCTGCCTCCGTCTATATGAAGTCCTCTGTGGCCTGTTTATACTGTAGCTGCATGCAGATGTGCTGCAGCATGACTTCATTTAACCTGATTATTCACTCAATCGCTGTTATGAACATTCAACTGTAATCCAGTGTATTTCATGTTTACAACACTCTCCAATTCACTATAGGCTTATTTTGATGTAAATAATAATCAGCCGTGACAGATATATCAGGACAAATTATTGAGTCATTGTCATGAAGATGTGTGCAATACATTTAATTGATAGATGAGTTTCTAGTCATATTAATGGAATGATTGAGATTTTAGATGTGGTTGAATTTCCCTGGATGTATCAAACAAAGTTCAGTCCTATTTTTCTTACTGTAGAGCCTCCTCTCCTCTCCTCTCCTCTCCTCTCCTCTCCTCTCCTCTCCTCTCCTCTCCTCTCCTCTCCTCTCCTCTCGCCACCAAAATTGCAAAATTGTGTACACAGTGGTTAACTTTTTAAACAGTTCACACTGCACCTTCCAATCAATATTGGGCTTGTGCTGTGGTATAATTTCTTGCACCCTGTCTGATCATAAATGTACCTCTTGATCTGCCTCTGCTGAGGGGAATCAATAGCTGAGCAGTGGACCAGCTGTTAGCTTTTTATTATTTCTTAAATCAGTCAAGTCTGCAGTGCTAACCTATCAGAGTGAAGGCAGAATCAGCCGTAGAGCTTTTTAGTTCATAAAACCAACATGCCTCTGAAACCAGTATATGAAGATATTGATCTCGTGCTCTGAAAACAAAAATGTTTTTTTCGCTCTCTCTCTCTCGTTTTCCAGGAACCACAGCGGTGGCTGCTATTGTGTAATGTTGTTAATGCAGTGTGACTTCCTGGTTATACATGGTGGGATTATAGGAGGAGACATCCGCCTCTCCACTTCAAATGCTAAAAATGTAGCTACCCCAGGAAATGCAGCATTTACTGCATTGTATTATTATTTATAGCTATGGTTGAGCTGTAGTAAATAAATGCCTTTTTAATTTTGTATAGAACACAAAACTGGAACATTTGTTCCATTTTAATTTGGCATTTGTCGATCCGTCCTCTGTGTCTGTGCTCTGAGTCAAGAGGTGATGAGCATTGAAGACTTCAGACGTTGTTTACTTTTGGTGTAATAACTGAGTCAGTGCACAGTGTTCTACAATACAAGGTTCACAGCGTGATATAGTCACAATATTATGACAGAGGCACTGAAAGAAACTGAAAGGCAGCCAATGTATTTGGGTGCAACTATTCTTGTACAATTCATTGTTGTTTTGAAGATAGAATGATTGATGATAGTTACCAAACATGACAGAATAAAATGACAAAACATGGCAAATGACTGTTATTTATAAAAAGAGGAAAAGTGTTTCCCTTCATGAAGATAATCCTGTACTGTTTGGAAGACAAACGTTTTGTACTTAGTGAACTGTTCTCCTAAAGAAACAAACAAGCCAAGGAAGGCAGATTGTGTCCTCCATGGTTAACAGAGAATACGTTCTACAGTGAGCATTGAGATAAATAATACACAGTACGATGTTTGAAAACAATCTTGCATCGTGTACCATTTGATGCAGATTAACTTCAAAGAGTATATTTCTAAGTTTCATAGTGAAAAAGTGTACAAGGTTTAGATGTGTCCTATTTCAATCAGCAAATAGCAACCACGATCAAAGTTAACTCTCTGTTGAAGTTATGAGAATAGTTGTGAAGCTAATGCTAACTGCTCAGCATTGGGACTGCAGAGTAGGATTTTCTGGCACAACTTCAACATCTACCAAGGTGCATGAAGAGTGAAAGGCTTGAAGAGGTCAAAAAAGCTCCAGTAACACTTGTAGCATGAAGATCAACTTTATTAACTAATTAGACCGACACGTTTTGGTTGTTTGCAGTCAGCATTGGGGTATGGGAAGCAAACTCTATGTCTTTAATACTGTATGAGGACGGCTAATAATACCAGAGATCGAATCATTTTGTAGTTCGAAGTGGGCTTCCACAACAGGTCAGTGAATAGTTGAGCTGACATTGGTAATGCTGAGGGTCTGAAGGTTGTTTTGAAGTCATTGTGCATGACTCGTGGTGAGATGTTGCCGTTGCAGCAGCTCTAAAGTCCTCAGGGAGTGTGTTCGATTGTGTTTGGATATGTGATACTCCTCCTTTTCTAGTTAAAAACCTTTTCTCGCCATTTATGTGTGCTTTATATTCAACCGTACAGTAAGTTAATGATGGGATAATACTACACTGCTTGACTTTCCTCCTTTTTAGAACCAGAATTCATTTGATTGCTTTTAGAAGATACACCTACTGATGGGAAAGCATCAACCTGTGTGCTAAACATTGGCTCATAAGATTTTTATTCGGAGTGATTTTATCTTACAAATGAGAAAAAAAGGAGCTGAAATTATCTTCAAGATTTCATCATTTCATTTCATAAAGACAGCAGATTTCTAATTGAATTTTGCACACATTTCATTTCTACGAGGAAAGCAACGTAGGCTGTACCCAAATGACTTCCTTCATTGTTCTTTGTGTCAAAGCAATGACACAGCGATGATTATTAGTTAACACTGGGTTGATAGAACTCCATTTAATGGTAATTTAGTGCACCAGCATGTTGATGTTAAGTGCCTCTCCCTAATGAGTTTTAAACAGCAAAACAAACTCATTAAATACAAATGATGGAATTGCTTTTATTTGTTCCGTGAATAATTGAAACACTTACCTTGTCCTTGTGTTTTCTACAGACGGCATGCATGTCAAGCAAGTAGCATGTCAGCAGAACTTGAAGCGGTCTACTCGATGTATTTGGGGAACATTTTAAACCAGTTGGTTACTGAGGACAGACTCCATGTTTAAGGAGATTATCTTATCTTAGATTACTTCTGCTCAATTATGGCAGAAGTTTTAAACATGATTGTTTGGGTCAATATTGACTTCAGGAAGATGAGGCTGGAAGAGCATACGGTAGCATCAGACATGACGCGGTCCTAATTGACATTTTTTCACTTCTTTTCACCAACCTAATGTTTAATTTTGCATTGTCACGGCCAGCTCAAAACCCACGACAAATGAATGGAGGAGACAAGGAGTTATGCTCAACAAGTATGTAAGTTTTAACAGCAATTTAAACCAAATGATACAGAGCATTGGGGAGCAGCCTCTCTCCCCAATCGCTCCCACTGAGGTGGAAGTGGGCCCAGGTGTTCTCAATCCAGAATCACCAGCCACACCTGCTGGCACCTGAAACAGAAAACAGCAAAACAAGGAACAAGGAACCAGCTGGGTCGTCACACAAGGAGAACACATGGACCGTTCTTACAACAAGAAAAAAACGATACTTTTGCCATCCTTCCACTTCCTTGAACTGATATTTTTCTTTGTTCAATCCAGAATATGTTGTTCATATACTGTCTGTCCGAATACTTGTCAATGGAGGGGTGAAAGAGCAACATGAAAGGAGGAATGCTCGCCGAGTTTACAACCAAGTTAACGAAGGAGAGCATGATTGGGAAACTTTTATTAGATTAACTTCTTTCTATAATGTAATTCAACGATAGTCCTGCTAATAACGTTGCTTTGGTTCTAACTCGGATTCATGATTTTGCTTGAAGACAATTGCAGAACTCATGACTAACATTGGAGTTGAACTTAAAACCTTTGGGTTACAGTGTGGAGTTACAATTTGTCTTACGAGTCGCCTTTTACCACATGCTTTCGGCCTTTTCTAACTAACCCTGATCAGGACCTTTGCTTCCTCTGGCTCTGCTCTTGTGGCCGTGTCTCCTGAGTCCTTCTCTCAGACATCAGTCTCTCAGTCCCCTGTGTGCTGCCATCTAATCCACCAGTCATCTGAATCCAGACCCTCGTCTCACCAAGGTCGGGATGAAAGAGCATCTCACAGGAGCCGAGGTCCGTCCGTGCGTGGCAGAAGGAAAGGGAGAAGGCCTTAGTGCAAAATGTCAGTGCTTTTCTTGTGAAGCTCGACTCATCAAAGGAGGATTAGTGTCGGACTGATGGCCGCACTAGACGTGCAAAGTCTGATGGGGTAATCTGATGCATCAGACCCGATATGAGACTTAGGAAAGATACTTGGACATTTTGTACACCAACACCCACCATGACCTGGAAAGCAAGCGTCTTTACATACAGACACAAACCCTTTTTGAAATGCAGTCTCTTTAAGCAGACAATGACACGTCTCACGTCTTTCTTCACTTTGGATGAATCAGTATCATATAAGACGGGAGTAGGCTTCTATTTTTGGCTACTTCATGCTGCTTGCTAATACAGTAGATGCTAATTGATTATTCAAAGTGTTCAAAAGATGCATGCTTTGGCGAGAACTAAATAGCTTGTTCATAAATATACCCATCAAGAAGATTTTCCAATACCACTTATTTTTACCTGATACCGATTCTGATACCTACAGACTTCAGTATTTGCTGATACTGATTACTCCTCTGAAACTATTGTGAATAAAATATATTCATCATTTTGATTGAAAAATGTCGAGTTTTGACATTCTGTTAGCTTTTACTGACATCGGTCTCTAATTCTGTACTATCATTGTTTAATAATGTCACATCTACCTGAAACCAGTGGATTATTGGAGACATTGCTCATAGGATTGTATCATTGCATAAACTGGCAGACTTGCTGATGACTTCTGTTATATTTAAGGCTGTATAGAGATGGAAACTGGTATCGGTAACTCAGCATATTCATATTGGCTGAGCAGAAGTAACTGAAGAGCTTTTTTGATGCCTGTTAACATTTTTCACATTTCTTCGTACGACTGCCAGTTTGCCTATTTCTCCTCTCACTGTCTGTCCTTCTTCACCCTGCCCCACCTTTCTCCCTCTCTGAGACAAAAACAGAACACCTGCATATCCAAATTAAACATTTCTATTTATTTTACTTCATGTAAGGACCATTTTTTATTGAATATCGTTTGTTTTATTTCACTATTGGGTATTTTATTTTGACGTCATTTTTCATGCACATGTTGACATTGTGCAGCTGGCTGTTAATAAAAGTGCCTGTGTGCCATTATGGTTGAGGATTTGACTAAGAACGGCATTTGTTTTTGTTATTTCTTTGCAGAAAAAATATCAAGATATATACTGTGTATGGCAACTTAGGTAAAAAATGTAGAGATATGATTTTTGCTCCATATTCCCAGCCGTACTAGTGAGCTTAAAAAATAATGATCATTTATTTCATGTAAATTATGATGATGATTCACAAGAAGCCAGTTCTTTTGGGGGATCTAATAAGTGCATTGACTGAAGTACTTGCTGTTACGTGGTACGGCATCTTAGACAGTATTATTGGCCAATTCTGCTTCTGGTATTGGAATTGAACAACTCTTACGTTTAATGCTGTTTGTTGGTTTGAACTGATGACAGACCAATGACTGTTGACACAACAAGGTCCTTTTTATAACCCCCCCCAACCTTTTCATCTGTCCCAACTACAGACTTCTGCTTGGATTCAAAGGCGAGATGTGCTCATTGTGCTTCTGCTGACGACTTAACTCAAAATAAGAAAGCTATGTCATTTGGCCAAGACGATCAAAGCTTGTTTTTGGAATCCAATTTCAAAGCCTCTGATGACCCAACACTGTGCAGTCTCTCAGCCAGAGAACAGAGTTGATTGCACAAAGATATCACAGTTTGGGTGAATCATATACTGGTTAGATTGCAGCTGCACTTGTGCCAGGGTCATTTTGAGTGTGCAGGATGAAGTCTCACTTAATCCATTTAAAATGCAATAATGGTAACGTCTGTTTGAATGTGTATCCATTAAAAGCAGCAGGATTTGTTGTTAAGCTTTTAGCCATTCTGATGGCGTCAGTGTCATTGCTTATCAAAAGTCAGATCCATCATAAAATAAAGGAAACTATTCAAATGTTTTATTTCTTTCCGCCCACTCCCCAGTTCAAAAGCAGCTCTCACTACAGTATTTACTGCCTGAGGACTAATGGCGGAAGCGGTGCATCATGTGTGAGCTTGAGCTAAATCAAGTATTTTGCGACAAATAAAGGCGAGACAAATAAGAACATCACTCTTAATTTGGGAAGCTGACAGGGCAAGAAATGAGAACAATATGAGGGCCCGGTACGTGGGTCTTCATTATGGGCTTTGTCCTCCACACATGACACAATAGATTGTGATTGTGGCACTGACAGGCTGTTGACAATAACAAGTGATGTGTTTGTGGATTTTCAGTTTGATCTGAACTGAAATATAGCCGCTGTTAATGCTGAAAAACAAACCATATAGAACTGCATCACCAGAGCTCATCTGAGTCTATATTCTAATGAGAAAGACCCCAGTCGATACTCAGTAATGTGGGAAAGTCAGAGAGCATTTGTTTTTAGAGAGGTGATTTATTTTTATTACTTCTCCTGTTTAGTGTATTGTTGTTCCTTCTGCAGATTTATAGACTTATTCTGAATATTTGTGGAAGAAAATGTATCCCTCTCTCTGTGGGGCTGAGGCAGATATGTTGTTATTTGGTTGACTATGCGGTGTGTGGTTTCTTCCCAGATTGTAATCTATCTGTTTTGGAGCATATGAATAGAGTAAGTAAAATGGAAAGAAATATTGTGGCGCTGGATAAGTCCTGAGTCTATAAGGCATTTAGGTCTGACCACCGACATCATTTTTCTGCTGTTCCCAGTACGGAGAGAGCGTATGTGGCAACATGTGACTGCATAGAAAAAGGTGGAGACCAATGGTCTTTACTTTTAGTGCAGCTTTTATTCACTTGTAGTTGATAGCTATGAACTCTTCTTTGGGCAACCAATCACATGGAGTGTTACTAATCACCCGGATTTCCAAGAAAATTGAGCAGAAATTGTTCTCCATGTGTCCGTCCACTTTGCCATGTGTTATACAAAACCAGTTTCTCTTGTATCATTAGTAATGTGCCAAAGATACAGTCCAATTTATTACAAGTAAAAAGGGAACACAATTCAAACTGTTGGTAACTCATAGTAACACATGAAAACAAATATTTAGCTCCAGTCCATCCCACAGTGGTTGTTGTCCACATATTGTTTTCATAGAAACAGAACTTATGTGCAGCGGCTTTTGTAGTCCATCGTACAAGCTCTTTGCCTCTGAATAGATATACCTTGGTTGCAAAATCAGAAGCAACTGTTACTATACCCAACAGGTTTTTCCAGCTTTGGATGTTCCCACGTGTTAAAATAGCTGGAGTAAGAGGGATTCTTAGCGTTAGAAAACATTTGTATTTCCAATTCCAAGGGCAAACGTTCCTGAGTACAATTTCAAAAAGGTCCATTATTAGCATCCCCCTTATATTAATAAAATATCCCATTGAGCCAGCTTAATGTATGGAAGGTGGCTTGAATTGAGAAGCCTTTGTTGGGCTGGTTAAAAAAATCGATTCATCAATGCATTGCAATTGTTATTTTCCCAATTCAATATCGATTCAGGGAAATCCTGAGATTGATTTTTTGTTGTTGTAATGACACCCTTCTCCACTTGGGGGGCACTGTTGGTGCTGTGAATTCAGGTCAGGCACAATTGTGCACTTTACATATACTTTTCTCCATGGTATTACAGCACTGTTATGTTTATTACAATCTTACTGTAAATTCAGTTCAGGCAGAAATGTGCACTTTAGATCGTACTGTACTTTAATGTTTTATTCTTTGTTTATTTAAGAATAATGCAACGATGAAATCAGTGTTTTGATTCAGTTTGTTCCAAACCTATACAAACAATGCAAACATAATTATTAACAAATATCAGAAGGTTCTGTGATGAGTTATCTGGGTATTCCTGTCATCTGTATGTATTATTAAATCCATATCGAAGCATATTGATCAATATCGAATCGAATCGTGACCCAAAGAAACAAAATCGAATCGAATTGTGAGTTTGTGGACAATACCCAGCTCTACTACTTTGGTCTTTCATCAATTTTGTATATACTCTGATACAAAGAAAATCTTAACAGGATTACCAACAGCAACCACAGAAGGCTGAGCTAAGTAGACAGTGAATTAATCTCCAGTATGGGAAAGTTGATTTGATAACTACTGAGTGAATATTCTGTTTTACCAGAGTTAAAGTATCAGAGATCAAATCTTTGGGATCAGGTGAAACTGAGAATTTTGCCTTAGATGTGCTTTATAACCATAACCCACCAGTCCCTCTGAATTGATATAAGACATTATCATAGGCTGCCAAATGTTGATGTACTAATACCCTATCATTTATCTTCCCCAGAGCCAGATCCCCAAATCTAAAAGTATTTGAGTTTATCAGTCTAAGCTTGCCCCTGAATAGAACTTTAGCTTTTGTTTGAAAACTCTGTGTGCACAATTTATATTGAAGAACTGATGGATGTGTCTGGTTGCAGTATCTTTGATAGAGGCATCTTTCTTAATGCACTTCGAGAGAGGCGAGGAAAGCATTGCGGAATGGAAAAGCATTCCCAGAATCAGAAAATGTTTACACAGATCACTGAGTAAATGAGGTAATACTGTGGCACAACTAATGGTGGTGTCTTGACAGAGGATATGTTCCATTTATCCTATCTGCATCAAGGTCGACGTTGCAATTACTACCGTGGGAGAGAGGCTAAAAGAGAAAATCCAGCGGCCCTGTGGTGAGTACACAACAAATCACCTGTGCTGTTCAGGGCAGGGAAATTTAAAAAGAGGTGATATAAAGTGCAGCTCACTGGTAGACTGTTTAAGCATGGAGGAAGAGAGTGAATAGTTTATTACCTCACCCAGCGGAGTAGCTCTAAATGCTTACTGCAAGCTCACACCTTCTTTGCTTTGCTTTTTTTTGCTTGTATTATGTGGCTGAAGGGGACATGAGATACAACTCATTCTGTTTCCTCAGGGACATATGCCTTTTAGCATATTAGCATTTTTAGTCTCAGATTACAATTAACAGGCTTCGAAACAGTCCCCAAGTTGCATCCACTTTTTATATTTTCCCCTCATAACAAGCTTTGGGTTTGGCATAAATAAAATGGCAATTAGCAACAACCATACCTGCCTTATTAGTATGAGGAGCACGCTGACAGTTGTCTCAGTTTGCCACCAGGCCCTTGTCACCCTGGCTTTCCATCCTCCTCCTCCTCCTCTCACCAGAACAGCTCCTCAACATCTCAGTGTTGTCCCTCTTGATCCCTTAACCACTGCTTCCCTACTTCATACCCCCCTGTCCTCCTTCTCCCCCCCCCCCTTCTTCATCCTCTGTACAGGCTGTCAGGCTAGCAGCGCATCACACGTGCTGTGTTCACGCTGGTCAGTCAGCTCAGATTGGCATGCATAGTGTGTGTCCTAGACTGACCTGCCTGCCTGTGCTGCTCTCCTATTAAAATTCCTGTGCCAGATCCCCAATGAGGGGAGAGTGTAGCAGGGTCAGCCCTGGCTCGCTGGCCACTCTCTCCCCTGCCTGTCTAATGAAGAGGATGCCTGTTGGGTTCATTATTAAAGAACTGCTAATAACAGACGGAGAAAGAGGATAGTGATGGAGAGGTGGGAATGAGCCAGATGGCAAAATAGAAAGAGAGTATTGTATCGTATGGGATCAGATTGGCAAGAAACAAAGATGCACAGGCATTTTGTCGCTATATATGCTTTCTGGCACATTAGCAGCGTTTCTCTCATGATTACTTGGCCGCTACATAGATGTATGGGTTTTGAAGCAGTTCATTGACACTTCCATACAGTAGTGTTTCCGTTACTGTGCATGATAAAGTTCATCTGGTATCTTTCTTGCAATACTTGAAATTGGGCTCAACCAACGTATTTGCAACCAAAATAACAACATTGTTTTTGCTCCAAAAGATAGCCCCAAACAGAAAACAATGCACGTCTTATTGTTGTTGTCATATTGAAACTTAAATTTGTTTTTGCTTTTTCACCTGCATTGCATTTCTAGCCACAGGAGGACCTCATTGAATTCCTTGAAATCAAAGCAAGTATTTTACAAACTCAACTTTCTACAGCAAGGACATTACACTGATTTACATGTGAATGACAAACCTTTAAGACAAAATATTAAAAAACCTTTAGATTCAATCTACCTGTTGCAGGAAACTTGTTGTGGTTGACCTTTACTTTTTTTCCCCTGAAGTCCCTTTGTGTAAATCTGTTTGCAAATATTTAAACCTTTTGCCTTATAGTTTTTTGTTTTGTTGTTGTCTCTTTAGGTATCTGAAATTTAATATCAAAAGTAGAGATTTTTGTTCCGTACAGTAATTTCATTCATCCCACAATTTCATGTGTGAGGTCTTTCCAATGCCAATGGGAGAACAGGTGTGTGTATCTACATGTCAGTTGATTATTCCTATAGTAAGCACTCGAAACCCCATATGTGCTCGATGCCTCTTTCTGCATCAATCGGCCCTTTTGCGGAGGAATCATTAATTACTCTTAGATTAACATGTAACTATCCAGCAGACCCATATAGGCAGAGAAAAATTTCCATATAGATACTTGTTTAATAAAAAAGCAATAATAAAATTCCTTATAGCTGCCTGAAGCGCGTCCATTCTAAATGAGTCTGCCTTCTGCAGATATTCTCGTTTGCTAATGTGCGGTATTATACAGGGTATAACCAGAGTCCTCAGGGGTCTGACCCAGGTCCAAGGAATTGTGGGGCCTGTGATTTAGTGTGTGTGTGTGTTTGCACATTGGAGTGTGCTATGCCCTTTTCTTCAGTCTTCACCCCTCGCCATATGTCTCTCAGGTGTCCTGTCTCTCAACGCAAACCCGCCAAAGCTTTAATGCAAATTACCAACCATAAACAGCCAAGCGTGACAGCATAAATATGTATCTTGATCTCAGCTGTCTTTGAAGAGAGAGAGAGCACCCGTCTCATGACTCCAGAAAATCCAGAAAAAAAAAAGAAACAAAGTGATGGAGTGCGAGTGAATGTTTCTGTGGAACAGAGCGGGGATGTTTATATGGTTTTCATCCAGCGTGACCGGGGCTATTAGTTTCTGTTCTCTGCTAAGAGGCAGACCAAAAGGCCTATTAAACAAAAAAGAAGCTGGCCAATTAATTTAAGCCGGATATAGGATCTAGTTGCACACAAAACTTTATAGAATGAAATGTATTAGAGGAATAAAATTGAAAAAGGAGAAATGCAAATCTTATCTTTATTTTAGGGATATGTTTTATTCAGCTCGTTTCAGCAGTGCCATGAAAAAGAGACTGCTTAGATTAGCATAATGGAGCCTCCTATCAGATCCTATGAGCCTCCGATGTTTACAGTCAATCATCGATGGAATGACAACAAGCAGCGGGAACACAGGAATGCTGCCGTAAGGGTTTTTGAGACGCAATAATGACTGGAATTCCAAGTCATATATCCCCCCTGTAGACAGGAGCATTTGGTATCAGCCGTATCCTCATAACTGAGGAGAATGTTAAAAAACGTCCCATGATTCAGTGTGGATATAATAAGGAGTTTGTTCAAATAAACCTATGTCTGAACAACAAACCTACAGTAATCATTAAATAGTTAGAGCTTGTGTTTTCCCTCTCTGTGTGTCTGATCTAGTTCACAATTGGATGGCTCATGCCTGTGCAGAAATCAAATCCACCCAGCGATCACAGAAGGCCTTATCCTACTGTTTACAACAGGGCCGGGTCGATATCCACAGGAGGCGCTCAGATAAACAAACCATAAATGCCGGGTGCTTCTGCTGGCCTCAGAGATTATGGCTGTAACAAAGATTAATTTTAACAACCTGAGCTAATTGTCTCCTGAAACTTTAGTTAACAGCAAATATGATCTAGCCCTGGGTGCTTTTCTACTCTGTAATGAAGAATAATGAGTGCTAGAATTACTGCTGGCACTTTATATTTTTTTGTCTGTGATTTGTGGAGCGCGAACAAAGGCCAGCAGGATGTGAGTCCGGGAATGAAGAGATTGACTGTATCTATCTGTGCGTCTGTCTGTCTGGAGGGAAACAAGCGAGGAAGGAAGGAATCAAGACTTGTGCTTGGCTTGAAATCAAATCTGAACCCCTTGATGAATGTGAGAGAGTTAGCCTTTTGCCTCTATGTTTTGTATCTGTAGAGGCATCCAATGAAGCCTCTGCTTCTTGATATTTCTTACAATGACTAGAGATATTCCCCTCCCCTCCCTCCATTCCTCCTTCTCTTTGTTTACTGTCTCTCCTCTCTATATCGTTTTGCTCTCCCTGTGTATTACACTAGTACCGCTGTAGGAAGCAGCTTGGCCTTGAGCAGTGTCTGTGATTCGCCTTCAATCTGCGCTGTGCATTGAAACACCACCTGAGGCTGGAGATGAGACCTCTCCACAAGTGGCAGAGCTTAAACGCCCTCTTTCATCTGCACTTTCTCTCCCCCAGTGAAGTGAGGAAGAGTAGGGAGAGAGGGAGGTACCACCCCGATCGCTTCTAGCTGTGCTCAGACAGATGTGCACGGAAAGTGTGTGGAGGAGGAGACTTTCAACACCAACTGACAGCACAAACTATACTCATAGACTGTATGCCTGAAAAGAGATGTAATCGAACTGCTCTGTTCTCTTTGTCTTCATCTCTGCATGCTCTACCCTACAGAAAATAATCTTTGTTCTTCCTACTCACTCTTTCTACTTTTTCTCTTTTTTTCTCTCCATTGTTTGTAGGTGGTATGTATAGCTTTTGTATGACCAGAGCGGACTTCCATGAAATTAGTATTGTTATCACATTCCTCCTTCGCCGAGGTGCAAAAAGACCCTGACCTTTAACGTAATCACTCCTACACCTACACAGTATCTTACACAGCAACAGCGATTCCATATATCTCTGGCCTGCAAGTCCACAGGCGCCCCTGCACAGCCAATAGACGTAATAAAACTTATTAGCTCAGTTGGATTGAATATGTACTTTACACTTCAAACCTGGTGAAGTAAGGGTCACCTACCCAGAAGTTAAATCCAGCCCTGCATTTTATTCAGTGAGCAGGAGGCAACTATGTTGCTAAAAAAAATGTTGCTTATTCTATTCCAACTTCCCAAGAGAGAAAATTGGCAGCTTTTTCTCCGTCCATTTCAGTGTATGCATTGGGACCAGTTCAGATGCCCCTTAAAACACAGCAATTCAACCACAAACCTTGATGGGGAAAGACTTTGGCCCAAACTCCACATTCTTGCATAAAAGGCCCTTCATACTGTATGTATGAGTGTAAAGGGAGCAGTAGAAAGGGGATTCAGAGTTCAGACACAATGTTGTACTTACTTATATTCTTAAAGTTTTGGTGAAACGGCACTAGACAGTTTGCTGGATACATTTTCAAATGTAATGTGACTTGTACTTCCTGCTCCCATTAACCGAATTGTGATCAAATTTCACCGTGAAGCATTGACAACAACCAAGTGAGAAAATGTATCAACAAATTATTACAGCAATCCCAAACCCTTACGGAAGCTTCAATGAATTAATCATCCCGACTTGTAATATTTCTTCGTATGCAGATGATGTTTTACTATTTATCAGAGATTTTAAACTTTCCCTCGTGATCTCTTTACAATTGACGAGAAAGGCTCTTCTCAGAAAATGGACAAAGACAGAAGCGTCTGCATTCATAGTTAGGCAGGCTCCCTCACAGGACTTCAAATGGCTAACACAGTCCACTCCTGTGCTCTGCCCTGTGTGTTAAGATGAACTGGAGAGGGTTGTTGAACTTGAGGGCGAACCTTGAAGAAATCCATGTGTGGAAGTGAAGTCTGCTTCATTGTACTTCATAGAAATTACAGAAGTTGAACTACTTGATGGAGGTCAATATCTCTTAGAGTAACGTGGCTTTAATGGATGATGAAGGTCCTTTTATATGAAGTACATGCTCAAGATGCTTGGCAGCTCCAGTCTTACTGAAACTGTGTTGAATATGGAAAAATACCCTGAAGTTAAATCTCATTGCGATACAATCCTGATCCATTATAAAATGCTAGGTTACCATGTGCCATATAATAATTCAGTGAGCGTTGACTACTAATATTGACCATTTTGTGAGCTCCAACAACATCTAAAAGGCCAGATTTTTACAAAAGACATCTTCAAACCTGAAAATATTATTACATTTTCTCTTACAATGGGTTTTGTTGCAGTATATATCCTTACACATTCAAGAATGTACTTTGAGAAGAGCAAAACATCCATTTGTAAATCCAAGCACTCGAGCAGACTGAAGCCTTGGTGCTGCACAGTTCATTCACTGAAAATGGAAAGAATTACAAGCAGGCGAGTTATGGATCCTCGCTGCTGTGTATCACTCTCTCCTCCACATCAAATGAAGCATTCAAGAGAGCAGTCATCTTCAAAAAAAAAAAGTGAGCAGAGTCCTTAGGTTATCACCTCATTAATTTGCTTCCTTCTGAAAAGCAGCGGACAGTGTGAATGTGTGCTGCCATTTAATTAATTTCGATCACCTCGGGGAATTGAGAGTCCACTCCTCTTTCAAACGTGTTCCTAAATGACCATTTCTCGTCTATTTCACTAGCTTTGTTTATCTCATTCTCCTGCCCCGCGCTCTCTGGGTCTTTTGTCATTAACTTCTTTATCTTTGTAAAAACACAGAAAGCCTCTCTAGAATGATAACTTCTTCATTTTTTAACCTCTAAAGAATACAGTCAAAGTGGGACTGGGTTTGAATCTCACAGGAACTCTGCCTTAAATGATTACACTGTCTCAATTTGCTGCTTTATTTCCAACAATAATTATTATTTTTAGATCTTTTTATAGCCTAAGCTGTTCAATGTACAGCAGAACTTCATCACATGATTCCAGATGGTATGGGACAATTCTTTATAGTAATCCTGCTGACATGACTATCCAGTTAGAGGGTGTTTTTTCCTATCATATTGTGCACAAAAGCACTGAGGATGGATATGTTATTTTTTGCGAGGGGTTGAGGGTTGCAAACAATTTAATCAAGATAAAGATGGTTGATAAATGTGGTAATAGCTCTGCATTTTAGTGTGGCACTTTTCAAATTATGTAGGCAGCATCTGCAGATCGAAGGCTTTCTCCCAATATTGCTAAAGCAGTTGTGTATGACAGTTCACTTTGGCAAGGTCTAGTTGGTATAAAAGCCAATCTGAAAATGTCTAATAGTCGAGAGAGTGACTTCAAAGAAATATTTCGAGCACTTTCTGGGAGGGCAGTGCAACGCAGAGTTTTGTTCAGTGGAATTGGCTTTGTCTGTTTATTAATATACCAACATGCTCTAAAGGCAACAAGGAAACAATCAAACATTGTGTGACAAAACGCATGACCACAAAATCACAATGTTTGGCCCCACAAAACATTAAGATCATAATTTTTTACTTGTTCAGCCCTCATCCACATTGTCATCATCATTGGCTGTTGTCTGATTGTGTACTTCTGAATAAATACACAACAGCCTCGATAGCACAATCTGCCTCTCGGGCCTCTAAATGCCTCGTGCGATGTATGGTTGGGCCATGGAATCAGCCAGAAGCCTTCTAGAGGTCTACGTAAGGAAACAGGAGCACATTAAAAGTGCTGATGAATCCAATCAGTCTGTTCGCAGGCATCCAACACAGATATGCTGGTGCACTAAGCAGCACTACTCTAGGGCTTAATTAGAAGGATGCTTGTGTATTGTTTGTTTTCAGGCATTAGTAAAGTCTGTGTGTCCTGATAATGGAATTGGCTGGGAAATGGAATCGTTTGGCCCTGCCTTCATGCTGCTAGGCCTGATACTGCTTGTCAACACCATTGTTTCCTCACCCTACTGTGGAGCCCCTATCGATGTCAGTGAAGGGAGACAGCTCTTCAGATGACAGCCAACTCCTCAGCCCGTGCGCTCGGGTTCCCCTGTCAGCTAACAAGACCCCTCACACTGGAGAAGAGCCTTTCGCATTAGAATCAAGTTTTTAATTAGCAGCTGCACTCGTCCCCCTTCAGTCTGACACCTCAAAATCAACACGTCATTGCATGTATGTAAACAGGTTTTTTTTTTCTTCTTTTCATACCTGGACTGCCTGACCTTTGTGATTGTGAACTGCCGATATGTGAACGGCTACTAAACACAGCAGGTTGTTTGACCAGTATGTGAAATTAAGGAGAAGTGATAATTGAGGACGAAAAATGGATATATGCATATGCAGAAGAGCTGCTTAATATGCTTGAAATACAGCAAATACACCTAAAATCCCTTGACGACTTGATGCTCAGTGCTATGACCAACTACTTTACTGTTATGAAAAAAAGCTTTTTACACAGCTGTCTCACAATTGTCTTTTTTTTAAGCAATATTTTATGTAATTTTTGAACAAACAGGGCAAAAAGAAACGCATGACGGCAAGGACTGGGCAACATAGGCAGGGCTATAAGATACAACACACAGAGAGCATTAAGGATTCACAGAGGTAAAGGAGGGGGGCCATTCAACATTGCAACGCTCCCTGCATACTAGGTCTGATGTGCCATGTGTGAGGTGGTTTAGGAATGGTTCCTGTAACTTATCGAAAAACCCTCGCTTTTTCCGTCAACACTGAGCTTAAGCGCTCCATTGGCAAAACTTAAAAAATTCAGTTGGCATGAATGATGATTATGTGTAGTCTATGACTGTTATGTTGATATTAAAGTGTATGAATGATGTGTTGTCTGACCCACAGCTGGTGTTTTTTTTTGTCACATACATTTTTTCAAAGTTAAAAATAACATTTGTATTTATTTCTAACAATCGCAGGAACTGATTATGGGCAGATTTGAATAATTTACTTACTTTATTGTGGTAGTTCATGGCAGGTTTGTTCGGAAGTCAACCAGCCACACCCGGCGGCTTGATACGGGAATAAGTGAAGTCTGGGAATTCTTTGACTGGGCGAGGCAGGAATTCAATCAGTTGGACTATGGGGGTAGGAAACTGGGCATCCGACACAGTTCTGCTTCAGCACATTTCAATTTGAGCTTGGCCTGCCTCTGCCTCCGGCCTGTAGCGTATCATTAATGAAAGTCGCATTAGCCATCCCTGTCATCCTTAGTCATCCTGCTCAACCAGTAGAAGGTTTCATAGCTGAATGTTCATAACTGTATCTGCACTTCTGTTTGCTTGATGCTGCTGGTTCTTTTAAGGCATAATGCTGTGGAAATCCCAAATCTGTTCTGCTTAAGAAGCCTTATAAAATATAGAGGATGTTGGAATTTGTTATCCTTTATTATCTGTGTTTCAAAGGATTTCTCTGCTTTTACTATGATAAAAAATACCCTGCTGCCCTTTTCCTCGTCCTCTCCACTGACCCGGCCACTTCGCTCTTAACGTCTTAAATGATTCATGATGTTTATGCCGCTCTCTTCGTTGCTCCAACGCTTTCTTGTGTGGCGTCGTAGAGGTCATGGATGCCTACATTTAAGAAGGGAAGATTAGATGGATGTGTTGGGTTTCATCGCATTGTGACCTTAGCCTCTACCGGAGATTCTAACTCAGTCTCAGCCTACCTTGGTCTCTCGAACTTTGCCCTTTAGGGGAAGCTTCTTACTGTGAGGGTCGGCTCATGTTGCTAACTTGTGAGGTACTATTGCTCAAGCAATTGGCCTTTTTGTGGACATCTTGGGCAAAACCCATGTTAGTGCTCCCAGTGTGGAAGTTAAGTTCTCACTTGCCCTGCTGCGTTTAAGTGATTTGGCCACATACGGTCATATTTTCGAGCAGAAAACACATTTTTTGTAAGCTGTGTCTGGCATGTGTCTGAACTTCCTTGTCAACAAGCTCATGCTGACCTGTCAGGCAGTCACTTCTGAAAAACAGAATTTAGTCAGTTCTTCCACACTATCAGTCTGGAAGCTCAGAAAAAACCCCAAAGTGTGTGATGGCTTATGACAATGTGTGACAGTATGTTTCTCTATGTATCCATGAAACATGTTCTTATCTGTTCAGTCTGGGTGTATTTTGTGATGCCTCTTTGTTTCCTGTCAGTCTCGTCTGTCAGTTTTGACAGAATAGCACATCGACATGCAGGGGTCCTGGATTTGGATCTCACTTCAGGGGGTCCTTGTTTCTCCCCAACTCCTCACTTGACATTGTTGTCTATATCATGTCACCTCTTTTAGCCCGTGGCTCTGTTTCCAAACCCGAGCTGTCAAATCAAATCTCACTCATTTATCTGAGAGATGTGATGTGCAAAAAAAGATGGAAAAACATGGAATCTCAAAGGTTTAGAGTCAAAAGGCTCTATGCATTATTTATTGTTTGTTGCTGCACACGTGCACAAGTTCACACATGGTTCTTTATATCCTTGCTACGTATGTGTTGTATAAGTAATTCAATTCAGGCTGGCAGAAGTCTCTCTCTCTCAGCTTGAGCGGCGATATAAAACAGGGTGTGGAACATGTGGAAACTGTGATCCTCCATCTGCAGTTGCTTGTATGGCTTCTCTCAGCCCCTGAAGGACTTGTGCTGCAGTAGGACGATTTGTGTTGTGCATTGCAGTGAAATAGATCTCGCCGCTGAAAACTTCGACCAACACACATAAACCAAAACCTCAAATGATAGTTTTATTAAGGCATATGAGCTTAAGGAAGACTTGCGGTGTGGATTCGGAAGCTATTTCTTTTTTTTTTTTTTTTTGGTCGGAATTACAGAGATTGATGGCTCAGACGGGCATAAATCACACATTTTCTGGAGCTGACTCAGTGTTCCTGGGTGTACCCTCCCTGCTGTTCTCTGATTTATTGTGAGTTTGGCCGTTTGCTGAATCTTGGTGAACACTCCAGTGTGCACCAAATCATTTGGCCCCTGAGAAATGACGACAGGAGCAGAAAGTGATGTTCATTAGTTTACACGTCATTCTTTTCCACACTGTGCATGACATGATGTTCGCTTAAAACTAACTGCCAACAGGCTTGTACTACTACGCACATATGTACTGAAAGGATAACAGCTTAGGACCTCAAGAATGTGTGTCTAAAAAGTGTTTGTCTTTGTGTTGAGGGGCGATGCACCAAATCACAGCGGCCATTTTCATCTCAGGTCAAATTCTGTTGTTAAATGGAAACAGTTGATCTGTCTTCCAGGATAAAAATCATAAAATTATACATTTAAAAAAAATATCTTTCAGAGCATTGTGATGTCTGAAGGTAAAATATCACACTCGGTAATGCACAAGCTACCATGAGATAACAGCTTTAGTTAGCATTTCACCTAATTCTAGCAGACATGACTTTTTTGATTTATTGAAAGAGTGCATTTATCTTCTTGTACTTACTGTAGTAGGAAATGATTTGTGCCTTTGTGCCTTTTAAATCGTGTTATGCAAACAAGGATTGGCAGTCATTAGCTGTTAAAAAACAGCTACATTTAGCATTCAGAGAGTGTGGTGAAATAATTGTATTATTGAGTTTAAGCCTTTCATATTGGAACAGGCATGTTGGCAAGGAAGTGCTTCAGTGCTAACATTAGCTTTTGTCTTTCTGTTGCTCATTGGTTATCAATACGAAGTTTTTCCTTGAAATTTAGTAATATTTCCGTTAAGATTTCAACAATTCATAATTCTGTCAGTGTCTGATCCATCAAGAAGAAATGAAATAGTACGAAGTCTACATGTTTTCCTGATTCCTTTAGTTTAATAACATTGCAAATTGTAACACAGCAGAACAACATATAAAAGCATTTTGCCCTCCACTGAGTGTGATTTAAGAGAGGAATGGATATTATATCGCATACAGTACATTATATATTATATATACCTCTTGTTTAACCCTTCTGTTTATTGCTGTTCCAGAGCTCTCCTGTAAGTTCTCATGTGATTGTCACAGAAGGCACGAAGCCACACTCCAGGTACAGAGGGCTATCTATCGCTAACACCACATGCAGCAAATAATCACTTTGCACTCCATCACCACAGCACTAGCACATGAGTGCTTGCACTTCATTAACTTAATTAATTACTGAATGCACACAAGTTGAAGTGCCCTAGCTACTTCCTCACATTAGTGGTTTAAGGGCTTTTAATTACGTCTTCCATAACTGTTTACTTGGGCAGTGTTTGTAAAGCTAAAGGTGTGAAAAAGCATAGGGACCCAAGGGATTTGGTTGATGGTTTTACCCAAAAGATCCTGATTTCCCCTCTTCATATGCTCATGTTTTTTTATGCTGAAGGGTCTTTGTGAACATTTACATTTATCTTCTTGTACTTACTGTAGTAGCAAATGTCTGTTCTTGTTTTTTTCTGCTGGGGAGTATGACACAATTTGACCAACAGAGCAGTCGAAAAGAAAAAGTCACATTATCTGACAGGTTGTGGTGCATTGCTTTCACAGTACAGTCTTTTTTCACAACAGTGACAGTATAGCTATAGCTCTCTCAGGGGACTAAGAGCCACTGTTCTGACATGTCCTTGTGTCAGCGGTCTGTTGAGGAGCTGGAATGTCTTCATGACTCTACAAGCGTACCCTGTTATGCTCCACTGGGGTGCAGAGTTGGGCGATCAACCCCCTCCCTCCCCCCAACGCAGTCCCTTAAGCTTTGTCTTTCATACGTTGACTGAGTGAGATAGAGAGATAGCGGAGCGGGAGATAAAGCATGCAATATGAAGCATTGCCTCTTCTCTAAATGTGTTCATTGCCATGATACAAAAGAGGCCCAACGTTCAAACTATTCATTCGAAGATGACCATACAAAAGGAGTGTAAACACTTCACTAAAGTGTCTCTTCAAATTTAGGAAAATACAAGTTCACACAATAGCCATTCATTGCCAGTGAATGTGGCTAAACTAAGTATTCAAATGTGAAAAACTGGCCTTTTCGTGTCCTTCCCAAACATTTGAGGGGGATGTGTCACAAGTATTTTCTCTGCTTGGGCCTCACGGTCACTTACCCGCTTCTTACCCAAGGCTGAAGATACAAGAAGAAAGAAAGCGTTTCCATGTGTCCTCCGGAAGTTGTTTTACTTTTGTGGATGTTGAGGACAAAGATACCCTCTCCTTATACAAATAGAAGAGAGTGATTATTAAGCTAGACAGTATGAAGAAATTGCTGCGGATAATTTCCTGTTCTTCTTTTTAAGTGGAAATCAAAACAAAAGACTAAGGTTTAATGAAGATCCATGTTCATAACGGCTTCTCACAGCAGTACATCCTCTGCATTTCAGCAAGTCATATTGCAGAAGGCAGCCTCATATTGGAAGCACACACACAAAAATGTGAGCTCATCTCCAAACTATACAGTTCTCATCTGAGCAGCAAGAGAAGACTTTATTGAATTTAAAGAAAAATGATAACATCATGTGGAGACAGTGTGCGGAGAAAATAGACTTTTATCAAGAAGTGTTGTTATTGGAGGACTGCAGTGTTTGCTGACTTTGTTGCAACTTAGTTTGTTTTCTCTTGCTCTTGTCTTAATTCTTCATTTCCAGCCTCCACGGGGACCTGACAGAGACAGCAAAACAAAAAAGAGATTTCAAGGCTGAGAGGAGAAAAGAGCAACTATGTAGAAGAGAATGGCCTTATGTGTGCATCTTTTGATCCTAACCCTTCAGGGTTTTTGTTCTTATGAGGAATGTGTATGTGTCTGCTAAACTTTTTTATTTCTTTTTGTGTGTGTTCTTCGTGCTTAGCAGGCCATTGTCCCTTTAAAAGTAGTAGTGACTGATAAACAAAGATTTTTTTCCCTCTGTTCCTGCCCTACTGATGCACAGCGCGTTCCATGATGCCTAACAGATGTGCACGTTTGAAGGTGCTATCAAGTTTCTTCGAGGTGAAAAGGGGTACAGGCCCAGAAATAGCAGCAGCAACAGTAGGCAGCTGGAGTCCACGTCATTCTGAGAGATGCTGCTGCAACCAGGGCCCATCTGGATGAAAGAGAAAGCCAAGGACACTGCAGAAGAAGAGGAAAGAAGGAGAAATGATGAGAGACCTTTTTCATTGGCCTTGTCATTGGATGTTTGGAAAAGCATCAACAGTTTTCTACAAGCTCCTTTAGCAATCGGAAACACAGAGGGAAGTCGGTCTTAAACAACCTCTGGCTGACAAACAAGACCCTGGCATGGAAGAATATACGTCACCTCAAAGCCATGCTCATCTCCTCTCATCTTACTCCCACTCTTCTTCCCGAACATACGTGCAGGCTTGTCCCTGTCGCAAGCTAGTCTGCCATACACTGCTTGTCTGCAGTGTATGGCCAGATTTGCTCAAATGGAATTTTGAGCTCCCAAAGATGCCTGTTTGCTTGAATGGTTGGTCCTTTTCTAGTAAGATGTCACAGTTTGTTTTAGCTATTGTCAGTCTTAAGATATTTATTTAAAGTTGCAATATTATAAAATAAGACTTTCATAATATTGTTTTTAGTCAAAACCTAGGACGAAGATCACAACGTTTCGACCACTGGTCTTCATCACCTGAAGAAGACCAGTGGTCGAAACGTTGGGATGAATTAAAACTATTTGTGGCATTTGAGTAAGTGTGCGGGCATATCTTCTTCCTCAGTCTGCTGATTTTGCACTGCCCTACACCTATGTGATGTTTGATAACTACCTCCTTTTTCTTAGTCCAAACCATCCACATAGTTTAAAAAGTATGAGCTTTTAGCTAATGGTTTATTTAAGATACCAAGACTGGGAAAAACATAGCATCAATCTATTTAATAATATAGTCCCAAAGAGTAATAGTTAACTACTAAACAGAAGTCTACATGTTTGTTACATATTTTAATGCTCTGACACTGTGCTGTTTGTGACAGTACAGGTTTTTTTTTGTGTTGTACTATGAGAGGTTTTAATTGTGACCTGCCAAGGGACTACAGATGTAAACTAGCTCTAAGCTAAATGTGGTACAATGCACCAAATGGCAACATTTATGTTGAATATTGTACATGGTCCCTTTACCAATAAAATAAAAAATAATCAAAAGGTGGACGTGGCATGTGTTCTGCACTCTTATAGCTATAACTTATTCTGTCCATATTGACCACCACACACTTAGTGACCATGTGTGGCTATTTCTGCATTGTGTAGGTGTTGTTTTAATGGCACAGAGATCCGAACAACACTCAGGATTTAGTGCACTGAGCTCAGAGGGCTGCGGCGATCAGAGGCATCCATCATCCCCACAGTTTATAGAGTGATGGAAGGAGGGAGAAAGAGAGAGCGAGAGGGGTAGAAAGACCTACAGAAATAAAGAGAGAGAGAGAGACAACGGGAGGCAGTGATAGAGCGAGGAAAACAGACGAAGTGACAGAACCAGAGAGGTGGGTGTATAAAAAGCATACATAAGAAGAGGACTAAAATGTCAGTGTGAAAGCATTTGTCTGGAGGTGTGAGCCACTCAGAAACAGCTCAGCTGCCCCAGTGGATAAACAGCTGTAATCATAGTTTAGCAGTAGACAGTAACAGTCTGACTTTTTACTGCTGTTAACAGGTTGAAGTACTCTACATCCAGGATACCTATCATTTAAAACACTTATTTGATTTTCTCATATTTAGATAAGTGGAACTCTTTTTTTCCAGTTTATCTTTTTATGCATTTGGTGGTAAATGACTGAACCCTAAGTGCAAAAGTGAGCTGCTATGCAGATGACACCCTATTTTCAATTAACATTTCTATGTTTTTATTACTAACTGAAACACATTTTATTTGTATTTTCCTCAGAATTATCTTTTATAATTAATCATATAACACTTTAAAAATCGTTTGAAAGACTTTGGAAGGTTGCATCTTCTGACGACAGGTTGCTTCAAGTAGTGACTTTGGGACAAGGACCCAAACAAAACCATGGAAAGCATACCATATTCTGAGCTGTAGAAATGTTTTTTTCCAATCTAAAAGAGTGCAAAGCAAACAAAACGTTGTCCAAATGAGACCCTATGATATCAACACGGAATATTAAATTGAGTTCAAAAAGACCAGTTAGACAACTTTGTGTTGTTTTTCCAGCTTTGAGAAATGGCAGTCAAAAACCAAAATACTTTGTCAGTATATCTTTTTTTCTGTGTTTTTTTGTTCATCCCAATCAGTCCAGAAGTACATTTTAATTTTAGATGCAAGGAAGAGTATAATCTATAATAACGTCCTGGAGTGAGTTTGCTTGGCGTTTGCACTGTATAGACATATTGATAAAAAGGGGCCTGCAGCCATGTAACAGAACATTGAATATAATTTGATTCCGGCCAAAAACAAGTCCCAGGTTGGTTCTCAGTTTCTGTCGGGGAAGTTTTGTAAAGGCTCAATGTCCTAATTTTGTAAACCCAAAATCCCAAAACCACTAATGGTATTAAATGTAAAGTGTTGCAAAGCACAACAAGTCATTAGATTCTCACATCTGGAAAGCTTGAAGCAGCAACTTAGAAACGACTTAAAGGAATAAATCAATTATCAACTTGACTCATTTTTGGCTAAAAAATGTATTAATTTGTCAAAGACATTTGATATTGAGATCCATCTTCTTTTCCACTTACCTCTGCTTTGCAGCCATTGGCCTCCATCTCCCCTTTAGCTATTTTGAATCAATGTTTATGGCCTCTCTCCACTTGGGGAGGGGGTGGGGCTACGTCTTGTTAGCCTGAGTGAGGTGGGAGATTAAGGGAAGGATATCGGAAAGTGATCACTGAGGTTTTTGTGGTATCTGTTTTTCTGTTGTAGGTTTTATCAAAATCATGCCACTTCAATATTGTGGTTTGGTCTGTTAGTCAGATCACCCCCCATGTCTTTCCATTTTGCTTCCCATGGGATATCTAGATGCAAATTTGAGGCTCTACATCCGCTTCACAGCAGCAGCCCCCAGGCTCACAGTTCATCAGAGCATAAACACGTGTCAGGCCAAGGAAAATATTTGGAGAGATGGATAACAGACACAGAAAGATGTTAGGTTTACTTAGAGCTGGAAGTGTGAAAGGTTCATATTATTGTTAGTAAAAGATTCTTAGAGGTCAAAGCCTCACTCTGATATGTTTTTCTTCCTCCTCTTTTTTGTCTCTCTGTATGTCCTCTTTACTCCTCCACTTCCCTTTTTTTCACACATCAAAGACTCAATATTTTTTATGAGAACATGTTTTTTTAAAGGAGTAACTACTGTCTTTTTGAGCTTAAAAACTTTGAAATAAACATGAAGTACCTGAGGACAGGTACAGTACTTGTAACACCTCTGGGGACTGATGTAGAGACCCCAGCAGGTAGGGTCAGAAAAGTTTGTATTGGGACTCGAGTCAATAGAGATTTCTCAGTCATGTAAGGTCAGTGAAGAAATCTTAACAGTATACACCACACTCCAAACTTGGCACATTTGACCCCAAGTACAGCACTGCACTGCTTGTATGAGTGGCTGTCAGCTATCCCCTGTGTAATGTCACCCTCTGACCAAGTTGCCTTGGTTACCACCTACTCTGTCTCCCTCCAGACTTTCCTCTTAGATGGCAGTGTTTCCTAAGAGTATTATCTGAAGAAATGGAGGGTAAAAAGAGACAGATTTGTGTTCTTGGCCTTGCCAGTGAGCCTGGACGCACTGAAGGTAACTTCTTACTCACTCACTCCTTCCCTTTTCTAACTGAGAGCAGCTTCAAACTTGACAGTCTTCCCACACGCCAGAATCAACACATGCTCTGCCACTGCATTGTCTTGTTTACGTTTAAAGTCAGTCCTCGGATGTTGAAGAAAAGATGGCATTGGGTGGACAGAGATGCCATTTGGGATGGCAGTGCTGGTGACCCACAGAACCCATCATGCCTCCATCTGCTGTCTTTTGCCAAAAGTCACAGTTAAATCCTGTGTCTTTGGTAGTGGGAATCCAACTTGTGTGAGGGGATGAGGATTGGCAAAGGAGGGCGACTGGTACAGAGGAGGCCATTTCACGCAACACAGCTTCCAGGAAGTCAGTCATCAGAGATGCCAAAGGAAAGCTGCTTCTCTTTCATAGCCTGCCAAATGGAGCAACCAGGCGTGGAGGGCCCTCTAGAAGACAATATCCCCTAACTAATGCCATCTGGGATGACTTTCCTGGTCCTTATGCTGAAGCCTCTCACCCTTAAACCATTCATTTCAACCTTCATTTCAAAAAGACTTTGGCACTTGGTTATTTAGTCGTTTGTCATATTTTAGGGACCTCATTTTTGTTCATTTGATGGGATTTTGAATAGGAATAAGTGTGCTAGAGTTTGTATTCTGCATGTGCTGTGTATGAAATATGGAGATGACACAGAAGAGGAAAAGGGGCCACTTTGGCAGCCTTCCAGTCTCTTTAAAAAAAAAAAAAAAGGTCTGAGCCAAGATAAGACAGTAAGTCCAACAGGAAACCAGGATATTTTGATTTGGATCTGTGTTGTGGGAAATGAACATTTCTGTCTCACAGTATCCGTGTATCTAACAACAGCTGAAGGGCACAATGCCTTAAGGATGAGCAGATAATCACAGTACAGTGTTATTAACTGCACAGAGAATGGAGAGAAAAAAAAGGCACATATACAAGACAATTGGTCAAAATGCTTCCTTTTACAACCTGAAATAAAGGTTTCACTTAAAGATAAAATCAAGGAAAAAATAACACAGAAGTAAAAAACACAATCTGTTGCTCTAGGCCGGTTTTGATTTTTCCTCCAAGAAAGTCGATACGCCAAGCTGAAACAATAAGACTGTATGATTTCACCGGGAACCATAAAAACACTTTGCTGTTAAACTTTCTGTAATACAAAAGCAATTTGATGTCTCAGCAATAGGCCACAGTGTTCCTCCCCAACACCTCACAGAGTGTGTTTTTGTTCGATTGTGTCATAGATTTCATGGTGGAAATAGTTCCTGGAAAGCAAGAAATTGTTCTCTATGAGCGTGTTACTCCTTTGAGCAAACCTCATGAGGAGGTTTCATCATAGTTAAGGGGTCACATAGTGTTCACATATAAATGACTCATGTGAATTGGGGAACAGCGTCTTTCCTTTTTATTTATTTATTTGCAGATCAGGAATCATAAAATAAGCCAGTTTAATTTTGTTTACTTCCATCCTCCAAGGACTTGATGCTTCTACTTCCACAGAACCCAGACCTGATTAAATTTATTGTATTCTAAAAGAGCAATACATTTTCATGTTTATGCATTAGTTTTTGGACTTCCAAAGTTCACGCATGGACTAAAAAAATCAACCTTTAGCCCACTGGATTAAATTGAGGCTGAACTCAGGTTGGATTCCTTGTAGCTTCTTCACATTTATAAAGAATGGCACTGTAATTGTAAATGTCCAACCACCTGACACCCTTAAACACACAATGTCACCAGGGAGAGTGTGGAGAGAGACGGAAATCACTTAACCGCTGAAAAATGAATTCAGGAAGGGTGCAATACTCTGGTTCATCTCAGCGTATTAATGTAGCCACAACCTCCACTCACTTTTTCATACAGTTGAAGGTGAAGCATTATCCCGCCCCGTCTTGCATGTTTGTAATAATAAATGGTGCTGATAACGTACTGGCTTGCTGAACAAGTTACATTTTTCTTCCCTGTTGGCCAAGTAAATATCTTGTATGAAGAGAATAATGTACATCCCTTTATTTGTCACATTTATTACAGTCTAAGTTTAACATGCTGGGGAGCATATGAGATATAAACTGGCTGTGCAGCAAGCTAATGTAGCGCTGTCCAGGTTTAAGGAAATATTTATATATAACAATGAAAGCGTTGATAATACCCCCTTTCAATACCCTTACCCTTGCCAAGTATTTTGCAATACCTCAACTTTGAAGAATTACTGACATATCTTTTCCAAAACCTACATATCTGAAACAATATGCCAGCAACGTTAGAATTGGATTTAGAAACTATCAGATCAAAGAAGAGTGAAATCAGGTTGTTTGATTTTACCAAAACCCAATCTGGATTATAACCTTATGAAGCCTTAAACTAATTTTAAACGCTGAAATGGCTTACATGTCTCACATTTCCAAATGGTCCCCTCTGCTGAAGTGGTGAATTCATATCAGTCCTCACAATGGCACAAATACAAGAGCACACAAACACACACACACACAAAAGATTTGATTCTGCCTTATAAAGAAAGCAAAAAAAAACCTTCCTCGTTATTGCATCTGAAGAACTGTTCAAACACACATACATAAACACAAGTAGAAAGCAAGCAGCACATACACACATCTGTTTGCCTACATGTAGAACATCCTCCTTGGAAACAGGGAAAAAGCCTTGTGTAACCAGATCCAAATAGCCCTTATATAAAATGGAGAAATATGGGAAGAGTGTTGCTCTCTGACGAGCAGCTGAAAGTGTGTGACATGAATCTGAGTCTAGGGACCAATCATGCATTCCAGTCGAAAAAATGTCAAGACCCTAGGATCTCAGCCTCGTGTTAAAACGCAGCCTGGCCCCTGTGATATAAACGCTGAATATCTTGTCACTCCTGCAGCATAAAAACCAAGTGTTAAAACCATTTCATCATGTCTCTGTTATCCTGTATAACTTAAAAGCATGAAACATATTTAAAATAATCCCTCCCCTGAGATACTCTTTAACAGTGTACCTCTACATGGACGTATTACTCCTAAACATCTCCTTTTTGCCTCAATAATCCTCATTTATAAGGCCAACGGAGTTTGTTGCATGTCACTTAAACTCTATGAACTGCAGAATACTTGCGTTAAAGAAGCGGCTGTGGCCATGCAGCTTAATGTACCATACTCGGGGCTGTTTCTTTCCCTTCTGTCTTTTACAGTGGCTGTATAATAGAGCGAGAATGTCTCTATAACAGTCAATAACTTGCATCAGTGAGGCATAGCTTTAAATGCTGATGTGTTGTTAGCACAAAATATCCTGCCCACACACAGTTCTCAAATTTTGACCCTATGACTAAATCTGTCATTGAAGGCCTGCAAGAAAATAACAACTGAGTGTGTGTTGATGTGTTTGACAAAAGCAGGAAAAACACAGAGTTGCTAGTTTGTTTTTGTAACTGACGTTTCCATTTTTGACAATGTTGAAAAACTGGTGATTCAAATTCAGTTCTTGTCCTTCTTGTCTATTTTTTCCCAGGACCTGCAGTTTCACAACACCAGCGGGCCTCTTTCATGCTCCTCTATGGAGTTTGCGTTATAAATGCAGTTATCTTGCTTTGGGGGAAACAGCCTCCTCCTGTTTTATATTAACATGAACCCTAAACCTGTCGTTATATATTGTATGAATTAGGCTGAACTTTGGCTTACGTTTTCCCCCTCCGGTTCTTTCGTGATGAAGAATACGAGACTGGCAGGCCTTCTAAGCGCAGCTGTGAGTCTATATTGCTGCCAGCACTCTCTGTCAGGAGCCCCTGTGTGGGATGACCTCTAACCTCAGTGAAAATCCAAGAGGGGCCAAAGGGGACTGTTAATGCTCACTAGTGATGTACAGCTGTGATTCGTTCAAGGTGGTATGTCTTTGCTCTGCACACCATTCACAAACGTTAAATAAATCATGGCAAAATGGTCTTAGGATGACGTCACATGACATACTTTTTCAGAGAGGGTCAGAAATCTGAATCAGACGGATCATTGCAGCAGAAGTCATCTAATAAAGGCTGTTTATTATTCAAAAGCATCATTTTCATATTACTTAATACATCTGTTATTCCACAAGCATTCAATACCCAGGCTGCAACTCAAGATGGTATTCATTTAGTCTTTGTTTTATTTGTCATAGAGTAACTTTTAAGAGCCCATGTTTGTGACTTCAAATAGCTTTTGTTGTCCAACTACAAACTCAAATTTACAACAATACGAAACAGACATAAGACGACATAATTTGCCTTTATCTTTTTAAAAATAGCTTCATACGATCCTTCCATCCTTCATCTTTACTGCTTGTCCTGTTAAGGGTCACCGGGGGCTGGAGGTGTTCTCATTTGCCATTGGGCAATAAGCGGGGTACACCCTGGATGGGTCAGAGTCAATCGCAGGTATAATACGTACTTACTGACTCTTTCATTGATGATCTATTATGTTGATTTAATGATCACAAAACATTTTGTCAATTAGTTATCAGTTCATCCATCAATTGATCAGATAACTAAATGTTCAAGAAAAGGATAATACATACATAGGGACTTTGGGTTTTAAATTTAGGATAATAATAATAATATTAAACACTTCAATAAGACATGTTGTCTTCTTGGATTATAGTAAACCTTAAACGTACAGTATGTAAAATCCGCCGCTAGGGGGCTCTCAATCAAAACAATAACAAAAGATGACGTCGAGGCTTGCGGTGTATTATGGGAAAAAACAAACGAATCAATACGAACGGGCGAAACCGACCTGAGAAAGACAATATGTGCACTGACGATGTATCCAAGTATAATTTACATGACGTTTTTATCACAGCAGCACATACAGCGACAGAACGGCAGCTTTCAGTAGCAGCTAGCGCTAGCTTATGCAGCGGTCTTTGACGTAACATCCGGTGTTTCCTTGACAACGATCAACATTTCCTGTCTATCGTGGCGGCTCATCATGGCGGCCGCCTACAAGACACGGCACGTTACAACTATAAAATTACGGATTTCTCTGGCTTTGATAACTTTTGGAAATATTTGAGGTGATGTAAGTACTCAGCTAAAAAATATATATAACATGGGTTTAGTCCATTTTTAATTGAAGTTAGATATTTTAATGTAAACATTAGCATGCAATTCTACGTACTGTACCTTTAATGATTTATAAGGAATAACAAAATGAAGGATGTTAAGTCCCTGTCCTGAGAAAAATGTGAATCTCATTTTCATGACTTTTGGGAAGTTCTCCTTGCTGCCTTAAAAAAATATGAACTCAAACAAACAAAAAAACAAAACATTTTAAGCTTTGTTAGAATGAATTTATCTGCTGATTAAACATGTTTATTAGAGTTAATCGAAATGTTGACATAGTGCACATAAAACCCCACCTGTTTCTTAAACATCTGTTTCCGCTAAATTCAGGTGAGCAGAGTTTGATTCAAGAATATTTTGGGGCTTTTCAGCCTTAACAGGACAGATATAGAGAGAAAGGAAATGTGACGATAGAAAGTGGCTGCAGGTTTTTTTTGAGTGGTGATTGGCAAACTCCCAATAAAACAAGATTTATCTAACTCAGGAAAATGTGCTTTTAGGTGACGTACAGTAATACAGGTCAAAAGTGGCATTGTTGAGCAGTATTCTTGTGAGTGTCTTGTTAAAATGCCAACGATCGGCATGTGTGTCCTTCTTTCCTGTGCTCCAACGGCCGTGACAGCCCAGGTAACCCATCTCAGAGCAGCATAATCCAGCCTGTCAGCAGCTTTAGCCCTGTGTTTCCTGGACCCTGTTGATACCCAATACATAATGCCACACTGGGAAGAACCATTGCCAGCCTGTAATCGGAGCATCTCATCAAACCAATCAGCACTATCTCAATCCTGAACGCATCTCAACTGTGACAGAGAGGTGGTGGTGTTGGTGGTGGTGTTGGTGGGGGCGTTTCACAACATCTGGTGCTTTGAGTATATTGAGAAGAGGGGGCGGGAGAAAGTGAGTTGGGGTGAAAAGAAAGTGTGAGAACAATCTTGATGCTCTGGTATGGAGTTATCAGATCAACAGCACATTCTGCTTTCTCTTTCGATACAGGTCGCTGAGCGGGCAGCCAGTTGTCAGTGCTTGCCTGCTGCAGATTTTAGCCTGATCGCGGTTATGGTAGTGAAATTCTCGACAGAAACATTTGTCATGCAACCCACTCACAGTTGCTCGCTTCTTTTCTGCCTCTCACCCACTCTAACATCCCCCCATTTTCTTTTTCTTCTTTTTTTCCCCACCAGCCCAGTGCAGCAGTGAGAGGTTACCACAGCAGTAAGGCAGCAGCCATGAATCCAAGTGTTGGCTCCAATTGGACCACTGGTGGCAGTGGCTTTCAAGGGGCAAGTGGCAGCTCCTCGTTCAACCGTCTAGGTCTGCAACATAACCTTTCCCACCATCAACAACAGCCGCATTATCACCCTCAGTCCAGGCACACAAGCTACGCCTACTGCCCAGCCCATTCAGCTGTGAGTAAAGCTGATCTCTTCTTTCTCTCAGTTGTCTGTACGGTGTCCATTAGTCTCTTTTGTCAGGGAAGCTCTTATGCACACTCAGATTCTCTATCTCTTCGCTTTAATCTCTTCCTCTTTTCCACACTTACTCCTCTCAAGCCCTCATCATATACATCCCTTTCTCCCTCCTCTTCCTTTCACTCTCTCCTCTCTTCTCTGCATCTTATTTTATTTGTTCATCCATCTCCTACATCGACAGTGCATTAAGAGACTAATTGAGGTAGAAACACTTTTGGACAGCTTCCCTCGTCATTATCCTTGGAATTAATTGCTGCTCTGCAATCCGTTTGATTTGACTTTATTGGTGCGATCTGGTTTTCCAATGTAATGTTAAGGGTGTGACTGCAACTCAGACATGGGCCAATTTCTGGATTTTTTTTATTACCATCATGTTGCTGTCACGGTCACAGAGCTGGAAACAAAGATTTGGCAGGTTTTTACTTTATTTCTTCCTCTAATAAATTGATTCACGAAGCTTCACACCAAATCTTTCTCCCATTTTGTCTTATATATTCCATTACTGCGCAGTGATACTCTCTCATAGCACATACGCACCACTCATATTCCTAGCTGCCTCTTTTGCTAACATGTTGAGACTCCCCTGGAAAGCTTGCATGCAACGAGTGAAGAAATTGGATTGGATTTAGATATGATAATCATCACTGTAGATTGGCTCCTGGTTGCACACAGCGTTCCTTTTATTTTGTTCCTGCGATATCAAGGTACACATTCATGCAGACATCAGCTCTTTTTTAATGCATCACTATAACTTCTGTTATTTGTTCTCACCTAAAGATTTAAAACTGTGTAATGCAAAACAGGAAGCAAAAACATTCCATGAGACAAACATAACACTGTGGTCCTTCATGTGGTGTGTCTGTTTTTTTTGGGGAACATCATGATCCTTTCTGTCTTTTACTGCATCCACCCCCGGGGAATCACAGTTATTGCCATTAACAACCCAAAACAGGACACAACAGTGTGTGAATGCTGTTTCTAATTGAGCTAACTTTTGTCTAAGTTTGGCAAACAAGACACCATTCTTGTCCTCCTCTTAACAAAGCAGTTATCTGTATCTCACTGATAAACGAATCCATCCCTGGTCTAAGAAATACTCTGCAGTTTTCTCACCAGACATACAGTTGCTGTATTGAGTATCAAGCATCTTCAGTCTGCTGCTGCACCCACACGGCGATGTTCTCATAGCAACCGTAATCTGCTCACTATTTTGCATCTACATGTCTGCTGCCACACTGCTCGATTTAGAGACCTGACGCTAAGGATTCTGGTGTTCTTGTAACATTTCAAAAAGTCCTACCTTCACTACAGCAACCATCCTTCTGCTCTAGATCTAGTCATATGTCACCCTGCACTTCTTGCGGTGCTGAGGGTGGCACTTTCATGTGGAGACTGACAAGCTGAAACTCCAGTGATCAACTTATATGACTTCCTCATATGGTACATCACAATTCAATCTGGGAAAAGAGTCTCTTTTTTTTTTGGCAAAAAACAATAATATTCCCCAAGCTACTTGAGAAAAAAGATTGTTTTGGTATCGGGACTGAAACACTTTGAAATAATCACAAATGTTGGCACTCACAAAAAAATTGTTATATTACTGAAATTCTATTATCGTAAACTTAGCTGTAAAAAAAACAAACACTGGGGCACTGGTGGCGCAGTCGTTAGTGCGCGCGTCCCATATATGGAGGCTATAGTCCTCAACGCGGGCGGCCGAGGTTCAAATCCGACCTGTGGCTCCTTTCCCGCATGTCAATCCCCACTCTCTCTCCCTGATTCCCATCTCTATCCACTGTCCTATCTCTCCGATAAAGGCACAAAAAGCCCAAAAATAAAATCTAAGAAGAAGAAAAAAACAAACACTCAGTTAAATGGTCAACTATTCCCTATGCTTAATTGTAGTGGATCAAAATTGTCAAGTCAAGTACACTTAATTTATGTAGCACATTTGAACGAAACAAAGGTTGACCAAGGTCTTTACTCAGTTTAAGCTGGACAGATTCATACATTGATTTAAATAAAAACCTAGAATATGTGATTTCTCGTACGGTCTGTTAATGATCTAACACAGAAAAAGTCCAATAACTTGCAACGTTCATTCATTCTTCTTTCTATTGCATGCACCCCTGTTTGTGATAGCCTTGCTAGTCTTAGACATTCCAGGAAATACACATTGGACGTATCGCAAAACCAAACAAGAATTTGTTTGTGTGAAAGACTTCCTGGTGGATTTGAAACAAACACACTCTGGAAATGATTTGGACCACACCTTTGGATTTTTTTTTTACTCTTTTTTTGTTATTGTGGCGTGTTTGTAGACCACACCTCTCCAGTACTCCAGTACTCGCTAAAACGGTCTTGGTTTCAGATAACCATGGGGTCATCAATCCCATCCCATCTCGTCATCTTGACCCTCTTCCTTCAAACCTCAACAGAGTCTGCTGACTCAAACTGGCCCGTTTTTCACAGGAAAGCAGCCTTTCTCCTGGGCTGTTACTGACACTTTTACCTGAAGAAGGATACTCAGAAATGGCTAATCCAGACACTAACATGGATCCAGTGTTTGAGTCTGCAGTGTGCACTTTTACAGCCTTTTAAAAGCAACACATGTGGTTCACAGAAGAGAAAACCCCAGAATGAACAAACAAACAAATTCCACCACCCCCTCCCCATTCTTTCTCTCAAACACCCTCCCAATGTACAATACTTCTTTTATTGCCTTCCTAAATGCTATTGTAATTTCAGGCAGATTAGATGCAAAGAAAGCCCAAGCAGAAGGGGAAGAAAAACAGAACTGATAGCTCAGCATGTGTCTGTCCCCTCGGCTGAGAGAGGTGAGTAAATAAAGAGAAAAAGAAAAGCAAGCAAGGATCCAGCGGAGATCAAGAAGCTTTGCCTCCAGTGGGTTTGTAATTACAATGGAAGCGGATACATTTCCACTCTTAATATGGTGGGATGAAGATCCCTCAGGGGGGGAGATGGTATGACAAAAAGCAGTGGAGAAAGTCATGTAGAAGTCAGGAGTTGTGACTGGAAAAATAGTCAAAGTGAGAGATTGTGTTATGTCCTGAATATGCAATGTCTATTCCCACAAAACACTTTTATATACAATGGATTTCCGCTCCGGAATATGTTTTTGTGGGAAAGTAATTGCTGCCTGGATTAGGTTCACTGGCGACGTCTTTTTAAAAAAAAATTCCGGACTCTTCTGTTACTTTTGTTTTGAACCAAAATCCTGCTAACTGATGACATTCCCATCAGCTTAACCTTTGCTTTATTTATTACTAACCAGCAATTATAAGCATGCATACACACTCCAGTAACAACTATAAAGACACAGATGCAGAAAAACAAACAGTAGAGAGGTCTAAAGAAGAGTTAGATAGGAGAAGAAGAGAGAAAGGTGCAGTAGAGAAGAAACTGTACTGTAGTGACATCAAACCTCTCCTTCCTACAGTATACTGTATGTATGCTGTTAACCAAACAGCCGAGCAGGTCAGATTACTGCCATGGTGAGTGGCCAGGCTTCGGATGCTTTACTGTAATAAAGCCTGACAAGCTAATGATTGCACACAGTGTTACAGGATTCCTTACTTAAAGCCACATGGGCCGCTAACACTCCTTCAGCCTAAGCCTCATGTTATAGATTTTCTCGTCTATGGAGAATTGATCTAAAGCACAATGGCAAAGAAAGGGAAACATTCAGTGCAGGTACTTTCTACTAATTGGTGTGACAGAACCCATTTATGTGTAAAAGCAATAACGCCGGACGAACAATGTCAGGTAATGTGTAGACATTACAAATTAATTTCCACCCTACTTGTGGAGTGTTGCTCTCGGGATGTTTGTTAAGAAACCTCTGTCTTAAATTGTATTTGTTCCTTTCCCTCCTTTTCTTTTTAATCAAGTCTTGTTACAGAGCACTATAACTGCTCCACATTTAGTACCCTTCAGAGTCTTACCAACTTCTTCGTGATCCACTTGTACCACCACTGTCGAACACATGACCATTATTTTTGGCTGCTATCTGGAAGGTGCTTAATGGCTTCTGAATTGTAAATTGTCTCGAGTGCAAAGAGTTAAGGAGGAACTGCTCCTTTCCTTACTTAGCTTTTTGCCACTCTTCCACGTGTGACTACCATCAACTACACAAGTAATGGACATAGCCACCGTGATGTCATCCATTGGTATGTGGACTGCCTTTTTGGAGCCTCAGGTACAGCACGCTGGCAGCTGTCGGGTTGTTTTTTCTGCAGCAGAAAGTTACCATATTCAAACAAGAAAAGTGAGGCTGGAGGGGAGCAACTGTTTGGCAAACCCTAGTTACTATGAAGCTATAAAGATGGGCATTTTAATATTAAGCCTAATGGGAATGTCCATGCTGTGGAGCCAACCTAAAGTGGCAACTCAAGGAGCTGCAGTTTCACCACTTTGGCTTTGTTTCGAGGCCACGGAGGTTTCCGACTATACAAACCAGTTAAAGCACGTTTTGTTAGTCAACAATATTTGCTTATATGAACACTTTTTTGTGTGTGAACCCTGAGGTGTTTCATTTATGATAGTACACCTCCTCTCAACAGATTATCTCTAAAGTGCTTAACATCCAGATGTTTCTGACATTGCTTCAATCATCCTGGTCTCCTCTGTCCAGATATTCCTAATTTTTGTGATAGTGTTTCATTATTTTGCATGTGATGCGTGCTTTGGAAACATGATATTGCATTTGTCCTGGTTTAATGGCCTTATTGAAGTACTTAACTATGTACAAAAGGGAGAAATTGTATTACTTTTGTGGTCTGCTTCAGCTAACAGCATCCATGTTGTGCTGTAATAACCACATTAATCAGAGCACATGCAGATGTGGTACTGTTTGTATCAAAGGAAACAAAAGCTAAAGCCCTTTGGTCCTTTGGTCTTCTTGTGACAAGATATATGTGGTAAGTCTTGGGAGGGAGTCTGAGCTCAAGGCTCATCCCGCATTGCGTCTATGTACTGCGGCAGAGTTCATCTCTCTTCATAACATACAGATAGAGACACGCACCTACACACATGCAGCACAGAACACAACCAGCATACCTGTGCTTGATCATAACCAATTCTCCGCTTCTGAGAACTGGTGCAATAGCTGTTCACTGGTCAACCAATTTAACAGGTTTTTCTTTATTTTGGGGAATCGTATCAGTTATTGATAAGACCAATTGTTCCCCTAATGAAATGTAAGTGGGTTATCACTCTTTTATCAGGGGGCATGGACATCCCCATGAACCCTTCAGTTTAACCTGGAGGTGTCACCAGGGTAAACTTGAGTTGTTACTTTATTAGACTTGCTGGGCACATACTGGTCAATCTTTCAGTCAATACAAACCTGCCAGTCAGGATTCTTGGCACATCCCTTGTTTCACAATGTCCCTGAAAACTAAGTGATGCGACAGAAAGGACATTGCAAAGGATCAGAGAGAGGAATTGACAGAAATAACAAACAAGGAAGTGAAAGAGACTAATTGGGAAAGTATTTGAATTGCAAATTGTGGCTCTGCTGTAATTTCAAGCAACCGAACCTTAATAGTGAGACTGTTTGTTTATCCCATAAGCAAAATAAGTAAAGAACAATATGATTTCTATAAAAATTCATCTCCAATTCAGGTGTATGTGACATACCACCATCCCCACCAACTCACCTTTTCATCCGTCTCTCTTTGTGAGTCCCGATCTCTGGCACAACCCTTGGTGTTGTGATTAGCTTAATTAGCCATAACTCACAAACATCCATTAATACAGGCTGACAGATGACACAGTCATTTAGCTAAATGAATGGCCTGCCTGCTGGCAGCGGGTGAGTACGCGTCTGCTGGCTGATGGCCTGAACAAGGCAGTTGAGTCGAGGTTAGTTATCAGTGGATCGCCCAGGAAGCAAAATACCTAAAGAATGAAAACAAAAGTTGAGTTGGAGTCACGAGAAGTTTGAAGGAAAACATCTTGAAAAGTCTAACCATTTTGACGGCTAAGATCTTTTTCTGAAGATCCCATCCTATAGAAGATCAGCTGAAAGATGAATTCCTGGTACCAGAAGCATCAGATGCCATTGTGTACTGTACATGACGAAGTCCGTCAGCTCCCATTCTACAGTCTTAGTCTCTTTCATTAGCCCTTGAATGAAGAGCATTGCTCATTCCCCAAATACTGCAATGATTCATCTTCGCCACGAGCTGGAATGGGCTTTGTCTCAGTAATTAATTTAGCTCTCGGGACAGCACTTGGAATGAGTCGTGTCTTCAAGGCCTAATTAAAAGAAGATTGTCAAACATATTCTAGGTCACACTGCTCAAAATCTCAGACCATTTAGGAGGAATTTACAGGCACCACAGATCCGTCCACTGAGGACAAGTTTGCTGGCTGATTGAGTGTGGGTATCAGAGACAAAAACAAACCCTTTTATTTGCTTTGGTGATTCCTTCAGGCACCACTTGAAAAACGAGACACTTGATGATTTGTTTGCTATCCCCTGCTTGAGTCAATATCTCAATCTACTTATGGCTTTGTTCCCTGCATGTCTTTGTGTTTTTCTGAGGATGGTTTATTTGAAATCACAAGGACTCTTTGTGATTCTGCTTTGTGGAGAATAGCCCCCGTTAACATCCAACACTCAGCCGGATGAGAAAACAAGTGTACGTGAATACCTCATGTTTAGGATCACTTTCTCTAAAATAAAGAGGTAAATTGTATTTTCAAAAGCAACAATTGGCACCACATTCATCATAATATATTGGCTTAAGTGCTCGAGTTATGAACCATTCACACCGACAGACAGACTGACAGACCGGAAGCACCTATCTTATCTGCCCTCATAATGAGAATCAATGACTGTAGTTACACGCACAAAATGGCCCTAACAGTTAACACACTTACACACACACACTCAGAGGTTCTGAACAATTAAGCGCGAGCTGTCGGGCTTAGTGCCTGGGTCCATTGTAAGCGCTCTAAACCTGTTAGACTGTGACAGACCATTAAAAGGCTGCCAAGGCTTCCTTAATTTGCTTCAACAGTGAAGCACACTGAGGCTGAGTGACTGAGTGCTGTGAGTGTGTCTCTGTGTACCAATGTGCATTTGCTTCCTATGACATTACTGCCACCACCTCCACAGCATCGCCTTCACCCACACACCCACACACACACACACACACACACACACACACACAGTTTGACACTATCAGCACCATCAAGTAGCTGCTGTGGAATAAATATATGTCCATTTTTGTTCTGGAATTCACTATAATGGCCAATTTCTGCTTATTTACACAAACGCATTAAACCATTAAAACTCCTGTCAGCAGTAACGAGTTTTCTGAGTCAGTATGTTCTGTAGATTGTTAGGAGCACAATGTACACAATGTAAACAGCTCTTATTATAAGAGTTGCATGTGAAGTCATCGCTACTGTAAATTAAAACGTAATTCTCCAATGCGCGTAAGCTAATATTTTGACATATATTAATTCTGCTTATGCAGATTGATTAAACACAGAGCCTTCACATTTGTCTTCATCTTTTTCTCCATAATCCTGTTATAAATGTTGCCCTTTTTTTTTTTTGGGCAGCACCTGTCCTCTTTGGCCGTGCGAGTACAATCTGGTAAAATGCTGTAAGGGAAGTGGAAATTACACGATTCACGCTGTGTTTGTATTTTCACGCTTTGAAATCAACAGCATAAGCCCAGTACATCACACCTTTGTAACTAGGGTTTTTTCCACATTTTTGCGGTGTTGATTCAAATAAATGTCTAGTTTTCCACAGACCCTTCAACTGCAGTCTTTGATTTACAAATAAAAACGCCTGATCCAGGCCTTAAAAAAAAATGGAATTCCTCTCTAATTGATCACAGTTGACTTGATTCCAACTACATTTACATGTAGTAACATTGTGTTTCTGACTCTTCTGAATGATTGCTTTTTTGGGGCGGATGTTTCACCTAGCAGGCATTTCCTGTCGTGACCAGAGCTTGGTGTTCTCCAACATTAGGAATAAAAGACTCTGGGCCACATGATCCCAAGCACCAGACCACAGGAATATCCAGAATCCGACGCAGCTTCCAAGCCTCCGCATGTTTCATTTCCTATTTCAAAAGAGCGGGAGGTCCATGTAAATTCCTGGTTGCGGTATGCCTCCAGTCTGCATTTAGCCACAGTTTCGTGGTTGATATTAGATGTTGGACAGGATTTAAGATATTAGAGGCTGGATTAGAAAGGGTGATGGCAGATCATGCAGGGATTAAAATGGGTGTCAAGCTTGTTCAGATCATGTGCACTGTCATATTTACATGTCATTGTGGGTTTTGTGCTGTTGCTCAGCCGTGTTTGATGGCAAATTCAGAGCATCTCATCTGCGAAATCGCTCTTCAGCAAATCAGTTTGCACCTGTTACTTTGGCTTCAGGTGATTAGTCAATGACAGGGTGAAGCAGGGGAACATAAATCACACATCCTGAGCTGTAGATGTGACCTTAATTCACAATGTTTCACTCCCATCTTGCCCTGGTTTTCAGCCACACATACACACACACACACACACACAATCACACACATTGACATCCGTGCACAGATGGGTTTTCATATATGGCTGCCTTGGGCTGTAGTTTTGGCTTTAAAAACACCCATAACATCTGTAAAGCATTATGGCTGATTATACTGGTCCTTCAGCGTAATCATGCAATATGGGCATGAGAGAAGGTTGAACATGAACCGTATGGGAAAGAAAGCGATGATGAGGCCTTGACTATTCTGACCGGAGCTTGAGGCCTGTGGCTACATACACACATGAACCCACTTGAACAAATTAAATTCTCAGAATCAGGTTTAATTATTCATATACTATAGAGGACCTAACGTGAATTCCTTAACCCAAAACTATCTTTTATATACAAGCCCAACGATTTTCATCAGAGGATCACACTGCTGGACTTATCTTGTTTTACAGACTGTGCTATGAAACATTTATTATCAGCATCAGGCTACACAGAATCAAAGAGCAAATGCTTCTTTCCAAGCTGACTGGGTTGAAGCACAATCAGTCATTTACTGTTAAAGAAGAAACACTCCTCCTGATGTTAGCCACATTAGTCCACTTTGCTTACAATGCACTCTGGAGACTGGAGTGTTAGTGGCTGTAGCCATTAAATGTTCTTTGTATGTAGTAATATAAACAAGCAGTTGGGTTTGTACAGTATTACACAAGAAGTACTGAATGGTAAGACCATTACATTAGCATTAATATCTAGATAGTTTCTGCATTTGTTGTGACTGTGTCATAGAGGTGTTGGTTTAACACTTTTACCCTCTTAGAGGAATCAGTGTGGGCTGTTTCTGTGTGTTGGAACACAATGTATTGAATATGCACAAGTTGTCAGGCTGTGTTAGTTATACAAGAGAGGTTTAGGCTATAAACTTAGTATAGGTACAACATCAGTGGAGAAGCAGCTTAGTGTCAAACTGGATTAGTGACTTGGCTTGTAAATCAGTTGGCAGGAAACAGAAACACTGGTTGTGCACTGAATCTGCAAAGGGTACAAGAAGTCATGGCTTTAGATAAGTCAAAGGTATAATATCTAGAATTGTATTACAATGTTTACCTATGTTTTATACATATTTTTGTTGAGTTGTTACATCACATGAAATATTTCCAACAGCTGTCAAAGGCAGAGAAAGCCTTCATTTTATAGTTGTAACGGGACATGTCTTGTCGTGGCAGCCACCATGTCGGAGCTGCCATGATCGACACGACATGTTTATCGCTGACAAGGAAACACCCGATGTTACGCCAAAGACCGCTGCATTAGGAAGCGAGCACTGCTACTGAAAGCTGCCATACTGTCGCTGTATGTGCTGCTCTGAAAAAATGTCATGTCAATTGTATTCGGATACATCGTCAGTACACATATTGTCTTCCTCAGGTTTTTTTCGCCCGTTCGTCTTAACTACGGACAACTCAGAGTTAGTTTTCATTGGGGTAGGGGGGAGGTAGCAGAGAGAACGCCAACCTCAACGTCATCTTTTCTTATTGCTTTGATAGAGAGCCCACTGGCGGTGGAATCTACATACTGTGGGTTTAATGGTATACAGTCCTAAAGACTAGAATACTAAAATACTTGTTGACAACCTCTACAGCTGATACTTTTTCATATATCTGCATCATGATCAAGTATACTATCACTGCTACTTTACATGCTCTGTTTTACACAACAAAATGGCCTGTACACAACAAAATGGCTCCATCAGTTGCTCATTAGTGAGTTATGAACATTCAGTCTTATCTTTCAATCAATGCAAAAAAAAAACTTTTTGTCAGTTCATTTGGAAAAGTCAATGAAATACAAAATGAAAAAAGTCTGAATGTTGGATTCAGGTTTAGCTCCTGAGCTCAGCTAGGGGGTATTTTTGAATTTGTTTGACATGGTTGTCATTCTTGAAGGATCCGCTGTGTGTTGTTTTGGCAGCAGACAAGCAGTGCTTGAGAAACTCTTTTTGGAGGAAAAGCTTGATGGTTAACATGTTTTTTTTTGTGCTGCTGTCAAGCCCCACACAGAGACCCACTAAGTGTCTATTACAATTTGTCTGCCTTTACCTGTTTTTATGGTGTTTTTTGATATGATTTCCTATCCCCCCTAAGCCCATTCCTCCTCTCCAAGCATTCAGCCCTGATTGTGTGAAAGGTGGTGGGTCTGTTGGAGCCGCTTTGCTCCATTTAGTTGGTGCACTTTGATGACTTCACTACTACTAATTATAGAGGCGCCGCCAAGGAGGCAATCTCAAAGTGCATCACCCTGAAAGTCTTATACACTCATATCTAAATGTTACCCGGTGGAGTTGCACCATAAAGTGAACGTTCTAAATCATCTATTATGTGCTTTCTTGTACCTCAGTGCCATCTGGCAGTATTACACCATACAAATCCCATAATACTGTTCCAAAGAATGAACTGCATGCCAAGGATATGCTTACAAATTTTGATTTGCACTATTATTATGTGTGTAAAGCTTGCCAGGTACTCTCAAAGCGTGTCTGCTATTAAAAGACATATACAGCGGATATTAATTGTGGAACTGTCCAAGGTAATGAGTACGTTTCACTATTTACATTCAAAGATAAATGAGACATTAGGCTGCCTTTACCCCCGGAGTTGTGCCTCCAATACTGCCAGATATTTTTTTAATTTCCCCCAATGGGGGATCAGTAAAGGTCATCTCATCTAATCTCAATCCTCATCATCTCATCTCGTCTCATCTTGCTTTATGTAATTTTGTTTCATCTCAACTGTGGTATCGAGTACCAGCAGGTAGGCCTCACAATGCATTAATTCTATTTTGGAAAAATCTTTGTTTGTTGATAAGAAAAAGGAAAGGCTTTTTTGTAATCTATTTGACTTCGGCGAGTAAAACACCCTTTTTGTCTGAGATTGGCTCAGAGTCAATTTTGACTAACAGAATTTTTTGAGCCATCAGATGTAACAATTTATGAATTCTTAGGGACGATGGAAAAAGACTTGTAAAATGACATGGATATGTTTTAACCTTCAAACATGATGTGAAGAACGCTGCCTGACCAATGAAAGTCCATAAGCCATGCTGCTTTTCCCCCTTTGATGTTCACCTCCATCTAAAGAGGGAAAAAAAAACCTGGCTTTGAGATTTACAATATTCAACAACTAATCATTCACCTTGTCTTCATTTGTCCTGTGCAGCTTGTGTATGAAGGATTTACCAGAGCCGTGTGTCTGGAAAAACTATCACACTGTTGGCAGCGGATATGTTATCAGAACAGTGAGAGTGAAACTGAATTGTATAATTGTAGGCTAGAAAACCAAAACAATGAGTAGAAAGACACATTAATCTTGGGTAAAGCTGAGAGAAACTGAAATCTTGGTAAATAATTTCCTGTGAAATCTTCACCATGAGCGGTGCTTTCCATGTACAAATAGTCATGTGAGCTGTTGTTGATGTTAAAATGTTATTGAACCTTAAAGTTTAATTATCACTCGGAAATAAGGCAGCCATTGACTGGCGACCAGTCCAGGGTGTTCCCCGCCTCACACCCACTGACAGCTGGGGTTGGCTCCAGCCCCCCTGCGACCCCGAACATGAACAGTGGTACAGATAGTGGCTGGATGGAATAATGCAGTAAAAAAACTCCCAGTGGCCGACATGCTCAGTGGTTGCCTTAACCTTTCCTATGTTTCAACCAAAAACTGTTCAGAATATCACTTACGACTTGCTATCCTACACCTCTGTGTGTTTCCTGTTATGTTAAGTAAATGCATGAACAACATGTCTTCCTATTAATTCAGTGTTATTTTGTCCTGAAGCTTGTCTCTCCAGCTCTCTCTCTCTCTGTTTTCTTTGTCTCCTGGGCTTCATGCTTTGCATGCAGAGGATGAGACACTGGGGGAGGTTAAGAGAGGAGCTGGAATGGAGTTCTGCTCCATTTACCACCCTGAAATATTCCTCTTAGAACGACACACTCTGTTTTCTCTCTCTCCTTACTCTCTGCACTGTTTCTCTCTGCCTTGTCCCCTCCCTCTCACTCCTCATCTCGCTGTGACATGTGGTCATTTCACTTCATTCCACGATGACTTAGCAGTGCTTTAAAACACTGCTGCTGTCCTCCCATCCCATCCTGCTCAATTGCAGGCAGCGTTTGGCTTCATACCCCTTATACGGATCTGTTACTGCTCACCATAACTCTTTCCCCTATCTGTAATGTCTATCTGCTGAGGGCGAAGCCTTCAACACCTTTCTCCATTACTATTTTACTCTTCACCCTGTGAGCCTCTTGCATACCTGCCCCTGGATCACCATTTCCTGCACATGCGCACACAGAGACAACATCAAGTATTTATGCGTCTCCTTTCAAATAGCATGCTTAGGATTTTTGATACCAAATTGTCAAACACTTCTTTCTTCCTACGCCTCAGCATCCTCAAAAAGACAGAAAAAAGTAGCGCACACAGTTGAACTGATAAAAACGAATGACTTAGCACTTAGATCTATGTAGGGCATTAACACAATGAATAAAACAAAACGCACATGATACACACTCTGAGTGCTGTGATGAAGCTTTGATAGGCCTCTTTTTCATTTCCCCGCAGTGTGAGTTCTGAGTCATTTATGCCTTTTTCTTCGGGTTCTGCAGCCTTTTTCATGCTCCAAACAATATGGAATGTGAATATTTTGGCTTAGCACGTCCACATGGGAAATATCTATTGTTTAAACCCACACTCTCTATGCCTTTGCAGCACTTAATTCCTTATTATAGAGATATCTTCTTGCCTTCCTCTCTCGCTCATCTTCATGGGAGCTGTCCTTGGCTGTGAGATTCGTTGCTGGTTCACAGAAGGACATGGCTTCTTTCCTTTGCTAGTTTTTATATTGAGGTTAGCATAAGGCCACACAGGAAGTCTGATCTCTGAGCTCCACTGGAGTGTTTTCACCTTTGGAGTCAGAATAACCCTGACTCTTCTATGATCACAGAGTTTCCTCTCATGTATGGCTTTACTTACTATTTTCACACAGAGAAAAGCAGACACACACAGTACCTGTGCTTGCGTCAGCACACACATTGCTCTACCACAAGCTGTAGAATACAGTATCTAACCGTAAAGCCTTTGGAAACCCAAATCAAAACTTCGCCCCTTTAGCTTCTATAAACTTTTCTGATGTTAGATTTAATTTGTGGATGGTTATGCTTGGGTATTCCTAATTTGGTGATCAAATCGTTGATAAAGCTACACAACCAGCGTTACAGTTGTCTGCAAGTGATTATCGTTGGAAGCACGTGTTGGGTGTAGAGTGTTGTTGACTTATTTTCACTTATTTTCGTTGGCTACCAATCGTATTACATTTTTTGGCAAAGGGAGTGTAGCCCCATGAAAGTTTTTGAATTTTTTAAATTTTGAAATACTTTATTAATCCCTGAGGGAAATTCTGGTTTTACACTCTGTTATTGAGAGACATGCTTCTCACACACATAGGCCCGAATCACACACGTGCACAAACAGGACCTGTGGACATGCATTAGTGGTGAGATGTCAGAGTGGGGCTGCTACACACTGCTACGCAGGGAGCACACCAGAGCGGTTGGGGGTTCGGTGCCTTGCTCAAGGGAACCTCGGCAGTACTCGGGGAAGTGCCCTGGCACCTCTCCGGCTCCTGAACAACTTCCTTGAACTTAAACCGGCGACCATCCGGTTCCCAACCCAAGACCCTACAGACTGAGCTACTGCCGCCGCATAATGTAGCACTGGCTACGAAGTCAACATTTAGCATTGCCTTTATAAGTGCCAATCTCTTCAAAGAAATATATTCATAATTAAACAAAATCTTTAGGCAGTCGGTAATTTCTTTGTGTGGGAAGCATTCTTGTTTTCGTCTGTAGTCTGAGCTGCAGTTTTGTTGTTCCAGTGAACTTTGGTTTTATACAGGAAACAGTACAGAACCCATCAGCTCTAATGCCTTCTTGAAACCAATCAGTCCTGCTCTGACAACAATTAAACTCTGTCTACATCTCAGATTTCATTCAATGTCTGTTGAGACTCTAAACTTTGATTTGCATTTTTACTATTTCAAGCAAAAAATTCTTGTGGCTTTTCAGAGTTTCACAAACACTAAAGAAGAGGCAAATACAGCCGCACACTTGCACACTCACATATGTTAAAACCCACCCTGAAAGTTGGCCTCTTTTCCCAGTAAAACCTCATTTGTAACCGCTCTGATCTTTTCTAAGAATCCCGTTAATGAGGAAATGAGTCTGTCTGTGTGACTTGTATATACATTTCACATTTGGAACAGAGATCTAGTAAGTATGTAGGCAATTTAGTCTTTTAGTGGTTCGCCTGTCCCTCATTGGGTATAGTAAAGGGTGCTGTGAGTCATTTTTACTCATGCTCGTCTGGTCTCATATTTCCTCCCCATTAGGCCGGCGTTCATCTCCTCTGTGTTGTGATAGAGGCTAATGACTCACTGGAAATCTGCCTGGTGTTTATCAAATGTCTCAGTGCAGGGCTGGTGGTCTGAAGTCAGTCCGCCCTTTGCGTTATTATGAAGAATTAGATAAGCAAACAAAACCATGTGATGAGTCCATCATATATAAAGTAAGAGAGATAAATGGAAGCGCTCTGCAATATTATCTTGACTACATCACTCTGCTCTTTGCACTGTGGAAAATGATACTCTCAGAGGGGGAATGTGTTGAATTACCTCAGCCTGTCATCAGTCCATACTCTGATAAGAATATAATAAGAGATAGATGTAGAGAACCTATACAGATTATGTATCTCTTCGCAGAGTTGAGAAACAGGGCTACATGCTTCAGTCCGTATACTTCCTGTATTTCCATAAATGTGGTCTGCTTTTCATATTACAATGTTTTCAGAAAGAAACCTTATGGTGGATGCCAGTTAAATTACACAGCAGCTGAGCAAAGTGCAATTTTTTTACAAACACAAAAATCAACCCTTATTTTCTGCTGTTACTGAAATGTGACACTGATTTAAATTTAACACACTCCCTTGTCTTTTGCAAATTCAATTTGTTGTGAGTAATTGGAGATAAAAATGAAACCTACGGGGCTCGTTAAAGTCTGTGTTTTTTTAATCACATAATCAATCAAGCAGTTTCCATTTGTAAAGTGCCAAATCAGTACAAAAGGTAACTGTGTGTTGTCATGTAACTCTACATATAGAGCCGGTTTAACCTGTGACTAAATATGAAGATGGACAACACACCTCCACCTCATCTCGTTGTACAAGAATCAAGCCAAAATGCCCTCCACGACCAGTGCTGACATATTACACTGGAGTTAGGAGCTAGAGATGGCGCCGTAAAGAATTGATGGTTGAGCCGCAGTATTGGCGTCCTGTGCCTCCCGCTAACAAAAACACACATTAAACGGCAAAGATACTTAATGTCGGTACAGCCCAGAGCAGATCAGATCCTTGTGTTAGTTTGAAGGAGACACTCATCGTAATGGAAACTTATATGACTCTTGTATTAGTGTGGATGTTTTTTCTTTCCATTGCTCACCTGCCCTGCTTAATCCAATGCACACAGTGCAGCTAAAGGATGTTCTCAACAGAGCTGTCGATCATGTCATTAATTTTCTTTAGCATCAAATAACAAATGAAAACTGCACTTGACAGAAATATAAAAACAAGTTAGCTTACGAAAAAAACTACAAAGGTGCGCCTGTGGCTTAGTGGTTAGTTCCTGCACCTCATGTATAGAGGCTGAAGTCTTCAAAGCGGGCAGCCTGAGTTTAAATTTGAACTGTGGCTCCTTTGCCGCATGTCATTCCCTACTCTCTCTCTCTCCCAGGTTTCCAGCTCTATCCACTGCCCTATGTTTGTATTAAAGGCATTAAAAGCCCCAAAATACATTTAGAAAAAATAAAAAATATTGTTCCAATTGTTTTTATTTTTCCTTAAAAAAATGTTTTCCATGTATTTGGATTTTATTGACCAATGTGTCAACATGAAGGAGAAGGAGCTTTTGACCCAATACTGTAGCCAGTCAGTAGGGGGAGCTCCACATGTTTAGGCATCACTTTTGGGAAGCTGTCATGTCATCCATCTTTTAATACAGTCTGGACCATACTCTTTGTTTTATTAATGAGGGAGACAAAACATTAACCAACAATGACCAGCACTTGGCAGCAGTAGCAAGTCAAAGCTTCCTTTGAACAGGCAGAAACCCCGAGCAGAAGCAGACTCATCTTTCGACAGCAATCTGCCGTGCCTGAATAAACCAATATCTTATCATACAATGGGAATGAACAACCAAGAATAACTTTTTCCTTAATTATCCTCCAGAAACACTTTTTCTGTCTGTGGGTTGTGCAGTTTGACCTTTAAGTTTAAACTGAAAAAAAGCCAAGAACTTAGTTTTTCATGTGAACCCAATACATTCAAATATTTAATGTTATTAAATGATCCCCTTATTTTCATTTGTTGATCTCAAATTTGTTGTAACAGGTATTTGCATGCCTTCAATTTAAGCTAAATTAAATCTGGCTTTAATGATACAAAACAACTCTTTATTTTTCCAGACAAACGGAGCACTCAGTGATCTTCTGTGGAATGATGAACACATCTGTTTATCAGTCTGTTCCTAATTGAAGTGATCACAGACATTTAGCCATTTTGTCTGAGTTTGTTGTACACTTTAGTCAGAGGATCTTTGCTGTAATCCAAACTACAAACACAGTCTAACATTTTTGATGGATGCTGGTGTCTATTTTCCAACAGCATGTGCACATCAACCCTGTCATAGTTGGACTGGTTGGACAGTTCATCTTTCTCTTGATGATGAACAGAATGCCCTGGGGAAGCTGGTTAGTCATGCTACATCAGTGCGTTTGCATAAAACATGCAAGATGATCTTTTGCTGCCGGGGTATCTCCCAGTAGGGCTGCCGCCAAAAGCAGAAGGGGTTTTTCCAGGAATACCAGACCCTGCTGTTCCCTAACTTCGCCCCCCCCCTTCCCCACTCATCCTCCATTCTCCCAGCCCTCTTTCTCCTCATCAGCCTCTCCCATCGCCCCTCCCCTGGCACGGTGCCAGCCCTCCCTCGAGTTCCACACATCTGATCATTTCTGGGAAACACCCATGACAGGACTGTCCAGCAAACTGCATGGAAGAAAGCCTTGTGGTTTCTGCAGCAGCTTGAAGAAGTCCAGTGGTCCCTGGCCCCTGGGGGGGGGGGGGTCAGGTAGTAGGTCAGAGTGGATACTTTCCAGGAATTCTTTTTGAATGGCAACATTGTGCAATTCAAAAGGAGAACAAGAGCGCAAACAACACCAAGAAGAGAAAGAACAAGAACATAGAAAAGAACAACAATGGGAACAGCAAGAAGAACAAGAAAAGAGAACAAGAAGAGGAACAACAACAACAAGAGGAATTGCAAGAAGAACAAGAAAAGAGAACAACAACAAGATTTGCTGGTGTTCTTCTTTCAATGCCTCTTCCAGACACATTTCATGGATGTGAATCATATCTAAATCGTTGAAAAAAACACTCTTTCACTTATGTGGAAACTTGCCAAATAGGATTGCAACAGATCCAGTTGAATAACTGCAAAATCCAAAGACTACTCTCACACTCTTTTTGACCAGAGGCCAATCTGAGTGTATTTGCCTTATTACCAGCCTTTTACTAGCCTTGATTCTCTTCAGGCCAATTGTAACTACTTAACACCTTCAGGGGCACGATATAACCTCAGCTCTCTTCCTCTTTCCCCTTTTTTTTTAAAGTCCTGCGAATGACTCACTCGTGCTCTCAATTTAGAAAATGAATGGAGCATCAAAGACATGAGAACAGAGGAGCAGCAGATGGCTTCTGTTTTGTTTTATGAAAATGTTCGACGAACCCGGCTGCAGGGTATTAGCAGATTTTTTTATTTGAAAGCTGAGTTTTTAAAAATATTTGAAACAGCACAGAGGCACAGTTCTAGCTTCATCTTGACAAGTGCTCCGTCAAATCAACTGTGAGTTACACCGAATGTACTTTGAAATTGTCTGGCACTTAGTGTTCTGTTCTGGGTGGCAGGTATAAATGGGGAACAAAGAAGGTTGAAATGATACAAATCTTGACAGAAATCACTTTAAATCTGCATATTTTATCCACCCTTTCCAAAGTTCTGGGGATTATTTAAAGTGAACATTTTGAAAAAATCAAAACATGAGCAGCCCATCTTTAGTTTTGGATGTCCCTCAACACAAACATACTTACTCTCTTTCCGGCTTTGTATCACCTCTCTGTGACGCGAGTCCCCGTGATTCAGACTACAGCTTCTCATCACAATCAGGAAAGAAAAACACACACACACACACACATCCTGTCTTCAAGGTCTGCTTCCACAGAAAGCCAAGCAATGACGCCATTCATTTACACACATTGTGCACTTATGCTCTCCAGTCGCATTATTGAAATTGCTTTTATAAACTAACCTTTTGCCCACTCATAGCTGGAGGCTGAGAGTTCAAATCAGCTGCTCCTCGAGGTAGTTTCCAGGGTTGTCTCTGTAGTCAGAGGTCAAGTTCTTTAGTTTCCAGAGTCAAGTCTCGAGTCTCAGCTCTTAATTCTTAATGGTTGGCACGATGAATATTTATGGTTTAACTGACCGATGTATCTGAAATAGGACTCTCTCGTGTTTCCATTCTGTGTCAGCTAATTTGAATACATTTGAGCAAAGAGTTCATCAGGTTGAATATTAAACAGCAGAAAAAAATGCGTATTTTCAAGTATTTTGTATTATATTAAGTCACAAATATGGTTTTGGGCCTCAACTAATCATTATTTTTATTAAAGGTTAATTTTTACTTCTACTTTATCCTTTTTTTTTAAAACTCGTAAAAAAAACGAAATTGCGAAAAATACGTTTTTATTTCACATTTTCAAAAGGGATTTATTCAAAGTGCTTTTTAGTCAACCTACAATCCAAAAGGCAAAGAAACGACACCAGACAGCGCCGACACACTGTTTAAAGCAATCACAATTTGTCCATATTTGTTCTTTCTTGATGATGATTGGCCTTTTCTATGAAATAGAAGGACAACTTCCCATGGTCGCAAAGTGGACACACAGTGCTATAAAGACATAAACATCTATCCTACCCTCTGCGCCTCCATTGTGTCTCACCTTATTCTCTCTCCATATCTCTCCTTCTATTACTCCATTAGCCTTTGTCTGTCTTACCCGCTTTGTGTTCTACTTTCAGCCTTCCCCCAGATGCTGAGAGTTTGGATATCTAGTTGATCCAGAGGCTGTTAATCTGGTAATCCACAATCGATATCAGCCTAATCTCTTTCAGACAGATAAAAATGGCCAATCTGATAAAAGTATATTGTCCTCCCTGTGTAAAAAGCTGCCCTTTCCCCCATGCTTTGTTCACATTGCTGGGATTCTTCTTCTTGTATTGATTAAGTCTTTCAACATACACAGGATACATGACTGAAGATTCCTTTTCATACATGTACTCCTTAAAACTTTAAGAAGCATTTCAGGACAGTGTGGCCCTCAAATCATCCTGAGTTGCTGTTTCTACGTGTTATTAGATTTCTCCACAGTATAAACAAGTCTAATAAAGAACATGCTGCCAAGCAGAAACTAGTTAACAAAGATCAAACTGGTCACGCAGCAGTCGCAGGATATACATGTCAGGATATAAATGTCCATTTACTGTTGGGGAATTTTCTTGAACCTTACCTGCTGCATTCACACGTTGGCTCACCCTAGCTTCTTGCAGAAATGTTCCCAGAGGGCCAGCTGAAAAAAACCCTGATTTTAGTTGGAGAGAAAATCAATGGACATTTGTGTGTAACTCAACCCAAAACTTTGGGTTACATTTTCAAGAGTTTTGTGCATGGGTGAAAGACTACAAGTCTCATAAAAACATGAGGCATTTGCACAACATTTACCAGTCTAGATTGTGACAGTGCAGTGAATATCATTTCTTTTCTCTTGCAGCTCATCCGTTAAATAAGTCTCATGATAATTTCAGTGTTACAGAATTTACGATGTAATACAAATTGATGCAATAAAAGCAATCATCAAAATACTCACAGGAGAAGAAATGTATCTCGTCTACAGCTGAACTCACTCATCTTCAGTATTGCTCTAGAAATATGTAATCAGGTTAATATTGTCTGTCCTTAGTCTGAGGAGACATCCCCCTTGTTGGGTTTTTTTTGTTGTTGAGTAATGCTCTCATGTGTAACCAATGAAACACAAAACTAAACTCATCAAATTGCGGGTCTATTTTCAGATGAATGAAATTGCCAAGATGTAATTGTTTTCAGTCCAGTGATTTCATGGTGTAGTTTTTGGCTGCAGTTTCCTGCAGGACTCGTATCAGGTAATTTAAATGAAAACCAAGTTGAGTTGCTAATTAAGTGAAAAATGAGGCTGCTGAACTTGTGTCCTCAGAGTAACTTAGAACCCTCAGGAGGCGAGTCCCTTTGAATGCATGTGGATGATCTGTGGGTTGAGAGATGTTGTTGTTTTTTTATGCATATGTTTGCAGAAGTAAGAGTGCTGCGGTTACTTGTGATGAGGCAAACACTCATCGGCAATTTACTTTTGGTCATGGTCAATCAAAAGAGATGAGCTCATCCATTGTTGTTTGAATTTACACGAGAAAAAAATGTTCCGTCTACCTCCTCAGTTTATGCTTAGAGAATAATGATCAGTGCCTTTAAATGCAAATGGTTTGTTTTTATAGCACTACGACCCAAAGTAAAGATACTAAACCAAAATGTATGCTATATTCCAGTCAGTATAGGAGATTGAAATGTTCACAGTTACAATTCCCAATTTGACATCCAAACATGGCAAGTGCACAATGTCACCAAAAAACATGGTGACTTATTAGTAACGACCTAATATCTTACGCACATCTCTTCTTTCCCTTATGTTTTGACACTTTGGAAAGTGTATTGTTACTCTGAATATTTTATGTGCAAAGTAGATTATTTTTTCAGATTATTTACCATAACCAGAAATTCTGAACATTTCTGTTGCATTTCATTATTTACATGCAGAACAGATTTTTTTTTTGCTTCATGACAGTATGTTTGATTTATTTTAAATAAAGGTATGTCACATTTGTAAAAATGTTTTACCAGGTACAATGTGTTCCACGGGTACGACTTTGGTTCTGTGACATAAGACTTCATTTTCATGAAGGGGGTTGATGGATTTGCACTTATTTTTCGGGGGGCAACTTATGGCCATAGGGTAGGTTATGTAACTTATCAGTATGATATATCCCCCATAGGAAATAGGGGGCATGACTGGAGCAAAGGGTGTCTTCACTGAGCACTTATCCTTTCATTAGGGCACAAGTATCTTTTGTTTATTTCAGACACGTATATGGGAACTACTTTAAAGTTTTTATTCTACTCTTCCTTAGTGATCTAAAATCCTCTTATTCCTTGATGTGACTTAATATCATCTAATTAGTTCTTTTATATGGATTTATGCACAAAATATGTAGACAGTAAATCTAACAATCAAAAACAGTTATACTGTATATGCAATTTTTTTAATTTTTTTAAACTTTATTTACCAGTAAAAAAAAAAGCTCATTGACATGAACAATCTCTTTTTCAAGAGTGTTGAAAATGGTTCATCCAACTTTCCTGGCTAACAGATAAACTCAGCCTAGTTTTAAAGTGTTACTTTGAGGACACAGTGTGTTCCAGGCAGTAGCACCAGATGCAGCCAGTAGGGGGAATCGACTGCTCGCGTTGATGCCATCCCCCCCCTCTGGTCTCTCTGTACTCCTCTCCTCCTCTTCCCTGCGTTCTCCCAGGTTGTGGAAACGCTGCAGCCCGCTGGTCTGTGTCTGGGTCCCTCTCTCGTACAGAGCTGCTCAAGACCCTCCTACCGCCTGGGCTTGGGGAAGGAGGAGGCAGTCTGCTCTACTCGCAAGCCTTGGACGAGCCCCCTTTACCGCCCTGTCAGTGTGTAGGAGAAGGAGAGAGAGAGAAAGAGAGGCTGAGTGATAGAGAATACACACGAGAGAGAGAAAAAGAGAGAGAGAGTCACTGTGCGATAGAGGGAAAGAGAACGAGGCAGGCTGCTTAGAGGAGCGAGAGTGCCAAGGACGGAATAAGGAACACATTTTACAAGAGCAGGAAGAGGGAGGATCGCAGACGAGGGACTCCTTCTCTACTGGGCACCTGGGACACAGTCACTGCTTTTTTTTCACTCGTCTTCTATCTTGTACCCAGTGGACTAACCAACCGGTGGATTTTTTAATACACGCTTTTTGCCACATCATTTAGGAGCTGGGATAATTATCTGCCCTCTTGCCGAATCTACTGCTTCAGACTGAGATTGTTCTCTGGTTCTATCTTCGACTTGTGTTGTGATTCTGCTCTGTGCAACAAAGTGCATCCGTCGGCCACCGGTGCTGAGGATATCTCCCCCTCTGTCAAACAGGACAGCACGCAGCCACCGTCGAATCAGACTACAGAGGAGAGAGAGAGAGCAAGAGAGAGAGAGGGAGAGAGAGCCAGTGTGTGTAAAGAGAGAGAGGGGCAGTGAGACAGAGTCAGATTCAGTTGAGAGAGAGGCAGATTAAAGCCCAGGCGAAAGACTGGACCGAAACAGCTCTAAATAGAGTAGTGAACCTATACATCATCTCCCGTTTTTCCTTGCCATCCCTTTCCTTCTTCCTCCTCTCCTCCTCCTCCTCCTCTTCCTCTCCCGTTCTCCAACATTCACAGGACTGCCAGAGCTACTGCCACCTGCACCTCTTCTCTTTTCTCTTCTTCTTCTACCTCACCCTTATCACGCATTACTATCAGATACCGGCAGCACACAGAAACGCTGCTTTTGGTTCTAGCACTTGTGGAAATATTCCCATTGATCCAGCACCATCCACCTGATATTGAGACTCTGGACCAGTAAGCTATCTCCATCAGAGGAAGACTTACTCCAAAAGGCTATCCAGAACGCATACCCTGCCTTCTCCCTGGAGATCCGACTAGCGACACATCAGTGCGGACAGCCAAGACAAGGAATCACACAGCCCCGCCGCTGCCTCTATCCCATCGCTAGCTACTTGGCAGCTCCCGCCCCTGTGTCACCATTCCCTGCCTCAGTGCTAAGGATTCCAGCTACATGGGCAAGCGATTGGAGCAGCAGCCAATGTACCCTCAGTACACCTACTACTACCCCCATTATCTCCAGACCAAGGTATGCCGGCTCTTCTGCTCTTCTCGCATTCCTCAACCCTACTCATCTACACCTACACTCATCCCTCCCTCCCTCGCTCACCCTCACCAACACTCCCCCCACCTCCTGTCTTCCAACACACTCCCATTCATCCCCCTCTCATCCCTGACTGGAGATGGGATTTGATGGATAGCTGGCCTTGGCTGTGATGGTTTCAGATGACAGGTACCTAGGTACCTCGTTGGAGTGTGGATGGCTGTGTTAGTGTGTGTGTGTGTGTGTGTGTGTGTGTGTGTGTGTGTGTGTGTGTGTGTGTGTGTGTGTGTGTGTGTGTGTGTGTGTGTTTGCATGTGTGTGTCTCTGAGTGAAGGAGCAGAGATCAAGGCTGGATGCTTAGGGCTACTGTTGGTCCAGCCAACTAGACCGTTACGAGAAGCTGTCCTGTAACCTCCATCCATCTCTCACCTGCAAACTGATAAGCTCTTGATGTGATACTATGCGACGATATCAAGTTAAGCATGTTATTTATAAATATTACAAAGCGTTTGGTTGGCTAATAATAAAACTGATTGACCTCTCATTTTGTGCTGTCAAACATTAAACAAACAAGCGAATCAGTCTCCCAATTAAATCGACTAATAAAGTAATTGCAAGCTGAATGTCTGCCATTCTTTAAATGCTTGAATACTGTGTTTCTAAAGAGGCAAATTGAACATTTAATTTTTTAAGTTACTAATTCACTTAACACCACAAATGGGTTTTTTTGTGCTTTACAAAAACAGAGGACAAACAGGTTATGACCCCTCTTTTTCCATGTTGATGGTGGGTCTGGTTCAGAGAGAGAACAGGCATGAGGACGGCTGCTTGTGTTTGCTCTAGCCCTAGTATGCATCAGTGCCTCTGGGAAGGGAGCCCAGGACTGAGCCCTGGTGGCTGCCAGGATCCTGGCTGGGTGCACTACCCAGACCACATCAAAATTTTCAGGGGATTACTCTTTTTGCTTTCTTACATGTTTAACACTTATTTCTGCCCATTATTGTGTCTGCGTGATGATACTGCTATGGCTAGACAACATAATGAAGGTGTGAAGTTAATTTTAATTGTCTCTGGCTTTGATATTGAACCAAAACGGTTTTTGAACACCGACCCAAATGTGCCCTTAGCATTGACTGTCAAACTGTGTTAGCATTTTGACAGTCAACGCTAAGGGTAAGTCAGCATTGAATTAAAGGACTTGACAGATGTTTATCCCTTTTTTTTTTCATAAAGCTATTTCCTGATCTTAATTACTAATTTTTTCCAGCTTGACTTTGTTTTCTATCCAAGCAAAGTTCTTTATTTAAAACTAAACCATTGAGCATTGGACTGTATCTATTTGCCCCATATGAAAGTTATTGGAAAAAAAGTATTGTTTTGGTATTGGCTCCAAAACTGCAGTTTTGAACATTCTCCAATGATACTTAGCCTGAGGATGACAAGTTTTAATGTTACAAATTTCCCCTATTACAACAAGGAAATAAGTCAGAAAAAAATGTTCAAGTAATTACTGTTTTGGAAGAAAGAGATAAAGCAAAATACCAGCGATGTTTTCATCCTTTTCCATTTGGAGTGAACCAGTTTGCTTCCAGCAGGGAGGACCTGCCTGCAGCCCCACCTGGCAGTCCACTCGCTCTCTCCCTGATTTATAGTTTAATACATTTGTGCTGCTGCCATATGGCTTCCCTCGCCTTCCCACCCCCTCCCTCCATTACCCCCTCTCCCTCACTCCCTCCCATCCCATATCTCAGAGTGGCTCATCTCGGGGGCCTCTCAATCAGGATATACCCCTCCATTCGGCCCTCCCTCCCTCCTTCCCTCATGTCCATCCCCCACCCCCCCCACCACTTCCCTCCTCTCCTTCTGCCTTCCTTCTCAGTTGCAACAGGGCCCCCTGCCATCTTCGCCGATGCTGCAGTTCACTCCCAAGGTCAGCGCAGATCCGATCTTGCCACCGTCAGCGATTGATGTATCCTTGAGCTAGTCGCTGGGGTCCAGTGTCATGCAAATGAGACCTATGGTTGGGGGGGATCAGCATACATTTCCTTTTTTAAATCAGCAGCAAACATTTGTAATCATTTTCATGGTTTGTTAAAATAGCCAGTGGCTTGATACATTGATATGATAAAGCCAAAGATGGAGTCAGTTGGAGAAAGGGGGGGGCAGAGGGTTGAGCAATGTAGCCAAGGGCTTTCCCACTCTCTCATTAATTATCATTGATAGCTTGATTACACAAAGAGATGAGGGGTCCCAGCTCCAAGGCTCAGTCCAAAAAGTCGACAAAATTCCTAATGTCCACACACAAACACAAAAATGCATTGTTGCTCAGATTTAGGCATCAGATTCAAACATGCAGGTCTTCCATGCATTTTCGTGCGTTCATTCTCCCAAGAGACATGCATCGTGATTCGGTCGGGCATAAATATGTTTTCAGTATGGAAAGGGGGAGCGGGGCGTAACTCATACCAAAAGTGGTGCCATTCTCCTTCTCTCGCCTCCATTTTATGACACATATTTGAGAATCTATGCATTGGAAATTTATAGAGCATCTGTGCTTGGTTATGACTAAGGACTGTATAGTAAAGACATTGTCGTAATGGCCTGGCAGAATAAACGGAGGCCCCTTCTGCTTTTGGGGTCTCTTTATCCCCTCTGTATGTCTGTATTATATTCTAATTTAATGGAGTTCTCTGATGCTGTCCAGCATGTTGCTAGTCAGCCTAGATTAGAATGTGAAAGTCAGAGAATGAGATGAAACAATAACATTTGGCTTTCTATTGATTAGTGCAGTGGGGCGTAGCATGTGCTTCTCTTTAGCTGAATTATTGATTCCCGAAAGAGGATTTGTGCGTCTGTGTGTCTGTGTGTGCACGTCAATGTGTCTATGAGTGTGTGTGTGTGTGGCTTTTTATATGAGGTTATGGCTGGGGGGAGCTGGCAGGATGCTGCTTTGATGAGAGGATCCTTTAAAGGCCCTATTTCTGTCTATTCCCCAGCTGATCAGTCCATGGAGTCATTTGCTGAAATTCGGCCTTCATCCAGCCTTTGTCTTTCTCTGTGAATTTGATGTTTGGTGCTGTTCGCAGCTTGCTCTGCATTCAACTTTAATGATAGGTAATAGACGTGCATCATAAATGGGAAAATTACAGTAAAACGCCTCGCTGTGGCCTGTTCCCTCCCCTCGCCCACAAGAGCAATTACAGCTCACTGATCAATTATTGTTATGTTATGATAGCGTTTAGGAAAGAATATAAATTTCAGCTGAATGTGTGCGCTAAGTGCCTGCTTGTCTTGGCGTGCATTGTATCTAATTTTCTCTCTTTGACAGGCATTTCTGGTTTCCTGTTTCATTATTGCACACACAACTCTCTAAAGGAAGTCTCAAATTACTGATAATTTGCATTGAATCGTTGCAATAAATTTTGCCTCTGTAGTCACATTTTCGTATGGAAACGCATCACACTGCTGTACCCATGTGCTGCTACATCACTAATAGGCTAGGTCATTACCTGCCTAATGCCAGAGATGGTACACTCACGCAAAGAGCACAAACATACACAAGGATGCACTGAAAATACACACACTTGCGCTCCGGCTGTGATCTAGCAGCATGCAGGCGTCTGCTACAGTAAGACTAGTACATACAGAACCTGAGGAGCCAAGAGGGGCAAATTGAGGCTGATTTAGCAGCAGCTAATGTCCCTGGTCTTAAGTAAACACCAGTCAATGGAGCCCTTTGATAGGATTTATGCTTGTTTCTGCCCTTGCTATAGTCTTCATGAACGCTATGTCTAAATCTTTGGAACTGGAGGAAGAAATTGAGGAAAGGGGATGTGTGCATGGAAGGATACAAGACAGAAAGCAGTAGATAGATGTTATGCAGTTAAAGCAACAAAAAGGGTTTGGTTTTGTTACATTGGCTGAATCATTGTGCTACAGAAATAACAACAGAGCCATCTAAATCATCCTGTAATGCGTTGACAGCAGAGACAGAGAAGCATAGAGACAACAAGGGAAAGTCAGATATACATAGACATAGAGAGCAAGCGAAATCAAAGGCGGTACAGAAAAAGGACCAGTTTTCAAAGTCTTCCATGGAATCAGTTATCAGTGGCGTAAAATTCGGCTAGCAGCTTAGTCCCCTCTGTCTCTGCTGATGTGGATCTGCTTTGAAGAGTTTATCAAGGGCTTTTAGGGCTGGAAAGATACACTTCTTATATTACATTTGCTAAAGCCCAGCTCTATTTCCAGGCCGGGACGATATGTTCTTATTAGCGCTAAGACAGGGGTGGCATAACTCATTTCCCCACTTGTAATTCTTGATACGTGCTTCACGACTGACTGCCCAATACAAAATACTGTCCTCGTCTGGCTGTAAATCTCAGCTCATCATGTGCTCTCTCTTAGCTAGCTCAAATGGCAGGCTTTTTAGCAAGAGCTCTGTCTTTTTTTGTTGTTGTCATGTTTTCCTGATCTTTCACCTCACATGGTCAGGAAGCTTGTGGATCATTAATCAACTAATTCCTTTGCTTTTTATCTGCATATGCCAACGGCTTCATCCAGTCATACAATTCCTCTTTGTGTAACTGTCAGTCAATGGGGCTGACGACTTTATTTATTTGCTGTGGCCTGTGTGTATATGCACACATTTACACACACTACATTAGGGGGTACTCTTAACCCTTCTCATCTATCAACTGACAGCTCTGCCCTGTCTGCACACCCATGCATTAGAGGTTGTGTGTGCATTACTTCTTCCCCGCAGCCTCTCAGAAGCCACAGAGTTGGGTGCTGGGACCCTGCCTTCTGCACCCTGCCGTCTACGTTACAGCTGCTTTTCCAGAGTGCTCCCTCAACATTGATGTTGTCCGAAGATCAAAGATAATGAAAAATAAAAAAGCAACAATTGTATTGGCTGTATCTCTAAAAATCAGAAAAAGAAGCGTGCCCTGTATCAACTTGGAATCAGCATGTGTCTTCATACATGCCGATTCTGGTGCCCTTAATTCCATTTATAATGTAAATATTATTGTAAAATTGTGAGTCAGCGAGCTTTTACCGTAAAAATACAAAGAGCAAAGGTTGGGGACCCCACAATGGTCGTACTATTTTGGTACAGTTTGGTACAGATTATAAAACCCTGTAAGCAAACATCTGGTTGCTAACATCATATGTCCACTGCAACTCCATTTTTATATCTTAAGTTGGTTGTCTGACAGTAAACACAAGAAAAAGGAAGTTTCTGCTGAATATCTTTCATCCCTTATCCATATATCCACTGGCTAAATCTGTATGCACCAAAAAATTGTCCTTTGTCCCCACGGTCTATTATATTCCAAGACTTCAGAATGTAACAGCAAGAATAGGCATGTGCTTGCATTGAATAGAGGGCTTATGAATACACACACAAAAGACATCTTCCTATTCGTTTGTACTTTATGAAGTAGCAAGTTGGGGATGAATCTTTTGCATCTTCCAATGCTTTGACTGAATGTCTCAGAACCAGGTCATGTTTCTCTGCTCTGTTGAGGCGTCCTTGAGTAAGACACAGACCAAAGTATTTGCCTGCCCATCGGAGCTTGCAGCAGAAAAGAGCATCCGAGATAAATGCATGAAATCTAAAATGATGTTCTCCGTGGTAGAGCTCTTGCCCCAGGGACTCTGAACTCTCCTTCCTGAAACCATCTGGAGATAACAGGCAACTCTGTGCTGCAACAGAGAGGAAATCCTTACCTGTTTGGTGAAATGGGGCATATGGGGAGAGAGACGGTGAAGTGAGTTGGGCAAGTTCCCTCTTAGCTAAAAAAAGCTGGGTTAAGACACTGATTCTCGACAGTTTTGCCGATGGTACTGTTGTTTAAAGAGTCACACAAAGAATCCTTACTAGCATCGTTTTTGCATCAAGAAAATTGAGGATGTTAACTTTTTACCAGGTGGCCTTGGGCATAATTTGAATTTCCAAACACTTTAAACTGCATTAGCATTTTTTGTTCCAGGAAGCGGAGCTTTTCCTTAGGAGGTGCTGAAATGAAACATTTTTGTGTGTGTCTGTATTTCTGGAGTGTTCCCACAGAGAGAAAAAGGCGCTCAACATAAAGAGAGACAGGAACAATGTTGCTTCAGATTTAAAGTCAGATGAAAGGCGACACATGACGTGCCCTTCAAACCAACCAACACGGCAGGACTACAAATACCTGAATTTTCCACTTTCTTGTTTTTACTTACATTCCTTTCTGAAGCAAAGCATTTGCTTGCAGCTGTCTCGTCCTGCACGATGCTTTGTTTTTCAGTCGGGTCTGGCCAGGGCCTGGACCCGTGTTTTCATGCTGTATTTTCTGTCTCCCCTGTTCCCTGTGCGGACGATGGGGCACAGCCACAGAATTTTGTCCCTTTTCATCTTTGACTGCTTATATATCCTTCTCACTTTTGCTCAAATCAATCTTTCTTGCTCCTATTTTTGCTAAGCCTCTCTTCATCTTGAAATTCTCTTTCATGTCCCTCTTTGTAATTACTCTTTCCCATCCTCCCTTGCTTTTGCGTGCCTAAAACCTCCGTGAGCCCCTGCTGTCTGCTGGGCAAGGAGTCCCTCCATCTGTGCAGGATGACATGCGACACCTCCTGTGTATACCCTTTTAATACATACAACCCACTTAAACACAAAGAAAAACACATGGGGTTTAATAAACGTCAAACCCACACAGACATTTTTACCATTTAAAGTGATTATTTTTGTTTTGTGAGTGTGTGTTTAATATTAGAACAATTCAAATTGTTAGGCCTGTGTTGAATCTTTGCCTAACATCTCTTTGGCAACGTTATAGTCAATATTTTTCAACTGAATGGAATACATTTGACTGAATAAGTTTGGTCGGGGATTATCAACTTTGTGGAAAAAGAGATAAAGGGATTACAAACTTTGTTGAAACTTCTGTTGGCTCCTGTTTCTGCTCAATAGATACCAAATAATACGTCTGAATAAGAATGAGTCCTCTCAGGGTGTCGTTCAATACTTTTTTCTTCCATCCTCAGAATAAAAATAGCAAACACCACCTGTCATATGTGCACAATTGAATACTTTTTTTCAGATTAAGTCAGTTTGTTTCCATTTATTATGGTAGTCATTGGTTGCAATGCATATTTTATCACAATTATGAACCTTTCTATCGTAAATCACATAACTTACATTAAAAATGTGATGTATCTTTTTTGGCCCCATTGGAGGGAAGGAGGGGGGCAGCAGAGGAGTCGGGTCAGGACAAGACACTGAGCTGCTGATGAACGATGTCAGACAGACTGCAGGTCACGTTCTGACGAGGAGTGAGGGAGGGGGAAGTAACAGCATCTCGTGAGAGACAGACAGGCAGTCAAGCCGAGGGCTTTTGTTGTTCTAGTGTAACTGAAGCTTTGGGTGTCTGCTGCGTCTGCTGCCCTACCTTTGGTATGCCGGTTCACATGAAGAATTCTCGGGTTGCTGGCAGTAGAATGGTGGAGGGAGGAGGAGGAGGCGGCGGCCCCGGCTTGGTGGCGTTCACTGACTCAGAATCAGCCGGAGTAATTGCTCCTGCATTTTTAACGAGTGGCTGCAGTGTAAACTTTGAGGAGCAGTGCACCAGAGGATCTTCACATGGCTTCTGCTGCTGCAGAATTGCCTTTTCACCTTCCTGACCGAGGGCATATGATGGAGGCAGAGGCTTGCTTTATACATTCATTACTAGACATGCTCCAATACCATCATTTCCTTCAAAAACTTAATACAATACCTGAACTTGTGTAATGCCAAGTACAGATTTCATTTTTCCATTATTAGACAACGTTATTTTATAGTCAGGATTTTTTAGAACATAATATAGCTGAACCCCTAACAATGTGGTAGCTTTGACTCATTTTAAACTATCGACTTGCTCATCACTTTAGTTGTTTGTTATCATAAATTGAAAAACTCCGGATATCTGCAGGATTTTTTCCGCTGTTATCAAAAAGTAGTTGCCATTGGAAGTCATATTAAATCCATGGTGGCAATACAGCACAGTTTTCTGTGTAGGCTACTGTTTTTGTGCAATGAAGAATTGATTTCAGGTGGAGCGCGTTGATTTGTTTTATAGGCCATAAGTGATGGTTTTGGACTGGAGTACTCGCTGATACACAATCCTGCAATTTTTGTGGAATCGAAGGCATTACCCATATTGTCATCCAAAGAAATTAGCTCTATTCTTCACTAATCATTCTACATAATAGGTCTCCTCATTCGGCCAAATTTAGCCTTTGTGTATAAGTCCCTCGTTTACAATTTTCCTGTTGAAGATCCTTTAAGTGAAGGAGGCAGCACACTCAGTTGTGCTATTCTCTTCTGTTTCAATTTATTATTAGATAGTAGTCCTAGTTGTTTAGGATATTTAAGAGGGCCTAACAGCATCATAATCAAAACAGTATACTACCTAGGCGGTGTTGAGTCTCCCTGAAACAATTTTCCTGGAATGTCTTCTTCTCTTTTTTTATATGCAGTGCATTTAATTCAAAGTTGATCTTTCTTTTGCACCAGAGAATCAAGAGCCATAAAGGACTGAGAAAACCACCTGTGGGGAAGCACGGAGAGATCAACAGTCTCATTTTTCACAGACGTTTTTCATTTACCTAACGATGTTGCAGTCTGACAAATACAATCCTTTCCTAATGTAGATCTTCCTATGAAGAATTAGCATTTCAATTCAAATGTTGCTCGAAGGACCAATGACCTAGTGTTTTCACCCAGATGTTCCGATGTGGAAACCGGAGGGAACACCAGTCACAGACATGCAAATGGAAGTGTAGCCTTACCACTGTGATTACTGCAGGAGGCCCAGGTCTCTGCTCTCCTAAACACATACACTGGCTGCTCTGCAATATTTACTCTACACAGCTGCATTAGTAGAGGCAGGCTCAGTGAAAATACCGTGTCACGCATAGCTTGAAAAATAGCTCCGGAAAAAGCCAATTCTGCCATGAATGAGGATAAGCAAATAGGCATGAGGGCTTGAATAGCTGCCAGTCCTGTCAGATTCCCCCCCTCACACACCCAGCCACAATGAGCTCCTATACAAATAAGGATACGTGCACCAATTTAGCGCGGCAGATGAACCTTGTGAAGCCTTGTCGAGCAAGTGGGGGATTACCAAGAGCAAACAGGCCTTTCTCCCGGCTTTATTTGAGTTAAATGACTCGAGCCACCCTCTCAGATTTTGCCTGAATGGGTTTTGCCTGGCAGACCTTTCCACTGCTGTAGACGCTTCTGAGGCCAGAATGTGCGTGCATTAGTCAGCGTATGGAAAAACACTGAGCGGGACAGGTAGGCGGCATGAATTAGATTGCAATGACACTGATGCAGAGAGCAAGCCGAGCCAACAGAGCCTCAAACCAGGATAAATGGAAAGTATAGACGAGGAGAAAGCCCTCGACGTGATAGAGTCCAATTGGAGGAGAGATAATTATTCTTCACCAGTAATTAGCAGCACATAAACAGCCATTGGCAACAGAATTAAAAAGTGTCATTATGATATGTGGTCTCCGAGCAAGATGCCGCTTTTCTTGCTTTTCATTAGTTTATCATGTCGCCTTGCAGACACCCCCTGTGCACACACTGAGAGGGTATATGGCTTCAGTAAGTAGCACATGAACGCCTGAAAATGAAAAAACTATTGAAGGGTTTGATGCAGGACACTAGTAACCCTCGGTACAATCTGCACTAAGGCTGATACTATCTCCTCTGCCACACTAAATTATTAAACTTACCCGCATTTGAGGGAGAAAGATCAGGACAGAGAGTGTGTGAGAAAGGAAATGCTCCAGAAATCAATTCTTTGTCATGCATTTAAGCAAGACCTGTCTTACTCTTTGCCTGTATTTAATATGCACAATGTTACCCGCACAAGTTTTGAATAAATGCAAATGTTAACATTTGAGTACTTTTTCCAGTAGATGAATATTGATGTTTTTACCTTCCTGTATTTTTTTGTCCTTGGGCTCTTGTGAAAGTGTTTGAAAACAGTGGCTTTGAAAAACAGTTAGTTGCTAATTCCCTGTCTGCTTTCTCTCTCTCATTAGCTGTCTTGAGTACCCCGTGGAGGACTTGTATCCATTATTTATCTCTAGCCCCAAAAAACAACAGCTGCATGCTTGTGTAATCGCCATATGTTATGCTTCTCCCAACATATTGGGTGGAATCATGCTGTATATGGATCTTTAGGCAACCCACAGAGATGTGCATCAAGCCCACTGAAAATGTGCTTTTCATTCAGGCTATCACTGGGAAATACAGTAAGAATTTCCCTCTGCTTTAAACTATATTGGGCAATTAACCACAAATACCTTGCTAAATATTTTGGATGCACTCACACTGGTGGAATGAACACAGGGAGCGAAGGGAAGAGGGTTACATTAGTATTCAGCCGATAAAGCAATAAACCCTTGTAGAAGCTGCAGTCGGCGCCATTCAAAGCAGATTCTGTGTCCTCAGCACTTTGGGCCTGCAATTAATCACAAAGCTGACATTACCCCGCCTTCCTGGGAACTTTGGATAAACACTCAAGAAACGGCAAGACAACGTTCTCCACCACAGACCCGGTAAACTCATTAAGATGTCCGTTGACGCTCGCTCTCTTTCTGAAATGTTTAGGAATTCCGTACCCCAGTTGTATAGACTTCCTGCAGAGCGCAGGCTGATCTGTTTAGTTAAAATAGATAGCAGTTTAACAGCCAGACGGAGATACAGCAGCCTGCTCCTGCTTCTTCATTTCCTACTCAAGGGTTATGTCGGACGCTCGGTTCTCATGGCGGATGTGTGGCTACATTAACTAGCATGTCGCATCTGCTTAACCTACGTGTGCGTTTGCCATTGTACATTTCTCTGCTAGTGTGACCGCACAGTAGTTGCCACAGTGATTTGTGGACGGGAAGTTTCTGAGCCTGTTGAGGCTTCATAAGAGGATGGCTGGCAGCATGTGCTGTATTGTTACCATAGTGATAGTGGCCAACAGTGTGTGCTTACCTAGCCCGCTGTTTGACAGAGGGTCAAACAAGATTATTGAAGGGTAACTGCTGCAATCTTAATGTAAGGTTTCCAGTATGATTTAAGAACCATCCAATTAAATAATACACTAATATTAATTAAGCTTCCATGTCTTTAACCAAATCATTTACCTTATCTCTGTTTTCATTTTATTTTGGCAGAGAAAGTCAAGATTTCCTGTTTTGCAGAAACGGAACAAATAATTGATATATTTTTACAAAATGTGTTTCAGTATTAAGTAAAAAGTTCATAAGAATTAAATGGTCTTCATCTCAAACGTATAACATTCAATTGAACAAGTGTTTCTTCTTCTTTTCCTCGTTATAAAGCATGTGACTCCTCATGAACACTCGAAGCATGTGAGAAAAAAAAGTTTCACACACTTTTAGAATCCCGACACACACAAAGACCAACATTATCATGTGCATACATAACAGGACTGCGAGGAAACATGAGAGAGCCGGACGTTTATCATTGAGGAAGGAGGTGGGGGTGGGGAGAGGAAGGGTGGGAGTCCTGTTGGGTTCAATGAGTTCACTGGAAGAGACTGACACATAGCTCACCATCCTTCTCTCTCCCTCTCTCTCTCTCTCTCTCTCTCTCTCTCTCTCTCTCTCTCTCTCTCTCTCTCTCTCTCTCTCCCTCTCTCTCTCTCTCTCTCTCTCTCTCTCTCTCTCTCTCTCTCTCTCTCCCCTCTCTCTCTCTCTCTCTCTCTCTCTCTCTCTCTCTCTCTCTCTCTCTCTCTCTCTCTCTCTCTGAACTATGGTTGATCTGAATAATTTATCTCCTATAATTTATCTCTCTACCTCTATCTCAGTCACTCTCACACACAAACACACTCACACACACAGACATGCAATTACCCCCCTTTCCACATAAACACACACATACACACACATGCTTCAGGGGGAGGGGGGGGGGGGGGGGGGGGGGATTGAGTTGGTGTAGAGTGAGCGAGTTGGAATCTGCACAGAGGGAAACCTGATAGGCATTCCCGGTGCCAAACACATGAGGTCACCCTGACTGACTGATCCAGCCTGCCAGCCTGCCTCCCTCCATTTCTCCGTTACCGTCATGTTAAAACCTTGTATCTAAAAAAAAAAAAAAGCTCCCGGACTTACAAGCTTTCCTTATGCATCCCTGGAAACATAAGAATTACTTTATGTGCCCTCTTGGATCCTAAAGCTTTTATAAATGACCATTCAGACTTTAAAGGTACCCTAATGGGGTCTTCTTTCCCCAGTTTTGTGCTTTAGTGATTGTACTCACCCAGAATATGTAGAGTTGTGTGAACGTGGCAACATCCCAACATCAGTGTCAGACGTGGCAAGAAATGAGCCGTTTGATGATCAATCAAACCGACAGATTAGTCAATCGTTTTTGGACGATAAAACAAATTCTTACACAAACTGTCACTTGTCAACATCCATCAGAGTTTAAAGACGTACCACTTTAATAAACTGCTCATGTTGTTGGGATTATTGAGCAACATTTCAGGAGTACAGTACTCAATTTATCTCATTTTTCCCTTTAAATAAAGTTACATTTATTGAAATCTTTGTAGAGATTTGCCAAGAGTGGTGTAGGGAATAATTCAAATATGTAACCCTAACCCTAAACAAAAACAATAGGATCAAAGACTTCATTCAAATTATAACATTTTCAGGTTTTCATGGAACTGCCGCACTTTTTCACTCTTCTCAACTATTAGAGAGTTATATTAAGGAGTATTATTCCTTTGAAATAAGAAATCATGTGTAATAAATCACAAATAGATCAAAAAGAAAACCTTAAACTAATGAATTGTGAATCCGTTAGAGTCTGTAATTGGGCCAAAGTATCTGCGATAAAGTTCTAGCCTGTTAGCTTGAAACAATACTGTCTGCCTTGTCTCAAAAGTGATGGCTATGAAATGTTGGAATCTTAAAATGGAAAATGTGTAAGCTCGAGAGACTCGTCTTTTATCCCAAGCAGCCCTTTGAAATACCCACCCAAACCCAAACAATGCTGTCAACTCAAAGCACTGCTCCAAAAAAGGACCCTAAACATGTGTTCTTTAGATCCCGGCTCCTGTTTCCGTGTCACACAAGCATGCAAAGTAGACACACACACACACACACACTCACACACACGTACCCATGTAGATGCACACATTCCTCCTCTTGCACATTCACACACACACACACACACACACACACACACACACACACACACACACACACACACACACACACACACACACACACACACACACACACACACGCACACACGCACATAGCTCCCACCCCCACACGACACAAGAGTCCCCTCTCGCTCCCACGCATCTCATGTTCTTCCCATATTATGTTAAAACGGACATGCATAATTGCTCTGGCCTGGTTTGTTGTTTTTGTTGGAGGTTATCAGCAGCCCCCATGATGTCTCCGACAGAGCTGATCATTGTTGCAGGCACCACAAGTCTACATCACAGAGTTGGCGAGATGCTGCTTCTGTGAGGTCTCGTTGTTAGGGTGAAGGGTTCTGGTTTTAGAAAGGAAAAAGATGAAATTCAAGTTATTAAATAATTACGGTAAATCATGTTTCTAAGTTAGAAAAAAGTACCTTTAAGGCTAATTTATAGTTCTGGTATAACATGGTGAACACTTTAAGTACAAAGTCTGCCTCAACATCTCTTATTGAAGCGCTTTATATAGAAACTGCTCCTCTTTACACAGGCCTAGAGGTAAAATGGTGTGAAATGAAGCATAAAGAAAAGTCGGGTTTTTTTTCGAGACAGCTACACCTACTACCTCCACAATACAAGCACTGTCATTCTAATCCCTGAACACTGTAATGACATTCCAGCTGTCTATACCACTGTGGGAAGACATTTACAGCACCACCAGCGTTAAACACCCACTTTTTTGTTCCCCACAGAGCAGAGTAGAGTCAATACCGGATGCACTTGCATGTGTCGGCTCTTGTTTTTTTCTGCTCGTAAGCATGGCATTTCTGGAGGCTGTGATGATGGTTCAGATGTTTGGAGCACACAACTACCTCGAATAACCTTCCTTGAGGATTCTGACTTCCACAAGTCATTTGAGGGCGGGGGAAGCTTTAAATACAGCTGTGGCTTGTGGCGACTAGCTGACTCCATATGTATTGTATACACTAGCCCGGGCACTGCCTTTGCCAAACATGCTCTTTTGCGATCATGTTTCCAAACAGTATGTAGGCTGGTGACTCAGAATCTAGTCCTGTGCCTACATGTGGCTGTTGTAGCTAAAACCAGAGACTGTGAGTGAAGCATTCAGTGGATGTAAAGACTTTACAACACTTTTTCTTTAACGACTACATTTTACAGTGTAGATGATCCCAACTGCAAAAACATTGTATTTTTTGCACAGAATTGTTTTAAGCCTGTAATTATATAATATTCCACGGCTTTGGTTCTTGTTGACATTCAATTTATAAGGGCTCCGTTCAGCCATTTTTAATTTTCATTCTTAATCCAGATTGTGGGTATTTTTAAATTTTAGAAGTAGCTTTACAACCCTCAATTTTAATGCAATTTCCCCTCTCTCACACATGATTTTTTTTTACAAAGAAATTCTCTACGCTTATGTGTAGTCCCCTTGTGGTCCCCTCTCTCTCTGTATCTTTCTGTTTAGCAGCACAGGTGTAATGTTGTGTGTTATGGCTGTGTGAGTTAATGGAGAACGTCAAACCGGCTTGTAGCGCTGCCTTGGCTCTGACCCGTGCAGATTGTGGAGTGACCCCGCTGCTGCTGCCCTGAGCCTGTAGTTGGAATCCAATCTCCGTGCTGGGATATGGTGCATGTTTTAACGGTACGCTTTGAAAACTTTGAACCCCCCCAGACACACACACACACACACACCAACCCCTTGCCTTCGCCAAAGTGTCAATCATTCCTCAAATAAAACCTGGTGTGGTTTTTTTTTCCACCTGTGATGACCCGAGTTAGGAGGAGGTTTTGGCTCACGGTTTAATCACATTACTCCCTTACTGCTCTCCTTTCCTAGAGTGTTATGAGACAATAAAATCTGACACAAGCTTTGTTCTGTCATTAGAAAGGAAGCCCATTTTTAATAACATAGAAATGTAACAGCATGTAATATCAAATGCCCATCACTTTTAGGTTGTATGCTAATAGATTGTTTTTAGGGGTTAATGGGGTGATTGAAGTGTCGGACGTAAAGCCACTGCTAATCAATAGACCTATTTGCTCCACTGAATTACAATTAAATCAATAGTACTACATTAAATTAACATTTTATAATCAGAACCATAGAAGATGAGTGATTGTATCATCTGAAACAGCTGCTTTCGTCTTGTGGTTTCATATTACACTTACTCTTCTTTCAATTACAAGCTGAGGAGTGAGGAATCAATAGCTACGGACAAGTGACATCGTTAAGGCACTAAAAGGGAAACTGAAATCACACAGAGCCTCGCAGCTTTGTTGTTCAATGAGTCATCCAAAAGGAGTGCTTCTCCACACCTTTTTGTTGTGTCTCTGTTTGGACATTTTGCGGTCGTCACTGGTGGTAATTTTCCAGAACACATCGGCTATGACACAGCTCCCCGCCTCATGCTGAGATGCATTAACGGCGTTCGAAACGTGGTGCGGACTGACACTGCACCCCTGTGATTTAATAAAGGTGAATGTTGGGAGAAAAAAGGGGGTAAAAAAAAAAAAACAGGAGAAAACTGAGGGCAGCATGAGAGTGGATTGTCAGCAGCATTTCAAGGTGAAGAGCATCCGCTGAAGGTCTTTTTTTTCTTTCTTTCTCCGTCTTTGTCACTCTCAGGTGTACACATATTACTTTCTTTTTCACACTATTCCTAAAGTGCCATACAGTCACTCTTTGCTTGAGCCTGAGAATCCAGAAAGAAAAAAAAGACTTCAACACGCACTTGAGCTTACAGGGAGATGTTTCACTGAAAGGTTGAAGACGTACACCAAAGCAGAGGGAGCCTTTTTGTAGCACCAGTACAATGAAATTAAATTGGAGAAATTGTGTTTGGATCTCAGGGAAAGAGAGACGACAACGACGACGACGATTACAATCAGACATCAGCAACCTGCTGAGAGTCTTCAGTCTAATTCTGAGACGAGATAGTTAACGCTGTTGCTTATCCTGAGATGGCTGGCAACTGGAGAATTCAAAATAATTAGAGTCAGCGAGAGAAGCGATTAGAAAAAAAAAAATGCTGGATGGGTAAATGGGAAATGTTTTGATGAGCAGGAAAATGTGGAAATGTAGCGCAGACAAAATTGGCTTAAAATACATAGACATATGTGTTTTTGGAGGTGCCTGATTGTGTTTATTCATCTCATAGCGTATCAGTATATTACATTAAACCAAATTAGGAGGTTTTGATATGAATCAGTTGTTAACTCGTGGGCACTCACATCACGCTTTTTATAAGTACAGTATCAGGATGTAGGTATAATTCAGCCAATCAATCGAGCAACCTGTTGTTGATAATCTTATCATATGGGAATATCTGTTTTTTTACTCTGTTCAAATAAAGCCCTGAAAAAAAGTTATAACTTCATCAGTCTGATGCACAAATCCTGTAAATACAATATCCCTTAACAGCAGTCTTGCTCATTGATTTCCACTATTTCACACAATGCTTTAATTAATACAAGATGCTTAAAAAGACTTGTTATAGCAGATTGTCAGCTAGCAGCAGAGGCATATCTTATCTTTTTTTATATAGTGTCAATACCAGTTTCTCTCTCACAAACAGTCACATAATTGGTAACTATCACAAAACCCCTTGAAGTTCTTCTACTGACTCCTTTTCCCTCTTAAAGGCGGGGTTGGTAATTTTCTCAAGATACACTTTTTTAAGATTTTGGTTGAAATTGTCTTTAGGTCCTGACAGAAATTAATAACTCATGTGCTCGGAAAAAGGATCGAAGAAAATCCGTCATCTGTAGCAGTTGTGAGCCTGTAAAAACTTCGACCAATGTCTGCCACGAGGTACCAATCTTGATGAACCAATCAGGCCTCCCTGTCTCCCTGCTCGTTCTCTACCCCATGCGTGCACGAGCCCACACTTAAAGCACGAGCTGAGGTCCACTTCTGGACCAATAGCGCTTGTGCATGTAAGTGAGGGGTGTCGCTTTTGAGGGAGCACAGAGGGGAGGGGGTAGGTGCACATGGAGCACTGAGGGAATATTTCAAAATGATGCTAGTTTTCAGTATTACCAACCCTGCCTTTAACTCAGACTTTATTGGGCTCTGGGTTACCAGGTGTCAGTGTTTCTACTTTTTTTTATAGAATTAATGCAGACTGTACCATCTTATAACAAAGATGAATATATGTATAAAACATTAACATAATGCATACAATGCAAAACCTGCTCCCTGAAGCCTCCCTCTGTGATTGCTTACTGCTGAACAGACGTCAATGTTTTATGCAGCGGGATCACTGTCACTAAGAGAGCACTTTCAAGATGTCCCTTTTACCCTGGCACCCAGTGACACTTTATATTTCCCTATGAAGGCACAGAAGGAGAGCTCAGGTCTGGTTTGAAGGGTGAATACTCCTTACTACACTTTACCTCTTCACTCTCAAAGTAAGCAAAAGGACGCCTGATTCGACTTCTTGCACTGTTTGCTCCCGCATGCAGGAGCTGCAGTGCTTCAAGGTGCTTCTTGGATTTCAGGAGGAGCCTTTTAACTTGAAACCAAAGAGAGGCAAGTCAATTTTTTCTCTGACAAAAAAAAAAGGAAAGCACTGGCGGCTTTTGTTTTTTGTTCCCAGTAGTGCTCAGAGTATTAAGCCTGCCCACCAATTAGGGCATGCCGATTCTTACAGCCCATGAATTATTAAGAGCAGCCCATCGACTTGGAGCGGTGATGGAGGGCAAGAGAGCGAGCCGAGACACCTGAGCACCACAGCTGCATCTGTTCGAGCGTAAACTGTCAGTGTACTGCACAAATTAAGCACACATAACCCAAAATGCTCTTTTTTAAGACTATTTTGGATCATTTTCCAACTACAAATTGGATAATTGGAGCATTTATTAATTCAAACTAACACAGGAGCAAAAAAAGATACAGCCAGGAGAGACTGATAGGATAATGTGTGGTATTAGATTGCAACTTGCTACACCGGCTACCCTCAAGGTCAACCAATTCATCCCTGCTGTAGAATTTATTGCCTGGTTGAAGCGAAGGCAATGAGGTGCTGTGAACCTTGAGCTCATGTCTATATAGAAGGTCTTCATAGCCATATACTGGGGGGAGAATCCTGCTTGTTAACTGTCCATTTAGGGGACCAGGAAGCTCCAGGGCCGGACAACATGACCCCATGATGGGGGGGCCAAGGCCCGCTGGTGTCCCTGATTTTTTTTTTGATTGATTGATTGACTTTATATGACAGCCTGAATTTTTCTTGCATCGCACAGGTTCCAAATTGAAGCCAAGCTACACCGATACATACATTAACAGTATAGAAATAACACAACACAGATCTCAAGGCTCTGAAATGCACTTTTGTTTTGAAATGATGCTTCATATTTAGTTTTAAGTATTTACTGATGTACAAAAGAGGGCTTCAGTCTGACCTCATTCAAATGTGGAACCTTGTATGATTGGTATTATTTATATTCAGAACATGGTTGGGGTCAGAGAAATGTTTGAACAGTTTGAACATGTTTTTTGTAGAATGGCTTTTCTCTTGTGATTGGCGTACAATCTTCGAACAGATTCATTTGGTGTAGCGGTTTAAACGTCAAAGGTTCTTGTTACCATGTGTTTAAGTTTGAGTACTGTATGAGATGCATTATCGTAGAAATAAAAAAATGAATTTCCTACTCGCCCCAAAAGATCTTGGATGGTTGAGGACATAAATTCTTAGTTGTGTCTTATTGCGAAACATTTCAATGTGTTCTTCCAAGAACACCAAACCAATCCAATGTCCCCCCTTTTTTTCTTGTTTAATTTCTAAAACACTTCTATCACTCCACTTGACAACTTTGTTCATGGCATGTTAGTGTAGCCCATGGTCATCAGAGTTACTTAAATATATGACAGCTGTATCATCAAAATACATAAAACATGTATTCATTGGTTCTTACGTTGTCTTTGTCTTGTTGGTGTTGTTTTGTTCCTTCTGGGTTCTTCTGTTTTTTTAATGTTGTGTTTGCTTGTCTTTCAAAGGACTTAGTAACCCTGATTTTAAAGGTGCTACATGAATGAATTCATTATCATTATTTTTATTAAAAGCAGTGATTTTGTGGGGAATACTAAGCTAACGTTTCATCATAAATACTGTATGTCTTAAAGATGGTGCCAATTGGCCATAACTCTCGAGGAATGATGGGAACCCTGCAAAATGAGTTGCTCATCAAATGCCACTCCCGGCGATTGTCAGTTCTTAAGATGTATTAGATGTATTGGGTGGGTGGGGGGTTGCTTTGTATGGGAGCCCCTGCCTCACTGGATAACACAGCTATCATTATGCATGAATAATTGGATGCATTCCTTTTATTTTTTTCCATCCTCTCTCTTTCCACCAGTGGACTGTTTAATGTAGCAGAGTTGTCAAATAAGTCTGTCTCGGGGAGAAAGAGGCAGCCAAGACTGATTACTTTATGTGAATCACTTTTTTTCTTCTTGTGCAGAATTGAAATAATTTAGAGCAGTTAAGGGAGGAGTGGGACTGTGGTGAGAAGGATATATGTGGATATTGTGGCACGGCGGGGCTTTTAAGTGTGTTGTGATTTAGTTATTTATTGTTTTGCTGCGGGGAACGGAGCGAGAAGAGAATGCCGGCTCTCTCAGATGTCTTTAAATAGAGATCCTGACGGCCTACTCGCCTGCTCGCTTGTTTTCAGAAATGGCTGCCTCAATCTCCGCTTGGTAATATACATTAGCCATGGTCCTGTTTGTCACCGGAATAGCTGAAGTGCCCTTTAGCTGGCATTAGATGCAGTGTTTTCTTCTTTGTTGCTCCCTTGTTTCTGAAAAACCACCGGGCCGATGCAGTTTAATGCGCCTGCAATAGCAGCGCTTTGCTCGTTTATCAGTGCACCTTCCTGTGTTAAAAACACAAATACGATGACACACAATACCACACTCAGGCATGAATCCAAGAATTGCACAGAAATGATGTCCCTCAATTTGTCCTCTTCTTCTGTTTTCTCTGTTTGTATTTCTCCCTTGAACATTTTATTGCTCCCCCTGGGTTTTATAAAGCAGCTATTTCCACAGTCTTACAGAATATATAACAAGATGTGTGCATGTAAGGACCTTGTTTTTGGTTGCTGTGGCAGCAGAATGACAACGAGGCAGGAGTCAAAACATGATGACGAGATATTGACTGTGATATTTCGTTTTTCATATTGACAGACATCATTTAGTAGGGTTTTCTATCCAATCGGAACAAATATAGGTCATAGAAAGGATTCAAAATGAAAATACACCTTTTAAGCATTGAACACACTCCGAAAACTCTCAACTTTAGGGTTAGTGGTCTTTGTGGTCTGATTTTGGTTATGAAGAGCCATCCTGACACAAATCTTAGATTGAGAAAAGATCCTGAGTTGCCCAATAGAAGGACTGCAAATTGTTCTTTGAGATGCTTGGATAATTCGGTGTGGATTTGGACAGAACATAACTGCTTAAATATGTCAAAGGTACAAAAAGAACTGCAGTTTCACGAAAGGATAAGAGGTCTAAAAACAAAGTGAAACAGCAAGTAAAGATGTTCTCAGTAATCAAAGATTTGCCTAAAACTGCTCTCTAATTTTAGTCCTGAGAAACCAAAATAGACTGACTTAGAAGTGCTGATGTCTGAGGATTTAAACGGCTCTGTGTCAAAATCAGATGCTGATGAGCTGCTTTCTTTCTCTCTGACCTGATAGATGTAGTTTTTTATTTTATTTTATGATGGATCAAAGGACTTATAAAAGCTGTTACATTTTTTTTTGAAAGTCTGGACAACGTTGACCAGAAATGGGACCAGACTTAGCCTGAGGATGTCGGATAGTTCTACAGTGTTCTGTCTCTATGTCAGTCAGGCCCGACTTGTTTACTTACGCTGGATCGTGACTCAGCCTCATTATGTGTCGTCCCTCCTACACCTGCCTTCCAGCTGTGGCCTTCACCACACACTGAACACCAAACTGTCTATTGATGGCCTTTTGTTTTTGTCTGCTGTACTTCATGTTTACTTCATGTTTACTGTAATTACCATTACCGTCAGAAACCACACTATAGTGCAGATAAGTCAACTTAAGTTTCACAGATGGGTGAGCCTCAAAATGACTCTTAAAATAAGCTGGAGACTGATTGGATTGGAGCAGTACAACTTTGGCCTCTTGTGGAACAATAAGCAGCCTTTAATTCATTAATTATGCATTTCAAAGACAGTCTTTCTTAACCCCAAAAAAAAACAAAAAAGGAAGGAATGCCACCCTGGATTGGCGCCTGCTTTATGTGTGTGGCAAGCCTCACATCCTCACCATCCGCCAAGTCTCTGAAATTATAAACAGCGTGAGGACCATTGTGATGGTAATGGTCCATCCATGGCTGTGGGCAGACCCCTTCATATTCAGCCCCACAATGACTCTGCTGTCTCGGGTATTTAAGAGGTGGTCTGAGCCTCGGAGCTTCCTGTTCATGTGGTAATCTGCGAGGCGGTACAATGGAGCGAGCGCTGTTCTCTCAGAGCCCGGCCCCGCGCATTCAGCCCTAGAATGGAGGGCCACACACCACAACAATAACAGTCCACCGCTATCATCTCATGAAAAGTCTCCATTGGAGGGTAAATAAATAGTTTAGAGACCTTTTAGCAAGTACAATAGGCCAGACCACCGCTGATTTTTTATCTTTGATGTCTCCTAACAGTTTTTTTCCCCGGCCTTATAAAAATATTATGTCAGGCTGGGAAAAGAAAAATGCTGAAAAGACTGTAAAAACTCAATTGCTATTTTACCTCGAAGTAGAGCTCTGAGGGCTTGTTTTAGTAGAAAATAAAAAAAAAGAACTGAGATCATTTTCATCATGCAACATTTAAATTTAAATTGAAATAAAAGTCAATTGTCAAAATAATTAGCGGAGAGAGGATTCAAGAGTACATTCTTCATCTTGCAGTGCGCACATTAGACTCAAGGGTGACATCATAAAAAGAAAAGAAATCAAAATAGAAAGACCAAATGGCCTCGCGAGTTTGCACAAGCAGAATAAAGACTATTTTGATTGCTGCTTTGTGTTTTCAGAAAGTTGTTGTGAGTGAAAGCATCTCAGTAAGAGACCCTTATGAAAGCACTTAAGCAATTGTCAAAGGGAGGAACCATAATCCAAAAGCTTTGATTCATAAAGTGGCGTGCAATGGGATTGCTGATACGAGACAATCGCACGTCTTTCTGAAATTTATGGTCATTCAGTCTGCAGTTTGATGCTGAATTAGACCCGTGAGAAGCTTTATGAATAGATACAGTGAACGCTGTTGGAGAAAAGTCTTACTTTACTTCTACATGCCCATTGAAGCAAGATAGACACATTTATGAATGAAGTGTAAACGCAGTGTAACGTGGAAAGAATGAATTACCTCAGCCACCTTTGAAGATATAGAAGCACTGATAGCATCACTGTTTGGTTTGTTCTAACTTGTTTGAACCCAGATGGCCTGTGTTTATCTCCACCGGCTGTGATCTTTAACCGTGTCCAAGTGTTGCTTGCATTTAAACTCTTCCAGGAGCCTGACCGACAAAAACACAGCAGGCCAGAGTCACTGAGGCAAGCAGTCAGGCGAGAGGGTAACATTACACCATCACACTCACCTGTTCCACAGCCTCAGTAACTTATCTCCTGAATAAATCACACTACCAAGGTCCGAACTACTCCGACCCTGCACCTCTTCTTTGGCAGACGAATGCATCCCCATCCATCTTCCTCTCTCTTGTACCTCTTTTTATCTGCTTTCTCTCTCTCTCTCTCTCTCTCTCTGTCTCTCTCTCTCTCTCCATCCCGTCTTATTTCTTACATCTCTCGCTCTAGATAGCTGCCAGACAGCACTCACTTTATTTATCACACGATTGTGGCACTTTTGGATAAGGCTCCACACCCGCACTGATTGAACTCTTGCTTGTGAGAGCTGGGAAGCACAGATCATTCCCCTTTGGTTTCCAGTAAGTCATGGGATTGACAGTTTGGGATGGCCTGCCCAGCAAAGGCTCGACTGTTTTCCTTTAAATCACTTGGAGAGATGCTTCTGAAGGGTCCCTAACTCAGCTGCAATTCCGAAAACACCATCCTACAGAAATACTGTATGCAGCTATGTCCAAATTAAAAACGGAAACAACATGTGTGTAGAGCTGCTCCAACAGAGATTACAATATCCGAAATACCTCCTAAACACTAATTTCTCAGTCACAGATGACATCAACTATTTTGACCATAAATCATTTAATCTCACAGCCACCACTGAGGTGTGGCTGCCACCGGTTTCTACTGTTTCAGGGAGCAAAGAAGATACATTAGTAATGAAACAACAACAGTCCTTGAGTCTAAACTGAATAATGCAATTTCATGTTATAAATCAGTTTCTCTGACGCTCAGCAGTAACGGCAGGTCAGAGGTCCTGCAAGCTTACATTAGCTAAGGTTGCTTGTAGGTGCTCTGCCAGTTCTAAGGTTAGAACTGGCAATTCATTTCTTTGCTCCTGAGGTTTTAAATTGGAGCCATATTTTAAACAGATGTCTTGTTTTCTGAATGACAAACTTACTGGGTAAATAAAACGGTTTAAAACCCCTAATAAAAAATAAAAAAACCTTCTCCGAATTATATCGTTATTTATTCCTTAATTGATTATTATCTTTTTTATCTATGACTGACTGTTAAACCTCCCAAAAAAGGAAAAGTCTATGTCAAACATTCTCACAGGCAGGCTAAAGAAAAAAGGTCGCAATCGTATCACATCTATTCAGGGTTGATGGTATATAGTCCGCACTGTTTCGGATTGGTTCTTGGCATCCACTGAATTGGTGTAGTAAAGTTGAAAAGAAATGGACTCAGAACATCTATACTGTATGTATGTGCCAATGTACATTTGAGCTTCGTCTTTGTTATTCTGATGTGTCATTCTTGGTATGACATGTCCAGGTGCACAGAGACTGACTTGTAAGCAATGCAGCATTGTTCTCTTTGTATCCCTGAGTAAACCAATCTGTTTCACAGCCTCGCTGTCTGCCCGAGGAGGCGGGTGCCTTCCTTTCTTTAATGTTGAGTAATGCTGATGTTCCTGCGAGGGGGGATAGTTGCTTAACACTCAGTGCACAATCTGGCCCAGCGTTGTCTTTGGCCTACTAAACTCTGCTCAACACTATGTAAAAACTCCCCAATGGCCGTTAGACAGCGAGCAGAAAGTGGGTGGAGAGTCAGAGGAAGAAGAGACTCTGAAGAGGGGGAGGAGGAAGGAGAAATGGAGGACGAGCAGCCAGATGAGGATTGGGTTGGATTTAGGGATAGATGAGAGCTGACTGAAGGGATTGGAGAAGGTGAGGAGAGGATGGATGGAGGGCTAGCTGGAGGATAGCTTCAGTTATGGAGGGTTACAGAGAGGGGAAACAGGGGGCATGTTGGTTCAAAGATTGGTTGTGTAACAGTGCAGAAAGTTCAATACATGGACAAAACGAGGTGCTTAAACTGTGGAAATTCTTTTGGAAAACAGTATTTAGACTGTAACGATGAACTAAAATGGAGACGTGTTAGATAGAGTGTGATTTACTGCTTTGACAAAGTGTACTTGTTCGGTAAAGATGATGAGTCAGTGCCTGAAGTACACTATCAGCCCACTTCAAAGTAAAAACCTGCAGCAAATAATGTTGTGACAAATTAGATCTCATCCAGGGCCACAACAAAGTGACTGAACGAATAAATGCCTGCAGGTAGGAAAGAATTTATCAGCAGTGAGCCAAGTGCCAAATCAGAAGGAGGAGACTCTGAAAGATGAGTCACAAAGGGGGGAGCTTTAGCAACTCTAAAACAAATAAATCTATGGTGCAGTCTGGGGTCCTTGTTGCTATTCAGGTAAGTGTTTCACTGGACATTGCTCTTTAAACGTCAAAATACCAGTGGAAACTTAGCACAGTTTTAGAGATACATACATTTATAGTAAGAGGGGGGCACTAGTAGCTAGAGAAGATGCTGCATAAGCTAGTGCTAGCTGCTACTGAAAGCTGCCGTTATATCGCTGTATGTGCTGTTAAAGTTAAAGTTAAAGTTGTTTCGTCACGTAGATCAAAGATTCATGGTGTGAAGCAGAAAGCCTTCCACAATAAGCATGTCAGACTTGGGGACAATCTCAGCATCCAGGATGTATGTTTGGTGAGGTCAAAGGTACCATACATGAATAATTGGATAGTTTGGATTTTCTGAATTGGGGTATGTATTACTTATCAATCCTTGGGGTATTACATACTTTTAAAGAAACAGCACGGCCTCTGTTTGGAGAAACCAACAGGATTTCCTACACAGAAGTTGAGTTATTTACCACTGTAAATGGGGTCACAGAAACAATTACTTGAGCCACTGAAGAAGCCCTACATGTAAAAAATAAATATATTTCATTTAGAGTGTGAGCTAACTTCACCTTGATGTCACAATGCTCATTCCTTTAGGACAGTTTTTACCCCACAGACGTCCTGAATTCCTCCAATGTTACTTAAAATTATCCAAAATGTCCCTGTAAAGTTACAGTAAAACTTCATGTAATTCGTTTGGTTTAGTTCATCAATTGCTCGTCTGCCCCATTAATGCAAACTTCCTCTGTCTCTGTACTACGCGAAAACGAGCGCTATCTTCGACTTCTTTTATACTGATATCATTTTCTAATTCTGTTACCTAACCTCCAATCAAGATTGTGTCATCATGTCTTGATGAAGCTTAATATTTTCACTACAAAGGGTAACATTTGTGGTGCAAATATTTGGATACAATATTCATGCAATGTTCCTCCTGCTCTTTCCCCCCCCCCCCCCCTCCTCATATTTAAAACAAATTCTTGTTGGTTTGATTGCCTGCTGCTGCACGACCTTTTCTCTAACTCATCCAGAAGTTCACATCCATCAAAACCTCATTTACTGCTCGCCTCGCAATTAGAGAGTGGCTGGATAATGTACCGTTTCAAAGCCGTTCTGTTTCTCACACAAAACTGCTTTTTTTTTTTTTGTTCAGTCCTCATGTAGACAAAATAAATTGAAACCTGAGATGCTCTCTCATTTCAATTATGTGTCTAAAGTGGAAGCATTTGAGCAATAATCGAGAAGAATATGGGCCAGATAGACACTGAATTATTCTGTGATACAAATCTGACATTCTTAAGGGTTTAAACATCAGCATCCACTCATTCTTCCTTGAACACCTGATCTCTCTGACTCTAGTAAAGAAGGAACTCAGCCCGGTTTATTAGAATCCCTGTGTGAGTCCCTGGATATATTTTTCAGATGTACGCCATAAAATAACCTATAAACTACCACAAAGCGCTCGTTTTCTCTCCTCCCCGAGCTGATTTGTTATGGTTGTCTCAAGCCTTCCTGCCACAACAGCGACTGGTGTTTAGTGCTAGTATTTAGTCTGCCGATTGTCAGAGACGCTCCACTGAGTATATTCCTTTGGGGCCAAAAGTGACATTCCAGACCCAGTGCAACTACTTTGCATGTGAAAGAAGATGAATATTCAAAGGGGACAGGATATGTGTTCTCTCCTCTGCATAGCTCTACATAAACAGATCTGCATTTGTGTGCATTTTTATCTTTTCATCTCTGTACAGTTGTGTTCTCGTATGCTACCACCCGCAGTGCTCTACGATGTACTGTATGTGGGTTGATTTTACAGAGAGAGACTATGTATACATCCATAGATTCAAATTGTATTCGAATAATTGCCAGTGACTTTGGAATAGTCATTTGCCTTCAAATGCCCATCCCTCGTGAACATCTGAACACAGCGCTGACTTTATTGAACATATTTTTCACAGATGTTTGTCTGGCCTCAGACTCTTAATATGAAGCAGGAGCTTATTACTGAGCCAGCAGGCTGCAATGACAAACCAAGAGGAGAGCCACATCTCAAGTGTCCAAGACAGTTGATTTATCAATAATTAAAAACAATAAAATACATGAATAAGTGGTCCGCATTATGTTGTAGAAAAAGTCATTGAGTAAATTGATGTCCTCCATTTTTTGGTTTGATTTATTTCAGTCAATGTTATGAGATGTTTCCACTTTGATATTAGACTTGGATTTATTATTGCCTTTCTGCCTCTGCTGTCATGATCTGAACGTGTCTCTTTGATAGGGATTGGGCATGTTAAATTAGAAATCTACAACTTTTTAGATTTTTTTTCTTTTCCTGACCAGCAGTATGGTGTGTGTACCTCAAGAGATAACTCCGTCTGTGTTAAACCCTCTCTTTTAATCCACTAAGCAAAGTGTCTATAATCAGACATACAGTACGCAGTGTGTTACGTGTGCTGCTTGTTATAGCCTACATTTTTCCCTACTTTTTTTAAGGTTCAGTTATGCAAACATTACGTAGCACCTTGAACATACGGCTGTGGGCACGCCGTTAAAAACACAGTGAGGTCAGTGTCAGGCCGTAACTCATGCATGAGGCTGCTGGTGAGCCTCTTTAGCTGCTCCTGCACCAATTACAGCCTTATTTATGAATTTGGGCACAGTTGACCTTCTGAAAGAGGAGACATAAATTTGTTTGTCTGGAGTGCAGCGTAACAAATGGCGTTCTGGGATAGCTCAAGCTTCCTCTCTATCAATCTGTCCCTCTGCTGGCATTCTCCACGCTGCAGCCATAACTCTTGCAAGTTGTCAGACGGTCAGCTATCAAGTCAGTCCTTTAGAAATCGCCATGAGTAGATCTTAGAAACTCACAGATATGTGTTTGTTATCCAGAGGCTCTCCCACGTTTGCGGTGCAGGGTGCCAGCCCATGTGCGTGACTGGATTGGTAGACATTTGTCTCACTAACAGACAGGGTCACGCTGGAAAAGAGCTAACCCAACTCTATGCTCCCTCCCCACATCGTCCACAGTCCTCTGTTTGTGCTTACACTTCCTGTGAAAAACATAACTGACTCCTGAGGAATGTGACCAATTAGACGCAGGGAGGGGGGTGCCAGGAGGGAGGGCGGTCTTGATTTCATATATCTGGTGTTGTTTTACACAGAAATGAAACTTCATACCCCAGTCCTTTGCCTCCAGAGCTCACTTATTCCCTTACAGTTGCCATTTATCATCGATGTAAGTGACAAGTTACACTCAAATTAGCTGCCCGAGCAGTCTAAGACAGCAAATTTGTGGTCCACAATTGACAAAAGTTTGGATAAACATTTGCTGGTTCAGTGTTTTTTTCTGTATGGATTTTCTTATTTCTTCTTTTTTTATTCATCTTAAATACATTTCTCAAATTGCTTCGTAAAACTTGACTGAAACATCATCAGTCGAGAAGGTTCTGAGAGAAACTTTTGCAAATATCTTGTCGTCATTTTTGCCTCTTACTATAAATGAATAAGCTCAAAATTAAACTTTAGTGTCCAGGGGTATCCTACTCTGAAAAACAAATGGACACAGTGATTTAAACAGGTAAAACACACTGAATAAAGGACATTACATTTTAAATAAAACAGTGTTCTCCTCTTCTCTGCTTACATGGACTGGGCAGCTTCTTATTTCACTAAAGTCCCTAAACGTGTCCAATGATGTAGTGAAGAATTATCATGATCTGACTCTAAACACTAAGGCAGTTGTAGGACCATGTTTTTTTTTTCATGTTAGACTGACAGCACTTGTGGAAAACCCTGAACCCTGATGTTGGTCTTAAGTGGAAAACATGAGACTTATGGAGGCTAATAAAGCAATTTGATGTAATGCTGACCTGAAAAAAACAAAAAAACAGTCAATGGTTCTTATTTAACATCCAAATCTGATTTGACACACAGTCTGATGTTTTTCCTATTTGTGGTATTTGGTAGACTAAAGGATGAATTGTTTGATTTGAGGTTAGTTGGTTTGGTCAAATTACTGACCCGGAAATAATCTCTAACTGATTAGTCCATGGAGCAATGCCCTAGTGTATCAGTCGATCAGTTAGCCACAGTGGAAACCGTCTCAGGTTCAGTAGGAGGCCAAAGTTGAGTATTTAGTGGTATGTAGTAATTTTCTCTCTTTTCCGCACTCTCTACCCCCCTCTGTCGCGTCTCTGTCGTCTCACTTCTTCACTCCATCCATCCTGCCTGTCTCCACTCCCACACCGGCTAGTTGCAAACAGACCCAGCTGGCCATAATGATGACAAATCAGCCCAAATATTTATGTCCATCGAGTTTCACTTTGGCTCTGCCCACAGTTTGCTCACTCTCTACTCTTTTTTTCCCCCCGGATCCCTCTGCGGTGGTCACCTCATTGCAGCCAAACAGTCATAATCGCTCTCTACAAACAGCCCTCAGCCTTGGTTATGTCACTTAAACACCAGTGACTGTTAATGTCAGCAAAGAAGCAGGTTTACGTTTGGCACAGGAGTGGTTTAGACGTACAAGTTTATTGTGTGCTTATGTAGATTTTTGTGTGGGCCTGGTGACCAACCTGTACTGTAAATGCAATATGTTGTATCTTTTAGCAGGAAATGTGTGTTTCTTTAAGCTCCTACTCACTTTGTAGAAACTAAACAAGAATGTGAGTTGAAGGGAGACCTCAACGAGAGCATCCCGAGCTTCAAAGTAAAAGTACTTGAAGTTCATTTTAAATGCCTAAGAATCCACTTTAAATATGCATTTCTAGACTGGTTATAATCGTATTGGATTCATGGCACTGAACTATGTATTGATCCGAGCGAAAGAGAAAGAAAGACATCAGTCACTGTCATTCAGAGACGTTCATGTACCCAAACCAGAATCGTAAATGATGCTATAAGTTGCCTTAAATTTGGTATCAAATATTAAAAAGAACAGTCAATGCACTGATTGGATACCATCACTTTTTTAAGCCCCTGAACATTTTTTTTGTGTCTTTGACTCCAAAAACGGAAACCTAAGACACAATAATACAAACAATGGTTGCCACTAGCAACGCCTGTTGTCATGTGTTAAAAAAAGTGCTGCTAGCTGAGATTTTTACCTTAGCTCAAAATGTTCTGGCTAGCTATGTTATCCTGTTTTCTAGTCACAATTTTTAAGGCAGATTTTTTTATGTTTAAGTTAAGATCATTAAAACTGTTAAAAGTAAGGTTGTCAAACTATTAGTTTTTTTAGCCAGTAATAATAGTTTAATCGCATGTTTGAAATTCTATTATTTTGCATTTCTAAACTGTTTTTGTTGTGCTTTTATTTGGTACTGTCTCAAGCAAAGGGTACTTTATTTCCTGTTTGGATAGAAACAAGCTTTTATTTTGTAATAAAATTAGGAACAGCCGGTAGATCGACTGATCAACATTAACTTCAACAAGGAAAAAGGAACTCGTTACAGATGGACAAGTAAACGAAAACAGCTAAAAGTAACGGTAAAGTCATTTCAAAATGTTTGATGTCACAACTTGGATATTACTTTTGGCTTTTGAACTGACCAGTGACCTACTGATCCCACCGAATCACCGAGAACTGTCAACAATTTAAGCAGCTAAAAAATGATTCATTCTTAAAAGCAGTGTCATTGTCATTTCCTGGATTCCACCGTTTTTTTATTACAGCCAAGTTATGTTGTTTATTTACATAAATGAGCCATCTCTGATTGATGTCTTAAAGTAAAGTGATGCATTACCGACATGACACGGTTTTACTCTTCTTTCTTTCCTTTAATGTCAACCGCTCCACGTTTGAACAGATGACTCTTTGTTTTCTAACAGGGATGCTACATAAAGCACGCCTTGTTTACCTCCATGGCTCTTGTCCTTTCTGTCAGATAAAATGTATGCATCCTATCTCTCCCCCCATGTGGAAAAAAGATATGGCCTCTATTTTACCTCTGGGGTTCTGTATCCAGACACAAGGGTCCTGACACGGAAGACAGCATCCGGTTGTTATCTGCCCTAGAGAGAAAGTGAGAGGGAAAAGAAGAGCCAGTGGGTGGGAGAGAGAGAGAAAAAGAGGATGAAGAAGATATAAGAAAGGAAGTGAGAGATTTAGATTGTAAAGACATGAAAGGCAAGCGAGAAAAAATGAGAGTTACAGGAAGAGCGAGAGAGCTCCATCAATCATCTCGTGCTTTGAGAAATACTAGAGATGGACCAATCAGCATGTTTAAAATTAGCCCCCCTGCGTCATTGTCCACAGCAGTGTTGGTTGACTAGCGTCCCAGATCCCATGGCGTTTTGTTTTTACTGTAGAAAAAGACCCGCAGGCGAATCAAAGCCCGAGAGAAACATTCAGAATTACTCGTGTACTATAATCTGTCTGTTGCTCATCTATTTTTCTCTTATTTCTTCTTTTCTTCTTTGCTTTCTTCTCGCTGTTTGTTTAGTCCTTTAGACCTGTAACAGCATCTCTTTTCCCCTCTATGCTCTTTCTCCATACAAAGAGCTCTCACTCTTCCCTATTAGGATACATTTGGCTGTAGAATCAGCAGCACCGCTCTCCCAGGTGAGTTGGGGATGATTTGCTATTCACTCCTCTGGCTATGGGTTTCCTTCGACAGGCGTAGACAAAGAGAGCGAGGCGTGAAAACCAGAGGCAAAAAGAGGACAGGCAAAAGCTCTCTCTCCCTTCTGTGTTTTAGTGTCCCTCCCTCTTTCTTTTCCCCCAGCATTAAGATGCAGCGGCAGTTCTCAAAACACATGTTTAAGGGCTAAAGGTTTGGAAGCAGCTATCCAGGATGGATGGGGGATTTGTGTTCTTTTTTGTGCTTAGCTGCTGCTGTGAATGCAGCCGACCGCCGAGGTAGCTGTTGGTTCTGGCAGTTTGGAAGGGATGCCTCTGGGACTATGCTTGTCTTTAAGAGTCTTTGCACAGACTTTGCCAGCATGAATTAATGGAGGATGAGCTGAGAGGCTTTTTTCTTCAATTTAAAGAGACTGCTTGTCATTTCTTGTGGCAGGTTTTTCCTCTGCATATGTGTGCCAGTGACTTATTGAACCCAAACACACACTCACAGGCACTCTCCTGCACAGTGACAGCTGATCTCGGGTGGTGGCGTCCTGGCCGTGGGAGGTTTGGGCTGGGTTGGGGTTGGTTTACTGATATTGACAGCATGGCCTTGTCTGGCCTCTTGCCAGTGTTGAGCTAGCTCTCGCTGACTGCTCTGGCCTCCTATAAATCAGGGCCAATTACCACAGTAGTGCACAGCCGCCTCTCCTCCAGTCGCAGCCCTGCCCTGCAGAGTGCAGGGTGGAAGGGAGAGAGGCAGGGAAGCCACAGCCCTGCTTTCAGTCCAATTACTGCTACAGCTGCCCTCCTCTGTTTGGTACACATTGTGCACACACATAGTACGGTTTGCTAGTTTTAGTACAAGCAGGGAAATCTTATCAGAAGATATTTTCAACTTGGAAAGAAAAGATAACAAACATTCCAAGTGCAAAGTTGCGATGCCAAAAATTGTAAGAAATTCATATTTTGAATGTTACTGTAAAAGCATACTGCCTGTGATGCTGAGATTCTTCTTTCAAAGTCAAAAATGGTATCTCTACGTTATCCATAGACATGCTTTACCTCCTATAAGTATATACAGACTGGATTTAATCAACTGAAGGTTTAAGAGTTCTTTTTTGAGTTTAGGAAAATTATCTGTCTTCAAGCTTTCAGTAATCCTTTTGAGAAGAAAAACATTTTAGTTTCTAAAAAATGCGTTTTCACATACCTGCAAACAATCTGAAAAAAAAGCTGAATTATTAGGGATTGTTGCCTTTAGTTGGAGCAAGTGCGCGTCAGATATTTCAGTACAAAGACGATGTCGGACGGGTATTAGCCTCAAGTCAGATATTGATTTTGGGATGTATGATTATGTATTGTGCCCATAGGAAATCTCTTCTTACAGAACACATTATACAAAACCACAATACTGGGGATGATTAAGAAATCATTATTGTGTTAGTCCAGCGAAGAAATATTTGTGTAATAAAGTAGCCTTGTCATGTCATATTGCACAATCCAGGTGGAAAAGTTCTCTGTTCATTCCAGCTGAAAAAAATCACTGTATCTTCTTCCCTATCAGAGATTGGTGAATTTATGCCCTCTGAAACTGGTTTCCATGTCAACCTCAAAAAATCTGTTGGGTTTCAAATAGGACAGCATAATGCAGTGTGAGTAAGCTAGCTGAAGCACATATACTGGATGCATTAAGATTTCATACGGGCGGCAGTAGCTCAGTCTGTAGGGATTTGGGTTGGGAACCGGAGGGTCACCGGTTCAAGTCCCAATGCGGACCAACATATGGAAGTTGGTCTGGTAGCTGGAGAGGTGCCAGACCACTTCTCGAGCACTGCCGAGGTGCCCTTGAGCAGGGCACCGAACCCCCACCAGCTCAGGGGGGCGCCTCCTGTGGGCTGACATCTGACTCTGACATCTCTCCATTAATGCATATCCACAGAGCTGTGCATGTGTGTGATTCAGGCCTATGTGTGTGAGAAGCATGTCTCTTAATAACAGAGTGCGAGCCAGAATTTCCCCTCGGGGATTAATATATATCTATATATAACAAAAAATAAAAAATACAGTGTAAAGATGTTCTATATACAGTGAAGGAACATGTGAGTAACATTACGCTCCGGAGGTGCAGGTCTATATGTTACTCTCAGTGAGAGAGAGAGCTAGCTCTGGTCTGTGATGATAAAACAGTGTGTTGTCCTTGTGTGGGTGTATGAATATACTGATCAGCGCTGTGTGCCCTCAGCCTATGTAACGTACGCTAGATTTATCATTGTCACTTAATATCCTCATAAACATTCCCTGGCATGTCAACCCCCACTCTCACGCACACACACACACACACACACACACACACACACACACACACACACACACACACACACACACACACACACACACACACACACACACACACACACACACACACACACACACACACACACACACACACACACACACGGCTGGCTCTGTAAATTGGGCCTGTGTAAACCATTCTGCCCGTCTAAAATACAGTGCAGCAAATTGAAATCCCCAGTAAGCCTCTGTAGCGGCATGTCACAGCTGGGTAGGGAGGAGGTAGAATAGAGTTTTTTTCTCATTTACCACCTGGAGGTTTTTGAAGTGTCATAACCAGCTATTCCCCCACACTCTCTTCTGTTTTTTTTTTCTTCAACTCCTTCTTTCTTCCTTTGTCTGTCCCTCCCTTTCCCTTACTGTTCCATCCCTGTTTCCTCTCTGGCTAAAATACCCTTTGTCAAGTGTTGTATTCAATCCCCATCATTCTGACACACAAGGATTTGTATTTATTATATATTTGAGAAGCGGGATCTTACAGGCTGACAGGCTGAGGATAAACAGCAGTCACAGAAACATCCGGGAAGAAAAAAACAAGCTTGGTTATTAACCTCCTGTAGGGCAACCAGAGGAAGCCAAGAGAGAATTCGATTTACCTCTAAAAAGAGGAAACATTTTGGGTTGGAAATGTGTGCTTGTGGGTTGAAGTAACATGTTCCTGCATGTTTTCAGGCCCACGTTTGTACAAGTTCACTGTCAGGCTGTGCATTAAAAAAGGCGTTATAAAAAGGATGATGAACGCTGGTCAATTTATACTCAATACAGATCTAACAGCCTATCACACAGCGGGGAAAACAAAACACAAAGGTAGTCATTCTTCACAAGATTTTGATAGTTTGCATTAAAACCATTGCTACTAACTTCTTTATTACAGTGTAGGAAACATCACCATCCTTTTTAGAACTTGGCCTTGTTAAAATATTGAATTTAATTTGATGAAAGTTCTAAAGGTTTTTTAACTTCAGTTTTACACCAAGCTATTGCCTAACGACTGAGGCACTCAATGAAATTGATGCGAGTAATAATTCTCATGATGAGGACGATATTGAGAAGGTTGTTGATGATGATAAATAAAATGCTTAGTGAATTACATCTATGCACTACCTGTCAGCACCTGTGTCTGATCTGGCTTGAATCTTTTTGTTGGCACTAACTCGTGTTGTTACATCCTGTCTAGATCCTTGCTTGTGTTGTTCTTACTCTGAGATGTACAGCATGTTACTTTGGATAACATTGTTATCCTAGTCATCACACAAGCAATTAGCAATTTGAGCAGAGTTTGCGGCAGTTCAACCTGCAGCCCTTTAATCAGATCTGAAAAGCAAAGGGTACATTTTTTTCCCCTGCAAAAAAGAAGTCCATTTTTTTTTTTCATTTACTGTTTTGGAGGCCCTCCTCTATTTTGCTTATCCTACAAATCTATCTTTTGTACTCCTCTAGGCTACTGGAATAAAAAAACTATTTTTTACATCTTGCCACAAATAGAAAAAAGCACACCATTAAATCCATAAGCCCTCAAGAATCCTACATTAAACCCACTAACCCCATCCCATCATCCACCAAACCATTGCCACTCCTCTGGGACCTTAAGCACCCATTCCGTTCTTCATCCTTGGGGACTCTTTTGGCCTTTTTTTTCTTGCCCCTTGGATAACTTTGCTCCCTGACTTCTCATCCAGCATTGTAAGTAATGTGCTGGTTTTGACCCTCCATGCCTCGTTGTGTAAGATTTCAGCTTCTGACCTTAAAAAATGAAAGCAAATCAATAGGGCGGGACACATGAATTCCAAAGCCCAGGATGCATGCCAAAGCACGGAGCCCAGGGAGGAGCGGTAGGAGGAGGGTTGCGTGTATTACAAAGAAGGAAAGCTAAAGAGAGAGGCTTTCAATTAACCTTCAGCGCTGACAGCAACTCTGTGTAGTGTCGCCTGTTTGTGCTGCCTTGTAAGTGTCACACAGAATGGTAAATGCTTTGTTTATAATTTAAGCTTCAATGGACTTAAGGGGAAAACTAAAAACAAGGGACGAGGGGTGGGGAGGAAAAGGGAGGGTTAGGGGGCGTAAGGTGAAAGTCTCAAAGTCGAGGTTTGAACTGCAGCTGTGCACATTCCAGTGACTTTGTGTGGGAGAAAATAACTCCCATGGAGCACTCAAGAGATTAAATTCTTCCACACTTGGACCATGACGTGAAAACGTGAGAGATTGGGGGCTGGTTCTGCTACTTTTCATTCTGGCATGTGCAACCAAGACTACCAAAACAGTATGAGGCACAATGGGCTGGATGACAGGGGAAATTGGTGTCTGTGTCTTTATCCACTTATGAGAATTGTAGACTGAAACATGGACCCCAGTCAGACTTCAATTACAAGAACGGCCATTTGAAACTTAAGCGTCATATTTTTAAAAATGTCATGCCTTTAATAGTTTAGACAGCCAGAGTGGAGAAAGGACAAGTAAAAAGGAAAAGTGAAAGGGATGCAACAAATGGTAGTTTGTGTGATTGCACAAATCCATCAATATCTCTTACCTCTCTAGTTTTGATCCTGTACAAATCTGCACATTATGCAAATTTAAAGCCCCTGTGAGGAATTTTTAATTGGTTATGGAAATGTCTGAAATGAATACAGAGGCCACTATATGACCTACAAAAGCAAACAAGACCATCAGCAACAACATTGACTAATCTAAAGTACAAGTGTTAATGCATATAACTGTTGCCACAGGGTAGGTGTCAGACATAGCATTTAACTGCATGCTGAAGAAACAGCCTTCAGTTTACATTCTCCACAATTATTTACAATAAATTAATTTTTGACTGTTAAAAAAAGCAGGACGTGATTGTCCCAAAGTCACTTATGGGAGCTTTAATTATTATCAGAAGGAAGATCAGTGGTCAACTGTGCCTGTTCCCATAAACACTTGACATGGACATACCCTTCAGGACTTGAAACTAGACTTGAGACTTGTCTGAAATCACATGACAGTTCAGTTTGAGCTGCCTCTCAGGACTAACAACAGGTTTGACGATGGTTCATTGACTGTAATTACTGTTTTGGTTTCTGCGTGAAAAGTTGTTTCTGCTGTCACGTGGCATTTGTGCCTGTGTACACAAAAATGTAAAAAATGTACAGTATATGTGTGTGTGTGTGTGTGTGTGTGTGTGTGTGTGTGTGTGTCGAGCTCAGCACAGCAAGCGGCTGCCCATCAGTTCCACTTAGCTCAGCGTGGTAATTGGCCGTCCATTGATGGACGTGCCTCCCTCTTCACGCTCCGGGGACCCCGGCTCTTTGTCTGGGTAGAGAGAGGCAACACGCTGGCATGGCACACACGCTTAAAATAGCGCATCAAATCAGCCATGCTTCGGCAGCCGCTGCTAACGTGTGCGGCGTATTGGGGGGCTGATTTTGAATGTGTGTACAGAATGTGAGTGTTGAAGTGTGCATGTTTTTTTTTTTACACCAGAGTATGAAGTCTTGTTGCTAACCCTCGGGAGGATAAAGGGTTAAAATGGTTAACTGGAGCTGATGCTGGTATTTAGTCATGTCCCCTCTCTCCCTGGCTATTTTTTTGTTTCATTTCTGTTTCATCCATCACTCACTTACTTTATTGCAGTGTGCATGGTCTCTCTCTCTTCTTGGTCTCTCTCCCTCTCGTCCCGCTCATGCCCACAGGGCCCTGTTCTCCCTCTCTGTCACTATGTGCAGTGTCCCTGCAATAGAGATCTAAATGGGCTGTGAGCAGGGGGCCCTGACTCCTATATCATAAATCTACACTAACAGCACAACAGACATATGAGCAAGCAGGGGAGGGGTAGAGAGAGAGAAAAAGGAAGAGAGGGAATCACATAGCTAACACATTTTGAATACATCTTGGAAGAGCGAGATTAAACTGAAAAAGGACGTTCATACTGAGATGTTTATGCAGTAGGCTGTGGAGGATTACTGCGTCGAGATGTGACACCCTGTGAGGTGTAAATTGTTTTACACTGTATTGAAATTGGTTTTGAGGGTATGAATCGTAAGCAGGAAGTTGGCATCATTTAAAGCTGTTAGAAGCTGCTGGAAGTCTTATGAACTCTAATTTTAGTGAGACCCCTTGGTGACATGTTTACTTAAAATAAAAAGTCGAAAAGTTTGCACTTATGACTTCCTAGAGGGAAAAAAGCACATTGACAAAGAACTTCATTTGCAATGCATCGCTATATATGAACAAAAAAGGTCGGTTTAATTCTGAGGAAGTGGAATAAACAGGAATATATTCGTTCTGAATGTGTCAACAGAGCTTTTCTGACTTCTTTGTCACCTTTGTTCTCTTCATAAAGAAAAACTTTTCCCTTGACTGAGGTTACATTTTTGATTTCTTGAAATTTTAATCATTAATTTTGCTGTCAAGTTGAAGGTATTCAACTCTTCGTGACCCTGATTTTAGTCTCTCTTCTCAAAAAAAATGTCTCCCCTCATAATTGCAGTGGCTCTGGACTTGTAGTAGCTGCTGTATTTTAGAGAGATGTATTTTTTTTTACTCTTTCGTAAACTTTCATTTGCCGTCTCGAAAATGTGACCTTATATATCTTTCAAACCGAACCTCGAAGTGTTTTCTGACTTGATCATCCTGTGTCTTAGAAATGTTTGTGTTAAGTCTTTCCTCTCTTCCCTCTTCTTCTCCCAGCAGCCCTATGCTCCTCCCCCTCACCCCATGGCTCCTCCCAGCCCGAGCACCAACAGCTGCAGTCAGGGAGGGGCTGAGCAGCTGAGTAAGACCAACCTGTATATCCGAGGCCTGCCACCTGGGACCACCGACCAGGACCTCATCAAACTCTGCCAACCGTGAGTACTGCCAACAATTCCTGTGAAACACAAACGCCCCCTGTAACACATGCCACTATGAGGCGTATTTCCTCTGGCTGGGATTTGATGTAAATGTTGCCTCTATGCACTGTTTCCAGCTCCCAAATAATGTAACTATAGCCTAAATAAATGTCATCTACTTCAATTTATTTAATGTGGAAACTTGATGTTTCCATATCAATCACTTCATGTTGATGTCAGCTCTTAAAAACAAAATCATTTTTTCCATTCTTTCTCTGCTGGGAGTTTATATTCATCATTATGGCTGAGATGTGATATCCATTCTGAGAATATAGAGCCACTAATTCAAACTGTCATCTTTAAAAGCATTTAATGGAAACAATATCTCAAGTTGAGTATGATTAAGACTTTTCATGGGGAGGGAAAACTCTCATGTGCTGCCTGGCAGTCCAAATAAGTGGACGCGATCATATTTCAGTAACTAACTGTGTTAAAGGATGACAGACTGAAGACACATGAGACGTATTGTGTATAGGACATTTTTACTAAGAAAAGATGGAAAACCAATGTATGTTTAGACACATTCGAGGGTCATGCATCTGTGTTTATATGTAATAAATATTGTTAAATATTTCAAGAAAGAGTCTGCTAAATACTTAGACATTTAATTAGACCCCTGCAGCTGTCATCTTGGTAGACTGTTCATGTAACATATACAAGAAAGACATATTAAAGCTTTAAATGCCACACTGATCAAACTCAAAAGTTCACCTCTGAGGAGAAAATTACAGGCTGGGAAAAAAAAAAGTCTATGCACAATACCTTGCACACCTCATTAAACTGCTACCAACTGAGTGTATTTTAGGGACACACACAAAGGTTCTCATAAAGCCCTGCCAAATGTTCTTGATAGAGAAAACACGCACACACACCTGCCTGCACACAGCTCAATACGGCCTAATAAAGCTTAGATTGGACCACCTCCCTCAGGAATCACAGACCAAGACCTCATCAAGCTGTAACAAACAGTCACAGGGGCTTTCTCTCGCTCTGTGTCTCTTGTCTCTCTCACACACACACACACACTCTCACACGGACACACACAAGCGGCTTTGTTCAGCTCCATTAGGCCCTTTCACTTCTAAAATGGTGAAAAGGGGGTCAAGATCATTAATGGAGACAGGGCCAGCAGATTGTGAAATACAGGCCATGAGCTAGTCTGTCTGGTTGCATAACCTTTTCTTGGCCACTTTTCCAGAAATGTCCCGGTCAAACGTAGCCAATTATTCAATGATGCTTTGGAGACGGGAACATGCTGTCCAGTATATTTGGTAATGCTCCCAGTAGCCGTGTCAGAAGTCATGCATTTATTCTTGATACTGACCCATCAAAATTCCATTAGCCTGAGAGGCGGCCCGGATAAGATTTGGAAAAGCACTCAGCGTTTTGACATTGCACATCTCTCGCTTAGCTGCTACATGCACCCAGTTGTAGAGAGTTGGACAGTTTCAATTTCATTTCTAATTCCATATGATGTTGAATATTTTGAGCGTACATATTTGGAAGGGCAAATCATGTCAGAGCTTATGTAAAACATCCCAAGCGTTGTGCATGCTTTTGACTTTAGGTTTGCATTCTAATATATAGCTTTTTCCACTGTGTGCTATGCGACGCTTTTGACTTTGTCTGCTATCGCTTGGATCTGCCTTGCTGTCCTCTCGTGTCTGTCCTCTTGTTCAACTGCATCCACAGCTCCTCTCCCATCCTTCCCTCGGTGTGTATCGCCTGCCTAACTGCCCCCAAGGTTGCCCGAGGTGTGCTGTGCCAGTAAAAATCCAATGCCACTGAAACTTTAATTAGCCAGACCGTGTTTCAGTGGCAGGCGGGTGGCAGCATTCGAGAAAAGGTCATGCGGCTGTTCTGCAGTCTGCAGCAGCCCGGGTTCCCCTCAGGTTTTCCCCCAGATGCTTAGTCCCCCTCAAGCACCCAATGCCTGCTTTCCTGGCCCTGAGCCTCATCAAATCCCCATTATGGAGCTGTGTTAAACATAAATCCTCACATAATGTTGCATTTTATATTATTATATATTATAGAGCTGCAAAACATTGGAATTTTTAGTCATTTATGCTGGCTTAGTGATTCCTACTCACCAGTATAATGAGCCTGAGTGTTTGTATGCACATACTCTTGCACAGATCCATGCGAGTACTGGCAGAGAGACAAATCAAAGCTGATTTGTTGGCCTGGGTTGTGTTTGGTCACACACATTGAAAAGCAGCTCTTGCCGCCCTGGTTCACCACTATCTCAAAAGCAAACATGCCACGGCCAAAGCGATGCATTCTTGACAACCGGCCATATTGTAGCTACTTGATTGCAGGCTGTTGCACACCGCCTGGGAGATGCCAAAAAAATAAATGCCGTCCATTGTGGTTATGACCCTGTCCGCGTGAACTTTAGTATTCTGTTGCCAAGATTCTGTCACATTTTCAGTACCCTTTATCAAGGCCTCTCAAACTATCCAAAGTTCATAGTTTCACTTTAAGTACAACAAATCAGAACTTAACATTTCTTAAATCTGTTCACCAATGAAAAGTGTTAATTATATACTGTTTCCCTATTGTATAATTCACTGATTACTTATTAAAAAGGTTGATTCCTACCATTTATTTTCCCAACAATGTTGCAACATAGAGTAAGTAGCAAAAGGAAGCCATGTATTGCATAAGAATGTAAAAGCTGATCTCATTAGCAGCAGGATGTTATGGCTTTTTGTTTTTCTTCATGGCAATACTGGCTCTTAAATGTTGACTATATGTAGAAGTTGTTTTTATTTTATTTAAAGATGTCTAGATATGTCATGTTTAGAGAAGTCCAACCCCAGCCCTATACACCCAGGTAACCAAGCCTTAAATTGCAGAACCCAAACATCCATTCAACAACTGAATATGCGATCATTTTAAATACTAAGGGCCAAGATTTCTTTGTGACCCGTCAACTCCCTGTGGTCACTGGGAGCAAAAGTAAAGTCCAAAGTACACCAAAGTTCTCACAGCGGTTGGAGTTACATGCCGCGAGCTGTTGAATGAGTAATTAAATGGATTCGGGTGGGTGCTTAATCTCTGTTTTATTCAGATGGCTGGTTGTCGGGGTTCTCTGCAGCCGTCAGACTGATATATGGGCGTAGAGAAGAGGCCAAAGGAGTGGGAAGGGATTTGTTGGCTAAACACCCAGATAGTGAGAAGCCTTCCTTCTTGCCTTGCTGCCTGTATGATTGGATGGATGAAGGGATGGAGGGACGGGGAGAACAGCCGGTTCTCTGGGAAAAATTCCTTGGCCGTACCAGCCAGTTGGAGGCATTGGGCCAACCCTAAGCCCAATACCAACCCCATCCAACTCAAAGATAGGTGCAGCCAGCACATCCAAAACAAACCTCAGACACTTTAAAACTGACTTTATACGCAAATTTAACAGCTAGCTATTATGTAGCACCCACATTTTTCTTATTTGCAATCCACCACCCAGGAGAGGCATTGAGAGGATGGAAACAGGTTGTTGGATAAAGGGTTTAATGGTAAAATGAGAGGGGTTTCATTTTTTCTTTACAAGGGCCCGCACCTGGAATAACAGGGACAAATCAGTTCACATTTTTTTGCCAGCGGCCCAAATCCATAACTCATACAGCCTTGAAAGCAAAAGCCCCAAGAGGTACCTAAAGCCCCCTGCTTATAGCTCCTCCTCTTCTTCCTTCAACTCTATTTCTTCCTATGTGCTTGCTCCTTTCCCTCGCTTTTCTTTTGGGTCTCCTTACCCCATATTTCAGTCGTGGACCAGCCACAGCTGTGCCCTCAGTCACCACTGGCTTTTGCCTCTGTGCCACGGCTTGATCAAACGAATAGAGTGAGCCAAATCAAGAGCTAATCACCACCAATTGTCCAAATAACCTTTCCTGTGTGTGCTGAGGGAATGGCAAAGGGGGAGCTGGAGACTGAGAAGAGAGAGGTAGGGGGGGAAGAGGGAGAGAGACATAAGGTATGCTAAGTAGAGGAGCTGAAGGGAGGAGAAGAAAGGGGTGACCCTGGGACCACCTGTTTTATGGAGCAGTGGTCTGGGCACTCAGCAGCGCCACATTATCCCTAATGACTCTCTGAGGTGCAGTGTTGACATTAGCTGACTGGCTGTCTGTGCCAGCCTGTCCCGTGGCTCTGATTCAGAAAACTGACAGAAGGGAGATGTGTAAGCAAAGTCCAGCCTTGTACTCCCTATCATCACTCCCACCACTATACATTAACCACACTGCACTAGAGCCAGACAGATACATTGGCAAGTAGCATCTGTCCTTTGTTGCTTTTACAAACATGTCTGAATTCCACATGTGAGCCAGTGAGTAAAAGGAATTTGCCTTAACATTTTGAGATCAAAAAATCATTTCAAGATTCTGTGAAGAACTTTCCATTTTTATCGATTTTGGCAACCCATGTGAACAAGTGGTACCTCCCATCTTTTTGTTGACCTTTTCCTATACATGGGTAGTTTTTTTTTTTTTTTTTTTTTTTAAACAAAAAAAATCTCGTCCTGCTGTCGTTTTAATTTAGCTATATTTTGGGCTTTTAATTCTTTATTGATAGGACATTGGATAGAGTCAGGAATGACAGAGTGGGGGATGACGTGTGGAAAAAAGAAATTGGATTGGATTGGAGTCAAACTTGAGCCGCCTGCATGGAGGACGATAGCCCTCGTAGATGGGGCGCATAACACAACCATCATCCTGCTGTCTTTAAACAGCATCACTCACTGTGAATCTTTACCGTTGAAAATGTAAATGCAGGCTGTTTTGGCAGCATTCTGTAACTCACTTTGTTTGTCGTCTACCTTGCAGTTCCGATTTCAGGCATTAAAAATCACTTTAAAGAAATAATCAGTGTTGTCAATTATGATCTTGTCTGCTTTTGATGAATTTGAGTCTATTTCATAACCAGTCAAGAACTCCTCACAGGAGCTTTAATGCCCATAAAACTAACCAATCTTTGTAAACCAATCTTTTTTAATCTTTGTTTGCTGACCTTAGTTTTTGAGTATTCTTTCAGTTTTAAAATGATTATTTTACAGCTTCTTAAAGAGCAGCATTACATCTTTCTTTTAAAGATTATTTGTTGGGCTCTTGATACCTCTATTTAGAGGACGGGACTGTGGATAGAGACAGAAAAGGGAATGAGAGATTGGGAAAGACATGCAGAACATGTTGAACCCAGGGCTGCCTCTGTACATGGAACACAAGATGAGAGTGGTTTGACAATATTTCTATTACTGTAATGTTAAAACTTAATATCAACAGATCTGCTATTGTCAGAGTTCTTAATTTTTTTTTTTCTTTGACCCAGATCGCAGGGGAAAAGCAAAGTTACATAAAACTATGTTTTTGCTAAACGAAATGTTATTATTAAAAGATAAGCTAATTTGAGTAAAACATCAGTGTGAGGCAAACTGAAATGGGCCAGCGAGTGCTCTTTAAATCAATAACAAAGTAAAACAGAAGGTGGAGTCAAGGTCTGTTACTTTTACCTAATAAAATCAAAAAAACAAAAGGGCATCCCTAAAACCTATTGTTTCTAACATAGAACAAATCCTACATGTTTGTGTAATTCTAAACCTAAACCATTACCTGCAGACAAACGAGTGCCTAATGACGTAAAATGAGTTCTCTAAAAAACATTTAACAAACACATAACAAAGGGAGGCACAGTGGCGAGATGATCACAACGAAGCTGCGCCAAGACTGATGGCTGGCCAAGATCTTGAAGGGGAGAGTTGGCTGATGCTGTCCTCTGATTGGTTGATTGTTTCATTGCGGCTGCGCACCAATCAAGCCTCTTCAGCCGGCAGCACAGGTGGATGATCAATCCTGGAGGATGCACTCATCAACACGCACGTACACTGACACACACACACACACACACACACACACACCTACACACACACAAACACGAACAGACACTCCAGGAGAGAGGTCAGTCGCACACACACTTATGAGCTGTAAGAACCTTTTATGATGTATGTACTGTATCAAAAACCCAGTGTTGGTTGAGTTGTAATCCTCGCTATGAGTTTCCTTTTCATGTTGGATCTTTTTTTTCCTTATCTCTCTCCACCTGTCTTTTTAAAATCTTCTTTGAAACCCTCTTCTCCTCCCTCCAAACCCTAACACACCCTCTTCAAGTCAACCATGCCGAGTCAAGTAATGCGTCACTCGGGGCAGAAACAGATAGTGGTGCTTAACCTCTGCAAAGTACTGAGACAGCCACAGGAATGCCCAAACTAAACTACTCCTACAGCTACGGCTTCACGCTGAGGAGAAGCATCTGCTATTCCTGGAACCATAACCCTCCACAGTGACTTTCTCTGTGTGTGACAGCCTTTCTTGCTCTCTTTCTATCCCCCTTTCTGTTTCACTTTCTAGTCTTCTCTTCTCCTTTTTATCCTCTATTGCTCTCTCTCTTTCATTTCTCCATGTGCTCTCTCTGCTCCAGCAGAAGGGCCGATGTCATTTCACTGGCCGGGGCCAAACTGTCTAAAATGCTCCACCTTTTTCCTCCCCAAACATCGATTTTACAGCGAGGGTGAGCAGAGGAGCTGATTTGGCCTCCGGCTAGTTTTTTGAATTATTTATCCCCCCATTACTGTATACATGACACGTATACAGTTTGCCTATTTAGAGGCTGGAAAAAGCTTCTCTTCCACTTTTTTTCACTGGAGCTGACTCTGTTAACAGTTAATGCTCTAACAATAATTATTTTGTATATCTTCAGACTCTTATTTAGTGCGACGTTCGGACTTAGATTCACCAAAATGCACAAGAACTTTTAAGGGGGGCATTGGCTTAATTCATCTCAGCATTTAGAGGGTAACCATTGGTGTACCACGCTGCTCTATGAAACAATGGATTGTGCTTTCCCCAAACCATGCATTTTATCTTCTTCCAGCCAAACTGCTGGGGGCAATTAAAGCTAGAAGCAGCAGCAGAGTCTGTTTTACGACTGATTGACGTGAGGGACAAAACCTTAGATCACTGGACTCGTCCCTCTCCTGACTTTCCTTTCCTTTTGAAGAAGTATCTAGAAAGCACAAGCAGCAGCAGCAGCATCCCAGATGAGATGTGTTCATTTGTGCGTGTCAGACAGCATTGCATGGCATGTGGGTTTGACAGGTTGGACAATTCCAAACAAACAGGGGCTACTCTGCAGGGCTCTGAAGAAGACTTGGGTGTTTCTGTCTCTAGAAAGAGAGAAACTATTTAGCTGCACTCAAAACAACCAGATAAAGCTTCTGTTTACTTATTCTTTTCTTTATGCAAACTTGATTAACACACACACACACACTCACACACACACACACACACACACACACACACACACACACACACACACACACACACACACACACACACACACAGTGTGTAGTTCACTTTCCCAGACTTAGTTTTACAGACTTTTAGGGCATTGAATTTTTACAGCAAACATCTTTCCTGCATCGAGTGCATTTTCCTCTCAACTTTCTCGACCTGAATATCCTTCATAAATTCAATATCCTTGTGCCTGGGCTGATAATTGCCTTTCACCAAAGGTTTATTCAGAAGCAAAAACCATCAATCATTTTTGTAACAGCTTATTTTAAGCAAATCTCACTTAGGCTATAAGAAAACCAATATTAAACAAAAACATAAATCAACTGGGCCTCCTTCTAAGCCTCCAGTCCTGTTTTCTATGTTTTGGAAATCTCTGCAACCTATTTATAATGTGCACAATAGTTGTGCTGAGCTGAACTTCGCCATCACAGGAAGCTGTGGTGCTATGTCCTTCTAAAATGCAAATGTGTCTCTTTATAAACTTAATATGCATATACTGTACTTCTACTAATCATACATTTGAGAAAAGCAGTAGACACATTATTACTGTGTTCATATATACAGATAACACGTTGTTGGATCGAAAGAGCACCTTAAACAAGGCAGCTTGTTCTCAGAAACCAAAAATTAAAAAAGTAGAGGTTACCATGAAAATGTTTGACTTGTTTGTGAGTCATATCTGCCATCATAGCTTGTTTTAAAGGCTAGCTAGCTAGACTGGATGAGGCCCAAAATGTAATTAGTTCTTCCTTGGTTTGTCCAACACCCTTCCACCAAGTTTCCTGAAAGTTTGGCCAGTTTTTTTTTTTTTTTCCAAATCCTGCTGACAGACAAACTTCACCAAAAACATAATCTGCTTGTCGGCTTTTTTATCGTATAAAACCAATAAACAAAATGCAATGGTATTTGTTGATGATTTACAGTAAACAATATACACATTTTTCAACCTCAAGCTGGAACTTAAACAAATCCCATCTCAATAAGTAAAAAGAAAGTTGTATTGCATCAATGCCCGCAGCTTGGTAAAATTACCTTTTTATTCAAAAAACAAACAGACCTTGAGCTTCTCTACATGTGCTGGCGTCTCTTTCCAATGATTCATTTGGAAATGGATGGACAATCTTTGAGAACACACAGTTTCACTTTCTTTTGAAGCACTGCTGGCTTCATACCAGAGTTTCAGCAATGGCATGCACTCCTGTTATTCTGAAGTTCACACTTTGTTGATGACTCACTACTGTGAAGCAGTCTCCAGTTTCATATATATGTTGCCATTGTTTGTCTTTAAGATTATTGATGTATATTCTCTGTAGCTTTCTTTGTGTTATTTCCAAACCTGCCAACCCAAAAGATAAACAAGGATTCTAAATGTATCTTCATGGTTGTACTCTACTTTTAGACAAATTGTTAATACCTTTCTGATATTATACAGAAGGCAGTACACACACCACCTGATGAACGTGAATTTAAACTGAATATTGCTGCAGAGTAAGTTTGGTGGATTCATTCCATTTGTCTTCTAAAGTACAACTTTGGTAAATCTTTGAGTTTTGTATTGATTAAATAATAAAAAAAAGAGCGAGCAATTGAAATTCATGAGACAGTTTCACAGCAGGACAGAAATGGAATACATTCACAGGAGAACAAATGGACCACACTTTGCAGATTGATCAAGTCTCATCCATAGTGACTAAATTGCTGGAACAATTTACCTGATGGAGGCTCAATGGCTATGTGAATTTTAAAACCGTCTTTTATTGAAAATCCCTAAATGCGAAGATGTTTTAAATATATCTCTCCAACAATGAATTCTGAACAGTTACTCAAACTTTTAAATCACCTTCTTTTCCTTTACAAATTGCCTGAGTGGAGCCCGGCGGCCGCGTTGCTGCTCGCAGCTGTAATCCTTTTCTATTAAGTAGGGAGGTGGGAAAGTTTGAATGGTTCTAATCAACTTGTCATCCATTTCACACTTGCCAGGTGAAATGAATGTTCATTGGAGGAAATCACATCAGGAGGGAAATAAAGAGAAATTGAAATCAGAATAGCTGATGACAACTAATGACCACAGAGGGTTTGACCACGGCCAATTTGAACAGATGGGTGCAAGGACACATTGGCCAAGGTACTGTGGCCATTCTAATCTATTGGAAATTAATGGATTTCCAACCTCCATGCATGTTAGTGTGGGCCTCTCAGTGTGTTTTAGCCTCATTGTAATGATATCTATTGAAATAGAGGGAATAAGAAAAGAAAAAAACACTTAAAGCAGTTTTTTTTTCCTTCTGTTCCAAGATGCTCACCACATTTAGAGAGTTAGAGGTTTGAAAGTAAGCCTTTGCCAGTTTACCGCAAACCCACCAACAAAACACGGGGGAATCCCAGCGCCTAAAAAACATGATGATTGTGTGCCAAGAAAAAACATTGAGAGCGTAAGCCAAAAAAGAAATTATCCAATTTGTCAAGGCTTTTTGATTTATTGCTGCTGCTTCTTGCCAACAATGTGTTTTGATATTTATACTGTAATGCTTTTGTAATTTAAGCACCATTATCCTGAAGCAAACATATGGTCTACTTCTGAAGGTATGGACTACTTACATAAATCATTGATGTCAAGATTTAAAAAAAAGAAGAAATAAGTACACTTCACTAAACAAGTAAGGCATCCCATAGCTTTGATCCATTACCATGATCCATTGTGTTTAAGATAAAAGGTGAGAGGGTTAAAGGTAGACTCTCTCTCTCTCTCTCTCTCTCTCTCTCTCTCTCTCTCTCTCTCGCTCTCTCTCTCTCTCTCTGTTTTTACCTGTCTGCCTCTGTCTTCTTTCTCACTTTTTCTTTTTGATTTTTGCACCATTCCTGTATCCAGCCTAATTTTTTTATCCAATTAAAACAAAATCTATACTTGATATCCTTTGTTTTTCTATCTACATCATCTCTATGGTCATATAGACTTCCCCCTCAATATTTCACATGATTACAACAAAAGCACGCAATGGGAAAATCAATACAAGTAAAAAAAGGTATTCAATTACACAGGGACCTTTCAAGTGGTAAACAGCTGCATGCATCTGTCACCACATTCTTCATGATGCTCCTAAATCTGTCTAAAAGTGGACTTTTAAAATTCATGTACACACGTTAGTTCAACTACAATCATACAAAGACATATTTTTCAAAGTCGGACTAACACACATAGATAATCCAGTTTAGAATGGTTTTACTCTTGCGCCTCAAACTGGACGCAGCACTCTGGACATGCTCCACCATTCCTGCGCCGGGCTTTGACCTTGAAGTCCAACAGCATGAATGCCTAGCATAGCAGAAGCTGTGTTGATGTCTCCTTGGGATATCACCATAAGTTAGAAGGAGCTTGCTAGCGTGCATCGCATTTGTACCAAAAGTAAAGCATAAACTATATACGAAATGTACAGAGCTGCAAAGTTGTCCATGTTTTCACTGTTCAACATACAACCACTTTTCTGTTTTCTGACTTGCTTACTTGTTAGCAATGTCAAACGGAAAAAGGTCCAACAGTGACTAGCTTAAATGGGGCATATCGCCCCCTACCATATAACAGAGTCAGACATACTTCCATCAATAAATCGATTCTCCACCAGTGCTTGTATACTGGGACAGTATAAGGACAGCAGACAGAACTGTGGATGTAAATGAGTGTTTCTAATTCTGGCTCTTTTTGAAGACTGTTCTATGCATGGTGCATGATAGGAAAAAGGCAGTTTTCCCCAGATCTGTAAATAAATAAATTCATATATTTAAGGCTAAACTTGAGCCGTATCCAAACATATTTTTTAATGTTCACAAAGCAACTGCAGCAACTCTCCTATGTACGCCACTTGTACAGCTGTAGAATTGTAGCAACAACACTTTTTACAAAATCATCTCTATAACGTTTCTATCCAAAAAGCTGCCTGGTGTTCAGGAGGCTGATCTGCGTGAGTTGTGCGATGTGGGATGTTAGCTTCTATATAACAGGGGACGACAGTAAAGGGCAGCCGCCACACACAGCTTTTCTTCAGCAAGATGACTCCTGCTGATTCTCAGTGACAAGGCAGGCACATGCACTTACTCACACAAACATCCATGCATTTGCAAACTCGAAAGGCAAAAAAAAACACCTCTCAACTCTTTCTATCTCTTTCTGTTACTCACTCTTTTGTGTTTGTTTGTGCTGTTTGTCTGAGAATTTTCGTTTTTTTAACCCTCATCCTATTTTGCTCTCTCTCAGATCCTGTTTCTCCTTTTTTATTTTTTTATCTTTGACATGAAAGTATAAAGAAGTCGTGTTTCTCTTCCATCTCCTTTCCTCTGCTCTGTCCTCTTTGTGTGTCTGCGTGGTGACACCTGTCTCCTGCCTTGGTATCAAAGACTTTGACAAAATACACACAGCCTATGAAATTGCAGGTTACCTCAAGTATAAGTCTGCAAGAATATTATAGAATAGAATTGCAGTATGTGTGCAAATCCTTAAACCGACGATGGGAGTAATCAAAATACTTGTTCCTTTCTACTGCTGGCTGGAAAACATGATGTCTTGGCATTGCCTATTCCAGACTTAAAAAACAGATCAACACCAACTTTATTCTGTGATGCCACCAGTTGTAGTGAAAGAAGGAGCTGCCTGGTGAACAACTTGGTGGCATCACAGAATTTTACCTGGGTTGAGTCGGTTTTGGTGACCCCTGTGGACAAAGCGGGATGACTTATGTCTTTGCTGATCTTGTCCTTTACATGTGCAAGTAGTGTTTTGTGACATATAATCTTAACCTTCTTCAATTCAAATTTCTAAAATGCAATTCACATGAATCTTTGGAAACATTTAAAGAATGTTTGCTTGCTATTAATCCCCTCATCTGACGCATACCCTGCAGCAGGGCTGACAGGCGTTATAATTAATTATTGAAATAATAAGTCCCCTCTATAATTGTCTTGTTTGCTTTTTCAGGTCTAATAGAGGCCTCAGTATTCATTTCATTATGTTTCATTACCATCTAAAAACTCCTAAAAGGTGCTTTAAACAACAACATTGACTGGATATCAGCAATTAATGCAAACATATGAATACCTTTTTATCAGGATATCACAGCCCACAGTTGTTGGGAGTGTACTACCTGGTTTTAAAGTTTGTCTACATCTTAAATGTAGAGTCAGACGCATTGTTCGCTGCAGCTTGTAAACTCAACATTCAAACTGGGCCCCTCCTCCCCCAGGACAGCACACTTACTGTAGGATAGTGTGTAGGTTTACTGCTTGTACCTACACTGGAAGCTACGGGACATGAGCACAAGCTAATCACCAGGGTTTGGCACCTGCCTGTCCAACAGAAAGCAGGCTAACTTCACCTCCGCAGGTAAAAGTCAGCCTAAGGTTCACCATCGTTTTGGAACGAGCTTTATCAACATGGCGTTTCACCTCACCATAGGAAAGGGTTTCTGCAGACATAGTCACCACCAGACATTTATGGAGGCCCATAAGTGATGATTGAGTGGCATTTTTGTACTAGTCTATGTTTAATTTTTTAGGAAAAAGCTGCTGACTCTATCTTTAAATAAATGCTATATATAACATTTCTAAATGCTGTGCTGTACAACCGACAAGGACAATGATACTGTATAACAGTACACCATCTAAAATAAATACATGCACTTATCTAGCCTGGATGATATTTTCTGCACAGAGCAGATAGTAAATCTGGATTGTGGGTGTTAGCTGCACCTGCTCCTGCATGAGTAAAACTCTTATTGCAGCACCTTCGCTTCTCCAGCTGCAGAATCTACACTGCTAATTATTCTGCGTAAAGGCCTACAAGAGGTGATGAATTCAAGTTATTGTTTTCCATAGTGTTCTTTCCACACCTGCACCCATCCCCCACCCACCCACCTTGCACAGGTGCTCCAAATGTGCTGAACACGCCTGAAGCTGCTTTTGTACAACTCAGTATCACAGCTGAACAAAGTAAAGCTCGTTTTTTTTGTGCTTCTTGCTTGTTTTCTCTTTTTTTTTGTCCCTTTTATTGAAGAGTTGGAAGCAGTTTACTCGAATGATACATGCACTGTATTCAAGTCCGCTTCTGCAGGCACAGATGGGAAGTCAAATGCAGATACAGCATATACTGCACCTTACCTAGCATATACAACGAACCTTGGAAAGTACAGGGAGAAAGTGGTTCATATCCACCTACTATCTAAGGCATTACCATGTTGTTTGATAACTAGATACATGTTTTTAAGAGTGCATCCAAAGGCCGAGGGCAAGTTCTCCTCACAGCACCTGGGTGGTCTGCTCATCGTTTCCATTGCTGTGCTTTCCTGTGTACCAGCAACACCGACAGTGACGTGTTGTGGTTCTGGCCAGCTTTCTCTTTTTCTCTCTTTCTGCCCACATGCAGCAAAGAGGCTCTTCACTCTCCCAGCTCTGATGCCGGAAATGGAATACTCCTGTATCATTTCATCCAGCAAGAAGAGCAAGAAAAGAAAGAAATACAAGCACTGGAATGTCACTCGTGTACTCGCAGCTGCCCTCTTAAAAAATGTAGCCGAGCTATCGGCTCAGCTTTAAAATTTATCGCATTTGGACGCCCAGACAGCTGTCAACCGAATGACATGTTTTACATCCGACACAATTTCAGCATTTTCATCAACCTAAAATAGATCATAAAGCCTGTGTTTTTATAGGCAGTTTCATTTCTGGCGTATTCTTTTTTCTTACGGTTTATGTGATATTGCATCAGAGGGATTGCCATGGGATTCCTATTAGGAGGGAGGAGGAAGAGAGACACAAAGGGAGGGGGGAATGAAGGATATAGTACAGGAAAGAGGAATGGAGAGGAGAGTGGAGGGAGAAAGAGGCAGAGAGCAGGAGAGAGGAGAAGATTTGTGAGGAGGAGGCAGGGCCGAGGGCCAGCGGAGTCAGAGATAAGAGGCAGCGAGAGTGATTGAAATAGGATTAGTGGAGACAGGCTCTGCATCCCGGCCACAGCATCACAGTGTTAAACCTGCGCTTCACAGGGACCGCCTCTGTCACATCAAAGCCTCAGCAAACCTGCCTGGCAGAGAGGCGAAGGAGCCGCCAGCAGGGTCAACCACAGCCACTCACACACACACACACACACACACACACACACACACACACACACACACCGCACTCACAAACACCACATACATGAACATGCAGATCACATTCTCCCTCTATCTCCTCAATATGTCTCCATTATGGAGACAAAGCTGGCTCCTTCCACCTCACCTTTTCATCTCGCTGCAGTGTCTTTGTGGTGTGTATTTGGACTGCGGAGAGGATGCATTGATGAGCCATCTTTAACATTTAATGAGGGGAGCAGTGATGAGTTGGCATTGGGAAGCTACTGTCTCCTGCTTCCCCAGAGTCCAAACTAAGTTTTAATGAGAACTTTCCCCTAATATGTGCCAACAGCACGGAGCTTTTCAACTGCTTCCCAAACTGATAGCACACAAAATATTTCACTTAAGAACTGAAGCAGCAATGACACGTGTGTGCAAATAAACAGAGAGGTAAGCATAAAGGAGTAAACATACTAGTTATCATGGCAGTGGAAGCATTTTTGCTTTCCAAGACAGAAAATGAAAGAGGTGAGAAGATAACAGACGAGACAAAAACTGTGTGCAAATATTGCAACAAGACAGAGAACTACACAAAAAGTACAACCAACATGATGCAGCATTTAATCGACACCACAATGAGAAGCTCCAATCACCTCCCGATTCTCTCAAAATAAATCGTGTGAGAATCGTATCGTGAGTTGAGTGAATCGTTACATTCTTAGTGTATTGTATATCTCAATTGAATATACCATAAATCACATTTTCTTATCCCAAATTTTAACTCTCATTCCAGGGATACACTGTGAGATTCAAAGCTGATTTTGACCACCATTTTTGAGTTTGTTTGTATTTGAGCCATGCACATGAGCCAACTAGATTACAAAAAGATCTGACCTCAACTACCATTTGTGGGAGTTCTCAAAGGAAACTTCATTGACAATTGTCAATGCTCCGTCACGATTCACTCGTACAGTGTGAGATGACATTCCACCCTGACTTTTATACGAGCGTACAGTGTATTTCCGGCCTTAGTTACCGCTCTAGTTTGTTCCTGAAACAAACGGATCGACAGCAGTTGCTAACCCAGCTCAGCATGTTCTCATATCTAACCCTCACTCTTCTGCTCTGTGCTCTTCCTGTGTACTTATGTTGAGAGTGTCTCAGCGTGATCAAATATTGCACTTCAGTCACATTCTGTTGCAGCAGATTATGGATCCCTTTAGCTAAAAACGCCAATTTATCAGCCGAACAGAGACACTCCACCGATTGGTAAATGCTGTCTGTCTGCATGTTTATATCAGTGTGTTAGTGTGTGTGTGCTCGTGTATTATCTGTATTTGTGTGTGTGTGTGTGTGTGTGTGTGTGTGTGTGTGTGTGTGTGTGTATTAGTGTGTGTGTGTGTGTGTGTGAGCTGGTAGTTTTCCTCTCGAAGCTCATCAGTTCATATCCACCACCCACCCCACCGCAGCATGCAGTAAATAGAGTCTCCGCCACTCGTTGAGAAATGGCACAATTATCCCCCGCTGGTGAAATATGGGCCGGGATGCACCACTGCTTCTTCCCTACACAATATGTGTATGTGTGTGTGTGTGAGCGTTTGATTGTGTGTGTGCCAAACACACAGAGCATAGCCGTCTTTCGTCTGCTCACTCATTGTGATGTGCGCTCAACACACGGGGAATTGTTCTCACTTTTGTATTTATACACAGACATGAATACATCACATGCACAAGATTTACTGTGAAAGCAAGGTTGCGGATGCGCACACTCATGCATACAAATATATGCAGGGTAAACGTGCAGACTGGCACATGCACATTCTGTAGTCACAGTGCTTTTTACCCAGTGCACTATGCAGCATGTTGCAGTTTGAGCTGAGACAAGCAGATAGAATAACTGAATGTCAGTCAGTCAGTAAGGTCAGTCTATCAATATCAAAAACACTCACAACAACCTACTGTGCATTCAATACTCTGGGTTGTGGAACTAAATAACCTTTCTTCATCATTGATATAAAAACCACCGTGGAGTCTTTAAGTTGTGTTTAACAGAGCTGGACATTACATCTTTTGCATATTATAAAGTAATATTAAACAAGCAAACAATCCCTGTAAACACACACGGATCAATTGTGCTCTTTTTATATACAGCACAGCCTGAAGCCTTCATCAGGAAAAATATTATACATCCAGGAAGTACTGGTAAATGGTAAATGGACTTGAGCTTGTATAGCACTTTTCTAGTCTTCTGACTGCTCAAAGCACTTTCACACCGCATGTCACACCTACACATTCACACGCTGATGGTAGACGTTGCTATAGTGAGACCATCAGAAGTAACTAATCGCATTCATATGCCGCAGACGAAGCAGCGGGAGCAACCTGGGGTTAAGTGTCTTGCCCAAGGACACAGCAAACATGCTGCTGCAGGAGCTGGGGATCGAACCATCGACCTTCCAGTTGAGACAGCGACTATACAAACTGAGCTACAGCTGCCCCCTGAGCCACAGCCGTCCCCAGCTGGTACCATATATTCATTCATGCAAAAAATAGCATGGGGAAAGAACACCAATCAGAGTACACATAAGTAGCTCCTCCCATAAACCATACAAATTAAGGTCAATAAACATCACCTTTAATGAGCTCTTCCAACAACAGTATGTCACAGGTATACTAAATAACAAATACAGATTACCCAACAAAACAAAATGAAAAGATTCTAATAATACAGAGAAATACAAAACATAAAATATTGACCAATTACAGACCATAGAACAGAAGAGTCCAGACCTAAGTTTTAAGAAGTTAATTACTGTTGATTCCTTTCTTTTCATGAGCTGATATTTATTGGAAGAGAGCTTGTCTCAATACATGCTTCCTAATACATTTTCATTATGGTGGATTTTTGTCCAATATGTGCTGTTATACTTTTTATTTCATACCTTTTAAATATATGTAAGTCATGTATCTTGACTTGTTTGTATGTTTGGCTGCTCATTGTTTTAAGGAGACCTTTTTGAACTGTGCTGCTGCCTGTCTCGACTATAGTCCTCTCTTGGAAAAGATTTATAATCTCAATGAGTGTTCTCCTGGTTTTATAAACTGGGTCATAAAGTGTTCTTTTTCTAAAACCAAATAATTATGTAGTAGAATACATTTATTTTCTTATTGAATTATCACAGTGGCTTTTAATCCATGCTGTTCAAGAAGAATGACTCACAAGTTGAAATAGAGTTCTACTGTACATGAGTCCACTAACCTCACTCTCAGGATGGATCACTGACTCCCTCAAATGTCAAAGGGCTTCACATTCATTTGAAGTCAGCCATAAACATAATGTTATTAACCTCAACTGATTTCTCTTTCCAATGTATTTTGACATTTAGGCTACTTTGCAAATTGCTTGTTTTTAACTAAATGGCAGTGAGAATGGAAAGTACGGCATCTACGCCAACCATGAGATGACTTATCTGAGTATATCACCCAAGTCTTCAAAGGTTATGAAAGTCATTCTGAGTCAAGACATTTTGTTTTTGTCTTTGCAGGTATGGGAAAATAGTGTCAACCAAGGCCATACTGGATAAAAACACCAATCAGTGCAAAGGTAAGTCATTCTTTTTCTGTCTCATGTACCCAGTTTTTAGTCTGTGCCCAAGCCCTTGCCTACATTTAAACATCAGCCTGGAAACCCTGCCTCGTAAATAAGTGATTTAGGGACTCGCTGGCCTAATACTGCTGGGAGGTTTTGGGTAAACAACCTGTTCTTGGCTGGTTCTGCCCTGCTTCAGAGGAAGTCAGAGGAAGCAGGCACACAGCCACCATCTCAGCCCCTCCCTGTCTGCTCTTCATTTTCCTATTTTTTTTCCCATACGGAAGAGGATCTTTTAAAAAAAGTGTGTTTCTATGAGAGGTTCATTTGTGTCTAAATGATGCGCACAAACAGCGATGACATTAGTGTCTCATTTGAAATTTCTACACACATTTCCATGCTTGAGCATACATGCATAGCAGCCCAATTAGTGGGCTAACAAGCTAGTAAGGATTAGATCAACTTGAATTGTTTTTTACTGTCACCTTCTTGGAGTCTTGGCTCTGTTTTCACTTCAGCCACCTGCTTGACATGGCTGTAAATGCATTTCACATGCTTCTCTGTATTTCACATCGCAATCAGTTCATAATGATAGAGACAATCTTCAGAGAATAAAGAATGAACGAGGGAGAGAGAGAACCGTGCAAAGAGGGATGAGGAGAAAAAAAAAGATTAGTGTGTGCTACTTGCCCCGAGGTGTCTGGCAGGACTGTTTAAGAGCTATTGAAGTTCCATCAATACTTTTAATTGCTTTTTGTGGTTTCCCGGGCTCTGAAGTGTGGCCTTTCAAGGTGAAGCTGCCTTCTTAACCCTGCTCCACACCTCCACTCCACCTCAGTTTATCCTTCTAGGCATGCTCTGGGTCAAAATGTTCAGGAAAGAAACCCGTGCCTTAGAAAAGGGGGCTGATTAGCTTGTCGGGGCCTTTTTTTTCCCTGAGTCCGACAGGTTATTAAAGACAAGACTGGAGGCATGCTAGTGGATGTATCTGCAGGTCACAGGACACAGCAAAGGCTGGATTAAATAGGAGGCCAACAGAGTGGAGGGAGTTAAGGCAGATTCAGACCAGCAAAAGAAGGGAAAAAGACCTCTCTGAGTTTCTGTGATTAAAAAAGAGAGTGTGCTCTTTTACAGGTTATTTCTCTGTGTGTCCAGCTGACCTGAGTTATGCACGACACACACAAAAAACTAGCTCAGCCAAGCACCGAGTTATGTGGGAGACAATGTTTCCCATAAGTCATCCTCCTGGAATGCTGCGCTGCGGTAATGCCAAGAAGCAAATATAAGCAGACGTATTTTATAAGTGGAAAAGATGGACCTGCTCTGCACCCAGGCAGAGAGAGAGAGGGAAGTGGACACAGAGGAAGAAAAAAGTGTGAAGAGAAGTGCTGAGTAACCTTGAAGGGAAAATAACATGTCTTTACAGTTTGAAAGTCAAGTTTAGGAGAAGAAAACGTGTACAAAGACTATGTTCCAGCAGCTAAAACGAAACGCATCTCCCATGAATATCTCACTATCTCCTGAAAGGTGAGCAGGATTCACAGCGCAAAGCAGAAAAGTTTTCGCATTGAAATCCTGATGTGCTGCCGTGCGTCTGCACTCCATGTAACAAAGTGGAATCGGCACATCACCCTGATCTAGTCACGCATTGTTTCCAGTCATCTGACCCCCCCGACCCTGACACTTGTTTAAATGTCAGAGCGGCAGCTTATCACCACGCGCCACCATCACACGGCGAGCAAGCAAGCTGCCCCTCTCCTCCTGCTCCACCTCCTCTCCTCCCCCTTGTGTTATTTGTGTTTAGTTCAGCCCAGCGAGCACACTGACAAAACAACGTGAGAAAAATGGGATAGAGACGAGGTCAGGAGCAGTCATCTCTGAGAGAGAGATAGTATGAGTGAAAACAAAAAGGGCAACATACATCTCACACTCTGGCTGTCTTTTATTTTGCTCTAGTTTGACTTTATATATCAGGCTTTGAGAAAACCTAATACATCATCATCATGACTCAAATTCCTGTTGCACAATATACTGTATACATATTATTTAATTAAAAAAAGAATTTTGGTCAATTTGGCTAACTTCATCGCTACTTCATGACTCCTCATAGTGGTGCTTATTAAATATATTTTGTAAAGCAAACAGAACTTAATTGGTCAAAGAAGAGGTTGATTAAAGTCGATTAGAAGAAGAAGAAGAAGAAGACGGGGATAATGTCAGCGGTGAAAAGAAGGACGAAGCGTGATAAGGGGTGATTACCAAAGCGCAGTGAATAAACACATTAATCCTTCAGTTTGGCTCTTTGTATTCTGCACATAATACCATTTGACAATAAATCATGATATCATTGTCTGGCAATATATCAATTATAGCAGAATCCCCATGTTGAGATTTTATCGTTATCGTGGGTTATCATGTGTTGCATGTCATATTGTGTCATGCCGTATCGTACCGCTGGTTTCCCTGCGGTAAAGATGTTTTCATATACAAACACTTCGCGCCAGTTTATTCACATATTGCACCCTCTAGTATGACCACTTCAAGACTGTGCTCATTCTGCTAGTGCATGTAGCAACCCAGCCCTCATTTATCCTGTCATGATTATTGCATTCATTTAGATGTAAGCTCCCCCTTTTCCACAATGCAATATGACCATTAATCATCAATGATCATGTGGCAGGGTGTTTCACTTGTCAATCATTCAAGAGCATATTCCCAGAGTCTCCTCTCTTCAATTAGCTGGGGGGGGGGGGGGGGTTGCCTCTGCAGCAACTTTTCAAAGTAATCAAATCCTGTCTTATTGTATTATAATCTGCTGTGCAGTTTTTTTTTTGGCATGTGATAAGCTTCCAATTCCAGAGCTAATGAATAGAAAGTAGAAACTGTAAGTCTGTGATGTATCACATCGTAGTCAGATAAAATTGAAAATGAAAGTGAGACATTGCAGAAAGGAATCATCCCAAAGTTGATAGTTATACCCAGATTTATTTCACAGAGCTTGTGGTTTTTGGGTTTCTATCTTTTAGTTGTTTATTGAAGCAGCTCACTAGTAGAACCGGGCTTGACTTTTTCCAGATTTTAAAAAGTGCAAAAAAGTTGTTTTCTGACTATATTTCAGCATGTAAAGGGTTAAGCAGGGTGCAGGTTCTACAAGATCACCTAGAGTTGAACCTCTGCATATACTTGTATCATTATGCAGGTTTGCAAGTAAGATGCCACGGCAGCTTGTTTCCTTCAGTGAACAAACCAGAGTAGAACTGTAGAGTTGAATAGGAGTGTTTTTGTGCCATTCTATGCATCCACTCAAATAAGATGTAGAATCCCAATTAAACTGAATATGCAACTGTTAAAGGCTGACAAATGCCTTCCATCAGCACGAGTGTTTTATTCCTAGTGTAAATAAATGCCTTTAAAAACAGGATGACATTGAGTGTGCGAGAGATGATAGGAAGATGGAAAGCTGATGATGTTGGAGATGGAATAGTGCGCGTGGGAGTGGAGGCTGTCTGTTGTGGAAAAGGCAGAAAAAACAGTGATGATGCTTTCTGTATTACAGGTCAGGTGTTAGGGAGATGCGTATTTTACTGTGCATACAAACGTAAACCACCACAGGTATGAAGCCCACGCAGAGTCAAAAAAACACATTGTTCTCCCAGCTACCATACATCTATATGTCTGCCGTCCGTAGACAAGTCTGTGCAACTTCTATAGAGCCCCTGTTTGAAGTAGCACATCACAAAAACTACACACTAAGACCATGTAATACACCTCTCCCACGCACTCAAACACAAAGGGTATGCACACACAAAGACTAATCGAACCCCCGCACGCACTCGCCATCCATCTGCCCGAGGTGCGTAAGGCTCTTGCAGCAGCAGTGGCCGTGCAACAGATCTATCAATCCTCTCTCTAACATCTCAGCATGTGTGCCTGCCTGCCTGCCTGCCTGCCTGTCTGCCTGTTTCTGGCTGCTCTCCTGCACCACCGCACCACGCAGGCCTTTCAATGAGCCTCTCTATCTTCCCAGCACTGACTCACTCCCTCTCCCTACCTTACTCTATGACACACACACACACACACACACACACACACACACACACACACACACACACAGGCTTCCAGGCACAAACACACACACGCAGGGGTCACAACAGAAGCACATCAACTGTGCATGCTGATAAATACACACGCACATGTTTTGGATGTAGCCCGGCTCAGAGGAAAATGGGAACGGGAAGTTGTGAAAGGGCTTTAGGGCTGTCAAGCGCTGTGGGTAAGAGGCATTCAGCTCTTCATCTCTCTCACTCTCATGCTCCTCCGCACTCTAACACTCCTTCCCTCTTTGTGTTTTTTTTCTCCCTCGCTCTCGTACTCTATCTATACATCTGTCTGTGCACTTTCACATTTACTGTAGAAATACAGCAGAGATTTGGGGGTTTGCATCACAGATAGAGTGGGGTATTGAGGATGGCAGACGGGGAGAGAGAAAAGGAAAACCCCAAAACCGCTCATTTGCCATCCCCTGCCCACAAGAGCCTCTTAAAAGGCGGCGGCGGCATTTGAAATAAAGCAGGGCTGACCGAATGGAGACATTTTATTTTCCCTGCCAGAGCCTGCAGGCAGAGGAAATGACCTCAGCCCCTTTAAAGGACCTCCGCTTCCTCCTCCGCCGCTGGGAGATAAGGCTGCGCCCGAGATTCACCGGACTGACTGGCGCTATGCCGCGACGGACCACCGCACTGAATTGTGGGAGATTGATGAGATGAGGAGATAGTCTCCTGTGGCCTGTGTGTTCGGCAGTTTGTTGTTGTTCATTTCTTTGCCCTGGAAGTTGCCATCCATTTTGTATGAGAATGCTAAAAACTCACAAGGGCATTACATAAAGTCACATCTTGAAAGAATTACTGTTGCCTTTAGTCTATTACGTGGGTGACTTGATGTGAAACATGCTTACTTCTTGTTTTGTCCCCAAAGATTGAATCATGTTTAAACTATTCAAACTTTTCATTACAAAGATTAAAGCATCTTATTAGTTCATTACCAGTTTCAAAACACAAAGTTATTGAGATTTTTTTAAAGCAAAATGTCTGGGTATTCCGTGCCTTCAATTGTGCACGCTCCACCCTCCTGCTGTTGAATACTAAATCAATTTTAACAGCATACTGTATGCAGCCTCCATGCAATGCAGTTTAAAAGCCTGTCTCGGGCTTGACCATTACAATCTGAAGCATCCCTTTCTCCTACCACAGGATCAGCCTAATGGAGAAATATAGGCAATGTTACATTCTATAAAAGCAGATTTATTGCTGCATCAGAGCTTGAGGGGAGTATTGCATGACTCGGAGCACAAGGGCTATTGATAAATGAAGTGAAGCTCTCCAAAAAGGCCTGTTTCTCATTGTCATGTGCATGTGTATCTGTGTATTTGGGGGTATGTAAGGAGGAGGGGAGGGGGGGGGGGGGGGGGGGGCGACAAAGGCAGAGAGTGCTTTTTGCATTCGATATTGGTTTCTCATTAGTGGGCTGAGATATAAACATTTGTCTATGTTGTACATTGTGCCGGCGCAATTAAGGATTCTCTCTGCCGCCCCCTCTGCCCTTTGAAAGTGAATTATGTGCAGATGAGAATCTCGACTGAAGTGCGGCCAACAGCGGACCTTTTCCAAATGCCTCTGTTACCTCAAAGCCGTTCCAGAAAGAAGAGAGATTGGCCGAAGGAGCGAGGAGAGAGAGAGAGAGGGAGAGAGAGAGAGAGGGTGGGCCATTTCCTGCTTGCATTGCGTATTAATGACTCTAATTAGCAATAGCTGAGGGATAATCACATTGATTCAGACAGTTCAGCATGCACGCCCGTACTGGATAACATCCGAAGCCTTTGTTAGAACCCAAAGTTGCATACACACATAAAAATCCCTCTTCTTGCCCTCAACCCCCTCCCATGCGTACCCTCCAGTTGGCTGTTCATAGAAGAAGCATCTGATTGGCCAAGTTTGTCGTAAATAGAAGCAGCCAGGCCATCAGAGCTGCATTCCTGGAACGCTGACCTTTTGTACTCCTTCACTTCCTGTTCTGTTTTTTGCATGCAGTTTGGTCATGGACTCCGTGTGTGTTTGTGTGTGTGTTTATAATCATTGTGTGTGCACAGTGGAGGTCGTACTGAGGTTAGGAGCCACAGAATCAAGGATCAAAAATAAACCAAGGTTTCCCTGGAGTGTTTCTGCACACTGATCCATAGCAAATTTGGGGAATTTGCTCATTTCTTCGTGTTATTGTTCAATTTCTGTGTATGGGATCCAAAGAGTGTAAAAAACGCAATACATTTCAACATAGAGCAGTCTCTCTGTTGCAGATTTTTTTTTGTCATCACTGTGGCTTTCTTCTCTAGTCTGTGGCTCGGTCCATTTCACAACATATCCCAGAGCTTGCTTGAATGTCCTGTTTGTTGACGAATGCCTCTGAAGGCACTGGTGGAAGGTGAGGGGGCGGATCCAGAGTCATCTCTTATCCTGGACCTAACCCGAGGATGGCAGGGGGGACCACAGTGCGAGATATAGCCTTGCAGTGACCTGCCAAGGCCCTGGCCCTCTCGCACATCATTTGACTAATGATCATCCCCTTGATTAGTTAAGGAAGGCATAAATCATAACTGCAATGAAAAAGAAGAAGAAGAAGGCTAGCTGGGGGCGACTAGGCCGTTCCTCTTGAATGGCTAACAGTTGCAAAAAAAAGAAAAGAAATGGACTTTGTAGTTGCTCAGGGAACAGGACACTTTGTCTCTGTCCATATTTTAGCTTTTAGTTTGTCTCTACCTGGAAATGTTCATCTCCTGAGGATGCTTGATCTCCATCGATCGCACCTTGTTCAAATATTTAACCAATCGTTTCATCTCGCTGGTGGTGCTGTCAGGCAGAATACCTGACGTGATTACATTGCATATTACAAACTGCTGCTCAAACAGGGAAAACATGTTCGCGCACAAGACGGCACCCAGCATGAATACCAAAGTACGTAATCTCCAGGTATTATTAGAATGATGGGCGGGCAGGTATTTTGAGATTCTCTATAGGGGGAAGTGAAGGAGAAGTGTGAACCAGGGACTTGCACCTGCTCGTTGTGTAGAGTTGTGCTTATACAGCTTGTGGCATTTTCACATTAACAGGAACCATAATGAGCAGCTATTCAAGGTTGTTTGACATTCTAACCTGAGTGTGAGAGAGTGTGAAACTGCTGCCGCACTTGTACTACCATGAATATACCATATGTTAACATGTGTGCCTGTATGTGCACAAGCATGTGTGTGTATGCTGGCATTTACAAGGCTACCTTTGCCTAAGTGCTTTGGTGTACAAGTGTGTCTGTGTGTCTGTGTGTACTTTGAGATACTGGTGTTGGTAGCCACTCAGTTATTTTGCCACAGGTCTCATTTTAACAACCTCTTGACAAGTAATTAACACCCTTCAGGACTCAAACATTTCTCGAGTGCTCTTCACATGTTGCAGCAAACACATCAGGCTTGTGCTATTAAGCAAGCAAGCTGATGGAGCCACCAGTGAGCTGAGTGATTCCATTTACAATTCAAAAAAAAAAAAAGACCATGTCTGTTCAAGTTTGATATCACTGCCAGCAATGGGTAGATCTTCTTTAAATGTCTTAATACCTTATTTAAAGTGCCTGTTCACTTCTGTAAAGATAATCCTGTATAAAGAACTCGAATGTAAGCTAGACGCTAGTTCCTCCAAAATCTTTCTACATATGTCTTTATACAGTCTTTAAGCACCACAGTGTGGACTGCAACATAATTTAAGCACTGTCTTATATATTTCAAATAGTCTCTCGACCGTCATGCTGAATTTAGAGCGGAAAATGTAGTGGAAAGCCATATGGTGCTGCATTAGAGCTAATGAGTGTGAATACATATGAATTCATTAGAGAGAGCAAAAAAGGAAGAAAAATGAAGAGCGGTAAAATGAACAAGAAAGAAATGCTGAGATAGAGAGGAAAGCCATATGTTAAAATACTTCAATATTGAGCTGTTAAAATGTTAATATGACATAGATTTACATATTTTACAATGGCACATTTTACAGTGCATTTGCAGTCACAAAGTAGTTTCTCTAAAAAGAAGGAACAGGTGAAATCTGTTGCTGGCGTCAGGGTTGCGTGAATGCAAAACAGTCCCATTTTTTTTGCAGCTATATGCATCTATTCAGTTGCTGCAGTGCTGTTGTGCAGGACTCATCTATTACACTTGCACAGATATTGGATGAGGAATTTGTTTTTTCAGCCTCCTGTTCAGTTTGTCTTCTGCACAATGAGCTGCCAGTGGCCCCATTGGCCCTGAGCCCTGGCACGTTGCCCTCTGCAGATCCCGACTGCAGCTCTCTGACAAGGACACTCCTCCACCTGCGAGAGAAGATGACAAGAAATACAATACGGCCAGTAGGCTGGCTTCTTCAGCCCGAGACGAATGCCTTAGCTATAAATCCATGTTACAGGGTTGATAAGTTAATTGCCTGTACTGCTATCTTTTTTCTTGTGTCTCATATGGAAGAACCTTCTGTGAGAGTTATTTGACAACAAATAGGTACTGTCTTCAAGCATAGGACAGGCAGGATGGGGACACTGGATAAGAAAATGAGGGACCTTTCTTTTGAAAAGTACCAAGAGCGACAGTCTGTGCATGCATGAAACATTTTGCATAAGTTTGTGTTTGCACATTTGGCTAATTTTACCTCATCTTGGAGCAGAAACATTATGTGGAAATGTGGTGTTTGCAGAAGGAAGCGTGCTTGTTGATTTTTATAGGATGCAAGATGAGACGGGGATGCAGTATTTTTGGAGAAGATTTGCTGTATGACTTGTCACTTCTCTGTGGTGTTAACGCTCTGACAACATGGATGTGGTCAGAAGTCTGTTGCCTAAAGCTAACATTTTAATTCCACAACATTAAAATGAAATGAATTGCAGATGTTTCTCTGTGGGATCCTTCTATTGAAAGACAGATTTGTGTTCCTCCCCTGTTTACTCACAAATGCGCACATGCAAACGAGAAAGCTGAAGGTCACACGCAAGCATTTGTACCCGCCCATGCAACAAACACACAAGCACAGCAACATGCAATCACGCACACACATCCCCCACATGGTTTAGCAGAGGGTTACCACAAAATGCATCATCCGTCAGCTGCTGGTTGGTGCAGGATAAATGGAGGAGGACGGAGGAATGCAGTTCCAGCGAGGATGCTCTCCTCTGGGTTTGGAGAGGGACCAAGGCGGTCTCAAATTGGCCACAGTTATAGTCATGGATGCCATCTTGCTATTTAAAACCCCATGTTCTCCCCTCAGTGTTTGCACAGCTCACCACAGCCTCCCTAAACCACCACCTACCCTCCCTACAGGGCACAGAGGGGCTTGTTGAGGACCAAAATTGGACCAAGACATATTTAAATGCACAAGTTCTGAAGTGTTTCACAAGATTCTTTTCATTCATGTGTTCTCCGTACTATTCTTAACGGACATGTTTCAAAAGATGTGTCATTTCTCAAGGAGAGATTAGTTGTTTCCCTGAAATGATCAATAATTTATGTTTTCTATTAATCTGAAATTTTAATGAAGAGAAACAGCTAATTAAAAGAAGAAACAAATATACTCATGACACCATTCAATACCTGCGGCAAATCTTTGTGTTGCAAATCAACTACCAAGGACATTTACAGGGATTTAAAAAATAGATAAACATATTGAAAGTTGTCTAGTGCTGACAAAATTATTGACTGATAGGCTGTAAAATCTAATTAATAGTCATTCACACAGACAAATATTAATTCAATTAATTGAAGCTTCACATGTTTGCTGATTGGATTTGATGTTTTTTCTCTTTTACTTGTATATTAAACAGCATCAAGTTTAGTGCAGAACTCACCAAATCACCCATCAAATATTTGTCTTTTTTCTTAATAAATGACACGCAGCTACTCCATTCTCAAATGATTCAACTATCTTTCATTTGATGTCTTCAAATCATGACTACATTACATGATAAATGTGCAGTTCTTTCTCATATATACACATGTAAAAAGATAGAACTCCTAATAGTGGTATTTGTACACACACACACACACACACACACACACACACACACACGTGTATACTTGTTAATCTGCTAATGGTACGCAGAGCTAGGTCAACAAGATGCACACAATGCAGGGTGGAACATGAAGCTGTAATGCTGTTGTACCATGAATCATAAGACTCATATTACAGGCGTTGTTATGCATATTTGTCCATGGAGTGGCCCATCTATCTCCTCTATTAACCATAATCACTTTTATACATGCAAAGTACGAATTATTAACATGCGCGCAACCACACTGATTAATCACACATGTGCAACAGCAGCTTCAGAACTCTTCTTGATGACTCACAAGGACGTAAACAATTACACTGTTTGCCCCGTACACCATTGTAATGCTCTGTGACTTGTCGTTGATTCATTATTCATACTTAGGGCATTATTATTCCATTGTATGCGCTGCAAAATGGGATCATTAGCATTGAATATGAGAATGTGAAAAATGGAAATATTGGGGAAATTGGTGGTGGATTTAGTGGGGTAGGAAACCCCAAACAATCCCCACTATTAGCAGATAAAGAATGGTAATGTTCCCAGAAGTAATTAGGATTAGCATAATTTGACGGTGCATGAATGATGCATGGATGATTGATATGTCGATACACGCAGTGTAATGAGTCCCTTATCTCCACTCTCCACTGAAGACTTTTGTGTTGGAGCTAACCCGAGGTGCCATCTAGTGTAGTTGTAGACTTCCCAAGGGGGGTAGGGGAGGAGGGCTGCCCTAATGCACACAGACACATTCACACGAGCAGAAACTCTGGGGCTACAGTAAAGTAAGAGCAGTGGTAGCATTGCACCATCCTGAAATAACTGATTGAAGACTGTGCTTTTATCTTAAAAGGCTCCCAGTTCGAGACAGACCAGGAAATATGATACAGCAGCTCATGTTCTCTTTATTCCTCTCTGAAAGACAGCCTTTGTCTCAGTGCATGAAGTATGCACTTACATGTCTTAAATATTTGCACTTGAGCCACTCTGTGTGTGCATTTCCGTGTTGCAGCAGCACAGCTTTATCAGCAACTGCGCATGTAGTCGGTCACTTTGAGCTGCTTTTAAGTGACAGCTATCGATCGGACGTTTGTGTTGTTGCAGAGGCTTCAAAGCTGCACCTTGCCCTCTGCCTCCCACTTGAGATAGTAGCACAAGGGTACCTGCAGCAATACAGCACGTACTGTACTTCACAGCTTGTACAGCTTCACTTTCTTAAAGCGGTACCTTCATGCATCTGTGTGTAAGTGTGTATGTGTTGTTGAAGTGTGTGAGCTGTGATGTTTTAAATTTAGTGTAACGTATCCTCACCTTGACGCTTCTTCACTACTTAATCCTCTTTTCTCTTCTGCTCAGTGACTGACCTAGGATCAGTCAATGCACTTGCAAACATTCACATACTCAAAGCGAGTGTGTAGCACTTATAGTAACACTATACATTATAGAAATAGCCAGTTTTCTGAGTACAAGAAACATTCTTGACTTCTGGTTATGGCGACTACATGTACTGTAGCTACGTAGTGGTGGTTACTCACGCTCTGTTGCTAATCTTGAAATTAATACTACTTACTGTACACAATCCCAAACAACAAAAAAGTGACACACTTTAAACACAGGCGTAAGAAGTGAATATGCCAAGACAAGGAGTCAAAGAGAAACATAAAACAACTCAGGAGATTGTTAATGAAGAAAACGTGTCGGGGTCTGACCACGAAGACGGAGGTGTGGCAGGTCAAGCAGAAAGAGGTAACGCTGAAAACATGGAGAACCCTTCTATTATGGACATTATAAAGAAACATTCTTACTTCAAGTTGTGATGGTATTAAGCCCTGCGATACTTTAAGGAATAATCTCCCTATTCAACAGGATCAAAGAGAATGCAAATTCTTCAAAAATAATTGGTCCTCACTGATATATATGGACAAAGGCTGTATTTCATTAACAGCTTTGTTGAGTACTCGATTCTGATTGGTTAATTATGGCACTCTCAGATGTGTTATTTCTGTATAGCAGACAGCTGCTATAAATAACTGACTGTACGGATATAGTCGTGTTAGTTTGACATCAGCCTGTTTATATGACGGAATAATTGATTGAAACGATGGGCTAAAATTACAGAGGCAAAGATGAGAGGGAAATCACCAGAAGCCACATGAAGTCAGCGGGCTGTGTTTAAAGACTGGTTCATTGAAATGAAAAAGTTTACAGACATCAGCATAGTTGACTCATTTTAAGAAGGCTCCAGAGTTTATCAGGTGCTTTTATGCTTCCTTTTTAAATAGAATCAATTTCAGGTCAAGTTTGTGCATTGAATTATTGTTTTTTTTGTTTTTATGAAGCTGTGTAATAAGTGGTATAAAGTACGGTAGGTAAGTTGTTTGACTGAAAATGAACCCGTTGAGGACGAGATAACCCATCTCTGCTTCATGTGAGGCTCCTGCGTCACGCTGTCAGAGTTTCTCTTCTATATTACAGCACACTCTCTGTACATTATCCCTGAATACACAACAACGCTGGACCTTTGATGTCAGTCAGCTGCTGCCGAAAGCCATGAAGCTTTGATGCTGCTCCAACAAATATATCCTTACATTTTCTCTTCAAAACTATGAAAAAAAAATAGGAACGCATTTACCAAAGCTGCTCTAGCGTTTTTGTAAATGTTCCTTTTATGAGCAGCTTTTAGGTATTCACATGAAATGTGTTGACCTTCTTCACTTTACAGTTGGAGCAGTAAGTTTCAAACTGAAAGTAATTAAGCACTAAAGCAGAGTTCACTCATTCATACTAAGACTCTGACTGTTCCTTCAGCTCCACAGTCATCCTGCCTGATAAAAGCACAATATAGACTTATCTGTCTTTCAATTATTATTCTCTTTTCCAACTAAACCTGCCTTTAACAGTTTTACCCTGTGGCTACAAATCAAACATCCCACATTACAGAATCATTACGCACATATCCTCCACAATAACAGCACAGGCGAGGAGCAAACTTGATCTATTACTGCAGGCAGCTTGCAGAGTGTCAGTTCAGTCTTCTTCAGTGCAGTCAGCTGACCCCAAATAACCCCCCGTCCTCACTCTGCCTCTCTTTAGAGCGCTCTCTTTTTCTCTCTCTCCTCCTTCCTCTCACTTCCTCCTCCATTCAGAGACGCTTGAATATAGGTCAGCATTCTCTAAAATCCTCATCCTGCTGAAAGTTTGATAAGTGCACTCCAGGTGGTAGTCGGCAGAATATTATATTGTGTGGGTCCAAGTGTCCACATTAGGGATACTCTGATTATTAAAGATAATCAGCTGTCGCCTAGAGAGCTTCAGTAACATTCTGTGGTTCTCTTAATGTGCTGTTAATATGTTCTCAGGTTGAAAGAACAATATGTTTTTTGTTACTGTTTAAAGGGTTCTTTCCCATAAATCACACAAACACTTCCCTCTGGTGGTATGTAGCCTAGTTTTATTTTTCTTGGCCACGTTTACACAGACACATCAATCTCTTTGTGGTGCTCACACCAATAAAAAATGTAACACAAAAAATTCAACAGCAATGTCTCTTTCCAAAAACAGAAGCCCTGTTACTCTGTGTGTTCAGAGCCACAGTGAACATAGGAATAGATAATTCAGAAATAAGAGGGAAAACCCTGAAAACTAAATAAATGGAGAAACAGGTAAAAGCAGATGGTGTTTTCAGACCATTTAATAAGTCTGAAAGTGATGTGAATGACATGCACCGTCACCTTATCTTAACCTAAAAACCAATAAAGAGAGATATGTTACTGGGAAGTCCCAGTGTGAGTGAGTGTACATCAACTACTTCATTCAGACATCACTGTCCTCAGCAGCCGTCAGCATCAGTACAGCTCCTGAGAATAGAAGCCACACTCATTTCTTTCATCAAGATGAATAATTTAAAATGAAGTGGTTTCGAAGAAGACATTTAGGAATTTTACAAAAATGACAACCAAATAATTTATCATTGATTTCATTAAGGGTGCTTTCACACCTGGATCGTTTGGAAAGGTTGTTCCTGAACAGGAGTTGTTTCCCTGCCTTGCCCGGGTCATTTGGACATATATGAATACACCAATCCCACTCTGATGTGGAACAACACAAGCGAGATGAGATCGCCTAGATGAGGTGGTCTTAACTCGCCTCCAGTGAAGCGGTTCATTTGCTGTGAAAACGCAATCAACCCAGAAACCAGAACAAATAACTGGTTGACTCGGTATAGTAGTGGTAGCTGTTAGCAGTAGTACTATAAGCAGTGGTAGCAGTAGAAGTAGTCGTAGTAGTAGTGGGCTACTGGTAGATGCAGTAATACAGCTACTAGGCAATGCCAAAAAATAGACATAGGGCAATGTTAATCACCATTCTCCACCCAATTCCACATTAGCAAACATTACAGGACTTAACAACGTCTTCTGGTTCAACAACTGGTTTAATTCAGAGATTTTTGTCCAGTGCTTTTGAACCAGGGGAATTAGTCCTTCTCATCACTGGAACCTCCACTTTTTCGAAGCTGGTCTCTACTTTATATATTGCCAGTGGAGTTTCGGTATTGGCGCGACAGTGCTCAGCAGATTTTTGAGAGCCCCCCTTGGTCATGCACTGACTCACGAGTTTGGAAACTTCTGTATTTTTGTGAGTGGTGTCAATGAGGATTTGACCTCCTCGCTGTTCCTACTCAACCCTGGAATCGTTTTGTTTGTAGGTTAACTAGTTAACGTGAGTTAGCGTATTAGAGCTGTCCCACAATGCAAAAGTGTGACTTGTAGGCATGACATTTGTTTACCTACTCAGAGGGGAAAGGATGCTGTGGCGTGATGGCATAAGGACATCCCTGGGTTGGTGTGTATTTTTGCTTGCTTTACAATATTAAAGTGTGAGCACAAAAAGACCCAAGGGAAAAATGCAACATGTATCAAAGCTCTCATAGAGAACCTGCAACTGCAATGTTAAAGTTACTGGCATTACTTTCAAAACACTGAACATTAAATCTGTAAAGATTTCTCCTTTTAAGTTGATTGAGAAATAAACGTCCAAAACTACAAAAATATGCTTTCCATGTGGAATTTAAATCTCCACCAAAAATCATGAAAAACACCAAACGAGGACATATCTTTAAGGACGTGTGTGCATACCACTTTACAGTCTATGCCAAGGCTTGTTGGAGATGGGATTGTTGGCCTAACACCTTACAAAGACACGTTGTGTAGTTTGTCTGTCACCCATCTGTAGTTCCATGAAACCTGTGCACAACGGGGTGTTTGGAATATCTGCAGTGTAACAGGGAGACTGTGAAAATAGACATTTTTCACTTCCACGTCAGCCAAAATTCACCTCTATTATATTTGGAAGGAGGGAATAGTGTTGGAAAGATATCATCATTCCTGGCTAGAGAATATTCAAACTATGCGCATGGCTAGATACAACCCGAGCAAAGAGAAAAAGTGTGTTTTGTTTTTGTATTTGGGTGGAAAGGACTCTCTTCTCGGGTTGTGCAATGGATCACAATTTCATATTGGGGTTTTAGCTTCTACAATAAAGCCTGAATTCATCACAATGAATGAAAAAAAGTATTTGCATGTACACAGGCAATGCTTTTTTATCAGTAAGCATGTGTACGTTTTACCTTTCAGATGGAGGCTGGGTGTATTGGCCATGCTTTCACCCAATTTTGATTCAATCTTATCAAGTTAAAGCTCAAGCTAGCTATCAGCTAACTTTAGATTAATTGGTTCCAATTTAGCTGTGAAGGAAATGCTTTTTTGATTACTTAGTTATCAGGATGGACAGATTACAAACACAGATATAGTGAGATACACGAATAAAAGCATTTATATCTATACATGTTTGAGTTCTAGTATATATGCATTTTTGTTTTATTTGTTGTTCTTCATGTTGTTATCGCAGTATTCATCACACATTGTAATTTTTTCTCCTCATCTCTTTTTGAATAAACTGCCCTTTTAGGTCTTTTACTGACCAAATAAGCCAAGTTGGTGAGTGCACTGTCTCCATGCTTCCTGTTTGAAAGAATACACTTGATAATATTTACCTTTTGAAGAGAGAGTCCTGTTTGACAGACCGTCACAGGTATTTGAATCGCTCACTCTGGCTCTTCATATTTCTACAATTAGGGCCTGATCCCTCCCAGCCGCACTCCAACAGCTAGCCATTAATCAATCGCACTCCAATTCTCCTCCGCCACAGGTTATGATTTTCACATTACTCCACACTCCTTAACTCCATCAGGCAGGAAAATGACCCTAACACCCTCCTGCTCCCCCTAACCACCACCTCAACCACCCTTACATCTCCATAGTGACGTGTTTGCTGTTTGTTGGAGGCAAACTGCACATGAGAAAATAAAGTATTATGTGTGCGCTCACATCTGAGTTACTACATGATGGGGTAACCACGGCCGTGAGTCTCTCCCCGCCTCACACCCATTATCCTTTTCTAATTACACTTTCCTTCTGAAACAGCGGATCAGAGGGCGCCATTGACTGCTTTTAATCTGCCACCAAATTTTAATTAACACAGACGTGACCCCCGTCTCCGATACATCCCGCAGAACGTCGAGATCACAATAACTCATAAATCACAGCCGCAGAATTCATTCCCCCCGCTTCCCTCACGGTGATGAATTTCCAGATGGGGGCTGGTGGCTGTTAATGTCGGGAAAAATATGAAGGAGGGAGAAAGACTCTGAAAGACAGTGTAAGAGGCAGAGAGGGACAGGGGAAGACGTGAAAGATCGACAGAAATGCTAGATTTGTGAGAAATATATTTAAGTGTTCATATGCATGGAAAAGAGCTGTATTTTAAGAGAGAGAGAGAGAAATGGCAGCATCACTGGTATGCTGTCAACCTTTGAGAGATTTGTTACCGTGGAGAGGATTATGGAGGCTGTGAAATGGGGATGTGATAATATGCCGGGTGTTGAGGAATGCGATGTGGGCCAGCCAACTTCACAGTCTCTGAAAATCAAAAGGCTGAACAAGTGAAAACTGAAAACGACTCGCTGATGTTCTGAAGACTTAATTGACTCGTCTGTGTGTGTTTGTGAGTGTGTACTATTTCTTTAATCATGGACTTTCAATTAGAAAATTACCATTCCATGAATTATTCTACTGGGTGAAATTAATGCATCGGAGTCTCATTAAACTATGCAGCAAAAAAGAATTTCTCTTCAACACTGATGGCCTTTATTTTTGATTTGCATGCTTCTGGGTTTGTTTGTGTGTGTGTGTCTGTGCTGAAGTGTGTGTATCAGTGTTTGCATCTGTCTGTGGAGTCGGAGGTGGAGGTGGAGGTGGGCAGGGTGCCGGGGTTTGTTATTACTAAATCGCTCAACCATGCTGCTAATTAAGATGCATAGCATCCCCCTATGAACGTCAATGTCGCTAATTATCAAACAATGTAGTGCTCACTAGATATGAGAACTGGCAGCCTCTGTAGTCATGTTACCGACCTATTACTGCTACAATTACCAAGAGCCTGTCAGTCTCCTTGTTAGTCATCTGCCTTCATTTTTACAGAACTAAAGCTCGTTTTTTTTTTTCTTCCCCCCTCTCTTTTGTTCTCTCTCCAGGCTATGGCTTTGTGGATTTTGACAGCCCAGCTGCAGCACAGAAGGCCGTGTCGTCTCTCAAAGCCACCGGGGTGCAGGCCCAAATGGCCAAGGTAAGAACTGTTTCAAAACACGTCCTCCTCATGCAGTCTTATTAGCAGTATGTTGCACATTCAGCTCCCTCCAGGGATTTAATATTGTGCACTTAACACACTTAATAGGTTTTAGTGGATCTGAAAGTTTCCCACATGCAAACTGGTTTTGTCCATAAACACACTTTTATAGAAAGTAATTTTCCTCAGAGCTTTGCTGTTGAATGAAAAACATCTTCCCTAGCGTAGGACAGCTCTTAAATGTGGGCTTGTAACTGCGTTTGTGTATCGTATGGCAAGTTAGAGGCCACTGTGGTGCATGTAGGTCTGTTTTATGTCCCTGACACTAAGTGACAGGTCAGAGCTGTCGTCTCATGCAATCCAGTATCAAGACTTTGCTTTAACATGTGCGGGTGGCTTGTTTCAAGTGGTTATGCAGATTAATTTGTGCATGAGAATATGGGTATGTGAATTGCATTTTTCCATGGCATGTACGCATGTAAACTGGTCCTGTTTGTAATTGAAGTTTGACCGACCGTTTGTCCTGTTGTGCAGCATTATTAGGCTGCTAAAGTGGAAGCAGATGAGACAAGCTGTGTGAGAAGTACAAACGGAGATGAGTGAATTTGAGGGGGAAGACACTGGCAGGGAATGTAATTATTTAACAGTCAACCTTAGAATCTTTTAGTTAAAGATCGTGACTGTCTGTTTAGCCTAAGTCCATAGTAGCGAGGTTCATACTGGGTGAGGGTTAGGGTTTTCTGTTCCCAGTTTTTTATTACCTTGCTGACTGCACAGAGAATCATCTAATGCACAGCAGGACCTCTAGGATGTCTGTGATCGACGAGGCTATTTTTGAACCAGCCGATGATTTGCAGGTGTCAGAATATCTAAATAGGTGAACAAAATGTCAGTAGCATTAAAGCGATGAATATGGTGATTACTATGACGATACACCGTGAGTGATTTTCTCAGACGAGATAGTCCGCATTTGATCTAATCCAAAATCCCCCCCACCCCGAAGCCAAATGATGAGATGGAGAATGGCGATGGCGCCGCTGAAGATGACAGAATTGATGACAACGATGAAGGCGGCAATTATTTTGATCAAATAGGATGAGATCTGACAGGAGGAGATGATATTCCGTGCGGTGCTCAGGTGTGCCATTTCTCAAACGCACCATTTGGCCGTTTCCTCTCCCCCACTGGTGTCCTTCTTCCAATATTTATAAGAGGCCGGGCACTCAGAATACAGATAAGAAGCCGTGCTCTTTGCCTTTCTCGTTTTAAGACCGCACTTTGCATCGCTCCCCTTTACTCAGTCAATATTTTCACCGGAGAGGTCTTGTCCCTTAAAACAAAGAGCTGACCTTTTTAAGAATGTTTGTTTGCATGTATGTGTGTTTGAAGGAAAGGGGGCACAATCACAAAATCATTTCCCATTAGCATTTATGTGAAATAGCTTGTTTTTTAGCAACTCCATGCTCTATTCATAAAATGGAAAGGCCAGTATTAATCGGTGCTGTGGCTCTGTTCTTTTATCACACTAGTGAGGGACATAAAGGAGTAGTTTGCCTTTATAGACTCCTTCTACGTCTCTTTAACATCTCTTTAGCAGGTGTCAAGACAATCACTCTATCAGCTCCTCCTCTTGTGGTTAACCCTGTTTTCTTCTGTACTCACATATATTCGGAAACACATTTGCATTCACAACCGCCTTGTGTCGCCCCGCAGAACATCCAAAAGGGGCAATTTATTCCAATCAATAATTAACAGCAGGCTGTCTTTGTGTCTGTCTACCTGCCAAGGTGTCTCTGTCATGGCGGAGCAGCATTCCCCTGTTGAGGCAGGATGAAAAACCCAGGTGCACATTCAAAAAGGTGTAAATCACAAAGACGATTTGGCTATGCCACAATAAGAGCATTCCGCCTCATTCTCTCACTCCCTCCGCTCCGTTTTGTCACATATATCTCTCCACAACAAAGTAATAAAGGAATAGCAAGTCAGAGCCAGAGGCTTTGAGCTCATTAAATAAAACCGTCACAGTAATCAAGTTGCGCCTTTTTTCCTGCCTTGACGCCATTAAAACGCTTTTATTACGGTGCCTTATTTTAAACACAGCTGCAGAGCAGAGAGAAACTGAGGGGAAAAGGGAAGCGTCACTTGGTTTCCTCTTATTCCTCCAGTGTAACAGCCTGCCGTCGCTCTCCTCTTACTCCCCTTGGAATTTGAAATACCAAGGCAGCGGAGATGAAACATTGCCTTCCTTTTGTCTTGCCCTCCCCGGGGGATGGTGACAGCAAGAGGGAGGAGAGGAGCCATAATTAAGACACCTAAAGGACACTTCCCCCCTGCGCCTCCCTTCCTGTCACTCACCTCTACACAAGTCACAGATAAGAGCACTTAGCATAGGTGTGGAGTATTTGTGTGTGCGTGTGTGTGTGTGTGTGTGTGTGTGTGAGAGAGAGTGTGTGTGTACATGAGAGTAGGTCTTTGCTCGAACTTGACAGTGAACATATTTGCAAGTGCCCGGCTTGTGCACATAAGATTTTACACGCATATTATGTTATTATTTTCAGGAACATGAACACAGCCATACTCACTTTTTGTGAATTGAATGGTTCAATCTGTTGGACTGTTTTATGACAGTTTGATCACTTTTAGCCATAAGCTTAGCTTAATGAAGATTTCCTTCAACATATAAGTGATGGATGTAAGCGTTTGTGATATGATGTGATGCACAAACAAAAAGATCAGTGATTTTTAATTGAAGTCATTTTGTCTCACCCTGCAATGAAATAGTTTTTTGACAATTTGGAAAATAAGACTTTATCACTTTGTTACAAAGAGTTAGATGTTAAGGTTGATGCCATGAAGTCTGTGTGCTAAATATGCAAAAGTAGTTAGAGGGCAATTAGCCTAGCTTAGCATGAAGACTGGAAGAGGGAGGCCTCGCTCTGTCAAGGAGCAAAGTGCGAAATAAAAAAGTATGAGGAAAACCGTATTTTTTAACAAATGTTGTAGACAGCCAAAGAAGCTGTTTTCACTTACGACCAGTTTTTTATGCTAAGCTAGGCTAATCACACCTGCTCTAATTCTATCATCAAAAAGGTGTGTTAACTTTAAAGTTTCAACAATGTTGGTTGAATATTAACAACTCTTAGTTAGTCCAAGACATCAAAGAAAATTGCTAGATTTGCTCTTCCAACATTATCAGCCACATGTACTTGTGTGCCATGACTGAAATGAACAGTTTAGAGTTCAGATATCAAAGCTGTTAGTCTAAAGTTGAATAAATTGATCTACTGTATGGATAAGCATGCGTGCATATACAAATCTGGCTAGAAAATATACATTATAGGTTAGCAGAGAACTTATCCCACATTTTTTGGAACAAATTATGAATCCACTTCTTATTTATATGTGTGTATGAGTATGTGTATGTGTGCGGAAGAGGGATAAAATGAGTTAACACATTTACCTCTTCACTCAGTGGACTCCATTCTCTCTGTCACGTTGTTCAGGTAGCTTTCCCAACAAGGAAAACTGACACGTTGAGCAGACAGAATGATAACGGGTAAAAGCCACGTCGGGCTTTGCAAATGCAAACCTGTCAAGCAGCCGCTGGCCTCGCTCTCCACAGGCTGCCATTTTCCCCTTGAGCCAATCAGACTGAATTATGGGAAGGGCACCCTCGATTGTGGTGTCTGTGTCGGAGAGGTAATTCCGCCTGACAGCTGCTTGCTTTCAGACAACAGCCAGTCTTTATGGAAATCATCCCTCCCTATTCTGGCTGCAGTCGGCTTCTGCTGATAAAAGCCTGAATGAAAACAAAGCTGTCCTTTTCCTTTTCCACTTCCTTTTTCCTTATTTTCCATGCTCGTCTTTATCATACAAGCCGGCGAAGAATACAAAAAACAATTTTAACATCCTATGTGCATCCTGCTTTGAAGCTATACATACTACTAACATTTGCTTTTCTCAGATCTGACCTAATACGATGTGACACTTGTTAAGTTTCATGTGGAGTTGTGTTATTTTAAATCTTTACTTGCTTATTATCTTTCAAAGAAATGTTTTCAATTTGTGATTTCTGGGCTGTCCAAGACTTCTTTCTCTCACTGTCGGTTTTTACGACAGATTATAAAAGAGAAGAAAAGAAGTCAATCATGCAATAAACTTGCCAGCCTGATCTTAATCGCAAGTTGTCAAATGGTGCAGCCTGATCAGCATCCTGATGCCTCATTGATACAACCTTAATGATGTTCCTGGATGTTGTCTCTAGCTTATTGTCTGGATGTGGCATTTAAGTCAGGTGATGTTGTATAAGGAGATGTAAAGTCCTCATTGGGTGGCTGTTGGTTGCTTCGAACACAGTTGCCTATTTATGATTTCCTACATTAATGCTTTATTTTGAAGGTGAAAGTTGCCTGATTCTCTGTTGTTTCCTAGATTGTCAAATTTTGAAGCTTAGGGCCACAAATAAGCTGCCATACACGATTGGTTGGAAGAGACCATATGTTGATGGTGGGTTAAATCTCACAAAGCTGTCAATCAAATCAGTGGTATTGATTTTGTAGAGTTTCTGGTCAATGTCCTGGTTAAGGCAGTAGGAAAGAAGTCTGTGGTGCAGTGTGCCTTCGTCCCAATAACCAATATTTATACGCTTCACCCGAGCTGCAGGCAGACAGAAAGGCGCTGCTTGCCCTTCACTTCACATTACAGTGGGGAAATTATGCTAAAAGCGTCATTAAAGTGCCTCCATGAAGTGAATCCCAAATGTTTATGATAACACACTGCTCGTGCCGGCCCATCAAGCAGTAGTCACCAGTGGATGCTTCAGATGGTTTAACGGTGTGAATCGAACCAGAGTGCTCACTCCTTTTGCTCCCTCTCCCTCCCTCTCATTTATTCTCACTCCCTTTAACTTCCTCCGTCTCTTCCTTTGCTCTCTCCGGGAAAGATTTCCCATCAATATCACATTTATATTCATGTGAAAAGCACAGATCCCACTCTGGGTGGTCCGCAGGCAGTCAGCAGTCTTTATATTATCCTCTAAAGGTGACTCCTCTGACGTCTTAGCTCTGTTGACACCCAGGACCCCACGGTTCGGCTCAACACAGGGTGACCTCTAGGTGATGATCAAAGGGATGGCTGACAGTGCTCTTACATTTGGTTGCTGACAACAGCTAGCTCAGTAAAACCTGCCTTCCCCCAAGCATGGGTTAAATCTAGGGGAGAATGTCGGGGGAATGCATTGTACTGTGAATACAGCGGGATAATTGGACAGACTTTTGGGGATACAGGTGCTCACTCAGCAGCATCACTCACCTCTCCGTTCGATGTTCACCACCTTGAATGCGATGCCGTCTCCCCTCTGACATCCACTGCGGTGTTTTTTAGCAAAGCATATGGTGTCAGAGCACAGAGCAGTGATCAGCACTTGCTCTCCAAAGCTTCCATCAACAAGGACATCCTCATGATCGCAGTCACTCACTAGCAGCTCATTTTGCCTTCATATTTTCATTCTGCCATGCTCCATATTTAAATACAGGATGTGATGCAAGTCAGCATGTAAGCATTTGGTGTAAAAAACCTTCGATTTATAGCTTCATCCATTAGCAAGCACTTATATAGCTGCTCTGCCATGGTGAGAGTCACAGTGTCACACATTACATAGCAGTAGCACAAGGCTAATTCAAGACAATTCAATTCAGTTTAAACATCTTAATTAATCCCACTAGGGACGATAAATTCAGAGCAGTTTGTTCTTAAAAACATAGAAAGCATAGCAACATACAGATACCAATACCAATAAAATATGAAAAGATTCCTTAAAAAGGATAACATGTCTTTTCAACATGTTGTTTTTTGTAGTGGAGCTCAGTGCAGCGTCCTCTCCCTGACTCTCCTGCAGAACTGATAGTTTTGAAGGGCAAAGCCAGTGAGAGTGAGACGGCCCATCTGACGAGCACCGGCTCCCGAGCACCTCCGCTGGCTTCCACTGTCTCTACCGTCTAATTACGCTTCAATCATCCGCGGGGGCGCTGCGTGCGGTAAATTATTTCGCAGAGCGGTGAAGAGACGTGCCAAGCTGTGAGAGGAAGAGAGGGAGAGTGACAAACAGCGAGAAAGTAAGACAAAAGTGAGAGCTGGAGGGGGATGAAAAGGGATGAGGTAGAAGAAGTTAGGAGAGAGTGTGAGAAAAATGGAGGTGAAAGGGAAACAAAAAAGTGAGGGACACTGCGGGAAAAGAGCAGGCTGGAAGGTGTGAGTGAGAGACCTGCCAGATATAAAGTCGCCTCAGACAGCCGGTACAGCAGGAGACAGGCCAGCACTAATGAACAAAGTTACAAAGTTATCACTTTTCAGGAGGAGGGTGAGGAAGAGAAAGAGAAAGATGGAGAGATGAGGGGAGGAAAGCGGATACTTGCTAAAGTAAATAGTAGCATTGCTTATCTTGCCGAAGATGCTGAATGGTATGGATTCTAGTATCGTCACTGTCACATAAACAATATCTGTAAGCAACTAGTGTTTTTCAAGCCATAACAAGTACATTTATTTTGACACAGCTGGTATTAGAGGGATACTCTGTATATGCCAATACTTAAGGCGTATTGGTACTGAAATTGGTGGTAAGAAGGAGAACTTTGTATTGGAAAATCTCTAGATAGACAAAGGAATCATCTGCATATAATTGCAATTTCTTCTATTTTCTGCTTGACACTCACAGGGTTTTTATATGCATGTGTATGCATCAAATTATCTACAATTTGGATCTATATTCTGTCCTCAGATTTCTCTGAAACAGCTTTGTGTCTAAATTAACTGAAAAAGAACATCGAAGTCCTGCATTCTCAGTGTGTTCAATGCCACCATGCTGGCTTTGAAGCAAACATAAATATGGCTTTTTTTTCAGGCTTGGTAATGGCCACAGTGTGCAGTTATTATAATCTCTTTGATGTGGCAACTGTGCCAACCTGCTCGCCGTCTCTGTGAATTGATCTGGTTCAATTAGCAGGCCCGCAGAGATGGCGTTCAAAGGACCAGGCGCCCACACTCAACACTAACACATATAGACCAGGTGAAACGCTTGCATTCAATTACACTGGCCCTGAGAACACAACCTGTATACGGTTGTGTTGTGTGCACACGGTATAAATACTGGAGAATCACCATATCACCACAATCTAAATGTATTTGACTCAAGTGATTTACTATGTGTACATATCCCATTTGTGTTTTACTACGTGTCCACAATACACAATGGGCCCTCTCTTCCAGCCGTCCTCTCGTCCCTGATTAAGCTGACCCATTTCAATTTGTCTTCATCAGTCATACCCATTAACTCGGGATTAGATTCCTCAATGCCAGCCACCCCGAGTTCCCCCTGCATCCTGCCATCTCTCCATTTAGCCCTCCATCCATGCTTACATGCATCTCCTATACAGTGCTGTCACTGCACACTGAAATGATTGATCAACAACCAAACAAGTATTCGATATATTGATGTAGATCAACAAAAAGAAGAGAGAACGTTTCTGTCATTGCATGTGTCAGAAGAAGTTCTGTCAAGCCATTACAATTTGTTATTAAAATGAATCCCTACATTTCAATAGTTAATGGTGATTAATCACATTTTTAATCACGTGTGAAATTCAATAATTTTGCATTTAAAATAGAAAGTGTTAGGCCTTGTGCTGTCTTAAGCTAAGAGTACTTGCTGTTTGAATTCCACCCAGCTTTTATTTTTAAAAATAAAGTAAGGACTTCTGGTAGAACGACGGTTACAACATTAACTTAACCACGGAAAAGGAACTTGTTACGGATCAAACACATCAATGAAAACAGCTAAAAAAAAGTCAAATGTTTGATGTTGTAAGGTGGATATTACTTTTGGTTGATAACTGAGCTGTCTACAAGTTTAGAAATGAGACATTCAAAGATGCAGCAGTCTCCTGAGCCTTTTCTCTTACTTTTTTACCTCAAAAGAATAAAAACGGTCATTTTCACCCCAATACTTAAAAAAACACTAGCTTGGTAAATTAATGAGTACCGTATTTTCCGGACTATAGGTCGCTCTGGAGTATAAGTCGCATCGGTCAAAAAGTGCGTCATGAAGAGGAAAAAAACATATATAAGTCACACCGGACTATAGATCGCATTTATTTAGAAATGTATTTCACAAAATCCAAGACCAAGAACAGACTGGAAAGTCAAGTTATTCAACTACACAAAAGCACACAGATCAACAGGCTTAATAGGTGTCCGTTATGCTAATGTAACACATTAACAGTTTTTCAGCTACAATAGCATAAAGAACAGACCAACAATAACCTAAGTTAACACAACAAGCCAGCGAGTCCACCAAACTCTCGATCTCATTCCACATCACTGAATCCACTGAAGTCTTCATCTTCAGTGTCGCTTCTGAAAAGTTTTGAAAGCTAACTCCGCTAACTCCGGAGGAGGTTGAAGCGCCGTTTCTTCTTCTGCAGGGTTATATAGTTGTCACAAGCCAAGAGCGCCCCCCTCGCGGCTGTAGACGGTAATGTTTACTCCTTGGTTCATGTCAGTCAGAATGCACGTAGCCTATTTTTTGATATATAAGTCGCACCTGACTATAAGTCGCAGGACCAGCCAAACTATGAAATAAAGTGCGACTTATAGTCCGGAAAATACGGTAACTTATAAGAATCAGGTTTATGACTAGTGGCAGATAATGCGTGACAATGAAAGACCAATTGATCTAGTCTATAAACAGTAAACCACTGCTATAAGCAAAGATGAACTATCACTGCACTGAGTATGTGCTTTGGTTGATTTGGAGTCAAAATGTGCTTTAACGCTGCAATAGTCAATATTTTGACTCCTCAAGTCAAAGTTCAACTTTTTATACCAGATTGACTCCAGGAGTTGCAGTATTTGCAGAACATTGGCAGATTAAGGTTCTGATTTTACAAGTTGAGTTTTAGTGGCAGAGTGTTCTCAGTCCAGATTCAGTTGCTAAATTTGTTTGTAAAGTCTTTTTTATCCAAAACTTTTTAAATCTAAGATATGAAAACTCATTTGAACAGTTATATCATGAAAAAGCTGTTAAAGGCATAAAGCAAAACGGAAAGAGAGTGACAAATCTAAAGTGTTTGAAGAAGGCAAATGTTAAAATACCGCTTCAACCCATTACATCATTAGAACCACTACATCACATTATGAAGATTGTGATGAAAGTGTCAATTCTGCATGCCGCTGTAAAAACGTGTCTTTTTAAAAGGAACAAACTACATGCATGCTTTCACTGTAGCGCCCCATGACCATGTGAGGTATATTTAGGTTGCACACATTTGTATAAAGTGACAACATAGAGCCTTAACTTACTTTTAATTCACCAGAAAATTCATTTGATTAATGAAAGCATTCCACTGCAGTTCCAGCTTCAAGCAACTGCTCACATCCAGTTGCATGCTTGTTTGACTTTGCGTTCCGGTCACACTGAGAGTCACTCTGCATAGATCATATTTAATGGTAGTTCTGGGCGCACAGTCAGAACGGAGCCGGTATCAGTGCTAACACTTCGAGTAATGCCAGACATAGCTGCACTACAGTACAGCTAAGATGTGGTGCAGGAGGGGGTGCTGGTTACAGACGTGTGTTCCCATACTGTGGAGTTTTTATATGCTCAATGTCACACAGAAAAATTGGTTTATGTTGCAGTTCCTGTTATGTTCTGGGATTGGTGCCATGGCGACAGAACAAAATACTACAATACCCATAAACTTGGCCTGCTGCTGCAAAACGGAAGAGGCCAGTCACAGGTTGTAAAATTGAAAATGCTTAGTCATAACATACCAGAGTCGCTCAATTCAACTAAAATTGACCTAGATTATAGTTTTTTTGTTTATATAATTAATGGAATTGGGTGTGTTTTTAGTTTCTCGACACTTTAACATCAAGTATCCACCTACTGTACTGTATGTTTGACATTTCACCACAGTGAAGCTCAATATGAGGTTTTCTGCAGGAATGCCCCGTGTCATAATCAACATGTCACTTTGACTGAAAACTGGTGTGTACCTTCATTATGTCTTGTGAAGCTGTTATTTTCTCTGAAAGCTTTAGAATAAAAATGACTATTTCAGCTTTCTCAGATCACAATGTGTATGACATAAGAAAGATATCTACTTTTGCAGCCACAGGTGCCCAAATAGCTCTATTTGCTTGACATCTCTGTTGTGTAAAAATGAACAAAACACAATGTTCTTTTGTTTTTTTACATTTATCTGCAAAAGGAATAATAACTCTTAAGAACATAAGAGTTTCATTTCTAAGAGTTTTACGTGTATATTTATAATAAATGTTTCCAGGCAACAAAAGGAAGACACTGAAAGCAGCTTTCAGGCAAGGTTATTGATGTGTGATCTTAAATCAATCTATAATCTTTTGTTGTATTAAATATATGCCCCCAGACATGCCTGCTTCTTTTGATTATCCCAGCAGTCCTAATATCATGTACTACAACCTTCCTTAAATGACTCCTCTCTCGTCCCCTCTGTCCTTACCTGCCTTTCATCTAAAGCACACCAACCCTGTCATCTTTAATGAATTCTCCTGGCATGCCATGTTAAATCACACTGATTGTTTCCATCTCTAGTGGCTTCAGTCATATATGGAAGGTCTGCAGGAGGAGGGAGAAGTGAGTCCAGTGTAGAGCAGGGTGGATCAGGGCGGCAGCTCGGTCCTGCTGAGGGCTGATGGACCAGCGCTCTGACACCAACACGGTCCCTCATTCTGACTAATGAGAAAGAGAAGAGCCAGAGTTCCCGGTCCCTTTTTCATGCTTTTTATCTCACTGACTCTGCTCCCATGAGTCTTTGTGTGTAAGTGTGTGGACACGGCGGTTCCAGGGATAGATTAAAGGATGCCAAAAGAGACCATAAAGTTTTACACCCAAACTTCTTTGAATCTATGCTCTTTCAGGATTTTTTACATAGATATTCTTTTAGATGTTTTTAAAGACGCATTGAGAAGACTCAAAACTTGACACAGAGGTCTCAGTAGCCAACATCAGTGAATAGTTTATTGTAGCTCAGAAGGGGCACGGCCCTCAGGTGACTTTTTGCTCTGCAGGGAAGAAGAATAAACATGAGGAGGAAAGAAGAGATGAACGTGGACCTTTGAGAGGGGCGGCATAAAGAAAATTCTACCTTTCTATTTTCTCAATGGTCCACATGTACAGTATTAAAACACGTCAGCAGTTCAGTGGAGGCAGGTACATTTATGGCACACAGGTGGGTTAACCTTCTCTTTTGTTTCAGATCATTACCTCTACTCATTAGTGTTTACATCATCAACCAGTGGGAGAGTAGCATAGAGAACTCCCTTGATTCCCCGCCAGCCTCGACGTCATCTTTTGATATTGTAGTACTGATTGAGAGCCCCCTGGCAGCGGAATCTATTGTATCTTTAGAGTGTTTTAGCTAACAAAGAAACAGTCGCAAACAACTCTGCAATGTCTTGTGCACTTGTTTAGTTTTCTATAGCAAACATTTTCTCACTTAAATGTACTGTGAGTAGTTTTAACTGGTTATGGAACAGACTGACATTAATACTGATTCTTCTTTTTAACTTCCAAAAACAAATCAGACCTTCAGCTGGAACATAAACTATTTCTTTATCGTAGTTTTGAATGCCCGTCACAGCCGCCAGCTGGTCGGATTCCTTCAACGTGATTAATACTTTGCTTTCGAAAGAGCTATGTTAACATTTTTACCATCAAAGATCCATTAAGATTGGTATAGAAGACAGGTAAAATGAAGCAGGACTAGAGTTTTCACTAACGAATACCACAATGTCCAGAGGGGTCGCCAAAATCTACACAGACTAAAAGTTCCTCATAGCTTTAAGTTGTTGAATTTCACACTACAGTTACACCTTGTGTCCTTTTTGTAATCGAGCTGTGTATTTGAGAAAAACTTCATAAAGAAAGGTCTTTCATGGAAAATCTAGCTTTTTGGCACATTTATTTTAGAATCAGAAAATTCCCCGCAGTATTTTTGTTTCTGCACAGTGTCAATATTTGGCCTGCATGTTTTCTGATGTCTTTTGTGCGACTGCACACTGGCTTGTCTCTCTCCTACCGGCAGCCTTCTTATCTCCATTTGTCTTTGTTATATCTGTCGCTGTTCTCATCCCTCCCCTCCACCCTTAAAAGCTGTTCTTCTGTCTCCTCCACTTACTGTATGTTTGAAGATTGGCCTGAGCGCTGCCTTGTTGTGCTTTGCTTGTGATGTCATTGTTTTGGGTTTTATCTCAGTATTCTTTGTGCAATCTTGGTGTTGGTGCTTGTGTTGTGTTAGGGTTATCTTGCTGCCATCTCTGGTTTTATCTTTGCATTATCTTTTGGGTCATCTCAGCGCTGTCATCCCTCAATGTTCTCTTGTGCCACCACCAAGGTGGTGACCTTTGTAACACACAGCGTCTTAAAATGCTCACAGGGATGTCTTGGTGGTTTCTTCATGATTTGCTGACTGTCAAAAACGTTATCTTAATATATTTTTTGGATTCCAAAATATTTGATTTTTCAAGTTTGTTATACTTGAATGCTTTTTAGCTGTTATGCACACTTCATATCGTCCTCTTGGATGCCTACATTTTGATATGTGTCAAACATGTCTACCTCTGAGGCATGTCTTTGTTTTCTTGCTGCGACTGATATTTGTCTGCCTCATTTACGTACGCCTGTGTTTACATGGCTGAAAGTCTGCTGTTACATTTGATTCGGAGCATTGTATGATTCATAGCAGATGGCTGCCTTCTTCCTATGACAGATGAAGAAAGTTAAAACTCAGAGAGGAAGACAGGATAGGAAAAGGGAGGAAAATAACGGTGAAGTGATTACCATCAAACCATCGGCTCAGTAGAGGAAGCATCCATCCACATCCTTCTCTCTGCTTGGTGTGTGACATAGATACAAAATGTCTCCGGGGCTAATTTGCAGAGCAGTACACACTCTTCACAGATTCATTTTGAAGTTAGCAGTCAAACAGAATCAGTCTTTTTTGCCTCTGTGGTGAAATGAGCCTGGAGATCCCTTAAATATGTACTCCAGGCTGTTTGCACATCAGTTCAACTGCTAATGCTACTTTTCCTTCCCTCCTTTTTCCTCATGTGTGGTATGCTTTTGACAGTGAAGTTTACATCTTCCTCTGGTGTCTCATTCATCTCCCTTTACCGGATATCTGCCCTTTGGCCACCTAACTCTCTGCTATCCCCTCAAGAGAACAAACCAGAAATTTGTATGCCACGTGTTTTCATAGCAGTGTTAAGGCCCGTACTATTGCAACCGCTGAACCACAGCACAGTCAGGGCTTTTCTTATTAACAGGGCAGGTACACCTCATAACTGTCAGGAGAAGGAGGCAGCTTTGACAAGCTAGCTAGCAGGAAGACTCTGGCATCTTGAATAATGATCACACTCTCTGAGGCCCCTCAGAGATATTAAGTTAACATATAGGGGTTCTTTTGTTCACTACATCACATCACTTTCTATCTGAAGTGACTGGACCTTGATTTGAACCAACTGTGTTTAGAAACTGCCCGAATTCGAAATTTCAAGAATCTAGTTTTTCAAAGGGCAAGACTTTCCTAGAACTTCCTTCCTTCTTGTAAGTGGTGTATGTAGGAAAAGGTGACTATTTCTCATAAGCAATGGATAATGTAATACTGAATGGAAAAGTCATTTTGTTTAAGAAAAGTATTTGACAATGCATCATTTGTAGAGGAAGAAAGCAGCCAAGTTTATTTAAAAAAGGGGAAATGTCATACAAAACATACTCATGTATGTTCCCCCTTAGCTGGCAGGAAACAGTAAATTTATGGTGTTATGATCTCATAGTCTTACAACTTAAAGTGGATGGTAACCTTATTGGTGTTTCTGCATCAAGTAAGAAACTTGTTGGAGTAATAGTCTCTAGCCTTGTCATCAGAAAATGAATCCATATATCAAGCGCCAAATCACAACCAAAGGTATCTCATGGCACTTTACATATAAAGCATTGCTAGCTTAATGTTCTTTACAGACACCAACCATTGGCCCAATAATCCACCAAAGCAACTTCCAATAATGGCAAAGAGAACATTCCTCAACAGGCAGAGGCTTTGAGAAAACATGACTAATTTATGGACACGAGGTCTGCCGATCTGGCAGAAAGTGACTTTTCTACACACTTCATTGTTGTTCTAAAGTAATGAACTAACTTAAAGTTTAACCTGAAAAGCTACAGATTTCATCATTGTGTTATTAAATTAAATGAAGTTTAATTTCTCTCTCCCCCTCATACCCGCAAGAAGCTGTATTGGCAAATGTATACCTCTGATTTCTACGTATGCTGATGATACTGTTGTTTCTACTGGGGAACCATCAACTGCAATACATTATAATGAACTCACATACTGTATTCACATCTGCAGTGTGACTCCTGAATGAAAATGTAATTTACTATGCTACCACATTCTGTTGCGTTGCTCCTTTTGCAACTTCTTTATGATCACATTATCGGATCGTAAAGCTACACATTGTCTTTTGTCATAATAACTAAGTTGCTATTGTATTTTTAGGGAGGCCAATAAAATCACAACCCTTACAACATGTTTACATGTTTGACTCCCCCTGTTGACTTTTTATTGTATTAAAAGTAAAATTATATTATTCCTAATATCCAGGAGCCTTTTTAGGGCCTGTCCATCAATTTCTAGCTAACTGTCAAGTTGATAGCAGATTAAAAGCATTCAAATCAGTTTGTTTTATAGCTCGACAAATGTAATTCATTGCCATGCTGTCAAAGACTGCAATCAATAACAAAGTTAGATGTTCTTGTTTCATGGTTTTAAAACGCTGCATCTCACTTTCACTAAGACGACTTCTGTTCCTCTGATAAGTTGGTTTGTGTTCCCCATGGAAACGGTCACACACCGCTGCAAAAACTGACAGCCGGGCTTGTTGTTGTTGCTGCCTCAAGTGAGAGGAGAGTGGGGGCGGGGGGTGCGATCTGAAGAACCAGGGGAAGTAGAGATGTGACTCCAATCGAATTATTGGCCAATCAAGTCATAACGTGAGTAATTCAAGGCTTACATCGACGGCCCTAATCTTATTGCTTGTGCATTAGGGGCTCAAAGGAGGGCTCTTAGCAAGCCTGCTCAGTGGGGGGTCTTCGAGGAGAAGATGGGAGACAAGAAATTCACTTTTACTGAAAGAGTGTGCATGTTTATTTGTGTAATGCAGAAAGAAAGAGAGACAGGCTTTAGGGATGTTGAAATGCTGCCTTCCTCTCCACCTTTCAAAGCAATTCTGTGAAGGAGAGAAAGCCAGACGAGTGGTTCTGGGAGGTTTACATCGCCTCTCCGTTGCCATCTGTTTCAGCACCATTGTCCAATGGCAACATCTCTCATTTGCCCAATTACAGAGGAGGATTATGATGTGTTTGTTTCCTGCCCATGGGCTCCCTGTGCCACATCTGACTCATGCTTTAGGTAGAGAAGTATTATCTATCCGCTAATGAGTCCTGCCAGGAACACCTAGTTAGTGTCATGTTGTTATTCTTTCCTCGAATGGCATTTTTTCACACATGCTATGTATTTAAAATGTAATAAGATTGTGCGTTAATGTAATGCCACATCTGCATCTAGGCAAGCCTGGACTGTGCAGGGTAGCCTGTAAGATTGTCTGCAAACCTTTTGAGGTAATATCTAAGAGGCGAATATAACTTGGGGTATGAAAGCAAACCAGGAGATTGTAAATCTGGAAAAACACGATAATAGGCCTGGAAAATTGGTAAAATCGGTCCCAATTCTGAAACCTGGTCTAGTGTGTTGAATTGATATCAAATACCCCTCAGATGTGCATTTAAAAGACTAAAACGAATATTTTTGGAATATCGCTGATATTTTGCGAGCCTTGACTAAAGTTACACTCTCTGCTTTAAGGCCTTCAGAAAGTGCAGGGTTTCAGGCATCTGACACTGGTGTTCAGTGTTCATGGTGTTCAGTTTCAGCATCCCAGGGTCTCAGAGGAAAAAGAGCCTGGCATGTTTATGTGCTTATTTGCATGCAGAGGGTTCCTGAATTAGTGACCCCACCCACCCTATCGATTCTCCATGCATAACCACACATATTCACTTCAACCTCCCCGCTGCACTTGGGGATCCGCATTGTCCAAACAGCTGCCAAGGGAACAGCTTGTCAGAGAGAGAGAGAGAGAGAGAGAGAGAGAGAGAGAGAGAGAGTGATAGAGGGGAGAGAAAGTGTGTGGGGGGGAGGGAAGGTAATCAGCTTTTGGAAAAATGCTGCCTCTCCATCCCCTGCCAAGAGTTAGTTTGTGTTGTGGCTTTTTTTTTCCAGGGCCCTGGCACTGCTTCTCCTGCCACCCACCCCTTTCTCTTCGCGGTTAATTCAACAATGGGGGGTTTAGGTCGTAAACTGACAAAAACAACAGCCAAACAGAATGGGGGTTTTGAAGTGTGTCTGTTTCTGTACGTGTGCGTCTATTTGTGCCCTGGGAGGGCTGAAACCATTCCTCGTTTCAGCCATATGCTTATTTGTGGGTGACAGTTAGGCGTCTGTAAAAAAGGCCTCTTGTTGTGATACCACAGCAAGTGTCCATAAGTGAGCAATCACCCTTTTTTTTAGAGAGCTGGCTATCTGCCTTCTTGCAATATTTTGGCATGTTTCCCTGTTCTCCCACACGCTTATTCTCAGGAATAAATCTGCTTCCATCACAACTGACTGACTAAAGCCATTGTACCAGTACGGCACCAGTTGAGCAGACGTAACAAGCTTATGCATGGTGGATCTGGTTTGACACACGCCACGTGCCGTAGCCGCAAGGATGAATAAACCGAAGCGTCCTCCCCTCCGCTATTAAAGCTCATCAGCTCAAGAGGAAGTGACAGGTTCAACGGTGTTCCTGGTTAACACAACAACCTATGAATAACCTCTTCTCATAAAACATATGGCCCCTCTATCAAGCGTGCCACAAACAAGGCGGCACGTGTGAATTAAGGTGTCAATCAAATGGAAGCTAATGGCAGCAATGCTTTTGTGCAGACTTGAATATTGACAGCTTTTCAGTCTGAGCAAGAAATTATTCTTTAGCAGCATTTCCGACTTCAATGTAAAGACTTCTTAACATCACTGGATCTTATCTTTGACTTTTTTATTGATGATCACCAGGATTAACAATACATTTTTAAGATTTAAAGCAACTAGTGCTAGTGTGGGGCGCAGATGGATAAGCGGTTATGTCCCGCCCCATGAACGGAGGTAATAGTCCTCCAAGCAGGTGGCCTGGGTCCGAATCCGACCTGTGGCTCCTTTATTCCCCACTGTCTCTTCTGGTTTCCTACTGTATTCACTGTCCTGTCAAATAAAGAGGCAAAAAGTCCCCCCAAAATGTCACAGTCATTGCATTTGTAAAATTTTACTTATAGGTTTTCAAAAGTCAAAAGCAGCATTATGTCTATTTTGTACCGCATAATACTGAATATCAAGTGACAATAACCTTTTGTGTTCATAATGAAGAAATGGCATTTTAACTGCTGCATATTGGCAATATATGACAGTCAAGGTGTTTAGTCAGTAGCCTGAGAACCAGTTAAACATGTTTGACTGAATAATCCGAGAGCCAGTGCTCACCGATGCAACATCAATTAGGCTTAAGCGAAGGGTCGATTAGTCTTCAAAAGGATGGAGAGGGGCCGCACTGCGAGTCATGTGCACCCGCTGCTTTTTCTACAGCTATAGGGAAGAAACGGGAATAGGGGAAGTTAGCTGTTTACATGCTTCACGGATGTATACAAGCGTCCTCTGTCAGGCTTTTAATCACTTTGGAACCTTTGGAGATGCTGTACAGCAGCGAGGGGAATAGCTTTCACTGTTTTGCTGTTTAGGGAGGCTGGGGAGGTAGTGATAGAGGAAGGAAGAGAGGAAGAGATATGATTCAGAGGCTCCGCTGGCTACTATTCACTCTGTTCCTTTTCTCCATTTCCCTCTCTTCCTTTTCTCTCCGCACTTTACCAAAGGTATGTTTAATACATAAGGGGCTAATTGCTATAGCAGCTGCAGCTCCATCGTCTGTCTGTCTGGGTTTGCGCCGGGTACTCCTCTTCTCGAACTCTGCAGAAAGGAGAGAGGCCACAGTAATGGGCTTGTGCCTCAGGGCACTTCCCTTATTTTTTTACAAATCTTTTTCCTATATTTTTTGTTGCCCTTGCTTTAGAAAACATTCATCCCTCTGTTCTTTCCGTCTGGCCTTGTAGGTCTTGTTTCCAGTGATGCACAAAGTCATTCTCACCGGTATCTAACAAGGATTTAAAAACTGTTCACCGACATTTACAAAAAAATAGGGGTTTCTAACCTAACTCTTGTGGTACTTAGACATGAAGATAAAGTTCCTCAAAAACATTATGCTGACACCCACAAACTACATCGACATGAATTTGTTTAACATTGCAAACACATAAAAGAGGCATTCATTTGCTAGCATAACTGCCACTTTACACCAGATTTGGTAATCTTCCTTCAGAGGTTGGCTTCTGTTCAGCCACAAGATTATAACAGGTGGGGGCCTTATATTGGGCGACAATATGTGGGCAAGTTCATCATCTTTGTAACGTGAAAGTTGTGGTTTGCAACAAGATGCCAGCATTTGCAGCCCTTGTGTCTATAATCATAAATCATGAAGCTGTTTCCGGACATGCATCGGATATTGCCAATCATTTTTTAAGGTGTTTGATTGGTTCAAGGTCGGTGTTACATGCACACCAGACAAGTACACCGACCTAGGGACACCGTTTATTAATGGGTGTTGTTCTTTTCAGAAGGTGTTAATTTAGTTCTGGCTGTATAGTATACCTCCATCATACCTGGAAGACAGGCTATCACTAGCTGTGCTGCTTAACTCTCTATTTTTTCTGGCCGGTTTCTCACCATCCAGCCTGCTCTCACATCCTCCCTATGAAACACAAGACTGCCTCTCTTCCTTTTTTCACTTGCTCTCACGCTCCTTTTTTTTTCTCCCACTGCATTAATGGATGCAAATGGAGGCGTGTGCGGGGGAAAGGAGCTGACATTTATGCCTCTGATTAGAACATGCAGCCCCAACGCTTTGTAATTGATTGCAGTCGTGGACAGCACACTCACCCATACTCTCTCCTGAAGGCCCCAACCACTTCCTGCATGCTAGTAATGTGTGTGTACAAGAGTGTGTATCTCTTTCTTTCATGTGAACACACTTCCAAACACTCAGATAGGCATATTATATGCATACACACTACTGCTTATACCGTTATGGTACACAGACACACACACACACACACACACACAAGCCTACATGCTCTGCCTCACTGCATCCATTTGAATAAGAAGCTTTTAATGGTTGCTTGGTTAGACTTCAAGGCCAAGTCCTTGTCGAGATGCCGAGCTATCCTGACTGAAGATGTTGATCCGCTTCCTATGGATCAATGCCCGGGCATGACCTGTGAACTGGGATAATCCTTGAAGGGGTGTGAGGGGGTCAGGGTGATGAGGTGATGTTTACGTGAGGGGTCAGAGAGTTAAAACCAGGAGGCAAACAGTGGGAAAGAGGTAGGAGTTCCAAGGTTGGAGACAGGGTGGGAAAATGAGAGGATGGGCAAAAACGTGGATTGGAAGAGCAAAGAGGGATAAAGGCGAAGAGAGAAGAAAAAGTGGAGGAGAAGAAATAGAAGAAGAAGCTTATTGGGATCTTTTTTGGGGGGTTTATATTTTATTTGGGTGTGAAAAATTGGTGTAGCATTGGATAGTGGCAGTGCTATATTTTGCGTTGAACTTTTATATCATTTTTCAGGTAAATGTAATTTTAAATGCCTTTAATCCCTGCCTGGGGTATCAGACAAGATGATTTACAGCACATCAACGCAACAGCCTTTGTTTTACCTTGTGTTCCACAGCAAATAATCACGTTTACATTGAGTGATAAATTTGACTGTTAAAAGAAAGCTGGACACGATGTTTCATCAAAAAAGACTACATACCCCTGTACAGAACAAAATCAGAAAAGAGAAAAAGACACACCACTTTTCCCACAGGGGTGCCGACATTGACACACACACCTACAGTTCCTCACAGGAGCTTTTAGGGTAATTTTCCGTGATGAGTTTCAGGCATTTTATCATAACAATAGTGGTCATTCTGTAACAGCATCAAGAAAAACTGCCTTTTTAACAGGCAGAAATCTCAAGCAGAACCAGACTCATGTTGAACAGCCATATGTCGAAACCATGTTTTGACTGTCAACCTGTGTGCATGCCAGGCTGTGTGTGAATGTTTTTGCATGTGGCTACATTTGCATTCTACCTGCCCGCTCATGTAGATCTTTGCAGGGCCACTTGCTGTGTGTGTGTGTGTGTGTGTTTGTGCGCATGTGTGTGTGTATCACTTTGTATGTTAATGTGTGTGTATATGCACGTGTACATCTGCATGCAGGTGTGTTGGTGTGTTTATGTGTGTGTGGGGGGAAGGAGGTGCAGGAGACGTGTGGCAAGGTGCTGTACAGTAATTAGCATCATTCTCACCAGGGAGGCGATGTGTGTGGAGGGCCCATTAAACACATTGCAGGGCAAACACTGAGCCACTGCCCAGTTCTGCTGACTCGCATGCCTTTTCCTCCTTTGAAGCACACACACACACACACACACACACACACACACACACACACACACACACACACACACACACACACACACACACACACACACACACACACACACACACACACTACTAAATCACCTTGGCCTGCCAACTTCATTACCACATAGTAGCCATGCACATTAACAAGCATGAATATGATGTATTCAAACACGTCACTCATTACTCGTAAAAATTACAAACAATAAAGTAAATGAGAGTCAAAAGGTAAACTATGAAAAAATAATATATGTATATTTCCTCTGAAAATGTCCAATAACAGCCTTAACCTGTAGCATTTTAATACTACAAAGTGTACTGTGAATAATTTGAAGATTTATCCCATCCTTAAACATCATTATTTTTTTCCACATACATAAAGGTGGGAGAGATTAGAGCCATCCACTCTATCCCTGTATACACACCCACACACTGTTTTTTACAGACACACTTGAAGATGCACAATGACACACTCACACAGGGTTGCAGAAACACAGGGGTTGAGCGGGGGTGTAAAATTATGCCGCGTTAGCTGGCATGCAATGTTTGTGCTAATGAAGCTCTCTGTCCACATAGGCTGATAACTTGCTGATGACTCCATACTTCTGCCAGAGAGGTCTGAAGCACTGTTTGAATACTGAAGCAGGTGCTGCCTGTGGTAGCTGGGGATTATTAGCCGATAGTGGGGTTTTTTGTTGTTTATTTTGACATGTTGTTTGTCGTTATTTTACAGTAATAATGAACACGTTATCACATTTAAAATGTTCCACAACACGGTTGCCCACATGTTTCTGCACATGTACGTTTTTTACATGTACAGACACGGCCATTTTTGATTTCACATTTAATAACACTTACAGGTGTTTTTGGTATATATAAAAAATAGCTACTTGTCAGCTCTGTTGTTGATTTCATACTTTGCCAAATGTATTCCCCATCTCGACTACAAAGAGTAAGAAAAGCAAGAACCATGTTGATCAAGGCGTGATGCACACGTTTGTGGGAAACAAACTACTGTACATTCAAACTCCTTAGCATTGTGTATTCACCACAGCATTAAGTTTGGCCAATGCCAGGTTTATTAAGAAGGAGCAGCTGTTCTATTTGCTAAACAAGCTACAGGTATTTCAAGAAAACTTCATTATTCTCATACTTTTGGCCAGTCTAAAAAAAACAAGTGTTTCAAATGATCTTAATAATGTTGACCTCTTTTAAATTCACCATCCCTGATTTGCTTTACCTGCTGATCTATAACTAACCATAACAAAACTGCCATATCTTCCATCTCTTATTTCGTGAACTGGTATAATGGGGGATGCCAGTTCACCTTTACCATCCTTGTCAACATCCTGGTTACCTCCTGTATCGATTATAACTCTCTCCTCTCTGGTCTTCCTCTCAAGCTTTAACTGGTCCAGAAGTCAGCTTCCCGGATCATCACCAGAACCCCTTCCATAGAACACATCTCCCCTGTCCTCCAACAACGTCACTGGTTCCCTGTTAAATATCACATTGGTTTCAAGTTCCTCCTTCTTACCTTCAAGGCTCGCCTGTCTGATCTCCTTTCATACCTACACACCTACTGTACCCGTACTCTTCTATCTTCCTCCTGCATGCCCCTCACTGTACTTCCTCTTTAGCTTTTACCGCGCTGCCCCCCGTCTCTGGTACTCTCTCCAACGAACCATCTGTGACACTATCTCTACAAATCCCGCCTCAAAACCCACCTTTTTTATATTTCCTATTCACTGTGACCATGCCTTTCTTTGAACTTTTATGCATATTGTTTTAATTTGCACTTGATATTGTTCATGTTGCTGTATGGTGACCTTGAGTGTCCTGGGAGGCGATCTTTAATAAAAGGTATTATTATAATGAATTACCTTTCGTTTATTAAACTGCAAGATGGCTATTCATTTTGTGTTTGTTCAGAGAGAGGTTTCTGTTACTCTCTCTCGTCTTGTAAGAATGAGCCCCGTATCGCCTTGTTTACTTCCACTTACCTCCTCTACCTGTCATTGCTAGTGAGGGCTTTTTGCTCGCCTTGTTTGTTGCACATCTGCTTGTCATCCCATTACGGAGCTGATACACAAGTTGAGCCTGACCTTACAGAAGCGGTTTGTCATTTAGAAGTCCACATACACACTTGCACAAAACAATCAAAAGACATCACACACCCACACAAGGGCTCACACACCCCCTCCACATCCCCTATCCAGCACAGGGAGCAGTAATTAGTCAGTGCCCCAAGGACTCTTCTGACAAGAGGAAAGGGCAGGGTGACATTTTTGGTCAGCAAAGCAGCGCAGTCATTGGGCTGCATACTTCACAAAATCACCGGAGGGGTTTAGAGTTCAAATCCCAGGGCAGGGTCTGTGCTGATAGAGCCTTCAACCTTTTTAAACAACGCTACTCAAAAACGATGACAGGCTGGTGTAAAAGGGCCCGGCTCTGTGTGTCCTTCGGGACGTCGGCACCTCATCTTCTTTGTTTGGACTTTAACGGTCTTTAGAGACTTCCAGCACTCCTACAAGCACCATCTATAACTGATACATTCTCCACTTGAATGCTCAAAGGCTGATGAACTCTCACAAGGGGCCTTACTTTTACGGCAATTGTGTCTCCAAGTTATTCTGTCTTGATTTTGAGGACGGGGCAATGATATTACTTTGGTTATACTGTATGTGTGTAGCTCTCTAGGCTCGTCTGTGGTTGACACAGAAATAAAAGAAAGGGGGTTTCGGAGGCAAAGACTTATAGCAGTGACACAGACATTGATGCAGAGAGAGACAGATGGTAAAGACCTATAAAACGAGCCGCAGCCTCTTAATCTTATCTTAATTTTTCTCAGTAAATAAACAGAAACTTAATGGTTGCCGTTAGCTGGAATTACTGCTCGGTGTGAAATACTACCATCCCCGGCCAGACTCTCTCTCTCTCTCTTTCTCTCTGGGTGCAGAAAGATTTAAACACACTAAACCTTGAACACCTTATTGCTTGGACGGGACTGCTGAGCCCAACATTGCTAAAGCTTGGCTATAACTGGGTGTCAGTTGAGATTTGTTCTCATAACAACTTTGATGGATGAGCCAAGATCATGACTAACTGGCTGCCCACGAGCTCCCTAGTCCCATGACCTCATCGTGGGCACGCTGGCAGAGTCTTGACTTCCCGTTATGCCCAACCAGTTATTAGGCTGCCGTGGCAAATGCCATCTTACCAGGCTCTCTGATACTAATCTGGTGGCTCACATGCTTTTTTCTCTTGGCTTTCCCTCTCAGTGTTTACTGTTTGTCTCACTAATTCTCTCTGATTGACAAAATGTGCTTTCTAAATGTTGGAGATGGTTCAACTATCTTGAGAAAAGTCCTGAATGAAGGGGAGAGCGCTTTTCCTCTGCCAACCAGTCATGATTAATGTCCAAAGCAAATATGGCCGACACAGCAGAGAGAGAGATCTTCACCGTTATAGCGTTAAGTCATGTATCTGTTCAAATTGTTCGTTACACAAGAAAACGTTAGCTACACTTCATGGAAAGAGGCACTACAGCAAAAAACAACAACATGTGAACACAGTGCAAGTCAGCAGTTCCTTTAGATACCATTGAAAAGAAACACGTTTTAATTTTGACACTGGAAATCGTATCATTTGAAAGTAATCACATATTCATTTTAACTTTGATTAAACCTTGACTTTCTTTTGATTACATTCTTGATTTGCCGTTATCCCTCCATGTGTAACAGACATAGCAAGATTAGGGCCATTGTGAACATTTGTCATTTTGTCTCAAAACTCCATTATTATGTCCAGGTTTTTAACGTCAGTGATCTTGTCATTGGTTGATCTCTGTTAGCACCATATCCCTCTAAATCAGTGATTCTGCAATCTGACTTTTGCCTACAACTAAGGATTTATGAATGTTTTGATCAGCTTTAGAATTCCCCTACACAACTCTTGCAACTTTACCCCCTCTTTACCTTCATCTTGATGTTGTCTTTCTTTAATTTGACAACTTTTCTATCTTAATTTGCCCTTTATCTTGCTCCCCATTTCATTTTTTTCCCTCCCTTTCTTTACTTCTTCCTTTTCTGCCTCGCCTGCCTGCCGCACCATAACAGCTGGATAAGTGTATCATCTACTGTCAGGCATCACATCACATGGCAGGTTGGCAGGTTGACCTTGTCCTGCACTTCCTGGGATCCACGCTGCAGCACGGCTTATCCAGCTAGTGTGGCCGGCAGAGGAAACATCTGCTCTTTTAATCACCAAAATGATGTATTTTAATCCCACTAACTCAATCCACAGTGGAAATCAGTTATTATTTACTTGTGTGTGCATACGTGTGTGTTTGTGTTTTTTTTCATTCAATTCAGGATTCTTTTATCTGCAGAGGAATGTGGAAGTGCGACTGAGTCTTTCACAACAAAACCAGCTAAGAGGCTGTCCTTAAAACTAAACGTGGTCTTCTAACTGGATCCTGTGATCTAAATGCATGCAGATGGACAATGACACAGACAAACACATGCATCAATGACAGGATGGGAAGTGGAGATTTAAAGCCGGCCTGTCTGTGGTGTCTCCCAGTGAAAATCTGGCTGGACTACTTAGACTGAACCCAGAGAGAAGTAAACACAGGGAAACCAGATGGTCACTGCTCTCAGCTCTGCCAGTGGCAGCCAGAAAATGATCTGTACAAGCAGGCAGGAAGGATTTACATACTGTTTGTGTCTGTCTTCCGAGCCAGGAGTTATATGGAGATTCAATTTTCAAAAGTTCAAAGATCCTTAAATAAACCAGGGATTTTAAATTTTAGTGTTTAGTGTAACTGGTGAATGTCAAGGCTGACAGTGCAGAAAATGACCATCTTGTAAACATATTTTCAGTGAGATTTTCTTGTATTAACCAATGGAAAAAAGGGTAACAATCATGATTGTTAAACACACTCTTCATATGTTTTTTCCATGCTAAAGACTCACCTTGCAGAATCATGTACAACCCAACAGAAGCCACCATGACCATGACATTAACATCCTTATTTGCATAATTTTACCCTCTCAATTTTTACTGAGAGAAAACAAAATAAAACCTTTATTACCACACATTTAAGAGGTATTAAAACAAATGTGATGTGTTCACATGTGTAATTGTTATTTTGAAAGCTTTATCTCTAAATATAAAGTAGACAAAAGAGAGTTTTTAGTGCTTTGATATTTTTTGAGTTTTTTTGTTTCACCTTGAAGCGTCTTTGAATTGTCTGTTTTCCTTGTTTTCTCCAACACTATGTTTTGGACTGCTATCCAAGTCACAGCGTGAGGCCTGTACTCTCTGTCCAGACGCCATTTTGGCTCTGGCAGAGGTTTGTGTTTTTCATCCAAGCGCTCTGTGACAGAGTGTAATCAAATCCTAGTCTCCTCCTACACGGGACAGCAGACATCTCCCCCGACAGCCGCAGGAGATTTGTAGGCTCATCATGTTTTGGTCGAGGCAAGTTTTTTTTCTATACACCCACAGTCAGAGAGCAGGCGAATTGGATGAGGATGGAGGGAGATGGTGTAGATGGTCGGAGAAAACATATTAAATGCAACCCCAAGCAGTTTTTTTTCTTAGCCCCCTTGTTTAGTTTGGACAAATCCCAGAGTGGCTTCTTCCTGACGCGGTGATAGATATGCTGAATTCCTCCATCAGGAGAATCCTCCAATAGCTTTATGTGTTTCTGATTACTGTCTTAGATTTTGAACTCCAACTTTTTAATATTCACCACCAAGCAATGTAATATGAACTGTGTCATCATTAGAACACTCCAGAAATGATTTCTTTCATTTAATTCAGTGCAGCTTGAACTCGTGGGACAACTGAAAAAACACTCAGTCAAAATGTTAGTTGTTTGCAAAGCCTGTGGTGGTAAAATTTCCCAGGCCAGGGGTGTTTCCAGGGGGGTCTCTTAGGGAGGCATGGCCCTCATGTGAAACATGAGTGGCCACCCCAGGTGCCACCGAATGAACTATGATTTGCAGTGTGCCTGGTCGGAGGCGGGACTTAAATATAAAACTCTCATTTGGTTGTGTTGCAACAGGCTGCAAACAGCTTTGGTTTGTTTTCAATGTGGAGCATTTTCTTTGTTGGCAATTTTTACTTTGACTTATGGATGTAGAAGAGAATCAACTTCATTGTCATTACACAAAGTACAACAAAACTCTGAGTGGCATCTCTGAATGAAGACATTGTCTTTTTGAGTCCTTAAATGATTGAGTTGACCAAGATGATTTATATGTTGATGATATCCTTAATTAGTTTTTTGAATGATGATGATTTGTGGAAACAAATATTCTAACTGCTATAAGGACATGTTTATTTGTTGTACTACTTTACGCCACACTTGCATGAGTTAGTTCCCCAGTTGGGCCCCCCCATTTTAAAAATCTCTGGACACACCCCTAATCCTGTGTAGGAATAATGTGGATTAATGGTTATGCAACTTGAGTTGTGTATCTTTAAATCCTCACGGTGTGTAATGTTAGTGCCTATGTATGATGACATAGCATGAATGTGCTCATATAGCATAATGTTTTTGTTTGCGCATTTGTTTCCTTGTTTGTGAGTGTGTTTGTGGAGCTGACTGGGTATATGTTGTAGCGTTTCAGAATACAGACTTGGCCGGCACATCAAACACAGTGTGTCATGTCGGAGCGGCTTTACTCAGGGCAACGCTCACTCACTGTACTTCCCAGCATTTCAGCTTGTTTACAGTGACACATGCCAGGCCTCGCCTCCATTTGAAAAGGCTTCAGAATGTCCTTAACTCCCTCTACCCCGAAAGGGAAACCTTCACTTTTTTTTCTCCTGCCGGGTACTCAGCCCGTCAGAAACACAAAAGAAGAAAATTGCTGTTTTGTTGCTTTAGGTGGTACAGTGTCTGATTTCTAGTGGTTTTCATTTTACGTCTGTTGACTGTGTGTGCCGAGTGAGCAGAGTGAGCAGAAGATGAAGGATGGCAAAAAGCAGTATACCTGAAATAGACTGAGCTTAAAATCAGATGTTAAGTCCCTGAGCTTATGAGGAAGCATGCAGAAAGGTGAGAGCAAAAAAGCAAAACAGAAATCTTAGAAAATTAGAAGTAGTTATTAAGGATAAAAAGATCTTTTAGAAGGGATTGGGTTGGTTTTTCAGATTTGCCTAAATTGCTCCAGATAGCGTCCTCTGGTGAGACATATTTCTCATGGTGGGTGGTTCGACACTGACACTAGGGCCCTCCAAACCTGCCAGGTTATCCAGGGCTTTTCCAGGAAGTATCCAGGAAGCCAGGGACCACGCCGGAGTCAAACCACCTCTGCTGGCATGGGAACTGTTAGAACAGAGAGCTGAGAGTAAAGAGAGAGGCAGGAGAAGTCATTATCTGTGTAGAGGTCCTATCTAGATCTCTCTGGGGGCGGATTGGATGGTTGGAAGAAGAGAGCAGTGTATTGCTGGGTTACAGTTTGAGTTTAGGAAACTAAGCCAAGTGCTGACACAGGGTGTTTTTTTTTTCCTCTTCATTGTTTTGCTCCTTTTTAATAACCCTGTAAACCCATTTTTTCCCATAACTTACATGCATATAAAACTGCGTGCTGTAAAGAAATGGATGCAAGGCCAGATGGAGGTGTACACCTTTTTTTCTTTTTGTTGCTATGCTTTAATGTACTCTCTCACACACAGTCCCACATTTGGTCCCCTGATGTTGGGAGTCTTTTGCATTTAAAGGGGGGTTCCCCTCATCAGTGTCACAACCTGCAGGATGGGAGTGAGTGATGATGAGAAGAATGAGACATGAGGACAGGGAGGGAGGCTACACTTCCTCCCTCCGGCCCCCTGATACCTGGCATGCAGCTGAGAGGTCACACAACTGCAAACAGGTTGATGTGTGCTAGTTGGCATTTGATGGACGTGCGTAAAAAGGGTACTGTTAACTAAAAAGCTGTCTTTATCAACTCAAAATATCAGGAGTCTGTCAGTCAGGGTCGTACTGTATTTGCATTGATTACAGCTCCTACAAGTGGCCAAAATACCTGTTACTGCAAGCTTTATACTGTAATTATGTTTCATTATGTTGTCATTTCTACAGCTGCTTTTCCTTTATGTATCTTCCTGTGTTCATCTCTTTTCCTTATCAAACCCATGGTTGAGTGATAGAGGGGGCTGTATTCTGTAAAGGTTGTAGAGATTCAAGTCTATGCTTTAATATGATGACAAAGAAACTCCTTCAAAAACAAAGGAGGTAAACATACATTCTCTTTTTTTTTGTCTCCATCCAAACCTACTCTGGCCCTCATGAAAAATAATGAGCCTTTGCTGGAATGTCTCAATGTTTTGCCTTCTTTACAACCTGCAATTACTTTGTTTTCTTGTAAGGGTTGTTTGCCTTGTTTTATATTCTTCATGAATCCACATTAATACCTGAACATATGCACAAATAAATAACCTTTTGCAGACCACACGCTTTCACACACACACACACAAATGCATACACAGATTGGCATGCATGTTGCACCGTCCCAAGTAATCCTGAACAGCCTCGGTTTATCTCCAACAGCTTCCAGGTGCACTCAGCTGGCACACAGAACATATACTTTAGCCGCACACTTGTGTTCAAACACACAATACACACAAATACAAGCATCCAAATGTCATCCAAGGGACAAACTAAAGAAGCTTTCTCCTCCCTTAACAAGTCATTTCTGTGTGTAATCCTCACCGTATCTGACAGAAGAATCCTACTGTCACAAAAAATCCAGAGCCTCTTTCATGGATGCCTAATGATGTTTTATCACGCTCTAAGCATCCTGTTCACATTTCCCGGCATGTTTTTAAAAAAAAGATTTTAAAAAAGCGCACTTCAGAATGCTTGTCAGTTAAAGGGGTGATTGATATGCCGTCTTCCCGGCTCCCACCCTCCCCCTCTGTCTCTCTCTTCTCCTCATCTCTCCTTCTCTTTTCAAGATCTTACATTTTCACTAAAGTCCCCTTCTCTCTGTTATCATTCCACCAGAGGCTCTCAAAAGGAGCTTTGATATTGAAAGCAGGCCTGGCATGAAAGGCAAGGGTTTAGGGGGAATGTAAATGCTGGGGGTCTTTTTTAAAGGAAGAGATCTTCCAGTTAACGAACACCTCACGCTCCAGCTCTTTCTGCACTGCTGACTTCTGTTTTTTTTTTTCTTCTATTTTTCAAGTGACAAAATGGGGATGAAAAATTGATTCGTGGATGTCTTTTTAGTCATTTGTATGGATTTGGGTCAAAAGACGCTGATGAAATAGTGTGACAGAGGCAAAAACAATATCAACATTTCATTGAGAGATAATTGACACACATTTTTCTGCATAGTTCAGCCATAACATTAAGACCACTGATAGTTGAAGAGAGTAACACGGATTATATCTTTACACTGGCACCTGTCAGTGGGGGGAATATGCAAGGCAGCAAGTGAACATCAAAGTCGTTGTGAGTAAGGGGGGGTAAGGGTAAGGATGTGGGCGACTTTGACAACGGCCTAATTGAGACGACTAGATGACAGGGTCACAGCATGTGCAACACTGCAGCTCTTAATGTTCATGGTCTGCAGCGGTCAGTAGTAGAAATGGTCCAAGGAAGGAAAGCCAGTGACCAGGGTCATGGGGGGGCAAGGCGAGGAGCGATGGCTGTCCTGTGTGGTCTGATCCAACTGAAGAGCAACTGGAGCCTATATCGCTGAAAAAGTTGATGCTAGTTCTGATAGAGAGGTGTCAGAACACAAGGTGCATGACATTTTGTTGTGAATGGGCTGCATAGGGTCAGGGTGCTCATACTGACCCCATGTCCACTGCAGAAAGCGACTACAATCGAGCCATGAGCTCTAGAACTGTGTTAGCTTAAGTTTCCGTAGCCTTAAATTCCTGATACATGACCACTAGAGTGAGTCTTGTTCAGCACCCCAGTTTGTAGCACGTAGGGAAGCATTTCCCTCTCCTTGTCAATAAAATGTGCAGTGACTGTAACGTAGAACTCCGTGCCCTGTAGAGTCCACCCATCGCCAAGAAGTCTCTTTGTTGGCTGGAGTTCATCCTCCACCTTTCCCCTCGTCTCAGCATAAAGAGCTGGGGCAGCTTCTTTCTTTCTTACTGTTATGTTCAGGGTTTTGGTCTCTTAAATATTTCATAACTGAGCAACTGTTTCCATTTCAAAGCTTTGTGCTTGGTAGGAAACTACGCAGACAATGGATACTGAAAATCAGGAGAAAAATCGCCCCAATGACACTCTGGATTTTCAGTATCCATTGTCTGTGTAGTTTGTTATCAACTGGGAAGCTTTGATATTGAAATAGTTTCTCAGATTTGCAACGTTTAAATGAACTAAACCTGGAATATATCAAAAAATGGTAACAATTTCTGAGCTTCCCGCTCTGAGCGTGATGTCATGGCTGCCATGGGAATATGGTCTATTGGACACTTATTGGATGTTGCTTCAAAGCAACTTGGGCTGTTGCTTACTTCGGTTTACTAGCTAATTGAAATCCTCCAGCCCTGCAAATGATGAATTTAGATGAGTTGAAACACTAACCTAAGAAGCGGGCTTGAAATGTGTAAATGTACAGTCACGGTCTCGAGAAGGTGGTAAAACAAAAAACTCTTGTATGCGGATGTAGGAGATTGGTGGAGAAGCTGTGTGTCCAACAACCATATATTTTTGGGCTGGTTACATTTTCAGCTAGGCTCCACTGTGGCATGGTCTTTTACCATTATTGTACAGCATCGATTCACATCACAGAGTGATATGTGTAAGGGGAAAACTGAGGCTTCCACAGTTTTTTTTTAACTCAATATTTTCATTGAGTTCCACTAACCAATTGTTAGACATTTCAAAATTCCTTGTCCCATCCAGGTAGACAGCAACCCTCCGTCTTATCATGAATCAAATTGTTGTAACAGGAGTCAAAGTCTAATGTACTTGTCAGCATGTGCTTTCCCAACGCATCTGTGATGGCACCCTGCTCAGAATCCTGCTGTGAGCTTCTGTCGAAGCAAAGAGACGCCATCCTGTGGCTATCCCGCCTTCCCACTCCCTCGCTCGCTCTCTCTCTCTCTCTTTGTCTGTCCCTGTGCTTCCTTTGCACCCTGCCAACGCATCACATTCTTCTATCTGGGCTTCCCTCCTGGGTCTTATAGTGCTACTTCAGCTCTCTGCCATCCCTGCCAAATACTGCTGCCCACAACAAGCACAATCCACCAGTTTGTCCCAGTCTGCCCTCGTGCAAGTCCACACTTTGTGTATTTATTTTATTTAAGGACGTGAAAATACAAGTAAGTAAAAAAACATATCCAGGGAAAAAGAAAACACAGTTTCTCTCTGCGCTCTTCCGTACACGGTCTTCTTCAAATAGCTTCGCTCCTCACTAATGAGTCCCTGGAGGGTTGTACCCCGCAATCGCTCTCTTCAGACACCATTACGACCAGCATTGCTTCAAAGAGTTGGTTAAAACCATTACCATAACTGGGGACTGCTACCTGCCTGGATAGCTTTAGCCATTAGCAAAACCTGCGGTTTGCTAATGGGACTGAATGGACTTGGCTCTGGAACAGGAGCCATGGGAGCTTCAGAAGTTCATGTCCCCAAGTCTGGACTTCTTTTGTCTGAGATATTTGCTTTGATGTCTCTTTCAGTGTGGATTTTAGACGGGTACATTGTTAAGCAGTGTTTACTTTCTTCTCCTCGGTTCTAGTCTACTTAATTCTTCTTCATTTTTCAACCCTGTTATCAGCCTCTGCCCTCTCAAGGTCATCGCTCCTGATGCAGATAATTCTTCGGCTAATTAAAAACTCATCATCTCATTGATGAAAGGATAATATGATGAGTATATATATTTATATATATATATAAACTCTGATAACTCATAGTAGAACTCTGACAGGGCGATGGTTCTGCTAATTTGCAGGTATCCTCTGCTAGCTTACACGGTGTGCGAAAGCAAATGTCAAGTTAATGCAGCCTCACACAACGAGGGGGCTGAATTAATGCTTGGCAGCGATGTGGAAATCCCAGTGGTAGCTGTCTCTCTGGCCATACCTGCTGAGGTTTCTCTTTCTGGGAAGGCTGAGGTGGGTACAAGGGTTCCGATACCCCCCGCTGTCACCCACTCACATCCTGCTGCATCTGGCAGGTGTTGGACCCACGGGTGCGCTGGCTGCACTCGTCTGGCTCGAGAGCCCTGCAGGAGCTGTCAGTCTGCTGGGCTACATCACTGCTCTTTTTACCTTCACAGTACTGATGTAGACCTGGAGGCTCTACCACACACAACGCTGCACTGTACTACATTGTGCTCTGCTAGACGAGCTGTTAGAATCAACATTTTACCTTTTTTTTGCAACCACAAGAACTTGTCTGAGGTCCTTGGAAGTCGAACCAGCTTTTATTTACTGTTTCACTGACAAATCTATCTTTACACCCCTGTAAATCTGATCATTTATACTAAGTAATGATGATACAGCTCATGAAGGCCGTTAAGTGAAAAGTGTTTTAAATTACACCAATATTCTTATTCAAATACTAAAGATACTGGGTCAGTATCCCATGAAGCACATACACACTGCTGACAGAGCTGCTGTTTGCAGTTTGCCTGAAAAAGATTCAAAGTGAGTGACAGGTAAAAGACAACAGGAATCTCTTCTTTTTTGTTAAAGGACAGCAGAGATATTAGAAGTAATGCTTTGTCCACACAGGGTCGCTGAAATCAACACATAGTTAAAGTTCCTCACAGTTTAATGCTAACATCAGAATGCTAATATTAACCTTGTTCACTATCTTAGTGTAACATTTAGGTGATCTTATATTGGCTAATAAGTAGTAACTACAAAGTGTGGCCAGGCTGTAAGAGAATATTAGGACATCAGTCATGACATTTGATTAAGTCAGACTTCGGCTTGAGAGCAAAGGGAACCCCAGAGTTAGTGCAATTCATCCTAAGGAGGAGACAGAGGTTTGTACCAAATGTCATGTATCTATCTAAAGGTTGTCTTTTGCATTTTACACAAAAATATAATTAGGAATCTTATCAGCTGGAAATCACTTTAGTCAGGGGAAAACATTGTGTTGAAATCAACCAAATGATTTCGATTTTTCAGTCGATTCTAAGAGTGACTAATCATCAACTATAATAATTTTAGTGCTGCATTCTTGTCAACTGTCCAATCTCCCGCACCGCACAGACTGTTGGGGTCGTTGAAGGGTCCAACAGTAAGAGTTGTGTCTTCTTTGGTGTCTATTAAAGGACATTACAAATATAAATGTGTCAAATAGGAACTTTATGGGAAGAAATGTGGGGAGGTTTACTGCCCTTTGCCCAATAGGTCACTAAGTGTGCTCATCTCCAATTTGCTCCATCCGTCTTTTGCCATCTTAGGTCAAGTCACTGAAGAAAAGCACCCATTTTTCATCAATGTTTTGTGTGTTTTCTACGCTACACAAGAAGCAATTTCCTTTACAGCTCAAGTGGCAGTTGTCTTTTGCCTCCATGTTCAATTAGAGGGGAGGGGTACAGAGAGCTGAAGGGTTGCAGTAATACTTCTGTTCAAAATAAAAGCTTTTTGCAGAGACATCATGTCATCCATCTCCCAGTAAATGATACATCTTCCTCTTACAGCAGTCTGAATGACCTTGTTTGTGTGGCCCTGTTAGTAGCGAGGGAGACTGCGGGAGGGAGTCTGGAAATGAGTCTGGTCATTGTCTGGAGTTGCAGGCGGGCACTCAGAGAGAGAGAGAGAGAGATACGGAGAGAGAGAAAGTGCACTGGTCTCATCCTCGACCTGCTGCACTCATCGAGGGAGGCAGTGTGGCACCTTGCATCTGATTAGCCAGACACTCATTAGACCTGACCTTGGATCACAGCGCTACAACACTGCATTGAATTTTGAGAGAAAAAAAAAAAAGAACACAATAAACAGGCACACTGTTATTGCATGTGAGGGCGGAAGCAGTTATTCCCCCATAAACATTTTCTCTGAGAATTAAAGTTTGGGTTGGAAGGAAGATTAATATGGGGCGAAGAGGAGAGTGTGCCAGCAGAAAAAAAGCAGGCTAGTGGAATTTAATGAGTTTTGTGTGTAGGCTGGGGAGCCCACACGCGCCACGCTAATTACGCTCTGTAACGAACCAAGATCTGGGGAGCATCGCAGGAAGACAAAGGCTCTGAGCAGTCCGGCAGTAAGCAAGCAAGCAAGCAAGTGGCAGGCAAAAAAAAAAGGGCTGCATACACACATTTTAAGCCCACATGGACTGATGGACTGCATGTGAGAGACAGAGAGATGAAGGCATGCATACAGCTGTCTGAGAGCCTGCCTTGGTTACCACCCCCATGTTAAGGGTAATGAGATGTAGCCAGAGATAGAGAGCTTGAACCCAAAAAATGAGCCTCTCGATTAGGCTCGCCAGACACGTGGCGCAATCTCTGCTGGCAGAAAATGAGTTGTGCAGAGATGGTGGGATTGTCGAGATAATTAAATCAATCTCCGTTGACTTCATGCAGTTCCAGCTCTTTAGCTAGATAAACAAAGAACACATACATATTTACTCTACAAAAAAAGCCCACATTAAGGGAACACTGCCACCTTTTGATATGGAGGGCCACTACAGTGTTTGATGATGAAGTTCCTGCAGCAGGTGTGTGTCTCTTTCCTTCATTAAGCTGCCAGCGCCTGCAGGGAATCTAACACTCTTCCCACGTATCAGTGGCCACACAGTGCACAAACACAAACAATCAGGCTGACTTTCAACTGTGACTTTCAGCAGAATGAGCCTCCTTCTCTTTCTTTCTCTCTCTCTCTCTCTGTCTCTCTCTCTCTCTCCCTTTTCTTTGTCTCTCTTTCAGTCTCTCTTTCAACTTGGAAGGAGAGTTTGCTTCTGGCACAGTTTAAATTAAACTTGCCCTCTTTCCGCTGGATTCTAACCTTTAATATTCTGGCCCTTTGTTGGCAAGTGTGTATCCGACTTTCATCATGCAATATGTATCATTATCGCCCTGCGGCCCCCTCGGCCTTGCTATGAAATGTTTGTGCGTTGCTCAAACCAAAGCCTAAACCTTTGCCGTATAGGAAAACTGGATTCCAACTTTGACTCATTACTGTAAATAAATAATGCTCCTTTAATTTAAATTTTTTGCCAAACTAATTTAATTGCCTTACCTGACATCATACCTCTAGTATTGCCAACATACGACAGCATTCAGACTTCATCAGGCCTTGTAATTTGCTTGTGTGTTTACGACAAAATCCAGCCAATAACATTAAGTCAGAGCAGCCCAGTGCGTGACTGCAAACCTCGTCCTTCACCGTGCCTCTCTACAGGTTCGTGCACACTCTTCCAGCCGATTTTCCCGTGCGGAAAAGCCCTGTTGCCCCGTCTGCATTCCTTTCCAATTAGGCTAGCATCATCTGATTCCAATTACTCTAATTATAGCAGCCAGAGATGTGAGTGAGCGAGGGGGGAGATGTAGAGTAAGAGAGTAAAACACGCCGAACCTTCACACTTAAGAGAGCAGGAATGTGAGTGTAAACGGGCAGCCTTAGGTCACTGCGATTGCAACAACAACAACAGTAACCAACAACACAAAGCACTTACAACATCACGGCAACAGCTGCGAAGATTTCGGCAAACGCTCGCTGCGGTGGGTAATGGTGGGAACACATGATAGTGACAGACCGTGTAATCACACAACACACACTTAACAAGGTCAGGCTAATGGAAGGACACGGGTGCTGTTAATCACACTATGACGTGATGAACACTAATCCCCTTGGTTTGTCTTGTAAAAGGACATTGTATAACAAATCCCTCCTCCCTGTCTGAAGTCATGTTTGACACCTGCAGGCCCCCGTAGCCATCTCTGATGTCATTGGACAGGATGACACAGTTCATACACTGGAAAAGTACTAGTGCTAGGGGTCACTGGGATTGTTTTCACAGCCGACTGGCCAGGAGGAGAAACCAAGGTGGTGGGGTGCCCTATTTTTTTAAAGACATGTTCGGGATAAAACCAAAAATCTCTCTTTTTGGAAGGCTTTGTGATAACCTCAAAGCCTGTTCCTCTACGACGCTGTTTTTCCCTCAAGTCATGAATCAGCACGGCACCAACGAAGACCTTCCAACACATGAGCTCATCTCCATGCATCTCCTGCATCATGTTTGCTGCAGACTAACACCTCCGTCAAAATAAGCATATACAACAGCACACACCAACGCCACACATTTACGGTCGTAGGATGAAAGTCTTATTTGACAGCTGTGGCATCAAACGGCGGGTCTTGTTAACGATGCAGACACTCTCAAATTAAGAGCTCATTAGATGCCACCCTGACAACACACTGAAGAGCCACAGCAGTTTGTAGAAGGATTTATTAAGTAGGCTAGAGCTTCCTGCTTAAGGTTGGTGTACAGTTTTAGTTAAAACTCAGATTAAACCTCTTTGCAAGCTGATGCAAACAATGCAATCTTGACTTCAGCATTTGAATCCAGAATGAAAAGACTAAAACCTACAGGGGCACACATGACAGTTCATTATCAGGAGACGTAAAGCAGATGTGGACATCAGACAGTGTTTATTCAAAGTCACCTCGCTCTTGATTTCCTTTCTCCTCCTGATCCAGAGGATGACCTCTGGGTAAGGTGACCCTTTTCCTTCTTACAAGGTGTTCATCCTTTTCTCCATTTCCCTTTTCTCTTTCCCTCCAGAGTCTAGAGTTCACCCACTCTGTCATGCTGTCATGTGGACACTGATGTCCCCAACTCTGCTGCCAAGACCCATGACATCTGTCTAGACGCTTCTATGGAGTTGGCTCACAAACCAGGGACCCCCCCCACCCCTTCCTCCTGATTACCCAGCAGCCATCTCTCATCCTTTCTTCTCAACCTGGCTCATATTATTCTTCGCTTTCGCTCTCACACATTTCTCTTTGAGATGTGTCCATCAAGTTAAAGAGTACATGTCAGGCAGCGCATCATCAAAGGCATGTGACAAGTACAGTACATACACATTTACCCAAACAAGCAGCTAAGACTCGAGTGGCAATGTATATGCATCTGCCTGTGTACTTAGATGATTCAAAGGTATGATATCTTTGAAAATTAGGGCTCATGATTCATGAACTAATCCAGAATTGTTCCTTAGATTTTGGGAGTTTGCATGATTAAACTCCTGGAGGTTACTACATTGCCAATGAAGTGATCACCTTCATTGGATTCAGATTTGTCCTTTTAACCTTGGGGTTATCGTTTGGGTTTGGTTTAAATCCTTATCCTCAAAACATATTCTACCTCCTGCATCCTTTGTTGTTCGGATCAAATACATCATGCTCACATGTAGCATTCATTTTCTCACGGCTGCTCACATTGAAAAAAGTAAGCAAGTAAGATCCCGAAAGTAGTGTGCAGGATTTGTTTTCAATCTAACAGCTGCTCAACCATGGATCTTAAAGAACACATGATTGTCAAAGCATCCCATTATGCAGAGATTGAACCATATAAAGCATGTATATAGAAGGCTTTAATATCCCAGCTGGTTAAATGAGTGTGTGGAGCCATATGTTAAGAAAGGATCCCTTTTGAATTGTCTGTTTAAGGTGCTTAAAAGAAGACTTTTTTGTAAGATGGTCCTTAGACTGAGCAGATCCTTTAATTGTGCATATATTATTTATTCTTGGTTAATACTTTGCAACCGAAAGGCCTTCAAGGGTGCAAACTCTTTCATGTTTGCGATTTTAGTGTGTTCTCATATCAAAAGGCGCTTTTGACCGCAGTCCCCGATTTAATGCACCAACTCAACATTTGTTCTAGATTACAAGTACATCATGTCACCACTGCACTTTGGGGTTAACAGGCCTCTTTACCTCATCCTATCTTCGCCTGAGCATCAATAAAAGCACTAGGGTAGCTGTTATTGTTTTTACTACATTTTTATTACTCCCCTCCTGGCTTTTCTCGCCTCTCCCTCTCTTGCCGCATTCCACATTTTTACCAACTTCTTGGCAAAGGGGCAGACTTCACTTTTTTCCCTTCTTCTCTCCATTCTTTCCATCATTTCATCCCCTCCCTTCATCTATGGAAGGGAAATGCCCATATGTAGATTCCAAAATGTTAGTATATGGTATTGATAGACTCGATGAACTTGGTGGGACACCCAGGGTGTGTCTTTAGTTTGCTTCCACTGCATCATTAGTGTCCATAACAAACACATTATCTCCAGCTGAACCACCCTTCTCTCAGGCCATTTAGAGTGGGAATTAGACTGTAACAGGCAGCCGTCCCGTCTAAATAGGTCATCTGCTGCTATTGACTCTCTCATTGAAATACACACCGAGGGGAGTGGGTTGGTGTTCGGAAATTCAGTGTACTTGTCTTTGATGGGTCAACAGAATCACTTAGCAGCCTTTTTAATTGGATAATGGTTGCATGTTGGGCATGGCTATAGCTTTCATCGCCTACACAGGGCTTTGGTTAGTTACAGCTGTGTAATAACAGGCATTTCCCAAAACCGATTCTGTAGTGGGAGACAAAACATTTCTGAAAAGTGATTTTATTTTTTATTGTATGGGTAATTTCGACCCAAAAAAAGACAGACAATCAGAAAAAAAAACATTTTCATAAAATATCTACTGAGAACGAGAATATGAGTGGGAATGTCAATAAATTTTGTTTGCTGTATTTTTTTTTATTGTACTGTTTGTTATCAACAATTTATAGATTGTTATTGATTTTGCAGCAAAGACTATTTTTTAACTGGTAAGGACAAAAGTCAATGTGTGTACTCAGATGGTAAAAAAACTATGATAATGTTGGATGGTACAGGGACTGTGAATAACACAATATGCAGATGATACTGTTGTTATTGCCTGAGAAAAAAAATCTCTTTTACTCAGATTGTATGCAAATGGGGTGCATACTTAAAGCTATTACTTTTTTCTTTAAAAAAAAGTCTTTATATTTCCTTGCATAATACATCCCACTGTATTGCATGTATTTAACCACATTGTGATACGTATCACATTGCTTGATTCTTGCCTACACACAGCTCACTAAATACCACACACTACCTAAACATAATCACTGAATAATTAGCATCAGCATATGAAAAATGTATTTTTAAATAAATGAAGGCTGACACCACAGATGGACCACGCATTAACACTAACAAACCTACAGCAGCCTCACATTTTCTACCTGCACTCAAACCGTGAAGGTTAAACACATTCTTTACTAATTTAAACATGTAATCTTGTTAAAATTCAGTCACAACCATAATCTGTCAGGACCACTGCATCTTAATGGGAGTATTAATGTTGAAGTCCAGATGTAAATGTATGCATATTAACAAGGGCCCGGAGGCATCTGTCAACACAGGAGAAACAAAAGGGCTCCTGTGTAGAATGTAATGATGTGACTGTGTGTGATTATGGGAGGCTGTCAACACTGTCAGGTGTTTCAAAACCACTTTTTAGCATGTCTGCAAAAAATACATGAACACATATGGTAAAATTCACCTGATAACAGTATTGTTGGCATGTCATGGACTCTTAAAAAGTAGCTGTATGTAGTCTGGACTGTTACATAAACAGCACATTCAGACCAGTTTGGTGATCTGTCCTCCACCTCTGTCCAATAGCCTTCTAGTCAAATCAAAGCATTGTTACCAAAGAATTATTCATCACATCATTGGAAAAATTGCATATGCAGCCATCAGGGGAAACAGCAGATTACAAAGAATGGATTTTGAAAAAAGTACTTAAATCAGGGATTAATGAGTTTTTACTGGACTTGTGATTGTTCATGTTCATTTATGTTTGTATAGTTTTCCTCACTTCCAATTTATTTTTATTCAAAAGCTGTTTGGTTGCAGCTCTAAATAACCTGTGTTTTGTTATGAAAGGGAGAACTAATACTGCATATCACTGTTGTGTAATTGAAAATCATTGCATCAGTTCCACCACTGAACCTGACTGATGTCACATAAATGTTGATTTGTTCTGAGTGGCTTTCACCGCACAACACTTCCATTATTGCTTTTTTATTACTTTTCTTGTTGCTGTTTTCCATTGAGAAATAATTCTTTAATACATATTTCAATATTTTGCCGCCGCTCTCGCCTCCGCCGTGTTGTTGTTTCTTTTGCACAGATGTGACGGAGCTAAGGCGGGGGTATTTCTGCTGCAGTTAGACATATGATGCTCAGCTCGCGGTGCAGTTTCACGTGGCAGCCTTAGTGTTCCCCGGTGAGTAGTGGCACATTAAGGAATAACAAATGAATCCATGACCCAGGGTAGTTATTCAGGGTGTGTTTGTGGAGCAGGAAAACAGCGTATGCTATTTGCTTTGCAGTAGATTCATAAGTGAAAATTGCATTGTGTCTCCATTTGGAGAGCAGGTGATGGAGTGTGGAGGGAAACAAAGAAATTGTCACTCTCCTGCTTTGTGATGATGCTGAAAGGCTCACACATCCTGCCTGTCATCTTAACACGAAATCTGGCTGTCAACATGCTTTATGTGTCTCCTTTTTTAACTTGATTGAAAAAGAGACTCTGCTATTGTGTGCAAGTGCTTGTGTATTTTTGAGTGTTTTGAGCACTTGAAAAAGTCTCTGATGCGTGCTAAAAGTGCATGTGACTTTCTCTGACCAGCCTAGTCTGCTGAACACATTTCTTCACACATACACACACACACACACACACAGACACACACACACACACACACACACACACACACACACACACACACACACACACACACAGACACACACACACACACACACACATACACGTGGTGGTGATTCAGACAGAGGCAGGGGCATATGGTTGCAGTCTTTTGAAGTCACTAAACATCCACCGCCACGGCTCATTTGACCCATGCACCGTGGAGTTAACATGCATGGCGGTTTTATGATGCAGTGAACCCCGTCAAGGGCAGCTCTGAGGATTGTATGTGGGGAACATGTGAGAGCAGCGTGCACTGAATGAGACAGGATACTGAAGTGAAGGAGAGCATGTTGGAAACACATGGGTCTTTTTAGGACTTTTTAAGGTTGCATTGGGCACTCTGAAGCATATATGCCAGGCCATCCCATTCTTTATGAACCAGTGTCCCTGCAGCAGCTTTATCACGAGGGCTTGAAAACACCAAACATTTGCATTGATGGTTACCTGAGGATATTGTTTAATTTGAGTTTTTTAACTGTAGAGTAAACACAGTGGACTCCTGACACATGTAAACCTGTACAAGACCGAGTGATCCTGCAACTGGTGGCATTTCAGCTCAGTCCCCTGCTTTTATGTCAATACCACTTTGTATATCTCAACACTTGACATTTCAACCATTTATCTGCTTCTATTTTAGCCAGTTTAGTTTGGCAGAACACCAACCTCCAGTGTTGAAAATGAAGGTAATGCAGATGCTAAAAAAGCCAAAGAATCCCCATTCAACCCCATAATGAAATGCCCGTTTTTACAGCAGAAATACAATATTTTACAGCCTGGTAGAACAAACAGTTTTGGTCTCTATAGCTTATTTCTTCATTGGTTAAAACTGTTAGGGACGTGGCTGAGTTAACTGACAGATGGGCACGTTGTTGTTGTTTCCCAGGAGGATAAAGGCCTTCATCAGCTCCACCTCTTTGCCTGTTACATTGATCAAAAGTTATAGTAGAGTTAGCATTTCCAATATGGCAACCGCTTTCATTGTGCTTCATAATGCCTCTTCAGAAACCATTGAGCGACGTCACTGAGACCACGTTTATGTTATATACAGTCTAGGTTTTTTACATATTCTGATTAAAAAACTAAACAAAAGAAGCTTTTCACCTCATACTTCAGAGCATTTATTTCCAAAAAGCCATTGTTGAAAACGCTAAATATCAGAGTCCCAGTAACTCCTCTTGGTCTTGAATTCTGTTTGTAGGATAACTGGAGGAAGCCTACTCCTTACAAATATCAAAACTTTTCTGGGTCATATTGCCTTCTACAACAATTACAGGATGTTTTGTGTTTAGTATAGTCAATATGATCTGATCATGTGCATCAGATAGGACAAGAAAAAGACAAAAGAGAGGTTCCTAAAAACTAGCAAACCGTAAGACTTTCTTATGTGAAATGAGAAACTTGCAAAACAGATTCAAGAGAAAAGAGGGGAGAGCTTTGGAACAGAGCAAAACAAAAATTAGTCATAACTTTTTCTCCATCAGCCCACAGAGATTTGCCTTTGGGTCAGAAGTGGAAATCAAACGGCTCACCACCGTTTCCCTTTGACACCCCCTCCCTCCTTCTCTGAAACCAAAACCCTCACCAGCATCCACCTCCACATGATGTCAGCCAGGAGGAATTCAATCTCAGAAATTATGTCATGAATGATGCATAAGACGGAAAAATGCATTTACCCCGGCTATAACACAATGAGCTGTTGTTGCAAACACCCTAATGGAAAAATGTGAAGGTTACGGCGATGAAAATGTATTATGAAACCTGAAAGACATTTGTGAATGTTGTCTACTCTTGAGCTAAGGGGGCACAACCGAGGACATAACCAGAGCTTATGAGGAAATTCCTCAATATTTCAACAAAGGCAAGAAGAATTTGTGTTGAAGTCCTCAGGGAGCTTCGCTCGGTGTATCCTTGCATGCGTGTGTGTTTGCCCTCTTATACTACGCATGCATGAGGTTTGTCTCCTTTTGCTGGAGCACAGGGGTAAGGCGGGTGTGCCCGTCTTCCATGTTAATAATGAATTTTTGATATGAGCTCCACATGAAATTTTAATCTCTGGAATATTAGCTCACCAAGGGAGATACAAAATCAAATCAGGGGGTCGTGATTAAGCGGGTGAAGCGCACATCGACCCATTTAAATTCACATTAACCCGGCATCAAAATGTATGAGCCACGACATTGATGGCAGACATAATTTAGTGGTGTTATGTCTGTTTTGCAAAGTCGAGGTGTGAAACCTCCATCTTACATCTGTAAAAGAGGGAAATAACGATTGATATGATCAACCTCCTTCCTGGATGCTAAGAATCCTTAAAGCATATTCAACATTCTCCTTTATTTTCTTTACAAATGACTTTAAAAAAAAACAAACCATTAAGAATGTCTCCTATTAACATGTGCTCCCTGCAGCCCAGGCCTGATGTAGCTTATTATGCTACCTAACACCTTCATGACGCACATGACGAGCCGCACTGTTGCACTTGATGTCATTTTAACTCATTACAATGAACAAGAGCACTAGAGTTAATTTCTAGTCAATTCTGTAAGGAATCGAAAGAGGTGAATGGTATTGAAAAATCAACATCCTCTGATTAAGTTAACAAAAAGTAATGTGTCAGTAAGGGTGGTGGGTCAGTAATGTAATATCTGCCTTCCTCGACATGTTGTAACATAACGTTAAACCAGTAACAGCGGCTACTGCAGGAAGCCAAAGATATCAGAATATCAAGAATCTGACCTTCAGTGTCCTCTGTTAAAACAAGATTCCTCCATCTCCCTGAGATTTACATACAACATCACAGTTAAATTACACATGAAAGGACTTACCAGACGCCACCTCTGTGCCGTGGCGCTCACCATGCCGTATGCTGGATGAATATTTCACCAGCTTTACCAGCAGCGAGCAGGCCAAGCTGGGAGAGTTGGTAAAACAAAGCCCCACCGCTGTGTTAGCATACTCAAAGGCTCAATAATGTATCACCCACTTTTGTTTCTCACACAGCATCTATCATCCCGGCATAATACACAGCAGCCAGAAAGCCATTTTCCATAAGCAGTAATAGGACAAAGATTGACAGTGTGTGCATGGCTGTGAGTGTGTGCATGTATGGGATGCGGTGCTGTGCAGGAGCCCAGTGTGTGTAATTATGGGAGTGAATGAGCGTAGATCTTAAAACCAAACTAAACACCTCGGTGCCTCTGGGCTGCTAGGACACACTCAGTTGTCATTGGCTTGGATTGCACTCCTGGGAAGAATTCTGCAGCTGAATAATGTGATGTATTAAGCTGTGCTCTGCAGCAACGTATGGTAATTTGTAAGATTTTATTTAATCAGGTAACATTGTATTCCAGCCAAATGGAACACTGCGTGAGCAAGGTGAGCCTCTAATCTTTGGTTCCTGAGCTTCATAGTCGGCTCTTTTTTATCTCTGTATCTTATGAAAAATCCGTTTTTTAATAAAACTTTGTGCCCTGTGTCAAGTTTGAATTACTTTACGGTGTGAAGATGAGAGGTTAATTAATGGGCGTCAGCAACCACCGGTTGGTGGGTGGATGAGCTTGTTGCAGCCATTGAGAAACTACTCTCTGTGAAGGAAAACAGATTCTTACTTGTGAATGTGTTTTTGTTTTAGGTATGATTGTAAGAACTATTCAATAAGGTATGCTTCCAGTGGAGAAACACTGATAGTAGCTTGGGCCATTGATCACAGTTTCTGTCATACAAAGCCATCAAGTCTCCTACATTAACCGGCCTCACGCTACCTCCTATGAGTGTAAAGCAGGGAGTTTTACACTCAATGTTTTTGAATCAGGGAAGAAACAAGGTCAACGCATGCGTCTTTTCCAGCCACCTGTTGAAAAAAGCCAGAATACTTGCACGATAAGGTATGGCCATATTGCAAAAGAATTTATTAGCAGGAGGCAGCACATCTGGCATTTTATAACAAAAGAGATGCAACAAAGTCTGAGGGTAAAGACATTGCAGTGATCAGTCCTGTGTCCCTGGACTATCTACAAAACCCCCCCCCCAATTATAAGAAAAGTCCATCTTCTCCTCTTTTGCCTGCTCCACTACTCCAGGTGGGTGACACTCCCTCAGCTAGGTGTTTTGTTTTCCCCTTTAAGTCTAAGTATACAAAATTATCATATTATTAATTCTATCACTCATCCTCATGCGTACACCCATAAGTAAGTTTTGATGGAAACTTGCCCTGTGTAGCTTTTGTGCAAAAATGTCATAAATGAGCTTATCATCGGAATATTACTCAAGCTTCACTAATCACTCTCAAACCTACAGATGTACACACCAAAGTGTTTAAAGCAATACCACCCACAGAAATGACTCAAGCAATGAATCAGAGAAGAGATAGAGCAACGAAGAAGAGGTTTAATTCACTTCCTTAAAGACTGAAAGCTGTGTGCTGCCCACATGGTATGTTGCACCCTTAACTTAAACCCCTGCCAATGCTAGTTTAATACAGCGCTGTTAATGACATGTTAAAGTGACAGATGTTTAAGGCTGTTTGTTCAGACGTTACAACAGTAATTGGATTGAAAATAGCCGCCCTCTGTTGATGGCACACATCCTGCTCTTCACAGCCCTTTGTTTCCAACAGAAGGTTTGAATCAGGAATGTAGATTTGGTCAGAACCCCCTGTGAGCAGCAGAAGGACCTCGCGCATCACCAGCTTATGCTCTCGTTGTCGTTTATTATTATTATTAATGCTCCGACACGCTGTTCTGTTACTGAGTGCATCTAGGTGGTGGATGCATATGTTGGGTTATAATGTGTGTAGACTGAGGGAGACTCTTTGAACCTATTTTTGTTCTTGTGCTGACAAATACCAGCTGCAAAATCAAAGTCCTCAACCAAACCCTTGTACTAAAGAAACCTTGCGTTCACTCAAGTTTTGAGTCTCTTCTAACAGTGACTTCTTATGAACCTCTATTACATTTCTGTAGATGTGCTATCATGATGGGAGAGTAATACGTGCATGAAACCACATCCATTTGTTTTTTAAACTTAACAATACAGATTTTTGCACAATCTAAATAATGTAAGGCAAGTGCTGTCACACTCAACCTCAGCATGGCTGTGATTCATTCACATTCATGAGGCCCAAGGAAACATGAATGGAACTCGACTGGTGTCAAGCAGGACATGAACATTGTCCAGCACACTTTCTTCTTTGTCTTCTTAAAATACGTGAAGATGACTGATGCGTTATGAGGGAAAAGACCCAGTGCCATTGTACAATTTATTATGACTCATGGAATGCCTCCTGTCCAATCAAATTCATTCGTTGAATCTATCTGTTGTATCAAATCTGCTGAAAGTTAAAGAGCATTTCTACCGTCGCTTTAGTTAGCTTAGCTTCCACTTAAACAAAAGCTGGAGGTGAGCAGAGTATGTTTACCCATGTTCAAGCAACAACAACTAAATAAACTACCCACTAACAGGCTGTTGTCGCAATTTCTGTTGTGTGATATGCGGTTAAATCTATGCAAATTGAGGAAAGATTTCCGGAGTTCATCGTTGCTACCGATGTAATTTTTATTGTGATTCCCTATCAAGATGGTTTTATCACCCAGCTTTCAAAGTCAACTCTAGGATCTGGATATGGTTTGAAGTGGAGTGTCACAGAGGGGCTTGATAACAGACAGAATGGCAGAGTGTCGAGAAAGCGTTTGAGGACCGCCTCTACAAAGAGAAAAGTAAAGTGATCCTGCCATCCGCTCATCAGTGGCAACAGAAAATGTTGAGAAGCTCTCATCAAAGGGCAGTAAGCTGCCCGCCTGACTTCTCCTGCTGTTGTCTGACCAGCTGACTAGCCAGCTGACAGAATGATAGCTTCTTTGTAGTGCTACCTTTTTGTCTCAGAATTTTCTGGCTCCTCACAAATTAAACTCAAAGTGTTTGAAGTGAGTTGATACGCTCATATGCTTCTCCCTAAATCCCCTTATGCCCTTCCTTCCACTTGGTTGGCGTGCTTGTCTTTTTGAATGCATTTTGCAGACTCAGGCTCCCACAGCACGATCTGAGCACAGCCTACATACAATAGCAAAGAAGCAGCTCCCTCTGGCATCTGCAAACATGTCAGCAACACATCCTCACAGCAGCAACAACATTGCGGGTACTGCTTCCTTGCAGTTTTCTGTGACAGGACAACACAGAACCCCATTGTCTTTTGATTTAATTGTGCTGCTTCAGGCCACTGGTTAGTCACACAACAGGCCAGAGAGGCATACCTAAGGGGGAATGAATTTTTCTGGTTCAGAAACAAGGGTTGGTTTTAAGAAAAACATACACATGCACACACTGGTTAGTAGTGTGTACCAGTTTTTTAAAGGAGCATCTGAGAACTCCTCAAGAACTGATTACACATTTATATCTTATCTCTTGAGCAAAGTGAATGGATAAAGGAGAGGAGAAAGACAAAGGGAGAGAAAAACGCCAGGAGAGAAACCCGTCTTTCCAGCAAAAAGTACTTTTAGTACCAGGAGATTTGTTTCAATATACCTAAAGGTTCCTGCAGCCCAGTATTGTTTGAGTTTCCAGGACGTTGTAAGGAACATTGAAAATATGGCAAACTAGTCTGCTGATGTGTGGTCTTCCATTGTGGTATTCTGAATCCTGTTAGTTCTCAACCAATCAGCAGTGTTCATTGTTGCAAGGCCTACCCCCAAAGTCCTGTATTTTCTGAAAGTATTACCCTGGAATTTGACTTTTCCGGGCGCCAAATGAAGTACTTGGTGGTGTTTCACACATGCACAAAATTCCTGAAATCTCCCTGAAATTGATACCGTGAATATGTCAAAAGACATGAGGCTTTGATTGAAAGGCAAAAATTGTCATCGTTTCAGACTCTGTTGCCTCATTCGTCATTATTTTTACATCTTGTCCTGCTCTCGAGACCCCCACCCTCCTGTCCAACAGGGAAAGTCTCCCTGTACTTTAAGTGGTGTTATGTTAACAGGCAAGTCAGGGAGATTTTAGCGGCAGCCTGCCTGACATTTTCTAGACATATCTTAGAACCATCTCCAAAAGTTCTGAGTCCTTAAGGAAAAGTTCTTGTTGGAGAGACACGGCATAGTTTGAGAAATGGAAGGGAGACAGCTGGAGTATGCTGAAGTCAAGGGTTGGCAAAAAGATGAGATGGACAATGAGAGGCTATGGAGAGGTCAGCGGTGTGAAAAAAAGAGGATAGAAAAGACAGGAATATAGTATGAGAAAGATGTTGACAAGGCAAAGAGGGCAGCCCCCAGCCTCAACATGGCATTAAATGCAGTGCCCGCAGTCAAGACATAAATCTATCTGTCTAACTTTTATCTCCTAAATGGATACAGCCCTGAGAGCCCCATAGGCGGAACGTGAGGCTTCTAACGTTTGACGTCTCTTTTTCCCCTCAAGCATTGTCAAAAGGCAACAAGGGCTTCCTTTAATGTGTTCTATCGGCCTGTCATGTCAGCTGTCTTTCTCTCCAGCTTCCTCTTTCTTACCTTTTCACTCTTTCACCTCTCGCACCATGATCCATAACTCCTATTTCCTCTGCTTTTTTTTGATCCTCATCTTCTTTTTTCACTTTTCTGCTAATGCCCTCCTTCCTCCTCCCGTGTAGCATGGTAATGTTCTCAGAAATTATAGTGAGGTAAACAGAGCAGGGTGTCGAAATGAAATAACAGCCACGGGGCTGTCAGCCATAGCGAGGGGGCCATCCGTCAGTGGGAAATGACACGTCTGCCACCTCCACTCCCCCTCCTCCCCTCCTGTCACACACACACACACAGTCAGATTTCTCCTGTCCTCCTTTTGGCAAGGTGAAGGAATTATGCTCATCAAAGGCCCAGCGCAGCCTGGAGCCTTTCCATTAGCCTGGTACAACACTGGTCAATGGCAGGGGGACACACACTTCAGGGAAACATACACACATTAAGGGAAAGGACACACACGCACGCTTAGAATTACAGTATTTGATGGAACAAGCACACACACATAATTACTACAAGATAGGCTATATGCACAGGTTCACAAAGACCTCAATTACCATTTCATTCATAGCCTGACAGCGAAACGTGTGCGAAGGATGACATTAAAGGAAATTAAATCTCCTCGTGGAATGGGCCAGCCTGTCTCACCTCCCGTCAAAACGCTCCCATTTTCCACTCCTCCCCGTATAACCTTCTCATGTGGGTATTTAGGGCTTTGTGGTGCGGAACATCAAAAAAGAGGAAAACTCAGCGAGGCGGCCGTGCGTATAGATGAGGCCTCCCAGTGATAATCCCAGAGCAAACGAAGCTCTCCACTATAAGCCCCCACACACACAAATTACCGCTTCACGTTCCGACGCACTCCTTTCACCGCGTGTATCGTCACATGCTCTCTTTCACAAACTCTGGTATCATTGGCTTAGCCCTGTGAGTGAGTGAGTCAGTCAGTTTACTCTTTGATCCAGACCTCCTGTCTGCATTTGAAGACGAAACCTATTTGACAAAATCCTGAAAAACATCAGCTCACTTTACGGGAGAAACTCAAAGGAAAGCACAGCTGCTTTGCTGCGCACACCAAAGGGACTTAGCAGGAGAGTGACACGTGTACAGTAGATTTTTACGGGCAGATTTAATTTAGCCTCATTCTCTGCCAAATCCTGTGTTATACAAATGTCCGTGAGCCCCTTTCTCACTCGCTCTGAAGAGCGTAAATGTGACAAACCTGCAGGAGAAGGAGGAGTCTAGTTTGCCCCCCAAAAGTTGGGTAATTGAGCTGCGTTTTTTTCTCTCCTGCTTTCAGCGTCGGGCACCAGCTTTCTCCCAAAGGCTTTAATCAGATCAAACATGTCCTGTCAGATAAGACGGCTAATTAATCAGGGGAAGGACCCGTCTTCTCCTCAGACAGACGGAGAGATGAAGGTAGGTGGAGGCACTTCCTCTCCTCCTCCTTAACCTCTTCCTCCGCCGTCAAACAGAAAGCAAAACAAGACAGAGAGAGACAGCGTTGCCTGTGGCGAACCGCAGAGAGTCTGTAAAGGTTCTCAAAGACAGTGTTTACATGCAGGCTTCTGCAACTGAAGTGTCTCAGCAACCCCCCTCTGAGAAGATGACAGACTTCTGGATTGAAGTTGCTGGTAACAGCTCTGCATATATGCCTGTGAAATAGATCACTGAAAATTCTTCTTTTTTTTTTTTTGGCGTTTATTTGAGTCCAAATCAAGTGAAGTCAAAGTTAAGTGGTGCTATTCACAGATCACACGGCTCTGTGTGGTTTAGGAAGGAAATCTTCTGCTTGCCCTTTTTCTCTCCTTCTCTTGCCTTGATGCCAGCTTTTAAAGTTTATTAGACTGGACTTCACAAATTCAACCAAAACACTCATGGACTAATGACACTCACATTTTCATTTTCCTTCATATTAATGCATAAACTGTGTTTTTATCTTGCTAAATTGCTCTTGATATCCTGGATAGATTCTGTAGCCTTTCTTATCATTTAAATGATCATCACAGAGATCATTGCCTTTCAAAGGCCCTTTACTGCATTATTGATCTAAACTGGATACAAACCTCCTTCTTACGAGAGGGGCTGTTATTTAAATGTGAGAACAGAATGTACAGAATTGCATTAAATACATAAACACGTATGTTTTAATGCATAATTTAGGGTTTCAAAGTAAGCAAGTCATGCGTTGTGAACGTCATATTCAGAAGTCAGAAACCTGAATCATCTCTTATCCTGGGTAATAGTAACCTGCATCAGCGACCAGGAAGCAATCTGATAGAAACCTGGATACTGTTGCATGTACATGGACATCGACAAAGGACATAGTGACTGGTGAGGAATTGATAATTATCGAGTCTTTGGTGCCAATTATTGATATTTCAACAGAAAAAATCTCACTCTAAACAGATTTACATTATGACTCACCAAGTCACCATCTTCTGACCCTTTATGGTGGCGTTGATGACATGAATGATATAACGTGAACAGACTAGATTTTCCAAAGAAGAAGTTGATAGAGGGATACAAGAAGACAAAGAGGACAGCGAGATAATGTCAGACAACGGTGACGAGAAGTTAAGAAATGAAGCATATTAAGAGGTGAAACTGACACCAAATTGCATTGATCCTGCACTTTAAAACACATTTCATATTCTTCAGTCATTCATCAGATATCGGGACATGACTGTCTTGCAATCTATCAATTATTGCAGAAATGCTGTATCGAGATATCATTGTTATCCCAGGCCATGAACTGCATGTCATATCGTGAGTAATTGCGATTCTCACCTCTCATCTCCATCAGTGTTTCCCCAGTATCTATTGTGTACTACACACAATTAAGAGCTGAGGTGGCTGTCAATCAAAATGAAGCAATATTTGTTTGATCATCACACTTGACTAAGGCTTTTTGCGATTCTGCGTTTGTTGTGCTTGGTGCTGTTGGATGAGCGGTTTGGAGATGTGGATGCTGGATGGAGGGAAGATTTGATGAATGAGAGATGGATACAGATCTGAATTTGGCTGGCTGCCTGATTGGATAGTTTACCTGAGTGGGAGGATGGATTGATTGCAAGATGAAACTTTGGGAAAAGCCTTTTAATATGCATCATAAACAATACATAATTAGAAATAAGGATGACATAACGTACCTTCCTGTGTGATTTAAAGCCTGACTGATTTGTGGCATAGATGGATTGAGCGCTGGTTGACTTCCATAGAGGCTGCCTGGTTCAGTGACTGATTGACTGCTGGGGCTGGGCTGCTGATTCCAGCTGTTCTCCTGTAGAGCCCTCAGGGCCCTCTGCTACCTCAGGCTCAACCCACCACCAGCTGTGCAGCTTCACCTAGCTAGCAGCAGCCTCTGGGCACGACAGAGAAAACGCTGTTCTACAATACACACTACACAGCCTTTCCCTCTCTGTCTCTCTTTTTCTTGATCTTTAATCTTAACACTTAAAATCGAGGAAAAAGAAACACCCAGAGGACTCCATACAAGCCTTTTTAAATATGTACAGCATGCAAAATGTTAATCCACACTTGTATCGTCGTAATACTTTCCGCTCACGCAAATCCATAATGTAGCCTACACCCTGTCTCTCACGTACCCTGAGGCACAGTGAACTATCGATGCATCCTTATTGCATGTGAGCATACGAGTGTGTGAGTCAATAGGGCCAAACGTCATGCGAGTTCAGCCAGAGTTTGGTCCCAGAGTTGGCAGTGTTGCGACGTGTTTCATGTTGACGACTCACGACACAAAGCTGATGTATAATTTATCATTCCTTAGACTGTTCAAACATTGTTTCTCATCTTTTCTTCTCTTCTCTTTCACACTTCACAGCAACAAGAGCAGGACCCCACCAACCTGTACATCTCCAACCTGCCAGTGTCTATGGACGAGCAGGAGCTGGAGAACATGCTGAAGCCTCTGGGTCACGTGATCTCCACGCGGATACTGAGGGATGCCAACGGGGTCAGCAGAGGAGTCGGCTTTGCAAGGTGCGCAGTAATAATGATGACAGTTTATAGTCAGCCCCTCTTATCGAAAGCTTATCATGCTAATACTATGATAAGGTATTGTAAGTATTTGATTGCATGAACTATACCCTTGGGTCAAATCACTCAGTCTTTATTTGTAGAGTGCCAGTTCATACCAAATGTAATCTCAAGACACTCTACAAAAAGAGCAGTTTAAAGACCTTACTCTTTGTTGTATTATTTACAAAGACCCAACATGAATCCATCGTGAGCACATCACTGAGCAACATTTAGCAAAGTTACAGTGGCAAGGAAAAACTCCCTTTAAACAGACAGAAACATGACATCCTCGTCTTTGTTTAAGGACAACAAATCCCTGCTGACCTCAGCAGAAATATGCCGTGCTGAAGAAACATGTCAGTGTTAGTGGATTGAAATGCAATTTTGAAATCATTCTTGTGCCATAAAGTTGAGCTCTTTTCAGTACTACTCTCACTTTGATATTGATAGTTTGTGTTTTTGTTTTGACACAATATTGCCTAAAAAAATATTGTGATACTATGATGTAAGGATGAATTGCCCCCGATGCCTAATGTACACATGCATGCTCTGGCACATTTGACACTGATTCCTTTGTACACCACACATCCAAATTCAAAGACACTTGAAGGATGAATCCTGCCTCCAGGTTGCGGCAACTTTGTAAGGATATTTGTTTTTTTGGCAGTATGTGTGACAGTGGATGCGACTGTCTTTGTTCATACCTGTGCATTAGAGTGTGTGTGTGTGTGTGTGTGTGTGTATGTGCGTACGTGCCTTTGCATTCACACACATTCACAGACACCAGCAATTACCCGCTTGTCCTTACAGAATATCCAGGGCTGCTATATTTCCACCAGCAAGCCTGCCACTGAGCAGTTTATTTCTTTTTCTACTTATAAAAGTTTCCACTTCAGCTTGTTAATCCCCCAAAGTCATAAAGCGCTCTGTCCTTGTCCTCTGCAGCCGCCACCAGGCTCTCATTCCTCTGCACACATGCCTCCCTTGTTTACCCAGAGGAGGCCACTGATGGCCACACAACCGCCATCTTGCAGGGATTTTTCTTAATCACCTACTCTGGCTGAACTCCTCTCCTATTCCCCGCTCTATTACCAAGGGTTACAGCAGGACAGACAAGTGAAAAAACCCACACACACACACACACACACACACACACACACACACACACACACACACACACACACACACACACACACACACACCAACTTTCACACGTACACACATAGACAGGTAGGCAGCCTCCTGCGGACCAACAAGCAGAGCACAGCAACAACCTGCCACAAGCCACCTGTTCAAGTAGCCCTCGGTGGGAGGAGGAAGAAGCGTGATGGAAAGGGAGAGTGAGACGGTGGGGGCAGGAGAGAGAGGGACAGGAGTGTGAAACATCGGCAAGGTAAAAAGAACTAATCATAGAGGTTATTAGAAAAAGAACGAGAAGGTGATGGGAAGGAGAGCGCAGAGGGAGACCAGATTGAGGTGTAGAAAGTAAAACAAGGGAGGGAAAAAAAGAACGAAGGGTGATGTTTTGGTTAGGTCAAAAGAAAAAAAGACAAAAGAAAGAGATAAAGAACATGTGCATGTGTTTGTAGGCATTATAAAGTAAAACTAAAGAAGAGAAGAAAAAAAGAAGGCAGACGATTTTAAGACAAAAAAGAAATCACAGTGTTTAGTGGAGCTGCTGTCAGCAGCCGTGTCAACAGACGGATGGACAGACAGCTGTGGAGGGCTGGGCCATGAGGGGCATTAGAGAGAGTAAACTGAGCTAAGTGTTTGTGGGCCGATCCATTACTGTTATCAGAGCCCATTACTCCAGCCCCAGTACTAATCATTGCAGACAGCAGCACCTGATGCCATTAACCAGCAGCACACAGAGAGCTTGTCTCGCTTCCCTTTACCTACCCGGCTGCCTCCGTGACCGACCAAAACACAGTCTGGCTGGCCGGTTTGTTTTTCGTATTTCTCTCTAACAGCCCAGTCTGCCTTATTTACTCCTTGTCTACCCAGCTGTTTTCTGTCTACGTACCTGCTGGAATACTTGAAAGAGTTGAGGAGGAGGTGCGCAATGAACGGCCAGAGGGGGTGTGAGGACGATGGATAAAGAAAGCTTGGGAATAGTGCGGGATGCTAAACATCAACACTTTTATCCTGTTTTCCCCCTGCTTTTAAGAAAGACTTTAAAAGTGATTAAAATACATCTTTTTAAAACATAAAACAGAACAAAAACACATGTATCATTATTTCACAAGCATTCATTTGTGTGTACACTGTGCACAGGGTTGTTAGATTTAGTGCAAAAGTGATGAAGACGTGTACTGTGCTTCCTCTCTGTGTCCTCAGGCTGTTTCCTTAAATGACAGCGTGATGGTGGAGGTATTGGCATGTGTTGATGTGCAGTTGTGTGTGTGTGTGTGTGTACATGGATTAGCCGAGAATTATCTGTGCATACACACGTTCATCTCGTGTAATCATGAACTCAATATATATTTACTTTACTGCAGGAAGCTTTCATCAAGTCAGAGTACATTGGCAGAGTATTCATATAATACAAGCAGGTTATGATAAGTCCTCTTGCTGGGGTCTCACTGGGGTCTGGGTTTTCAGGATGGGAAGTGTTCTGGTTTCAGTTTGTAGTACATTTGTAGTCCGAGCAGGCTTTTGAAAGAAGAGTCCATGTGAACTGCAAAAAATAGGCGGAACGTTATTGGAGCTAATTACATACCAGCTCCCATCAGCTGTATTCTGACGATGATTTATTCGTCTCTATAAACAGATATCTGCATAAGAGTGCAGCTAACAATCAACTACAGATCAAATATTTCAACTTTAGCAACAAATCTGCTCGACGCTGCTTCACGAAAGCCAATCAGCCAATCAGCTCTAAGATTGGCAGACTACACTTGAAATACATCAGAAATGATTGACCCGACCTCCACTCAAAACATTTTAAAAGTTTTTTTTTTTCTCCTCTTGAGGACAGAACGGGCAAAGATTGACTTTATAGTCTTTACAAATCTGCATCATGATGTTGTTATTTTGGCAAACCTAATTGCCTTTAATTTCACGTACCGGTAAATCACAAGGAAATCAGGGGTTCATATACAGTATTGCTGAAGTAAGCCAGAGTGAAGCATCTGTGTAATTTAAATTTAGCTGTTGAACTGAGAGTCAACAGATGAACAGGCACTACTCTGGGATCTTATGGACCATTTTTTATTTATTTATCCTTTATTTAACCAGGTAATTTACCCATTGAGATCAAGATCTCTCTCACAAGGGTGACCTGGCCAAGAGGGCAAGAGGGTATGATCCATGCAGAGGGAGCACCAAAACTAAACGCTCTCTTCCCGAGCTCGGTGCGGACACGAGGAACAGACAGTTTAAAAAAAAACAAGAAACAGCATTTACGTCTGCAACGTAAATCACTTTGTTTGAATCCAATCTGTGGCTCCTCTCCTGAATGTCATTGCCCTCTCTCTCTCTCTCTCTCTCTCTCTCTCTCTCTCTCTCTCTCTCTCTCTCTCTCTCTCTCCCTGTTAATGTATGGCTGCTTGTGTTGAGATATCTAACATCTTAAAAGTCTGATTTCCTTTACTAACTAAAGATTAACATGACGTTCTGATTCTTGCAAAATGACGAGCCATTTCTAGGTGTCAGACGTACATTCTTTGAGTCCAAGACGCCAATGGCAGTGTTTTTACTCATCTAATTTCCAGTTGCTGAGTGCCATTGATGTGTTAAAGGCCAGTTGCCATGATTTGTGATCAGCTCAGTCACACTGGCTGGTTAATAGTCTTCCCAAACTCAGTGGGAATGGAGAGAAAAGAAAGAGAGATGAGGAAAAAGAGTGCATTCAGGGTCAGTGAGAGATGGATGATGCCAGGAAGTGTGAAAGATTACATATTCTAAAAAGAGAAGTAGGCAGAGGAAAAAGGGAGAAAGATGTGGATGTGGACAGGGCGTAACAGAGAAACAAAAAGGAAAAGGAGGGCACGGCGGAAAGCGAGAGAGATGGGGCGCGAGAGAGCGGGGGGGTAACGGTGAAAGATGGAGGAAATAACCAAGGTTGAAAGACAGGGAGGAATGAGAGAGACGTCAAAAAGAAGAGGTGCAGACGGGACGGGAGTAAGATGGATGGGACGGAGAGAGCGATAAAGAAGCTGTGGTGAAAAAAAGAAGGATGAAGGTGGAGATGCGAGAGGGATGAGAGACAGAGGACAGAGAAGTTAGAGGCTGACACGGTGATATGAGTATTCTCAGTGGAGTTGGCGAATAAAGCATGAAAATCTAGAAAGCACTGAATTCTACATTTAAAAAAATAAAGCATATTACCACAAACACAGACACAGCAATAACACAAGCATGGTGAGAAACTCTCACTCTAACACAAGTCTTTGTAAATATTTAGAGGTTGTTTAACTCGTGCTGAACTTGACTTTCTTTGGTGCCACCAGCAGGTTGAGACTTTTAAATATCTTCACCCTACAAACCCTACTACGTGTTTTTGGCAATATGTACATCCATACAGGACACTGCAGAATTCCCAGTGTAATGTTAACTACACATCCAAGATGGCAGGCAACAAACCAACAGAGCCCTATGCTATGATGACAGTGTTTGTCTTTATATCAATGCTGAGTGTAATTGGTCTTATCCAAAATACAATCAAAGGAGAGGAAAGGAACATGCTGGCAACTGAAAAGAGAATGAAGCAGCTTCATTGCTTGCACTTAGGATCCCATCAGTTTCACAGTGGGCGCATTATATAAACGTCATCTTCCTCACCCACTTGCACTCTGTGAATGTACCTGAATGATACCTGCTGTGTTCACAGATTTCTTGCTAACATGTTTACTATAGGGGGCTGGCAGGAAGAAGTCCAGATAAAGTCTGGGTGCAAAATCTGGCTGTTTGAGTTCACACATGCAGCTCACCCTGAAATGTTCAGGAGTGCATATGTGCAAGGAGCTTTACTGTGTTTTCAGGGAGATTCCTCATCAAGTATTGATGGATTGCTATTAAATCTGGTACATAGATGCATGGTTCCCTCGTCATTGAGTTCAATCATTTAAGTAATTCTCTGACTTTTTTTAATGAGGCACCATCATAAGGTCATTCCCAACCTCTTTAGTGTGCTTCTTGTTAAGTGCTAATTAGCAAATGTATCATTAAAAAAAGTGAACTATGAACATGCTAAACTCTATACCTAGTTAGTGTCTTTATTTACGTATTTAGCTCATTGTATCTCTTTACTGAGGTACAGCCACACATCAAATAGCAAAGCTTTGGACTTTTAGTCTTGCCACTCAGTAATACAGTAATCCAGATGTGTCATGTTTTAGGTAGGTATGGGATTGGTAATGAGCCAGGAGTTTAATATTTCATTGAAGGTCACCACCTGACTGTGTGGTAAAGAAACTGAAGTGTTGCAGTACACCTGCTGGGTGACACCGGTTCTTGAACATGTTGTTGTTAGAGAAAGTGAACATGGCTCACTGTTTGAGATTCAAATGAAGGACTTGGATGTGATTTTAAATCTATAGACTGTGAAGATATGTGCTTGTGTGACTTGTTTATAAAGAAAAAGGAATAAATCTGAGCAGGAGGATAAGTGTAACTGCTTAAACTTCCTCTGCATTTCCCCTGAAAACATAGGATGAACTATGTTATGTATAAACAACATATTTGTGCTTATTATGTGTTTGATACACTTTCTTTACATGTTGAAATGTGCTGCATGAATGGGTATTTGTGTCTGTGTGCTGATCATGAGAGAGATCAGAGACCTCCTGCTGGTCAACTGCTCATCCAACAGACGTTTGATCAAATGGCTGGAGAAGAGGAGATGAGTCAGTTAGCTTCCTGTTTTTTCTCTCTCTCTCTCTCTGTCTCTCTCTCTCTCTCTCTCTCTCTCTCTCTCTCTCTCTCTCTCTCTCTCTCTCTCTCTCGCTCTTCTCTTGCGCTCTCTCTTTCTCTCTCTCACTTTCTATCAGAGTCATCACAGTTATAACTACCTCCTCATACCTTCCTCTCCCTTCGTCTTCTTCTTCTCCTAAATCCCTGCATCCTGTTCTGTTGCCTCATACTTTGTCTTTTCTATTAGACAGGAAGAAATGCTGAATAAAAACTCCTCCGCTTCAAGCTCTGAATTTCATTATGAACTTCTGACTCATACCGACAATATAACTGCTGCCTGCAGATAGACAGACGGACACAAACTATAGTCTTATTGGACTTTTAGTTTTATTCGAGTGAGTGACAACTTTTGGACTTTTTTGTTGTTGTAAATGAAGGCAGTATTTAAACTTTGGCTTCATGTATGAAGGGTTCTCATGCAAATTGGAAACACATTCTGTTGATTGGTTTAGAAGGATTATGAAGTAGAGAGCAGCTCTGCTCTGCAGGAGCTGAAAGTCCTTTTGTGCAATAGATAAGTAGAAAGGTTGGGTCATTTTCTATTTGATGACTAAAGAATGGTCAGTTTCAACCTTTGCCACAAATGGAAAGTGGCTATGTTTTATTTTAAATCCCTTTTTTTTTGTTGCAGGATGGAGTCCACAGAGAAGTGTGAAGTAGTGATACAGCATTTCAACGGGAAATACCTGAAAACCCCGCCAGGCATTCCAGGTGAGTCTGCCCTCCTTTGCTTTACATTACGCTCGCATCGCCCCTTTCCTTTCATGAAAACCATCAACTTTGAAATGAGAAACTTCCTTTCTAATCCAATTATGGTAATTTCTCATCTTTAGATCGGCCGGACAGCTTGATAGATTGTGTACACCGTTGTTTCTGACACCTGAAGCTCGCTGTCGTGGCTGAAAAGCTGACGGTTCTATGAGTCTCTTCCTCTCCGTATCCCTCTCCCTCTCTTTTATTTTCTCTGTCACCCTCTCTGCCCCCCCTTGCTGGTGCTGCCGCTGCAGGCTGGAACTTCTTGGGCAGGAGAAAACCCTCTTAATATTCACACTCATGCCTCTGTGCTGTTCTTTGCAATCTACTTAAGAGCTTGCACTCTCCCCTCTTTTCCTCTCCTGCTCCTGCTCTCTGTTGCCGTGTCCTTTCTGCCTCCTATCTGTCTTTCCTGCAGTCACCCTAGACTGAGGAACAAGGAGAGAACCGGCAAGGAAAAAGAGGTTGAAAAGAAAGAGTGTCACATAATGGAGACAGATGTGCAGACAAGATTGTACCACATAGAGTGTTAGCACAGAAATTTGTCTTTTACTCTAAGTCCGAAAGTCCCCAAAAGTTTGGAACAAAAGGAGACAAAGCATTGGAATTTCCGGAAGCAGTCGAAGTCTCTGAGGGAGTAAAGGTGGCAAAAGGTGGTTGCAAAAAAAGGAAGCGAGGTGGAAGGAGAGTAAAGATATAAAAGAAAGAGTCAGAGGGAAAGGCCAGGATGAAAAAAAACATGCTGCCTAAGCACTTCTGGGGCCAGGTGCTGCTGCGCTGGGAGCCTCCCATGCGTCCCAAGCAGGACGCAGGAGCCAGACAGGGTGACACCGATGAGATCTCCTTCACCCCTGTGGCACTTTTATTAACAATACTCCCACCTTCACAGAAACAGATTCATGAATCGCTCTCCACTATCTAGGTTCCTGGATTTAGAATTTCCATATATGCTCAGCTGCTGCATAGCCAGCAGCCATTAAAGGCAAGGTGAGTGGTTATATTGAAGTTGAGCTGTAATAGGAAACCTTTAGAGCAGTAATATCAGGCTGACCTTCCCCTTTAAGGGTCTATCTCCAGGCTGCTCGGGCTGTATTATTGTTAATGGATTGTTCAGGCTTGTGCCAAGCATGGAGATTTACTGCGCTGATCAAGGAAATCCTTCTGTGGAATTAAGAACGGTTTAGTTTACAAGGTCTGCTCTGGTCTGGTGCCACTATGGTCTGTGCTAAAGGGACCATGAAATCTCACTTTCTGTCGATGTTTGCCTGGGTGTACACACGACTTCCTGTCACAAATGCTTTTATCGTTCCTTGAGCTGCTGCCATTTCTAATCTGACACAACACAAATGCATGCAGTAATACGTTTCTTTTTTGATTACACATTGTTCTACTTTTGCAAGCCTAAAAACAATTTGTAACACTGATATTGACGATGGCATTGTGTTCCACAGGGTTAGTACTGAAATTTAAAAATAGCAACAACAACAATTGACAGCACAAGAAACACAATCAGCCATGATCAAACCCAGGAGAATTATGTTCTAAGTAAACACTTTCAGAACAAGTTCATTATATCAATGGTCTAGTTTCAAGTCTTTTGTGTTTCATTCCAAAGTTATTTTTTTCTTTATAATCCTATTTACATATGTTAAGCAGAGCATGCTTTAAGGTGTGGCTCCCTGTGACTGTGACAATTCTCTACTAAGGTGGCCTGTCAACCAGGATAGAGATGCAGCAACAATGTGCAAACTAGAGGCTGACACAGGAGTGGTTTTTCCCATCCCACTCCCACAAAAAAGAATTCTGTCCCATCTCAATCCTGGCATCCCGCTACCGTTTAGTTTTTTTAAATATTACTTCACATTCACCATTTGGCCAGTGCGTTGGCAGTACTAATAACAGTTAGTTACCTGTTTTATAAACAGCATACGATGTTGCACTTCCTTCGGTCTCGACTCTTAGGAACTTTTTAAGTACGTCTGACTTGCCCCAAAGCTCTGCCAGTTGAACAGATGAATCATTTATTTTAACTTTGCACTGCAGCTCTGCTTTTTCCACATCAGTTATTCCATGATTCCCACTCCTGTTGACTTTTGTCCCTGTCCCGTCCCAATCCCATGATTAGTAGTGAAATCCATTCCTGTCCCGCAAGACTCCAGAAAAGAATGTCAGCCTTTAGTCCAAACCTATTCCAAATAAGTAAGATGGCAGCAGGGAGCTGAGCATGGTGGACACATCCATCTATGTTATACAGTCTATGCTTAATATTAACCTACAGTGGATCCAGAATCACTGTATTTGGAGGAAAACCAACGAAGAGCGCAAAAACAATCAATGTAAAATCTTCACGTTAAATCTTTGTGCTCACATGTTTGAGCATATTGTTTTAAATTTGCAGGATCATGCGACTTTTTTTTAGCAATGACACCTTCTTTACAGATGGCTCTAATTAAATTGAAGAAAATATACATAAAATAAATACAGAAATATTACTGTAAGGAGAGGTGTCCAAAAACACATTCAAATTGTACCAAAAGGGAAACACTAAATGCACTTGTGTGTTCTCTACAATGTTCTATCCATGAATACTGATACATAAAAGCTCCCTCTGTGAGTCCTTTGATACTTTCTCTGCAGGGTTGAATTTATGACAGGGGTGGGGGATGAGGAAGTGTGCTTTTTTTCACACTTTTTGACGCTGTCCATGTTTACCTTCTGTCTTCTAAATGGAGCTCTCTGGACATTCCTCTGTTATCAAACTCAGATGTTCCTCTTTGGCCGACCCCAGGGCTGTGTCTGTTTCTCACACAGGCAGCCAATAGCCCTTTGGAGATGTTTTTTTGTGTGTGCATGTGTGCAAGTTATGCATTCTCACTACATGTGTTTTTGTCTGTGTCCTGATTCATGCGTGCATATCCAAATTTATGCGTTTTAAAGTGAGAACACATATACACTATATTTGTGTGCTGACAGAGTGTGTCAGTGTGTGTCAGTGTGTGTTTGTGTGTGTGTGTCATGTTGGTGGTATTTCCCCTGAGCCCCTTGTTATGCAGGGCAGCTTCTTCATCCATCCTGCTTTGACAGCTCAGCGGCACCCCCTGGGGGGGCCCCTCACCACACACGGCACATCATGAGAGTGTGTGTGTGTATGAAAGTGCACGAGCATGGGTATGCTCGTGTGACAGCCATGACTACTACTCTATGTGAGCCTTGACACACAAGCACAAAACCGCATAAACACAAATACAGTCATGCACCACTAACTTTGACCTGAATGGAATGTCAACTTCCATATAATGCTAATGAAAGGCTTTTTTCCCACCGTTTAGTGATGAAACTAAGCCCACAAACACACTCACAATGAAGCTGGAGTAGCATGCACACAGCAAAAACAAAAACGCACACACGCATGCACACACACATGCACACCCTGTTCTTAATGCAGGTAGCTAGCTCACCAATCCTCTCAATCTGACAAGCCTCTACATTTCCAGCTAAGCCATTCAATCACGCTGTGTCAAGGGCTGTAGATGTGTGTTTTTCTGTGTGTGTGTGTGTGTGTGTGTGTGTGTGTGTGTGTGTGTGTGTGTGTGTGTGTGTGTGTGTGTGTGTGTGTGTGTGTGTGTGTGTGTGTGTGTGTGTGTGTGTGTGTGTGTGTGTGTGTGTTTGTGTGTTTGTGTGAGTGTGTGTGTTTGATGGGGGTCGGTCCTGTTATAGTTGTCCTCTTCCCCTCAGGTGTGTCCAGTGGCTATGGGAGCGGATATTGGGTTGTAACCCTGCTGTCCCACGCCAGGAAGAGAATATGTGGGTGTCAGGAGTGGGGTCATCTGTTAAATTCAACTGACCATGGGATAATAAATGTAGAGGAGGCTGCTTTATTGGCAGTAAGTTAACACTGAGTTGCAGATAATGTAACAACACAGAGAAGCGGATGGTGGAGATGCTACCAGATGGCGGGTAATGGTGCCATAGACAGCTCCCATACACTTCCAGTTTAAATTTAATGTAATAACAGCTAGTGTCCTTGTGATTACATGAGATGTTGGGTTGATATACTGTGTGTGTGTTTGTGTGTGTGGGTACAAGCAGATGGCAGCTAATGATACTTAAACAGCTTCACTATTCTTACAGTTAAGTTTTAATGAAAGCATGTCTGCTCTTGTGGTGGTAACATGTGTTATTTAGATGCAAAATATGGTTGAAAGCACTTTTTGATTATGCTTCTGTTACAAAGAGGGAAAATATGTGAAGTGTTTTATCCTACCTGAAACACACGTAACAACTTGTATCCATGTTGCAAAGCAATACAACCCATCAGTGAAAAAAAGAGAGTGCCAGCAAGGAACTTGAATTGAAGTTCAACAGAAACAAGTGTGACAGCACTCGCATATAGATGCAGCTAATAAGCTATCCAGGTCAGGTTTGTTTGTCGAGCCCTAGTTGATATGAGAGGTGCGTAGCTTTTCGTCCAACAAGCCAGCCACTGAGGTGTGCTCCAGCCGCTCTGCTCTGCCCACGTCTGATTGTGATTCAGAGAGAGGGACATGATCGATAGCCCTGATGGAGCACTTCAGCTGTTTAGCTATTCTGTGCAATGCGGCAGCCGCTCTCCCGGTCGCTGTAAGACGGCTGTGAGTGTGCATACACCCGCACACGAGTAGAAAGTCTTACACATGCTTGAAACATGAACGTGGGTGGAGTACATGTATTCCGAAGATGCACAGCTGTATGGTTATTTATCAACAGTGCAGATTCACGTACTCTCTGTATAAACTCGATAAACTCCTCTCTGAGAAATGATCAACTTTCTAGCAGGAACAGAGAATAAAGAGTTATTCTTGTTTTTCAGTAAAAGAGGATTTACTCAATGCACAAAATAAATGGAATTTATGAAATGTTTCTACAGCAATAAACTATACTGAAGTGAGCCCAACAGGGACGCGTTATGATTTACACTGCAACCCTGAGCTCTGGGAAAGTCAAAGGAAGAGCAGATAAAAAGTGATTTAATCCGCTGGCTCCACTGAGCCCTGCTGATTAAAGCTCTCCGTCCCACAATGCATTAAACAGCTTAGAGATGACACCCTATGGTAAATGTAATTTGAACCGGAGATACATTAGCTATTGTTTGGTTTTGGCAGGTGAGTAATCTCGTGTACATTCAGTATTGTGTGTCTTCCATGTCAGGAAGGAAATGGATAACATTTCATACTCTGTGTGTTCCCTGCTGCCCAGGCTGATTGCTGCTCCTTGTGCTTAATTTCATTGTCAACAACCAAAGAACAGATTTAAAAACATGAACGTGCATTTCCAGATAGGTTCAGGGAGTGTTTTCCCAAAAGACAGCACCAGACTCTGATGAATCAAGCTTCCATTATGAATGTCTAACTGTGCAAACACAAACCGACCACACTAAACGTGCTGTAACACTACAGCTTCTTCCTTTTCACTCCCGTTGTTGTTGTTCACTCCGTAGCTCCGTGCCAATATGGCAGCAGAGCAGAGAGTCGGCTCCAATATTGTCCAATAGATGCTGGATAAATAATGGAAACCACATCAGGAAGCAGCCTCAGTGGCCCTGGGAGATGGAACCAAACGGAAACATGCAATATGTACAAGCTTTCCTGCTTCTTCTTTTTTTGAAACAATCTGGTGTTTCTCTCTCTTTACTTAGGCTATCTGTTTTTACAATCTCTCTGTCTTCCCTCACTTACTCTCTATTTTAGTTCAGAAGATCATTTCTAGAGCTGTTCCTCATTTTGGATTTCTCAGTTTAATCAGAATTCTGTTCGAAATTAAACTTTGAATATTATTTTTCATTTCTGTACAACACAAATGTACCTGGCTATGTTTAACCTGAATATTTTACCTGTAACATATGCAGAGTTTCCATTGACCAAAGCTCTCTACCGGTCATTTAAAATATTCTCAGCTTTCTTAGAGTTTCGAGTTACTTCAGCGTTCTTTTTAACTGTGTTTTTTCACTAAAGGAATCGAGTCGGCTAGTGAGCTAAAGTTAGCGACAGCACAGTTCATGCTCCCTGAAGTCCCTCAAAGAGAGTTGGACAGACACTGATTTAAAGGTTGTACCATTTTTTAATCACAGGTTCTGTTACTTTTGGAGGGGAAGTAAGCTCTGTGGATAATGCTGCTCCCGTTAAAATACTTGTGAATGCTAAACACCGGAGGTATCCTACTTTATAAGCTAGCTAGCTAGCTACCAGCTGCTGGCAAGCTATAGGAGCAGCTCAGCTCGCCTGACCACCGTGTCTGCTGAAAAGGGTCAGAGAGATACTGAGATACTGATTTTAAACATTTGCTTCAGTGTTATACATGTTGAAGTCATGTTGCATGTTAGTTTTGAAGTGAATGACCGAAAGCTGCCATTTAGAGACTTGCTTTGTAAAGATAAGGGCTTGCAGTGCCCCTGCTTTTAAACTGTGTACTGTTATGCAGCTAAAACACAAAAGTGCAGAAATGAGATTGACCAAATGTTTGTAGAGTTGAGGTCTTTTCAACTAATTATTCCAATTATACATGTTTAGTATTTACAATAATCAGCATCGGCTCACAGAACAAGATAATATTTCAAATGTTATTATAGATAAGTTTGCATTTCAAAATCCCTACTAAAGTCACAGTTTCCCAATTTATTTCTAATCTGTATTAGATCTAGATAACATCCAGACTTTGAGGAGCCATTTCAGATTTCTAGCTTGTGCCGGATAGAGTTCAAGGAAGTCACTATTTGACAGACCCTCCTTTAAACAAAACACAGCATGGACCTAAAGACAGTCCTGAACCGCTAGTGCTGGCCTGCCGACACATCCTGTCATCATTTGCAGAACATGAGGTCTGTGCCACTGAGGGTGGAGGGGGGCTGTGGCAGAAAAAAGAAAAATTCCCTCCCTGTTGGCTTTCTCACCAAGGCAACGGTGCCAAGATAGCAGAGACAGCCCACGGTATTAAAACGTCCCTCGCTGAATTAAGGCAAGTCCCAAATCACTTGGTAAGTCACAAAAAGCCCTTCTGAAACTGTCAGTCATACTTGAGTAATCCATGTTAATTTCTGCAATCCCTCCCACATTCCCCTGGCTAATAACCGGCCTGTCAGCGGGCCCATTTCTCTCCCCTACGGCGAGTAGATTTAACGTGCAGCCAAGTAGGATGGTGGCTTGGCTGTCAGAGTGTCTCAGACATGGCTGCCTCTCCAAGTATGCCTAGGCACTTATTTTCCCATTATGCATACGTGTGTCATGTGTGGGTGCTGATCTATGAATTGTTTATATGCAGTGTTTTCCTTCTGTTTTTTGGACAAAACAAAAGGTCAAATCAATTATGTATTGACAATTCATTCACTGCCGCTGTCACCCTGAGTAAACTCGACATTTTTCTGTCTCTGTTTGTGATCCACAAGGACAATCAGACAGCTTTTCAATAAACACCAACACGGATAATAATTAGCCCCAAATCCTCCCTTTCAAAACGCACTTCTCAGGATATTGCATCGTAATGAAATCTGTCCTGTTTGCTTGAATCCGCCAAAACCCCCACCCCCCCAACCCCCCCTTGGAGACAGGACACACAGGAAGTTATTATTGGCATCGCCACTAAATCAGACTTCCTGAAAAAGGATCAATTTCCCCCGATGCACTTTCTCATTATAACCTTATCTCGCCCACAGACAATAATCTGGATTTGTCACGCTTTGTTTGTTTTGCCACTGAACTGTATCAATCATGAGCGAAGCCAGAGAGGAGGAGGAGGAGGAGGAGGAGAGAGGAGCGGCTGTGAGTGGAATCTGTCCCTGAAATAAAAAATATTCACCTGCTGCTGTCCACAAAAAATTGAAATAAGTCGTTTGATTGGCATCAAAGTTTGTTTAGGAAGAGAAGAGGAGCTCGGCTTCCTGGAGGGGTTTGGGCAGGAACGATCAGCTTTGCTCTCCACTTTACCTCATCTAATGTAGAGGCAGACCAATGAGGAATGAGAAACATAACAAGGGAGATTAATAGAGAGACATTTAGCACCAGTTTGATGGAAAAGAAACTGATTAAGAAGAAAATGTGGCAGGACTAAGAGAGTGAGATAAAAGAGAACAGATGGAAGAGGGCAGAGAGGGTAGGAAAGTGATGGCTGGCATAGGGAAGTAGGACTGAAAGTTGGATCAAGGCATGCTTTTGGAAGGTTAAATTCGAGTAAAGTTTAGGTCTACGAGTTGAAAGGATGACTTTGGATGTGCGTCCGCTTCCTGAGCATGACCCCAGCGAACCTGGCCCAGCTGTTCTCCATGCTGATCCCTCTCTATCTCTCTCCCTGTCAACCTGCATGCTCATGTCTCTCCTTGCACTTTTTGCTGTCCCTACTTTTATTCCCTCTCTCATCCATCCCTCCCTCGCTTATCTTTCCTGTCTCATCCATCTATCATCCCATATTTTCTCTGCACTCCTCTCTGTTAGCTTGTGTAAACATTTCACAGATTCCTCCTTATCTCGCCCCTATATCTTATCTATGATATATCTGACTGCACGTAGTGTTAGTGCAGGCCCCTGGCCTGGATGAAACGTATTCAGTTTATTAAAGAATTTGGGAGCATTCACTTCTCATGGGTTTTTCAGGCAAGCTCAGGACTCACATCTCAGACTTTGATGTCCAAAGCACCCCCCACTTTTTTTTGTCTTCTCATACATCTCTTTGGACCTAACTGTGCTCCCCACCAGTCATGAAATGTCCACATTATCTCCACAGACCCCTAGATTCCAGGTTTTTTACCTATCAGTCAACTTAATCTAATGCAGGACCTGGGGCAAATGCATTTCTTTTAGAAAGAATAATATTCAGCCTCTCAGCAGATACAGTAGGTCAGCGAGCTCACAGCCTCTCGTCCCGCCCGCCTGTCCTCCAGAATGAAGATTACATTTGCTGAGGAGGATAATCATGCTCCAGGGTCTCTGTGGTATGCCAGCAATTCAGCAGGCTCTCTCTCTCTCTCTGTGGTTCACTGGTCAACTCCTCTCTATCTCCTGCACCTTTTATTAGATACTAGGAGAGTAGTGGAGTATCACAACATTAGAGTTGTCTGTGTTTTTTTCGACTTGAGCATATTTTATCATGTTTTAAAGCAGACCTATTCCACTGGAAAAGGTCAGGCCCTTTCACAGCCTCAATCAAGCCTTTTGATCATGAGAAAAAGATATAAAGATATATGAATATCTCAAAAAATAACTCTTCCATAGGAGAAATAACACTTTAGCCAGTGATGCAGCCATACCTAACCTAAGTTCAATCATCATTTTATTGTTTTAATATTCAAAGATTATGACTTCTTCAGCTCGATTTTCAATTTGTGATTTTTTCATGTTGTCAGGCACCAAAAAATACAAATAGTGATTTTTTAACCCAGGATGTTGAAGAAGAGGAGATATACAGTAAGAGAAAAAGCAGATGTGACATTGTGACACAATACTTCTCTTTTGCAGGGATGGTTGGAGGACTTTGAAGCCTTTGGCACTATAGTTTTCAATCCTACAACAGTTCAGCATTTACACATGCAGCATGTGCTATCAGATCAGCTGTTCGTGTCAGGGGATTACTCCGTGTATTGTAGAGCGCTACATAACTTAGCAGCCGTGTCAGTTCTCAAGCCAGCTTCTCCAAACAGGAACCATGCTGAATATCATCTAATGTGTTAGTATGTCCACTATTGATAAGTACCTAATACAACTCCACTTCTAAAAGTAAGATTTAAAATATGCAGTTTGATGTTTTCAAATTGATCTGAGGGAAGCATTTTAAAGTGCACAGAAAAATCCAGGTTTGTCCAAGTCATCTGATTGACTAGAACTGACCTCAGGACTGATAGTATCCTCTGTTTGCCTGCGTCAGGGAAGCAGCATTAAAAAAAAAAAAAAAAAGGCGGCATCAGTTACACCCGGCCTCGTCACTGTCACCGTCCCAGGACACAGAGGGCAGTGAGATAAATCTAGCCGCTACACCCTCCAAAATAGAGCACAGGCCTCCATTAGAACAGGACGCAGGCTGTGTGGGAACAAGCAGAGGTCACTGTGGTCAGCAGAGTTATTTCTGTAGCGCCACCGGACCTGCAGGAGTCGACGCCTATTCATTCATATGACTTGCTGCCAGCAGGGAAGGGGACACACGCAGCGACACACACAAAATAAATGCATACACACCTACCCGCTCTGCCAATGAACGATCAGTAGGAGTGGGACGTGTTCCATTTGGTAAAACTTACTATGATACCGTCCAATTTATTTTTTTATCACCTGGGGTTATTTGTGTGTTTTTTTCACGTATGAGTGTATTTATATAAAAGGCTGAAGGACGATGGAAACACACCTGGTTTCAGAATGACCTCATGTCTCAGACACACTGTCTCTCTGTCTGTCTGTGCTTCCTTTACTGGCAGCACAGCACACACATACTGGATCTAACTTTGTGGTGTAGTCCTGCAGATTTTTCACAGTTTATATAGATGATTTACAGTAGCTCTCAAACATGGTTGCATACTTTTTGCCATTACAAAAGCACAGACAACACACGAAAGCAACAAAACAAAAAAAACGCCAGCAGAATGATTTCTTACAGTTCCCTTTCCGCTCCTTTGTTCTTTGAGCCTCTCTCTCTCTTCCTCCGTCTTCCTCTCATGCATTCACACACACACACAAACACACACACACATCAATAGTCCATTAGGAGTGTGTTGCTTTCATTACCTCCAGCTTGGCCCTGAGACAGCCTTCAGAGTGGAGTACAGCCGAGCAGAGCTGGCCACGATTGCAGTATATATAGAGAGAGAAGTCTGGTAATTGCCAGCTCTCTGTTCTCTCTATTCTGTGCGTCAGGTGGAAAGTATGAATCCGTGGTATCTGGGGACCACCCCTGCTGCGCCGCACCGCATCTCGCTACAACTGCCTGTCCCCCCACCGGGCACAAGTAATAGGGCGAAAACAGAGAGCTTAAAGGCCTCAGAGAGTCCAACGACTGCCACTCTAACAATACACACCGCCATGGGAATAAATAGGAAAAAACAGGCAGCACACACTTATAGCAGAGAGGCACCTGAAGATATATCCTTCCTAGAAACCTCACTCTCCATGTCTTGCTTGCTTCCTACACAGCAGTAAGTGTTATCTTCGTACTGCAGCTTTCCTGTAGTTGCTGAGTATTTCGTTTTGTTTCACCTGCCAGAAGGCAAAAGAAGAGTGAAGCGACAAAACATTTCAAAGATCCCAAAACATTTTAAAAGACTCTCAAATATTCAAGTTAATATTGACTCCCTTATAAATGTTTAAAATAATTGTATTGAATCATAATAAAGATTATGACCACTTACTTCACACAAACAAAAGCCTCCCTGCAAGGCAGATTCATTCATTGAACTGCAACACTCTGACTTAACATTAAAGTCTCATATTATCAGATTTGTTTGACCTTGAGTATCGTTTTATTAATAAAATGTCATTTATGATCCAAACCCCACATTGCCAGTTGTTGATTGCAATTTTATTTAAGTATGTAAAACCCATCAAAGAGGGTTCTTTTCACATATTGTTTGCAATCACTTTTCTTTATTTGAAAATGAGAAAAATGAGGAAGTATTGGTGCCTTTAACGTAAACAGAACTATTCTAACCCTTCTGGGTTCATCATTTGCAGGTATTCTTTTTTTATTTAAGTTCTATCAGAACGTCTTTCTTTCTTGGGTCTATTTTTGGCGTATTGAATTGGACAGCTGAAGAGAGACAGGACATTTTGGGAGAATGACGTGCATTAAAGGGCAGAGGTCGCATTCCACTAGGACTATAGGCTCTTTACGTGGGGCGCGCAACATACCCGCTAGGCTATGTTGGATATTTTTCCACTGCTCCCATTTTAAAAGACAACAAACTGCTCTCATACACCATCAAGCTCAAATGAAAAGCGGAATGAATTCCTGAATGTTCAAATATTGACTCCAGACGATCCAACTCTATGCAAACATGGCCAAATTGGAGTGTTTCTTCAATTAAACCTTAATTAACAAGACTCCAATAAGCAAGTTTATTATTGATGGTACAAAACAGGCAAGCAATCAGAAAGTCATGTCAAATACGCTGGTTCTGTAGTTAACAGGCAAATACATACAACAGACTAATTTCAGCATTGTTAAATAATCCAGTCCTACTTTAATCCATTTCTTTCTATTCTGCCAAGTCATTCATCCAAGAAATGGTATTAGAGTCTGAAATGTTTTTCGATGCTTACAGGCAAAACAAAAAATGATTTATTTTCCTAACACTCTTGTTAATAACACCTGCTGTGTGTGCTGTATACAAGTTTATAATAGTGTTTTCCAACATGTGGCCTCTACCAGCCCTTAGCATTTATAGTGGTATTGACTTAATGGCCTCTTTGCTGCAGCATTCTTCCAGGTAGCACTGATGTAGGTATGGTAATACTGCCACTTGGTTTTTCCATTCACCAGTCTATGCCCGGCTCCTCTTACACATACACACACAGCTTTATGAATTACCTTGAGCAAGTCATATCTCTCTTCTTGCCCTAGACATAATCTTGCCTCAAATGCATCCAGATCAATTTTTCAGGATGTCTTATTTGTGGAGTGAGCAGCGAGCTCGATGCAGCGGGGGGTGGTTGTGTATGTGTGCGTGTGTGATTGTGTATATGTGTGTGCAGAATGGGGGGATGCAGCCGGGGTGTATCCAATTTCAGGCTGCAAAGCAAATGGCCTTGGAGATCAAGGATTATACAGCAGATTTCTAAGTCGAGCTGATATTGATTCGCTTTGCCCCTGGTGAACTCCCCGTTGTACCTTCTCCATGTAAGCTTTTAAATGTTGCTGCCTTAATGGCTCCTGTTCCCCATCGTCAGTATCGCCCCCCTGATCTATAAGACCACAACAGCTGACCCTTATAAATGCGGCTTTTTGTTTACAGGATGTCTAGGGATATTTCATGGGCCGATGGCGCATTGGGAGACTGTGTACAATTTATTGTGTCCTACAGAAGAAAGGTTAAACGTCAGTGCCCACCTTGACTCCATGACACAAAAATCTACAAATCCAGCCAGAAATCTTGGTGTAATTATGAACTCTGACCTACATTTTAACTACCGTTTTAAGCATGAATCAAAGGGTTTCTCTCTAAGGAAGACACGGAGAAACATCTTCTTGCTTTGAGTCTTAGCAGGCTAGATTATTGTAACGGTGTGTTCACAGGTCTGAATAAAAAATCCATTCCACAGCTTCAGCTCATCAAGAATGCTGCTATACCTGAGTCCTCACCAACACCGAGAAAGTAGAACACGTCACATTAGTCCTTAGATCTCTCCACTGGCTTCCTGTCAGTCAAAGGTTATATTTTAAAATCTCACCTCTAGTATATAAAGCACTGAATGGTCCTGGGCCAAAATACATATTAGATCTCTTAGTCCATTATGAGGGATCCAGACCCGTCAGCTCCTCCAGGACAGGTTTACTCAGTGTTCCTAGAACCAGAACCAAGCAGGGTGAGGCAGCTTTTAGTGTCTATGCTCCTCACCTGTGGAACAAACTACCTGAGAATCTGAGCCAAACATCAACCTGTTAGCCCTTTTAAAACAGCTCTTATAACCTTTTTTTTTTTTACTGCCCCCTTCCAATATGTTCATCACTTCATCAAATCAAAATGGGGAAAGCTTTTTTTGGGGCCGAGCCACATGTCGGGGGCCCATAGAGGTCAATAAGAACATGGTCCATACTTCATTAAGATAACAACATGTATTTGTAACCTAAAAACTCACCCACATTTATTTAAGGAAACAAAATTACAAATAGTATTTATTTTTGCTTCAGTTAAATGTAGACTGTTTTAAACGTCAACCCCCTCTTAACTCGGTATGAGGTTGTTCTTTTTTGTGGTAACGTTAACGTCATGGACAGGCCCAAATGAACTGTTCGGCCAGTAATGCAGAAAAGCTGTAATGCTGGAAAATAAAGAATAGGAGGGAGCTCACCTTGGAATTTGACACCAACAATAACTTGTTCAACAACTTTTTTTTCAGTCAGCTCCAGAAACTGATCTGAGCCAGGACAAAACGATTTATTTTTTCCAGGAGACTAGCACTAACGCCACTGATACAACTTGCATGTGTTGGTGTTGTAAAATCCCATTTTACACATACTTGATGTTTGTCTCAGGTATTGATCAGAGTTGTTGGATCAAAGGCTTGATCAGGCACCATGTAGAATATTTATAGATTTGTAATTAACAGCACCATTCTTTGGTTTGGGAATTGCTGCATTTAGAGAAACATCTGTTTTGTATACGCTCAGCGTTTAAGATTTCTACAGTCATGTAACTTATTTTATATCTTCTTGTGAGTATATTTTTCAGATATTTACTCTTTTGTTGCTGCTCTGGCAGTCTTCCTCTCAGTTAATTTGTGTTGTTGGAGCCTCTCCACTCCACAGCTGGTACTGATGAACATCTGACCACCCAGATGCTTTGACTTCTTCCATACAGTCTTTCAAATTCAGATCATTTTCAGTTCTGTGCAGCAGAGGCATTTATCACGAGAGTTTTCATCAGTCTAAATGCTTTTTGATGTGCTGTCCCATACTGAGCGGCATTCTTGGCACCCCTCTGTGACTTCACAGTCCCCATCTCCTCTGCCAGACTAAAGCAAGAAATTAGAAGTTTGTTTTCTTCAATTTCATCATTTTTCCCGCTTCTCTCCGATGTTTTCTTTCTCTTCCTCATCCTACTTTCTTTTCTCGTTGACTAAAACCAATACAGACAATATGCAGGCATATATACTTGAGCAAGTTTGGTGTAAGCTTTGGGAGGGGGGGAGTTTAGAAAAGGAAAAAAACACTTTAAAGTCTGATTATTTGACAATACCTGGCCAAAATAAGAGAAAGATCAGCAAAAAGGGGGTTGAGATTGGAGGTTGGGATCTGATTAACTCATCAAATTGGCTCATTATGGGATAAAACCAACATTGGGGAGTGTTAGATGTGAGCTAGTGAGAAAGGGGGGAGTTTGTCCAAATCCCCTCAGTTCACACAGCCATTACAAACAAGAGTGGATTAGCCGGCGCCCCCCCCTGCTGGGACAGTGAATGGATGAGAATGGGGGAGATGACGGAGGCCGCTCGCTCCTCTCCAGCATTATCTAAATAACAGGCCGGGGAATTCAATAAGTACCGGCCTCATCAGACCTCATCAGCTCCCCCAATTAAGCTTCACATCATGGCGGCTGGCTGGCTGGTTGCTGTTGGTGACAGATGAGAGAAGCTGCTGCGGCGATGCGCTCGTCTCTGCAGCAGTGCTGTGCTGCCTCGAATTCCTGACAGTGTTGATGAGAAAATTGGTGTGTGTGTAAAAAGAGAGTCTAGGACAGGCGGGATCTTTTACAAGAAGAATTTCTAGCTATAATTAATATAATCAGAGTAACAACAGTGTACATTTTTATTTCCGTTCTGTCCTTGGACAGAGGAGACAACTGCTTGGATTAGTCCTTTTTCTGCTAACCGGCCTCAACTTAAAGTAAAAAGCCTTTACCTTCACTACGCTGGTGCTTGTTATCGATGTTGTGTGTCTATATCTCTCCCCTCCCACATTACCTCCCTGTGTTTCCCCCGAAGGGCCAGGACATGTGGAGAAAAAAAAAAAAACGCCCTTCCCACATTGATTTGAGTCCATTAATGCCATCTGAGAAAAGCAAAGCTCTTTTCATCACTTCTGAGATGTTTAGGCAAGGACTTCTTCAAAGTTGTCCTCCCCAGGTCAGCTGTTCTCTCTGGTTATCACTCTAACATTTCTCTCTGAAGGAGAGGTAGAGGCAAAGCTAGTATAAATAATGCTAAAGAGTTCACTAGGTGTGGGTTTTTTCCCCTATGGTTGGCATGTACCATGACACTTGTTTTTGTTTGGCTTCTTTTTCTCTTTGAATCACTAATTGTGTTAACACAGGGAGAAAAGAAGGTCAGATTTTGGCCGGAGATTGTTTTCTATCAGGGATTTTAGGATCCTTATAATCTCAAATGATTCTTTTTCACATTTCTGCCTCGACAATGTTCATTTTATTGAACAGTTAACAATAAATTTCAAAATTGATGGAACATGCCGACACATGCAAAAGTGACAAAAATGTAATAATGCTGTGCAAAAGACTATTTTTGATGTTTCTAATTCACTTAATCAAAAGCAATTAATACATTTCTGCAGATAAGACAGGAAATGATGCAACCCTCATGGGAAATATTTGAAATATTCATTGTGTGCTCACAAAAAAAATGACACTTTGTTGTCTTGATTTTTTTGAATAGACAGAGGGAAATTAGTGTCAACGCTGCTGAAGAACAAAGAGAATACCTAAGAAATGAATATATTATGAGCCTTGGGAACGTCTGATGCACTGTTTGAAGTTCAGTACAGGGGTCTGTCAGACAAAGTGCAGATGAGAGGGCGAGCTGTCTCACTTTGGACCGAACTTTGCCGATTTTAGTTTTGTGAAGATGGCTACGTGGGCTTTTCTGAAATGAACCCTACAGATCTTCACCATGACTTTGCCAACTCTTATAGTTAGTTATGAGAGAGCCACTACTATTTAGAAATCAACTTAAATAATGCAATGAATAATACTTGCAATTTAGTCATGTGTCAATCAAAAAAGATGTCTTTGGCATCGGCAAAAGCTCTTTATATTCGTTTTGTTATTCGTCAATGTGTCTACATTGTGCAGAGTTTAAACAACTTTCTGTCTTCTGGTGAGAGATTCAATTTCAGTTTAACGTTAATGAGCATAACTTAGGGTTTCAAAAAATACTCTACTCCAACTTCCTCTATTTAAAAGCCAAAACAAAACAAGAGGTCAAAAGGGTAAAAAAAATTCACTTAAACAGTTTCTGCTAGTTAAGAAAAGATTCCTTCTTTTACACATTTTGTGACAGGCAACTAATAATAAACGATTGAGTAACGAATTAAAATTAAGCATTTAGTGGAAGTGTTTATGAAAGCTAAGAGATAGGAGTTTTAAAAAGGGAGCGTGGCTGAAAAATAGTAGAGACCTTGCTTTGCTAGAGTCTATGTGTGTCAGTGTGTTTGTGGATGAGGAAGGTGAATACGTGTGCATGTGTGTGGCTGCTCTTTTGGAAGTGAAAGAGCAACGAAGGCTGCACCTGCAGCTCCTATCAGCTGGTGGAAAGCTCCTTTCAGCACAGCTTTAATTACAGTGTCTGCAGCTCTGCTCGGCTCAGACAGGCCGCTCTCCTCTCAGCCAACCAAATCCTCTCACACCAAGCCGCCTTCCGCTGCCACACACTGGCCTGATCCCTAATCAGCCATGGTGCCACTCCCCATCGATCTCCAATCCGTTACAGTAAAGGGGACGCTATGGAACCCCCCCCTCCCCCTCCACCCGTTCTCCCCTTATTAGTCAGGTGCCTTGCTTTCATTGATCATAAATCAACGTCACTGGCGGCATTGATCGTCAATCACCCCCAGTGACATCATCGATCCAGCCGCTCCCTCTACTATAGGCCTGCCCTCAGCCCCTCAGCCTGGCTGTGGCGTATTGATCCTTCCTCAGATACAGTATTGAGGGCTCTATATTGATAATTCATTTATTGTGCTGTAATTTCATTTTCTTTCCTGTCCATACTGTTGTTACGGGAAACCCCCACGGTGGAAACCTAGTTAACAAACGCACAGCCTTTTGTTTGCGTCTCCATGCTACTCTAACCGATACAGCTTTCTCGTATTTTCCGTACAAATGTCGTTATTTGTATTCCGTTAATGGTAAAATAATCCTATTCATAGCTCCAAAAAATCATATGTTAGAATCCAAAAGCCCTCATGGTGAATTTCATAGAGAGGGAAAGCACCATTTAGCAGGCTCCCACCGTTATTATTTTCACTTTCATGCTGGCTTACAAAGAAGGACTATTTGTAATGCACTCTGAGTGTGAATATGTTTAACTTTATGAATGTCAAGCAGTGAAAGGCTGGAAAACACCAAGCATACTCAGCAGAATCTCTCCATGATAAATAAACCTAACTAATTTTGCTGTAACATTATGCAGAAGCTGTGTAGAGCTGAGTAAAAGGCTAAAAAGTGTATTCAAGTCAAAATGCTTGATGTAAATACTGTAGCTTCTGTTATGAAACCACACGATAGAACCTGTACTTGTTGTACTTTTAGAGCACCGAACGGATTTGTTCTGACTCTGATTCAGTGTCATATATTGAGAAATCCTTGCTGTGGGTCTGGAAGATGGAAAGTTCTGTTCAAATACAAAGCCCCCATCTTTATGATTCATCTCTATAGATGGGAGGTTTCACGGGTCACTGGAGGCGTCGGCAGAGTTATAATACTCTGCTAACAGGGACAGAGCTGGCTACACCGCCTGCCCACACAGGCAGTGACACAGACAGTGGCAGCAGAGGTCAAACCCCACCAGCTCAGTTAAGGAACAGTTTCTCTAAAGTCTATGCATGTGCCACAGCCAAAACAGTTTGCCATGAGAAAGGAGCTCCACAGGCAAGGACCGGACTAATCACACAAGGCCAAAGGACAGTGAGATCTAAGCAGTTGTTCGTTCAAGAAAAACAATGTTTCTTCTTTCTGTTAAGGTTATTTCATTTTTGCAAAAATAGGTTTCTCGTCCATCACTCTGCTCGAACGCTCTGCATTGCAATTAAAGATTTTCAAACTATTTGTTACTTAAACCTTAAAAATGGAACGGCAGCAAAACATATAAAGCTTTATTTTATCCTATCTTTGACAACAGACAGAAATTCACTGGTCTGAATTTGAATTAAAATTCCCATTTTTCACATCATTCAATTCATGATTGAGCCAAAAAATTCAGCAACTTTTTAGATATCCTTTTTTTTTTTATCACTCCTCTCCTATGTATGGAAGCCCTAAAAGGACATGCATCCATACTTTTCATTTACTCAATGTTACATAATTGTGAGTAATTTCGGCTTGTTTCCTTGAGATCTCGGCTTATTTATCTCTGTCTGTCCAGATAGCAACACTGCTTTTCCCACTATGAGTTCATTTCAGTTGTTGTCCTGAGATCTTGTATCATGTTTCTCGTTATCTCGGGGTAACAAAGCTAGTTTTCTTGTGTTAACAGGATCATTTGTGTCTCTGTCTGTAACTTTACATTTTTGCTGCTGACTGTCTTGGCCAGGTTCCGCTTGGAAAAGAGGTTCTTAACCACAATGGGACGATCCTGGTTAAATAAAGGTTGAACAACAAAACAATAGGCTTGTCAATGTGAAAGGACAGACCAGGACATGCCATGCTGATAGCAGATATGTTTCTTTTTTCAAACTATGAAACACAAAAAAACCTTGAAACCAAGAGGATGAACATTCACAGTCAACCTTTGTTCCATATTGAAAAGGTTAGCTTAGGTCAAAAAAAAGTTGAACTGTTTGGGTCTTGAAATGCCTCATCACAAAACATTTTAATCAGTTGAGTGTTGAAGAAGTGATGAAGGCCTAAAGATAAGTCTCCAATCCAAACAGCACGTCTGTGATGAATTTGGATCTTGAATCTGTTACAGATTGTTTTGTTTTCTTAGCTGGTATCTAATTTTGAATCCTCTCAAATACTGGTTTTAATCTTAAACTGTACTCTTGCAATTTTGAAGCGACCACAATGCGGCTGGGTTGTAATTGCCACTCTGGCCAGCTGTGTAAATCGACCACTGATACTGCAGCAACAAAGATGTTGGCAGAGTGAAGCACCATGTATGGGTTTTGCATTGGAAACATCTGCCCTGCCACTTTAAAACTGCAGCTGTATGGAGGAACCAGCAACACTCAGCTCTGCCTTTAGGAATGAGTGCGGTGAAGACTGTCTGCTTTTATAAATGTTATTCTAATATATGGAAGAAGGATTGTGAGTTGGACATATACACCAACTTTTTCTTACTCACACTCTTCTGTCTGCCGTTTTTTTGTTTTGTTTACTTACCATGGCAACCATAGCGTCAAGAATGGCAAGTGGAATTAGCTGATTAAGCTAAAGTGAAGTTCTCGTTAACTGCTACCCCTGAGTTTGTCTCGCAGGAGTTGGCTAGCAGCTGGAATCCCAGGGACTGTTTGGCGCTGCTCCGGCTGCTCTCACATTAACTGTAAGAGAAGATTAATTCAGAGTCAGAACTCGGAGGCGCTAACATATTCACCCATATTTTCATCTGCTGAAATAATTACAGCTGTGTATTTGTGCTGAATCTTCATCACCCTTTTCTGCTTTCACATTGATGTCTGAATATCGATCTGGATTTCCTGTTAGACACAAAAACATGCACTCACACTCACTTTTCGAAGTATTCCCGTTCCCAGAAGGTGGTTTCAGAGTCAATTGTAGTTGTCTGCAGTGTTTCAGACTGACTGTGTGTCAGACACACATGCAGCTCAGCTCATATATTGGCTTTATTGCCTGAAACTGAAACAGTGTGAGCTCATTGGAGCAAGATAGATAGATAGATAGATAGATAGATAGATAGATAGATAGATAGATAGATAGATAGATAGATAGATAGATAGATAGATAGATAGATAGATAGATAGATAGATAGATAGATAGATAGATAGATAGATAGATAGATAGATAGATAGTCAGACAGTAGATAACCACGACAGAGAGAGATGCGATGGAGTGAGAGATGGATTAGCATGTCACAGACACCCTACATAACATTACTCTTGTTAAGTGTGCAATGGCTCATCGATCAGGCTTCTACCACCCGCATCCACAGCTCTTCCCTCCACTTCCCCTCCCCGTAATCCATAATATCATCTCAGGCCTGCAGCGGCTGGCGTGCTGCAAGAGCCCTCTATGGGAAAGTCTGAGAAAAGGCTGATCAATAGCAGTAGAGCATATGTAGCGGATGCAGGGAGAGAAGCAAGGCGTTGTTGACATCCTTCTTCCTATGCTAATCTCATTCAATCATCTACAGAGTATGGATCGGAAGGGGTGGGGGTTTGTGGACTGGACTTCGTCTGTCACTCCAACCCTCGCTGAATCTCTCTCTCTCTCTCCTCTGACTCTCTGTCACTGTCTCCTCGTGTCTTTTTGTCTCTCTATGACACCGTATCCTTCGCCCCATCTATCTCTCCACTCTTTTTCCTCTTTGTCTCACTCTTCGCTGCGCTCTCCTCTCAGCGCCGCACCGCCATTTATCAGGGGTGTGCCATTGAGCCATGTGTGCTGTCCCTGTCAGCAAAACGGCCTCACAGACTGTCTTCATCTCTACACTGAAGGATGCGAGGCCAGCGTGGCAGTTGTGAGAGCTATCGACTAGGATCTGTCAAAACCCTCCCTGTAGGGAAGTTGCAGTCGCTGTTGCCTGCCTTTCGTGTTGGTGGACATTCTGAGTATGTCTATTTTATTCTGAAAAAGTTGACATGTATCCATTGTGGTTTAGGTCCAGGTCCAAAAGACCATATTCCCAAGGGGGCTATTTTCTGGTGACATCGCACTCGGGCTGGGAAATTTAAGCAGTGTCAATGAAATCTGTGTGAAAATGGGCTGATGAATACGGCAGCTATTTGAACACGGCGACCGCCATAGTTGGGCTTCATAGCAACTCTTCAGAAACAACGGGGGACATCACTGAGACTACATCCATGTTTTATACAGTCTATGTGATCAAGGTCTGCACCTACTGTACTGTTACACATAAAAATGATTGTGCTACTAAAGTAATCAGCTAATGTGGCCTGATGTATCTAGAGTTTTTACGTTACAGGTTCTATCAAGTTGCTAATCAATCAGGAAGAGGAGAAATTGTAACAATTTGTCAGATTCTTGATGTTTATATGACTTACAACTTTGAAAACAGAGTAAGACATGACAACAATATTTGAGTTTCCCATCCTTAACATGATCCCAATGTGTGTTTTGCCATGTTGTTCTATCCTAACTACCTCCTGTTTTTTATTTGTATCTATTTCTAGAACTCACACCCTTGTGTCTTTTCTTTTCATCTATCTGTCCGTCTTTCCTTGTCTCTCAATCTCTCTCTCTCTTTTCCTCCCACCCTTTTCGTCTCTCTTTCCCATAAGACACTGCCTCCTCAGTCTGGGCAAACAGGTCAAGCTAGCTGATAGGAATCAGACAGTTGTTGATCCAATTAGAGATCCCCTGGAGCAGAGTCAGAGCATTGCAGAATCCCAATAAAATACTGTCTTCTTTCTTTCCTTTCCTCTTCAAACATTGCCCTTGCCGTAAAACATATTGAGAAATCCGTATGACTTTCTAGAGACACATATCTTATGGAACTCGCAAGCCAGAAACCTGTAGGATCCAACAAAAGTTGTAATCAAGAAGTTCAAAGCTTCCCATCACCAAATCTTTTCAGAGTGACATATTTTGGTCTGAAGAGTTCCCTCTGTTAGCCCTCTTTAAGAGTTTGCTGGGCTGAGAGCAAAGCCAGTTGACTCCCAGCCCTTGTGAGAGGCCTCTTTTGTAACTGTCTTGATGGTGAAAAGCTGGCTGTTTCACTGAGCACAATCTTTCACACAGGCCCTCTACAACTCGGGGTTGGGGGGGGTGGGCATTCCTGCATTGATTTCACCATTCAGTCCAAGCAGATGTACAGCCAGCGTATGAAAGTCTGACGTTACTGACATTGATGTATTATAATACGTGTGCTGATTTGCATTCATGGATCAGATGTTGTTCAGCTGGCCTTGCGAGACCATCCGGAGCACGCGAGCGCTCTTTGTCTGCAGACAGCAGAGAGAAAAGGAATGGTGTGATGTGGTGTTCTCGCTGTGCTGGCTGATATTCTGCAGACAAAGGGCTGATTTCCCCCAGATGCCGGCCCACAGGAAACACAGGCAACGGCAACAATTACTAATGCATGCAGCGCTAATAAGTGCAACAAGCTTCAATTTAAATGCCTATTGTAATTCCACTGCCTCGCACAGAAGTACATCTGCACTCACTTGGTTCTTTTTACTGTGTGATAATGTGTCTATTGATGAGCAGAAAGCCATGACTATCTCTTCAGAGCCACATGAACAGTGTAACGCGTGATTGAGCCGAGGCGGCGATCAAATGAGGCTAGCAGCATGGACATCTTGTTCATGCTAAATTGCTTATTTGTTTGTGTGCTTATACATGTGCATGCTTGGTCTTTGGTTGGTCCAAAGCACACATGCATGTACATACAGTATGTCTGCGGTCAGCCCTCGTTAATGTGTTTTGCAGTTCCTACGGCAACCCACATAAAAAGACAATTAGGAGTTCCCACGAAGCACCTTGTTAGCGTCAGCTCTTGACCTCTGACCAACAGCACTTTATGTCTTTTTCCCATGTTTCTGGATCATTAAAAGGCAGCAAATTGGTTCATAGTTGAAGTTTTATTTTTCCAAAGTGCCCCCTTCGACACAAGCTGAAGCCAGCTTCAAATGTGTTGTACTTGGAGTCGATGACTTAAAGATGCAGCATCAGCAAGCTAGTATGGCCCAGTTTATTCTGGGCTGTGCCAGTCATGACGATGATGTGTGTGCGGTGAGAGGTCTAAAAGGTTTTTAGGTTGGCAGCAGTTGGAATTGCGTGTGAATGTGTCTGCAGGTATTTTGGTGTGTTTTTGAGGTTTTATTGCAGGGCAGGAGGGTAGGAGGGTGTGTGTGTGTTTTTGTGTGTGTGTATGTCATTGCTACAGCAGGGTGAGTGTGATCACAGGCTGGGTGGGGTGGTGTGAGGCTGTTGATCTTGGGCAGGAGTCTTAAACAAATTGGCTGGTTCACTGTGGGAACTGGGATGTAGTCGCAGGGGTAACGTCAGCGTGCTCTGTGTCAGATTCTCCAAATCGCTCCAATAGCTAATTATCTCCCAGAGTGCCAGAGGAGGGGTTTGGACGAGCTTTGTTGTTTTTCTTCTTCTTCTTTTCTTTCTCTCTCTCCATTCTCCACAACATTCTCCGGGGCAGACTCTGAAAGTTTGGTCCCATATTGGCCCTCAAAAACATATAAAAACACTTTCACTTTTTACTACAGGAGTTTGTCATAAGGCTGCCCTTGAACACATATTGTCCTTGTTGACAAGTTTAAAGAAGAAGTTGACAAGGATTGAATACTGAAAATATATCATTTTTAATTTGGCCGTTTTATAAACAAGCTTGAAGAGAGCAACCTCATGATGACGACACTAACTGCATGAGCACTAACGATTCTGAATCAAACTTTATATAACTTCATCCCTCCTTGGCTCCACTGTACTATACACCACCCTTTTCATAACCCCTGCTTTAGTACCTGAACTTGTCAGGATACCTTATATTGACTTTTGTAATTCAAAAACCAATGGAAGCATGCAAGGTGAAGCTCTGGAATACATCTTGGAGCATTTTTTTTAGACCTTAAAGTAAATTAAAACTTTGGAAAAACTACTAACTCTTTCTTTGACTAACATTTGTTGGACTGAAACGGGAATACTCTGGTTTGTTTGCATGTTTTTGCCCTTCAGTAACGCAAGTTTAACAACTCTAAAATACTTATCTAAAGAAATGACATTTGTAGTAGCCACATTTCAGAAAACAGAAATGAAACGTTATCAGTTAGATATTCAAGCCTAAATAATGGAAACTCACTGGTCATGAGATCACTCCAGACTGTTTAATGCCGTCACTGCTGGCTCAGCCCTGATAAGATTTCTCTCTCTCCTGTCTCGTGATTTCAGTGCTGTGTTATTATCAAGGCCCAAGCGCCTCTAACATCTGGGATTGCAGATTAAAGCTTCAACCATTCTCTCATTTGGTGTCATCTTGCTCAGGGTGATGAAAGCTCCCATTGCTCGCCTCCCGCAGACAGCGACGTGTTGTCACAGAGCGGCCGTGTCACGAGCTGCCAGGCCTGTAATGCAAAAGCGATGACAGGCGAGCCAGGTCCTTTATAAGCTGCCAGGTGCAGGGCAGCATAGGTTCAGTGTCTGGACAAGCTTGCTGGCTTAGCGTGTACTGTACTGTTCTGTAGCTGAACTGTACAACCTTCCCAGGGACTGAGTGTTTGATCCTGGTGTAGGTTCTTCCAAGACCTCTTGTTTTCTCCTCGTTTCTTTCTCCACTCACCCACCTGTTTCTCTAATCTCTTTCACTCTGTCCCCTTTTTTTTTGGTTTCTCTTGTTTCTCACTGGCTCGTTTCCCTCTCTCATCTCCTCAGTCTGCTTTGAAAGAGATTCTGATCTTGCTGACTTGCACCGAAAAAGGGGACCAGCACTCCTAAGACCCCCAGATCCTTAGCGAAGAGAGCCACTCCTTTCTCATGATATCGCTGAGAACTTTTCCCCCCGTTCTCTGATTTTTTTTCCGCTCTTTTCTGCTCCAGTGTGGGAAAATGCCCTTTGAGAAGTTATCCTTTTAGCCACATAGGTGAGCACAACAGATGTAGCACCTTGTGTTGGCAGTCTAATTGAAATAATGATAGCTTTTTTTATGTCATGATTTCCTGCTGATAGAAAAGGTTATAGTGCCCCCAGTGTACACTCTTAGAAAAGCAACATAAGTATCTCTTCTCAAACAGCACAGTGTAGTGATGGTTGCGGAGTGGAAAACGTTTCAAATAAAAGAGAACATGGCAGTAAAAGTACAACACAGAGGGAATACGTGTGAGGAACAGGAACGCCTTCTAGAAATAAGCCTTGGCTGACAGAGCCAGAGTCCTGCATTACCATCTCAGAGGTATTTACAAGAGCGATTACTGTGATTATTATTTCAACAATACCCTGCAATGCTCTTTCATGAGCTGCCAGCCTGGGCCGGGGAATGGAGGGCCTGCCAACACTGTCGGTTTGGGAATCTGTCTGAGAGCTCCAATAGGAGGGGGAGAGTGGAGGGAAGACAGAGACACGATGGTAGAAGCAGACTCATGCAACACAGTTCAAAAAGGGTGTCCCTCCTTCTGAAAGAGGTGACAGAATAAAGTCCTTCTAATAAGATTTTTGTCCTCTCTCCCTGTCTCTGCAGCTCCCACGGAGCCTTTGCTGTGCAAATTTGCCGACGGAGGGCAGAAGAAACGCCAGAGTCAGAGCAAGTACCCTCAGAACGGGAGGCCGTGGCACAGAGAAGGCGAGGTAAGAGGTTTCGCCAAGACACCTGAAATGTCACAGATGTGAAGTGTTTATTTACTCTGTCAAAATTGGGGAGAAAAAGTCTGTCAAAAGGTGCTGGTAGAGTGCAGTAACAAATCAGTGCAGATCACAACTAGATCCTTAAATCACATGACCAAATACATTTTGTTAATTCTCAACAATAAAAACTGTTACTCTACAAGTTAGTCATTTTCACATTAGAGATGCAGCAATACTACATTTTCATTCGTGATAGAATTTCAATACCTACATGCCCATCCATTGCCGTATTGATCAACTGGTTAGCCTCAATAATCCACAGAGTCGTTGTGATTTAACAGGATGACATTATAAACCAGGCGTTTACCTCTGAGGTCATGGTATTTCTAATAGCAGACCCCTACTTGCTTACAAGGCCCCTTGAGTTGGCTCTAACATCTGGTTTTACGTAAACTATTACTACCTGTCATTTGTATTTACTCTAAGGTATGAGGCTGTTACAAAAAGAACAGAAAAAAAAAACCCAGATATCGATCAAACTGCCCCCGGATGCATAGGTGCTGTCACGTAAATTGCATCTCAAGCCGAACGCCTCAGTGAACACGTATATTCTCGCCATACATCAGGATGCAGGGAAAAACAGAAATTGGATACAGCACCATGGTAACATATTCATCAGCAACATGTAGAGACAAGGTTAAAGTGTCTTCATAGGATAGAGAGCAGCTATAAGGACGCACAGAGGAGACAGGAAGAGAGACTGGACTATATGGAACAGAGTGAATGCACACACAAACGCACACATTTGGAGAGGCTGACAGTTGTGCTGAAACGGCAAGGTAAAGGAGATGAAATGTTTGTCCTCCAGCAAACACATGCTCTCTGTGAGTCTGTGTGGGTGGTGCGGGTGTTGTGAGTGTGTGTCGGGGAAGCAGTTTGTGGGGTATAACACGAAACATGTGTCTGTTTGTTTGTGTGTCTGTCACATGTTGAGCAGGTCTCACACCTGTAAGCCAGTGAAGCGTGTTTAACCTTAATCAAATTGCTGCATTCTCCTGCTGCTCCACACATTGACAGGGTCAGCTTAGTTGATTTGAGGTAAAATGAGTGATTGTGTTTGTGTGTGTGTGTGTGTGTGTGTGTGTGTGTGTGTGTGTGTGTGCGTGCGTGCGTGCGTGCGTGCGTGCGTGCGTGCGTGCGTGCGTGCGTGCTAAATCTTGAGGGGTATCATTGGGATAAAGGACAAAAAGTAGCTGCCGAAAGTTAGGAAACCCCCCCCCCTTTTTTTTTTTTTCTTTACCTACTTTAACCCTGACTCCCTTACTATCTTTGACTTGATCACACAACACCTTCTTACCATGTACCACTGATCCTACCTCCAGAACAGTATGTTTATATTCTGCTAATTTTGCTTTTGTGAAACGCATCCAACAGCAACATCATTCCTTTCCATGAAGTTTGACTTCTATATTCAGTTTATAAGTCAAAGTGAGAATATCACGTTCGCGTTGTGGACAGACAAAGCACATGAGTTTAAAACTTGTTGTTTAAAAATCCCTCCTCCCTCACGTTCATTTGCAGCAGCATGACTGAGAGGCCGAGGTTTAACAGCCAGAGTTCAAGGCACTATGTGTGTGAATGTGTAAATCAGAAGCTGAACAATGAACGTGTGTGTGTGTCAGACATTTATTAGTGTGTGTGTGTGTGTGTGTGTGTGTGTGTGTGTGTGTGTGTGTGTGTGTGTGTGTGTGTGTGTGTGTGTGTGTGTGTGTGTGTGTGTGTGTGTGTCAGACATTTGTTAGTGTGTGTGTGTTTTTTGTGTATGTGCTTTTGCTATCCTTGAGGGAGCCAGTGTGAGATATAGACCTTCAGAGTGAGGACAGTGTTTTTAAAACTGAGGTCATTTTAGCCGACAAACTTCACAGAGAAATATTGTATTTAGGGGGTTAGCATTTAAAGTGAGGAGAGGGTTCAAATAAGTTCAAATTGTTGGCTAGATTAAGATTTGGTTCAATACAATCTTTCATTGTGTTGTTATTTGAAACAAATAGACTTATTTAAAAAAAAAAATGTGCACACTTGTCAAGTCCTTATCTTGTTGGATGTTCTTTAAAGTAATGCATTGTTGAAACTGTAACTCAACCGAGGTGCAAGGAGGCTGAAAAATGATTTTTGTATGCGCACATCTTAGCCCCCTTGATGTACTGATTATTTATGGAGTATTTGCATTCAATGGCACATGGTAGCTCTTTTGACTTGGTCTAGTGACACAAAGCTAGGATTTATTCATCATATACGTAACTCTATTGCATCTAAATATGACAAGCGTTATAACCTCAAAGAGAAGGTTAGGAGTCTGTTATCCTAAATTAGCATTTTACATTCATCCAATTTACTTATAATAGCAATCACCTGTTGCAGAAATGAAAGGAACAGCTGCAGTCTAAAGGCCCTGACACACCAATGAGATCGTTGGCTGTCGGTCCTAGTTGGACTGTCGGTGAGTGGTCATCGCCCTAGTTTTTGCGGTGTGTCTGGCTTTGTCACTACCCGTCGCTACCCTATTAACATCCTATACACTAGGTCTGTGCATTCATACCTGCCCTTAAAAGGCATATTTCCTTTTAAATAATCTCATTTTAGGAGTAAAACTAGTTACATTTCCGTTGTCCATTATTGATTAGGGGCCCGTAAGTTTTTTATCTGGCTTGCTTTAGAAACCTTTTTTCCTCCTCCTCACATCAGCACCTGGAGGAGATTGGGTCACAGTGGAAGTCAGACCACCTGCAGATAGCACTCAGATTGCACTGCATGTACAACTACATTTTTAATAGAAGGCCTTTATGCATTAAGTATAGTAATCCGTGCATGTGTGTGTATGTGTGTGTGTGTTCATTTGTGTGGTCAGTGATCAGCTGCTCTTGAAGAGCATGGGCAGATAGGAGATAGGCATCACATGTAAGTCTATTTAGTTGTTGAGTTGAGTCTATTCTTCAACTCGCTCCCTGTGCGAGGCAGGGAGCAACACCAAAACCTGAAATGTCACAGATTAGTCTATTACTCTCTCTATTTCTTTTTCTCCATATCCCTCCACCCTTTCCCCCCTCTCTCCATCTCTACAGTGTGTCTCACTCTGCTCAAATCTCTTCCTCTCACTCTCTTCTTCTCCTGCTGTCTCTCTTTCTGCCTTTCAGCGCTCTTTCCTTCTAGTCGTTCTCTCCATCTCTTCTTCCTGATGTTTGAAGTCTTCCCAGATCCCACAGCAACATATGGAGAGCGAGCGAGAGAGAGAGACTCACTGAGACTGAGAGAAGGAAAGAGAGAGGGAACACATTGCATGATCAGTCAGGAGTTACACAGGGTTGAGTGCTGCAGGGTGGCTGCTGGTGAGGATTGAGAAATATATGACAGATTTCCTTGTAAACTACCCAAAGTGGGAGTCTAGAAAGTGCTGTCTCTCGCTGTCTCATGCTGACAAACATATTAGTCACTGCATTTTTTCTGCAGCGCACACAATCACACACACACACACACACACACACACACACACACACACACACACACACACACACACACACACACACACACACACACACACACAGAGACACAAGCGCCATGGGTTCTTGTTCTTTTTTCTCTCCCTTTTTCTTTCTCTCTTTCTCTTTTTTTCTCTTCCTTGCTCACTTTCACCAGCACACACTCCCACACACAAAAACTTTCAAAGTCACACTTCTCAAGCACCTACTCTGGGGGAATGAGTGTAGATGAAAAAAAAACATCCGGCTTTCCACTCTGTGTGAAAGCCTGACAGATGTCCGAGTGTGTGTGAGGGTTTGCTGTTTGTGTGTGTGTGTATGGCCACGAGGCTGTGAGAAAAAATAGAAAGCGAATGTGTGTATGGAAGACAAAAATACCAGGATGGAGCTGGTCAGCGTGTGATGGTGATGTGTGTGTTTGTGCGTGTGTGTGTGTGTGTGTGTGTGTGTGTGTGTGTGTGTGTGTGTGTGTGTGTGTGTGTGTGTGTGTGTGTGTGTGTGTGTGTGTGTGTGTGTGTGTGTGTGTGTGTGTAAAAGACTTGAAGGCGCTCCTATATAAATATATATAGTCCAGTGGAGAGCAGGTGTCCTTACAGCTGCCTAACAAGAGCTGTCCTCACCTGAACTTTTTCCAGAAGAGTCAATGTTAAAGTCATGCTTACATGTACAAACTCACCTTTAAAGCTGCTGTGTTGGTACGCTAAATGTAATATTAAGATAATAATGCAAAAACCAAGTTTCAGCTTTTTTAAACTACAAACATGATTACCTTCAAGAAATGTTAAACTGTCCTTCTCCATGCTTTTTGCTGTCTTTTAACTTAAATTTAAGGCTACATTTTTAGCATTTTAGCCCACCTATAGCTCTCGTTGGGTTTAATTGTGCCTGAACTTAAAAAAAATATGATCCTTAGGGAAACATTTTCGATGCATTCCCCCCCCCAAAAAAATCTTGATTTTAGCGTCTTTTAGCCTGTTATGGCTTTTCATTCAAAGGCAGGTTTTCTGAGGGTGTTAATTAAAAAGGTCTGGGCAGAGGAGTTTTTATATAGTTATTAAAAGGATCCAAACTTATAATGATGCCTCTATATTAACTATTAAAGCAGACAAGACCAACAGTAGTAGGATTGATTATTTCTGTATAGTTTTTTAAAATGCCTCTAACTGCTTCCAGAGGGTCATTGTCAGACAAGACGATCAACTGCATTCTGCTGAAACAGACTTTTTTCAAAACATTTCCCATTGAAATGATTGACAGTGAGTTTTATGTTCACCTGATAAGGAAGCAGGTTGAGATGTTTTGCCAAAAACCACTACTCATTCAGGCACGAGACAACGTTAGTAAAGTGATAAGAGGTACGGATTTGTCTTTTGGGGTCGCCAAAATTGTCAGATACCAAAAGTTTTTCACAGTTTCCTTTGCAATGCAAATCTGTGCATACAGTTTATAATACCGTGCACACAATTTGCAAATCTGCACATGGATTGGGTACACATTTGCAAACCTTTGGTAAAAATGTGCAGCTTTTAATTTTTAACTAACCTAAGCCTTTCAGGGGCTCCATAGAAAAGTCATAAGCTTACAGTCATCGGCCACGCAGGTTCCTGGTCCAGAGTTTTCTCTGCTGCAGAATTCATCAGGACATGCAACCAAGGGCAGCACTTCTGGGAGTTATCAGCCTTAGCAGACAGCTGGCCATGTCAGCCTCTGCTATTAATGTGTAAATACATAAACAGAATTTTAAACAAAAACACTGAAGGTTTAAAAGTTGTTTACACGTCAAAGGGGATGCTGCAAGTTCCTTCATCCAAAAGCACTTTTAGTCACAAAAACCAGACAGGGTTTATTCATTCAGAGGAGATTCTCTGACTTTACTCACTGACATGGGTTCAGCCTAGGCGCACTGATCCCCCCTGTTCCTCTGAGCCACTATTCCCTCAACATTACAGCCGAGTGTAGGTAACCCTCAGGAGGAACAAGGTCAAAAAAGTGGTCCAGAGAGACGGGAGGAGGGGAGATTAAGAGATGAGGGGGGTGAGGGATGAAGAGACAAAGGTAAGGAGAGAAAGGTGGAGAACACTAGAAGAATGGAGGGGTAAAAAAGAGAGAGAGGGAGAGAGGAAGGGCAAGAAAAAGAGAGTGTTAGTGTGTGTGTGTGTGTGTGTGTGTGTGTGTGTGTGTGTGTGTGTGTGTGTGTGTGTGTGTGTGTGTGTGTGTGTGTGTGTGTGTGTGTGTGTGTGTGTGTGTGTGTTTGTGTGTGTGTGTGTGTGTATGCTGATGAAATCTGCCGTCCTCAGCAGCCTTCCGTTAAAAGAAATCGGATTAGCCCTCCCCCGGGAGAGAACCTTCAGGAATGCAGATGACGGATTGTGCCGCACAGGTTTCTCTCCTGGACTCTTAGGGGGCCACACACACTCACTTACACACGCACACACACATCATCACCACCAGACAAAGAAGTGAATTTTTCACTCACTCCTTTTTCTCTGCAAAGGGCACATCTTCATTCAGTCTTATTCATAAAACCATGATTGTATGTGATTGAAATAGAGAGAAGAGTCGCGTCCTCACTATCAATTCCCTTTGTCCTATTGACGAAGCTGTTTCCCACATTGGCTTTGTCGCTTGCCAGATTTTTCAATTTGAAATGATTTTGATTTGATTGAATCACTTTTGAACAAGAGAATCAGGATTTAAATTAACACATTCTCCAGGTACAATAAAGGTACCTCAAATTCTCTTGGTGCCATTGAAGGAGCACATTGACAGATTGCCAGGAAACATACCAACACAAAAATACACACAAAGGACAGTGACAGAATGATCCCCAATGTCCAACATAACTATACTATACAATTGTCCTCTTAAAAGATATTAACTGTACCAGTGAGGGTCTACCTTCTAAAATGTTGTGACTAAATAAAATGACCAAAAGGGTGCGTCTTTCTGGTTCCTTTGGAAGGTCTTGTCTGCATGCTAAATATAAAGGTGCAGGTGGTTAGCCTTGCTTAGCATTGAGAGTGCTAACAGGAAACATGTCTGGCCCCGTCTGAAGCCAACTTGCATCTCTACAGTTCACTTAATAACACTTAAAAATATTTCACTAACAAAGACCACACCAAGAAAGATACTGATTTAGAATAGTTTAGGGTAATATGCATGGCAGAGATCGAAATGATGATGGAGTTGGATAATCCAAAGATTGAGGATGAAGGGATAACGGTAAGGGTTGAGGGATTTGGGATGGAGGTAAGGGTCGAGGGATGTGCGATGAAGGGATGACGGTAAGGGTCGAGTGGTGTGGGATGAAGGTAAGGGTCGAGGGGTGTGGGATGGGGGTAAGGGTCGAGGGGTGTGGGATGGAGGGATGTGAAATCAGCGTCAGAGGAATAGGAGTGATTCAGGCGTGCTTAAATACGTATGAAACTGAAATGGGTTGTGTTTTGAGGCGTGGTCTATGTTCCTGAACCAACCTTTTAAACCACATTTTTAAATCCAAACAAATAAATAAATGAAGAATTGTATAATCTTTGTATGTAATTATTTTGAAGAAGGAAAAGAAAACATGTCCTTGTAGTTAAACCTTGGTGTCTCTTTAACTGTATAAATCCAGATGGTAAGTGGTCAGTGGATTAAAAAAATAAAAGTAGGTGTTGTTTCATGACAAACTTTTTCTACAATTGTCACAATGTTCCCTTGTACAGTTTTAGTATTTTGTTTTTCATTTTTGTGATTAATTCTGCATGTATATGTGTTTATTCTCTTTCAGAGCGGCATGGCGTTATATGATCCAGCTGCAATGCAGAACGGGTAAGAGTCTGACAATCAATCCATCCTTGGCACCAGCTAATACACTCACCTCTTGGCTCATAGGGGCCCAGTCAATAATACTGTCATACATAAAGATTAATGTAGTGTCTGCACTTTGTCACTGTTTGATTAAGGAAATCTGTATGGACTTCAAATATCAGTTTCCAATGGTGGGGTCGGCTGAAAAATAGCACAGGGTAGCTGAGTTAGCGTGTGTGTGTTTACCTGTGTTCTGGTCTTTATATATGTGTGTGTTCCTGTACGTCTTTATGTCTTGATTTAATGGTGCTATAGAAATAAACGACCCAGCGACATGTTTTATTTGTCCCTGTAGCTCTGAAACAGGAAGGAGAGCTCTAAAGCAGCCCTGTATCTCCCTGTGGCCTCAGTCGTTCACAGGAAGCTCCTTATTCCCCGCTTCCTAAACCACTTATCCCCCAGTGACTCCGAGTCAATCTTCACCAAAAAAAAAAAAAAAAAACACTCCCAAAAACGGGATGAATAGCTTCACTCATTACACACAGCCTGCCATGTAAAAGCCTGCTTTGCTCCAAATCCGCTAAATTATAATCCCACAGATACTTGTGTTAAGCAACAGACCTGCTGGGAGAGGAAAGATTCTCTCTTAATACATTCAGCCAGAACTTTAGCCTCATAATTATGTCTCAGAAAAATAAGGGGAAAATGGTGAATTTAGTAGAAAATAATGTAAAAGTAGTCAACCATATTCAAGAGTTAAGGCAAAGTGGAAAATGCATAATAGAGTAAATCATTTTACAGATACGGAGGAATAATAGTCCGTTAAATAAACTCTGGAAATGCTTCCATTTGGTAAAAACTTAGCTTGCACATTTGATATAGTCATTTTTATTATTACACAAACTATTCTTTGTACAATGAGGGCCATCCAGTACCGCATGCGTGAGTGTGATGCACAGAGTACATAGAAGAGGTGATTAAATCAATTAAAAAAAGATTCCCTTAGAGCATGTGGGCTTAATCGCGAACCCAGGCACTGAAGGCTATGTTTATCCGGTTTCTGACAGCGCGTTGAATAGCTATTGGCTGGAGGCCTTTGAGCGCGTCTGTTACCTCTACGGGTCTAGGGGTCTAGGGGGCTGAAGCTACAGCGGGACAGCATGCTGCAGGATTTCCTCCCGCTGAAGCGAGTGCTTGCAGGAACGATTAATCCAACATTCATGTCTAGTTCTGATCCCTTCAATGGAATAAAAGTTTCCTGGCTACAAAACTTTGTCTTAAGTAGGGCTGTGTAATTCCAGTCTCCATAGTGGCATCAGGACGAGGGTTCAGCCTTCAGAAAAGTTGACGGCCATGAGAAGTCGTCTGTCTGAAACAAAGAGGCAAAACGTAATGACAGTCGCCTCTGCTGTAATCTCCCCTGATGTATTTAATTCAAGTTGAAGTGAGCACCTTGACCCTGTGAACAAAGAGAAAGGTTTGAGTTATAGGCAACAACCAGCCAATTGAATTCAGTTCAAGTAGTGTCTAGTCAAAGTTTATTCATAGAAAGGGAACATAAAATGATGCATAATAACACAGTAAGGCAGAATTTTTACAACCCTGTCTTTCCAAATGGCGGACAGAGAGAAAGTTTAAAGCAACCTCTGTTCCAAACTGAACATATAAAGTACTGCACAACATGGGGAGCTGATTCTCTTTTATTCAAGATTAATCCAGGCTTTTTTGCCTTTATTTGACAGGACAGCTGAAGATAGACAGAAAATGTGGGGGAAGAGTTGGGGATGAAATGCACCAAATAGCTTCAGGATGGGTATCAAACCTGCGACCAGAGCAATGAGGGCTGTAACCTCTGTACACTGGGCGCCTGCTCTACCAAATGAGCTGAACCAGCGGCGCCCCAAGAGCTAATTCTGTACCTTGAAATGTTATGTTGGTTTGTCAACCCTGGTACATGATTAGTCTAATATTCTCAGCCAGTAATATGATATGGTCTTCACTCAGAGACTATTAGAAGCTCCACTTAGCAGCCCTGAGGATCACAGCGACCCTGGTTTGCTTTAAACCTTAAGCAATGAGATAACGTGGCGTGACAGACCACCTCGCTTCTGTGCGACTCATGTCAAACCATCTAGAAATGCATTGAGCATTCTCCAAGCTCAGCGTACAAGCCTTCTACTTTAAGCCAGGCAGCACGGTACAGTATGGACTTAATACTGGAATCCACATTGAAGAAAATACTACTTTATGTGATGACAAAGCTCAATTTGATGTGATAAAACCCGACTTTTCAATTGAGAACACTATAAGACGCTTCATGAAACTTTTATGAGGTGTTGGAAATACAATACATGGCCGAGTGTTTGCTCTGAACAAGCAGCAGGATAAACCCACAGTGTGTGTGTGTGTGCGTGTGTGCGTGTGTGTGTGTGTGTGTGTGTGTGTGTGTGTGTGTGTGTGTGCGTGTGTGTGTGTGTGTGTGTGTGTGTGTGTGTGTGTGTGTGTGTGTGTGTGTGTGTGTGTGGTAAGTTGCAAGTGTCTTGTCTTTTATATAGACTAAGAAAGATTTATACAGACAAAGATCTCAGTTAATGCTCCATTGTTGAACTAAGGTAATAATATTTCATATCTACATTCTGCTCTGTATGAATTTGACAAACTAATTCTGCTTTATCCTCTCGTCTCTCTGCTACCTCCATCTACTTCCTTATTTTCTTCTTCTTCTTCTTCTTCTTCTTCTTCTCTTTTCTTTTGCTCCCTCTCCATCCCTTCTCAGGTTCTACTCCTCGCCTTACAGCATCGCCACCAACCGCATGATCGCACAGACCTCCATCACGCCCTTCATCGCTGCTTCCCCCGTCTCCACATATCAGGTGGGCCTTAATGCACTGCATTATGGGTAGATTACTGACTGTGTATGTGTAACAGGAGGGTTTGTTTTGTGTAAAGAGGGATTGATGAGAGGGGGCGGGCTGCAAACACAGTGTGAGGTTCTCTCTTCTTCTTCTTCTCTCATCGTTTCTTTGCTGGTCCAGCTGTGCTCGATGACATCTGTTTCGTAGGCGGCGAACACAACAGGCATCAGAAAACAAGCGCTAGAAAAAAGGGATTAAAAAAGGCTGACAGCGTAGAAAGATATAAAATCACCCATCAAGAATGAAAGTGTCTAGGAAAAACAAACTCTTCTCTCCCTTCCAGTTTCCTGACCTCTTTTGTGCTAAGCTGCTAACGCGATGAAGCGGTTTCCTTTTTTCACATTTTATTTCTACTCTCTTGGTTAAAAAAACGCTTCCTCTTCCACAGTGAATTTCCACACACCTCATGGCTGTGATCTGTGTTAGTAATGAAACAGAACAGTAACGTGAAAATTGGCTGTGTGAGATGTCAAGAGCGTTAACCGTCTTCCGTCACCGTGCATTTCACACGGCGCCCTTCGCCACTTTGAAACATCACGAGCCGACGCCTTCGTGTCTTCGCGCTCAGACGCTATCTTTTAACATTTTCTCTGTTTTTGTATGCAGAGAAAGGGAGAGGTGGAGAGGGAGCAAGAGAAAAGAGATGAAGGATAGATAGGAGAATAGAAGGGACAGATGGAGAGAAAGACAACTAGGGAGAGGAGGACGGATAGTACGGGTGGTGGTGATGGCTCAGGTGGGGAGGAGGAGGAGGGGTGTCGCTGAAGGTTGCTGTGCCCGTCTTTGAGGCACTCTTGATTAAAACTCTGGTCTAGTACCTGTGGTGGAGGGGTAAGGGGGGGAAAAGGAGGAGGAGAGAGAAAAGTGGGCCAGGGCGCATCTCTAATCCGCTCTCAGAAGGCTTCCCAAATTGATTTATCAAAAACAATGGCTGGGCTTTTGAGGAATATTAATCCTCACAGTTTCAATATCGGGCAGCTCTGCCACTGCTTCCTGTAATATTGCCCTTCAGCCAGTCACGGCGGGAAGGTTAGTCCTTCATCTTCTGTTCAAGTACAAAGAGACAGAGGGAAAAGAAAAGAGAAGACAGGCTGGGCAGCTACATGCGCCAGACAAAAGAAAATCACTTCCTTTTATGATGGAAACTATTCCCTTTGTGAAGAAATCTGAGGGTGCATAGAAACAAACATTCTTAGTATTTGTCCATGTATGTGGATAGTTCCTGAGCTACGAGTTTGATGGCATTTATTTATCAAATGTGCAAATGATCCATGCCATCAGCAATGTTCTGGCATCCTTTGAAGCCCGGCGATTGGCTTTGTTTCCTGGAAAAGAAGCTTTAATGATCCACATGACAGGACCAAGTCCAGGCCAGATCAGGACCAAGATCTCAGCTCGAGCCGCTAGCCAACTGTGGTCTGGTTTACATCATCGAACTGTGCAGACTGGCTCTCTGGCTGACTAAATATGTTTCTGGCTGGCTTACTAACCAGCTAACTGGCTGGTAGTTTGACTTTACATATGAATGGTTGATTGATCAGCCAACTGGCTGATCATGCTGATGGATGACTGACTGGTCAGCTTTCTGGCTTATTGGCTGACAGACTGTTTTTAAATAGTAACACAGGCTGCCAGGTTCAGCCAAAGGTGGGGGGCTTCTTTTTGGTCATGCACATGATACCTTTGAATCCAACTGAACACAGTCTCATAGCTAACAGTGTACGGTTAGTAACGATTGTAATGAAAAATAATCAAATCCAGCTTCTAACAGCTGTTTTTAAGTCACTTTTAAGCATAACCAATACACCTGTGGTCGTCAGCCCTGCTTTTTTAATTGGTTAGTAACAGTAAGTCTTACATTATTATTGTTGTAAGTTAAAAGTATCTTCAAAGATGCGAAAAAGCAGTCAAGTAAGTTCAATTTTGGGCTAACAGGGCGTTCACATCACAAGTAACAGTTCTACACTGCATAAAGCAAGGCCATCATTTCCATCTGGAATAGAAGCTGCACTCTTTCAGGCAACATGAGCCATCGGAAACACAGCACTGTTTTTCTGTCAGACTGTGCAACTAAAGTTTGACTTAAGTGAACTTTGATTCCAAATAACTCGACCTCCTCAGCGCACATCCTATCGGAAACAGGCACTGGAGCAGCAGAAGTTATGATTACATACATTTTTAAGTAGAGAAGATAGTGGAAATTTCAACTTTGGGCAACTCTAAATTTCCCCAAGTTCTGCTCTCCAACTAAACTGTGCTCAAATGAAAAGTCAGTCAGAATTTATCAGAGGAATGTTAATTGTTTACATTCTGATGTAGTCAGCATTTATAGCCTGAGTCCCTGTCCACGATTGCCTTTTTTTGTTGCTCTTCATTCTACCCATCAAGTGCTTCAACTTGATCTGTAACTGCAGAGAAAGTGAGGGATAGGTTAAGGTCTTGTAAGATGGTTAGATGAATCTGCAAAAACAAAAGACTACATTGGAAATAGTAGAAAAACATATGAAGCACAACAATTCTACTTGTATCATCCATCTTTGACACTTTCTATTTCCAAATTTGGAAATAATCATTTAGCTTTGGGTCATGACTGGTGCTCTGGTGCAACCCTTAAAACAGGAGTTGGGGGGGGGGGGCACTATTGGAGTTCTGACTGTAAACATGGCTTTAGCACTTAAACTATTTAAAACAAGTGGAAGCTGCCAGTGACAGTGCCGTCTCCTGTTCTTTTTGGAACACCAATTTCCAATTCTAAAGCCTTATGTTTTGCATTTTGTTGGTTTCCATCTTGGTTGTTTGGAACCAAAAGGAAGTATATTTGGAGGATAGGGTGGATACACATTGCAATGTCTATTCTAGTTGAAAGGTATCTGTGAAAGTGACTTTTTAATCACAGATAGCCATGCCCTATAGTATACACTGCTGTATCTCAAATGTACACCAACTGGGGCCATAAGTTACAAAGGAACATCATGCTGTAGTGATTTAAAAGATTTGAACTGAACTGTCTGTGAGTACATTTTTTCATTATTCCAAAAAAAATCAAAGACAACTAAAGATTTTATCCATTTCTTCAAAAAAATGTCCTCCCAAAGACTGCAGCTCTGTTCTCCATTAAATAAACTCACGATGGCCATGCAGTATCTCAGTCAGAAAACACTGCAGATAAGTGATTAAAGATAAGCTTTCTGTGTGTCTATCTGCTGTCCCGTTCAGCTGGGGAGAACAAATACTGCCATGTATAAACAAACAGACTTGGCGTCATGTTATAGAATATCAAGCTTGTTTAGGTCTGGATCCAAACCGCGCATTTGGGTTGGCTCAGAGGATTGATTGCTCTTATAGCAGATTATGCCATGTTTGTCTTTGTTTAATCTAATCATTTTAGCAGGATCAGCGGCCAGCCTGTGTGTTTGTCTGCTACAAGCTGTCTAATTCCTCTCTCCAGCACATCTAAAAGCTCCGTTTGTTCTTCCATTCCTCCAGTCTCTTGATCATTGTCTCTGTCACTGTTTCACATCTCTTTAACTTTCTCATCCACAATTGTAAATATTCATGTCTGTGAAATGTGTACCTCTGGTAATGGATCGGCATTCCTCTGAATTTTTGCCCAAGAATAAGAAAACTCCCATCCAACACTCACAAATCCCTGTTTTTATTCTTTTTTCTGTCCTTCTACATTTGAATAATAAGCAGCCTGCCCCTCCAATCAACACATTTCCCCATCTTGCAACTTCACCGTTAATATTATATTATTATCATTATAGAGAAGGAACCTGCTGTTTGGGCTCTATTCATAAGTCATACTGCTGGCAATAATGAGGCTGAGAGAGATTTCCTGCTTACAGTCTTTCTAATACTTTTCATAATTCCTTAACACAACTTAATCTGTGTAAAGGTCAGACGTGTTGGTGCATTAAAACCAGAGCAGTAATTTTAAAAACCTGCAGACTCAAAAGTATTGGAACATACTGTGAATATTTAAACCGTGTTTATCGCTCAACATGAGACACTACTTGGATCAGTCTAAGATTGAGTAACATTTATATAGTCACAGTGGTGATTTACATTTCATGTGTTTCTCCTCAGGTCCAGAGTACGTCATGGATGCCTCATCAACAATATGTTATGCAACCTACAGTAAGTACTATACCATTCCCCTGCAGTAGCTGCCCTTGACTCCCCATTGGGACCCACTATTAGTTGAAAACTAGAGTTGGCTTCCAGTTTCTCCTCTCTGCAAAAAGTTGTTCAAAGGTTTTAGGAGGAACTTGTTAAAAGAAGTTCATTTCAAGTTCAGGCTGAAACGATTTTACAAAATGGAGGATTTTTTTTTATATCAAACAGTACAAATAATTGGAAAAGTGATATCATCTGGAAAAACATTATTGCCCAATCTTTTATGGCAGGTCAGAAATTTAACCCACTAAAGCACCAACCATTACATTGCCATAGGGAAACTTCTGATAGCTAGATGATTGCACCACTTTCGTCTTTCAGTTGCTATATTCAGCTCTATAAAAGCGTATTGTCCCATTCTGATAACCACGTTTCCATTTTTCCTAAATATACAAACACATTTTTGGTTGGAAGTTTATAGGTGTTGGATTTGCCAGGAAGTTTCATCAACTAGACCACAGAACAATGCAGACAGACTGTAGACTGTTACTCAGGGTTACCAGAGAGCAGACAGGAGGGAAAAATATATTCATCAGATTTAGTTCACCAACAAAGCAGTCTGCCATAGTACAAGTGAGGTAATCACATTGAATCCAAAGGTACTTAGTCATTCTAGTTTAAGAGTACAGAACATTAGTTTCATAGAGTCCATGATTTTTTGGGCGGGGGGCCACCCGGTCTGCAAAGAATGAATGCACTTATGAGTTATTATAAAATAAATCTGTGGTAAGGTTATATTGTAGTCCGTTGGTGGATGTTTCACTGTTTTATTAGAAGCCAGAGAATAAGCTACAGTATGTTTCGTGCATGTGTTTAGACAGACTTGATTAGTACAGCATTTATCTTCACTTTTTGGAACCATATTCATAGTTTTGCTGGAATGTATCCCAGAGTTGCCTTCCTAATGTTGTAGCAACAAAGTGCTTCAGTAGTTTAGTAAATTGTTCTTAAGTTGAGCTTTAATTGATCCTCGCGCCATGAGCGTTCTCGTTTTGTTGCTTGGGGGATTTAAATCATTCTGCCAGAGGCTTTAATGTTTGCTGGAGGCTTTTTGTGGCCCCTAAAGCACATTCAGTGTATGCTGTTCTTAATTTAACTCAACCAGAGCCGGAGAGCACATGTAATAGATTTTTACCATCATCAAACTGTTTCACTGTACTGGAGAGAAAAATCTGTCCAAACAAGTCTAATAATGTGCGGTTGTACATTTCAGGAAAAGCACCTCAGCATTTCATACACTAAAAAGTTGTTGAGATGTGTTATATTACTTTAACATGCCATGTAGTACACTTAGCTATTGTTGCATTTTATGGATGCATCAGAAGGTTGCCACTCTCAGCAAGAGTTAACTCTTTAATACCAAAGTTCACTGTTCTGTTTTTATTAAACGTTGCTTTACTATTAGGACCCAAAGTATTCAGAGTATAACTTGTGTTGCTCTGTATTACAGTAAAATTGTAAAGTAGATAGATAGATGTCTTCATTTTCCTGAATGGTATTTTCATATTCAAATGTTGAGATAATAACTCACACTGTAGAAACTATAAATCTTGAATGTCAACACTGTCAAGTATTAAAAGGAGACCTTTTGAGTCAATAGCCTTGTTATACTTGGTCAAAAAGACAACTGCAAGCTAGTTGTGAGTCCCTTTAACTGCACAAAATTGGGGATCTCTGGACTCCACAGCTGATGGTCCATGTGGAGGAGTGCCCAACCAGCTGCATGGCTCCCTGCTGGGGCCATTTACCACTCAGTCCTTCCCATCTCACTTCCACTCCTGCTGTGGGACAGTGAACATGTAATCTGGTCACAGCAGGCCACCAGCAGGCATACACACTCACACACACACATCTGGCTGTAGCTGCCCTCCAAGCCAGGCGACCTCCTGCCTTTTCCTGCAAGTATCTTAACACAGCCAGCCTTCCCTTCCCTGATGTCTCTTACTACTTTGGCAGTTAGAGCTGCAGTTTCCTGGTGCCTCTAGTTTCACGCATCATTTAAGCTAGCTCGCTAACAAATTAACTCTATTTGATGTTGCTTCTTAGTCTGCCTGTTGTGAGGGTGATAATGTCATGGGTGCTAGACTGTATAACAAGGTGAATGACAATGACTGGATATTTACGAAAGCAACTGCTTAGGATGTAAAGTGCTGTTTATTTGGATGGATGGATAGATGGATGTCAAATGGATGGATGGATGTTATAATGACAAATGGATGGATTGGTGGATAGATGGGTGGATCCAAAAATGGGAAATGCAGCAGTTTATCCAGAGCAGGCACAGAAACAAGAAAATATACTGTAAATTTACAATAACACTTGAACAGAGGGGTTTTTACATAAAGGAAAAAAACTCAACACATAAAATACACCATGTAAAACTAACATGTTTATAATATCAATATAATGCGTTCAGTTAAAATATACCAGAAAACGCTAAAGATTTCATAAAATATAAAAAATCTGTACAACAACTATTATACACTTTTAAAAATACAGTAGAAAGCACAATTGACGTAATGGAATTAAAATGGAAAAATATACACCAAGCAGTGAGTTGCTTAAAGATCCCATATTATGCCCTTTTTGGGGTTCATATATCTAATTTATGTGCCTACTAAAGTACGTTCACAATCGCTAATGTTCGAAAAAAGTGTCTGTTTTCATGTACTGCCGATCGATGCAGCCCGTCTCATCTGCCTGTGTTTGTTACGCTCAGAAGTGCCCACATCAGGGTCCCCACGTGTGCCAAGTCTGATCTGATTGGTTGGCCGATCTGCTCTGTTGTAATTGGTCAGTCGTTCTGACAATTCTCGGAAATGTTACACCCCTTTTACCATATTGGGAATACAGCTACTGTGCAGCATGAGCTTGTGCTTGCTACAACGAGCCAATGGGCTTGGATCAGTGACACCACACTGGCAAGACGTCACACTGGCAAATTTCATTCAGGGGGGCTAGGGACCGAGCGTGACATGCTGCTACTGCTACTGCTGACAGGAGGAGGTAGGAGAAGCCGCGTTTCCGCGGACTTTGAATTTTTGCACATAGATGTTCCTAAACATGCACAAGACACCTGGAAAACAAACTAAAGAGCATATAAAACCAGAAAAAGCATAATATGGGACCTTTAAATGTTCTGATGTGCAAATATGTACAGTAGTTTGCAGTGTTAGAGAATGTTCTGGAGAGGATACAGGTTTGCTTCTGCATACTTGTGAGTCTATGTATATTTGTTTGTGTCTTGGTTATTTAGGCTATACCAAAACATATGTTTATTTAAATGTACATCGCATTATTTTTCTTCTTCTGGCACCTTCTCAGACTCTTAGGTCATGTCTTGTTGTGTTTTGCAGACAGAACATATACAGCCTCATCTTCAATGTTTGTTTAATGGCCTGTTGCATGTTTGTGTGTACTCTATGTGGTATGTAGTTCCATATGTGTGGTCCATACTGGTTACTCCCAACCAGCCTGTAGGGCTGCCTGAGATCCACCCATCCTCCAACCTTATGTCATAAAGCTTTTTGGAGCCATTAGTGTTAGCCACAAGCAGCCTTATTGTAGAATGGTTTACATCTTATGAGGCCTCCATGCCAGCAGTAGACATGTGGCCATTTTTGTCCCCATAGCCCCGTCCCCATTGTGTTCCAAAGTCTGTCCCTGTCACCAAAACGGCTGCTAGGCGCTAACCCCAGCTGTCACCACCATCAGTGGATGCCTAGCAATCTGTCTCCCTTTATGACCAACATTTATATCTGCGACCAGCTACATCCACGGCAGACTGCCCCTTACACACACATAGCTGGCCACAAGCTCAGTGAATTACATCAAATTAGCCAAGCATGCTAGCTTCAAGAGCTCAGGGGCCTTCTCAAAGCATTAAAAACCAATTGATTGTGGCGCAGTTTGGCGGCTTACACCACGTGTTGCATGTTGAAGCAATGGAGCGTAGTGCAATGAGGCTCCTGGTGGCCAGGCAATATGGAGGCGGCCGAGCATGCAAGGGAACGGGGTCAATTCCAGCCAGACAGACTGTACTGAGTAGAATAAATCAGAAATGAACATGAAGGGTTTCTGCGGTTTATTGTAAAAATGAAATAGTAAATTACAAAATAACTTGATTCACAAATGAATAGAATTACTGTCCTTCACTTCACGATGAATTAAAAGCTTTTGTTAGAGAAAGATAAACATAAAGACCCCGTAAAAGTCCACATTAGTGGGCATTAAGTTACTGTGGATCTTCTCTAACAAGCTGCCTGTTGACCTGAGGTCCATCACCACTGTCTTTACTTTTGACCTGTTCATGTGTATATGTGATCACAACTTGTGGGTTGTAGTCTGGTTGCCATGGTGTGTTTTATATATGTTGGGTGCATGCTGTGTGTGCATATATAAAACACAACTACTAAATCAGAGTTTTTCAAAGACCAGGGTGTTGTTTTTTAATACTTTAAGGAAAGCTACAGTTTTTCTTGCGCTTATCCGTCTGAGTTATCTCTACTTTCTACAAGAGTGATAAAAATCACTCATCCATATTAATGCCAGGTATGAAACCAATCATGATAAGTTGTCTGGGTGAGGATGGTCCATTCAGATAAAGACCTCGCTAAGAAATGATTGTCTGACCTTGAAAGGGTTTAGTAGCACAGCTCTGACAAGAGCAAATTTGCCTTGTTTGTAGAACGATGTAAAAGGATGTTAGAGCTGTTTATCCTTATGAAGCCTTTTAATTTGCTCATGTTGTTTATACACGTGGATGTCTTTTAGCTTTCTAATGCCCTTTGCTAACAAAACTTTAATTTCTAAAGAGTGGAAGGCAATTCTTGTCTTACTTAACAGATGATATCTTAAGTGAGAAATGAAACTACGTTGAAGTTGAGAACAAGTCGAGCGAGAGTTTTCTTTCTGCAGAGTAAACAGAAAGCAGCGCAGCATGTACTGCTTCAGCAAAGGTGTTTGTTTCTTTCTGACTAGATTAAGTTTGACAAGTCCATCCATTCGAAACCAGACTTCATCCCGCAGAGGAGCCGGTGCTTTGTTAGCAGTAAGTGAGAGAGAAAAAGTGACAAGAGAGACCAGTCTTCAAAATTTGTTTATCCCCAATTAATGGCCCAGATAGGTGGAACTTGATCCAAAGTGACAGTGTTTCTTAAAGTGGACAGCTAAATCAGCTCGCGGCTTGTTCTGTCAGGCGATGCACTTCTTCTTCTTTTTTTCCTTCTCTGTTTATTATTTGTCTTCCTTCTCTTTTTCTATCTCACACTGTCTCCCAGATCTCCTAATGCTTTGCACTGTTTGGCAGTTAGGCACCGGATGTCAGAACAGCGTGACCGCTCTGTTCTTTAGTCTGGCGTTGCACAAAGTCAGCAGACCTTGTAGAAGAAGAGGGTATGGCCCCAAAAGACAAATCCACACATGCAGCACACACTCAGATTCAAAACTAAACAACACACAGATTGTCATAGCGCAAGTTCTTAATATAAATCTCACTTATGTACGGATCATTAATCACCCACATGAGCTCTTAAATTCTCTTCATATTGCCAAAAAGTGTTGGAGAAGCTACAGTGCCAGCCAAGCGCAGCCTCGCTGTCTTTCCCCATGACTTATCCCTCCTCTTTTTTTCTCCTCACAGCGAACTGTAGTTGTGCTCTGAGTGTGTATTTACTGGAGTGTATTGGCCCTTACATTTTGGAGGTGAATTATTGAATTCCTCTCGGTTGTACCCCAGCTTTGAATAGACGCTTGCCGGGCCTCTTAGAATTGAACCGTAACTATCTGCCCTCATCGGATGGAGGTGAATCAGTGCACTGTGTGATACCCATCTACCCCGCTTGACATGAAAAACGCACCGCGGATTCAGAAGGGAGGGGGCATTATTATGGTCTCTTGGATTTGACTGTCGAGGCAGAATTTGAGACGCGGGTAGAGTCGTCCTTGACGTGCTCTCTCTGCTCTGCTCTTTCTCTCCGCTTTCTATCTCCTCATCCCTCTCTTTTTCTTTCTATACATTTCTCCCTGTTCCCTCTCCTCCTGCCTCTCTTTCTCCCTCTGTCTCTCTCTCTCGCCTGGTGCCCTTTAGGAGTACAACTGCAGCTACTGTGTGGGTGCCAGCAAAGAAATCGTCTGTTCAGGGTTAAAGTTTCCTTCATAAAAGAGCGATATTGTTGCAGTGCCACGGGGTGACTGTCAGAGAGATTGAGCCGCTGCATTTTTACTGTAAGCTTTTGGATATCACCTCGAAAAACGTTCCGATTGTGGCAAATATACATTTTGTGACAGAAGCTGATATGCTTTATTGGACAGGCTTTATTATCTTGCTGTGTCTCTTTAATTGGATTTCTAATCTTTTATTTCTTTTGTAAATAGAGTAAATAATGTGAAGAGATCCTTATGTGTGAAATGATCCGTTTGTCTGCAAAAAAAAAAGGCAGTCGGAGAATGGTTGATCCGAGCGTGGAGAGGAATGGACCTCCTGTGGAGACATGACAAATACTGTTACATGCTTCATCTAGCACCCTGATCCTCTCGCAAACACACACATAAACACACAATCACACACACACACACACACACACACACACACACACTAAATTCGCACAAATGTCTCGTGCTCTCCATTGAAGACAAGTTAATATAGTCTATTCAATAAAACCTGATTTCTATGATCATTTTATACTTAAAAACTTACTCACAGTCACACACTCAACACACTCATACACAATCTCAGTCATGTCTGGATAGTATCGTACAGCAGGACATGGTATTTTGTCCCACAAATGTATACAGTAGTCTTAGCACATCACGTTCCAACCATGTTAAATCTGAAAGTGCTCATTTCAGCAGTGAACATTTTATTGTAGATCATGTCTGCATCCTTGAGATACAGCACACGAGTGACAGACACTTGAATCTAGAAGTAGAAGGCGACTGATCAATCATCCCTCTTCTTTTGATTTCATTGTTGAGGATAAATACATGAGCACTGGATTGTGATCTTGCCTGAGGTGATTTTTATCAATAACCATTTCCCGATGTTAATCTGTGACAATTGTTGCTTTAGCCCCTTAGCTGCTTCATTTTCAAGGTAGTTAAGCTACTACCTGCAACAATGTCAACACGTGAGGCTTCTAGATTGCCATTCATCAGTGTGTATTTCACCTCTGTAGCTAAGTTAAAGGCACACTGCGGCTCATAAACAGACTTTGATTGCAAAAGTTGCAGCCCTGGCAGTCTGTTGGCCAAAAGGGGAAAAATCATACTGTGGATCGGAGGGAAACAACCAGAATGCTGCTTCACTTTTTAGCACTTACCCGAACAGAAAGGTGCCTGAGGACATTTTGGAAATTGTAGACGCAAAGTTATGGGTTGCTATTGTGCACTTTAATAGAGCAGTAATACATAAGACGATAGCAAAGTGCCAAGAACATACAGTAAATGAAGAAAAAACTTCCACACGATATACTCTCTTACTATAGAATTCCATAACCTGTAACGTGTGTAATTTTGTATTTTAAATGGATCAGGTTTCATTGCCTAAAATATACCCCCTACAGGTAGGCAGGCCTTTAGTATTAGTGGTCCCTGGCATTCTGTTCAGTATTTAGTTACCAGTCAATCACCAGCAGATGTTCTACAGCACCAGGTTTTTCCAGACCAATAATGACTGAGTGAACAATCCATGTCTGTGTGGTTCACAGGAGATGGAGAAATGTCTGTTTGGAGCCGTAGCACCTCTGCAGGTATCCAGCAGTGTTACCCCAACATAAAACACATTAACGTATACACACAAGCATCGGTATCCTAACCACAGAACCTCACATGGAGAACCAGACTGTCAAATAGAGAGAGGAATGTGTTGAATCATCTGGACAACACAAGTGATGCTTTATATTAGGGAGAAAACTGAGAAGTACAACCTCGTATATTGTCTTTTTTTTTCTCCTCAGCTGTCACTTTTCACCTGTCAGGGAGCGCATGCACTTTCTCCGTGCCCCAGTCTCACTTCTTAGCAGACCAAAGTGATTTTGTGTTCAATTTCTGAGGATAAAGTGAGATAGCATCAGTAACCAGAGGCCTCTTTGCCAGAAGAGAAACTTCAGGTCCTTCAGGGTGAGGATCGGTGTGTGAGCTTCTCTGTATGGCCTCAGGCTGCTTCACTCAGAGAGAGGCATTGCCACCACCTAAAGATAGTGATATATCTGAGCTGGTTTGAAGCAACAGTGCAGATAGGCAATCATTTTTAATAATATAACCTGCAGCTGAAAAAGAGGCCCCGCAAACAGGCTACCTGCAGGGATGCCCTGATAAGGTGTTAACGGGCTGATTGCAGATCAGACGTCATCTTAATCCGAGGATCTGATACCAACCTGTACAGGATTTTATTTGGAGCTTCTGCAGAGGATTTCCTGTATTAAAACATAATGCTTTCCTCATTTGATTGAAGATTCCACCATTTATTTTTCACTCTAAATGCTAATTACTTTGTCCATTTTGATGATGATTTTCTATTGACTTTGAGCAGAGCATCATTACATGTTCTAATACTCTGTTAGTCGCTCCAAAATGAACAATTTGGTTCTTTCTTATAAAACTCTCTGCTGCCTGTTTGACACACGATGAGGGCACTAAATAATAATGTATTTCATTATAGATAGGGGAACATGTTCTTGCTTAACACAAAAAAAGAGAGAAACACTTTTTCTCCCAAAGTGCCCAATGACACTAATAATAATAATAATAATGCATTCGATTTTTATAGCACTTTTCTAAGTACTCGAAGACACTAAACAAAGAATAACAACAAAACAAAACAGAGAAAACAACGAAGAAATAATGTAAGAGAAGGAGGAGAAGAATGCCGTTTGTTAGTGGTGATAGGCGATGTTGAAGAGGTCACTTTTTAGGGATTTCTTGAATGTAGAGAGTGAGTCTTTGATGTTATTTTGGAGTGAGTTCCAGAGAGGGGGAGTGGCAATGGAGAAGGCCCCCCAGGATTGATGGTTGGTCCTGCAGGGGGGGACAGGAGGTTTGTGTCTGCAACTAGCTGTCCATATAAAGAATACTGATTGTCCATAAACAAATAACCAAAGTTAATGTGTATTTGTAATGTAGTCTCAATGTGCTCTGCAGTTAAATAAAGAACATAATGAAAAAAACTAACACACATTTACAATTAAAAGATGAGTTCTTGAGGTGCTGGTTGGCCTAGCAGTTAGTTTGCGTGCTGCATATACAGAGACACTAGTCTTTGAAGCAGGCAGACAGGGTTCGACTCCGACTTGTGGCTCCTTTCCAGCATCTCAATACACTCTCTCTCTCTTTTCTTTCAAACTCTATCCACTGTCCTTTCAAAATAAAGGCAAACAATAATTCTTCGTGGGGAAAAGTGAGTTCTAAAACACAGTCAAATGCAAAAAACACATACAGTATGTAAAATAAACACATACAGCACACATCTTAATACTTAAAAAAAATAGCTCTTACATTCTTTCTCCTTGTCCTTCTGCAGCTCACAGGACTACAGCAGAAACACACAAGGGTACGATAAGACAAGATGATACTTTATTGATCCCCAGAGGGGAAATTCGGGCGTAACACAAGTTCAGTCACACATGCACACACAGACAAAGACACAAGAGAAAATGAGTGTTTAAAGACAGATTTACAAAGGACATAAAGCTTCAGCAGATCTCAGGTCAGCAGGGAACGGCACCTTGGTGACTAAATGAACCTTCACCTGATGTAATGTTAGTTCTCGGTATATTCATGAGGCCTTAAACCTGATGATCGGAGAGATCTCATGTGTGCATTCACAACACTGGATAGAATTCTCTGCAGCTAGAAACCAAATACTCAATATTGAATACCGACCTGACGTACCTGACTGCATATTGAGTCTGTGTGAATCCAGACAGGAATGTTAAGCACTCTGCTTGTGGATATGCTTTAGCAGTAACAGTATCGGGCAGTAAAAACACCCAATAACTGTGTGACGTTTATGTATTTAACTCACCCATTTTACCATTGTTATTCCTGATCAGCAACTCTAAAGCCAAAGTAATGAATTTCATCTGATATGGATCAGCACTCCTTCAGTTTGAGTGTTTTTATTTACTCGTAATGAGCGGTCATTAAAAAGCACGGCTGCTTGTAAGACTTTTTACTAGATTTCTTATTTACTGTACATTGTCTCTGCCCGTTGAGCTTTTATCAACGTATTTAACAACCACAGGGCTGATATCATCGGCCTCCTGTCTGGACCTGGATCAATACCCTCTAAAGCACACACACACACACACATGCATTCACATACGTCTGCAGCATCTATTATCTTGTTCTTATTCTCTCACAGAGGACAAATCAAAAGCATATATTGTCTATTGGTGTCTCTCTCTTTCTCATTTTCTGTCCTCCCCAGTCTGGCAGTGGATGGACGCACAAAACGACAGACCCACATACGCACACACGCACTCTAAAACCTCCCTTTCTCACAGACACTCAGTCTCACAAACACAGAAAATCGAAATCACAAATCGGCTTAACTCTCGCTGACACGTCTGTGAATTAAGCCTTTCCGTTGCTCTCCCTTTCCCATTATAAAAGCATTGTCAGAGGCTGAATCAGTAACAGGTAGCCCACAGCTCCTGCTGCTTCCCTCTCGCTCCTCTCCCGCACTTCCTCTTCTTTCTCTTTCTTTGTCTTCCCTCGCTTTCTCCCCCTCAGCCCTTTCTCTTGAATTCTCTCTCCTCCCTCTCCCCGTCTGTCTCTTCCTTGCTCCTGTCTTCCTCATGACCTCCATCAGCTTTCTCCTTAATCATCCCTCTCTCTGTCCTAGCAGTCGTTCTGTCTGTCTCCTCATTTCCCTTTCCCCCTTCTTTCTTTTTTCACAGTCACAGTCAGCGGGGAAGCTTAACTAGGCAATGGGTATTTTTTATTTTCTTTTTTCTTTCACTGCTTTAGAGAGTTTAGAGAGAAATATTGTGCTTTTTGTCCCAAAACATTTCCTGGAAGTCTTCAGCCACTACTTTGCAGGCTCATATTTTTCCACAAAAAAAAAATTAATGCTTAGATCACATGGCCAGTTAATATTCTGTCTACAGCCACTTTTTCACAGTGGGACATTTCTTACATTTGGTTGCACCAGCTATTCTTAAAGCCAATACTTAGTTTGCTGTTGTGCTTCACTTAATCAGGTTGCATCATTGGCATTTAAAAAAATCTTTAATACAGCAGTGAAGACTTTAGAAACCTGTACCTGGATGTGTGGTTAATATCTGTTATCTGATGATCTGATCTGTAAAACTGCTAATAGAGATTTTAAAAAGATAGAAAACTATTTCAGTTTTTGTTTGTTTTTCATGCTTTTATTCTACTTTAATACAACCACATTATAATTGTGGATATGCCATCGATGCCGTCTCAGGATTTAAGTAAATGTATAATGAATGAATTAATGAATTAATGGGCAATATAATATGTATGTTTTAATCCTTCATTTTGATTAATCTGCATTAACCAGATTAGAAAATATGTCATCCAGATTGCGTTATTATATCAGTGCATATTAATCCAACCCGCCGAATTTTTTATTTTTTTTTACATTTAATAATTTTCTCACAGTATTTTATGCTTGTATCTACATTGCGTTTGATTTTCCACTTTAACATGAGCATCAAACAGCATCTCATCGACTGTGAGGTCGCGTTTAAAGACCGTATTTCATATAAATACAAATCATTTTGTAAATGATGTGTTCCTTTAAGACTGGGACTGAGAACCAAATATATCCCAAAGAGGCAACTCAGTTTAGCAGCCTACCAAGTTACATAAATGACTGAAAATAACACACTCTCTCACACACACACACACACACACACACACACACACACACACACACACACACACACACACACACACACACACACACACATTTAGCTACCTAACAGTTACACCATCTACACTGAGTGTAAGATATATTTTGTGCAAGGCCTTATAGATTATATAGACTGTATACAGTATAATCATATATTCACTGTGTAACTGATAAATAGTACTTAGTGGCGGCTGTGGCTCAGTTGGTAGAGTTGGTAGTCTCCCAACCGGAAGGTGGTGGGTTCGATTCCCAGCTCCTGCAGCCACATGTCAGATTTGTCCTTGGGCAAGACACTTAACCCTGAATAGCTCCCGCTGCTTCGTGCGGTGTGTGAATGTGTATGAATGAGATTAATGTAATGATGGTCACATGGTAACATAGCAACCTCTTTGGGGACTACGTTTGACCTTACAAACACTTTGGTGCCATAGAAATTCTTCTTCCACCGTTGATCTCAGCATTCAACCCAGTTTCTTTCTTTTTGTGCCGAGGTGAAACTGAGGGGAGGATCACATAGAGCTTTCATTTCTAGCTGGAGATGGAGCCAGCTGTCTGTGTTGTGAATGCAGGGCGTAGGCAAGCAGAGCGATTCTGACAGGCTGTGTCTGCACAGTTTGTTCTCCAATAGGCCCACACAGAGTCACCAGTGGGGTGCGCACATGCACGCAACACTCCCAGACTTACTTTAGAGGAGATGCACACTCACAAACACACACATAGACACTGTCAGTCTCTTTCTTTCCGTGCACAAATGCTGCTCCACACAGTGTGTTGCAGGCTTACCTACAAACACTCACAGACACATTTACAGTATGTCAAATACACACGCACGCACGCACGCACACAAAGTGAGACTGTGCAGAGGAAAAGGGCTTGGTTTTTGAACGCGTTCCTCTCGGGGCTTCACTGCTGGGGAAATGGAGCTATCATGACAAGGGATAAAAGAGCAACAATGGTTTCATCACTCTCCCTCATGTTCCACTGCAGCGTGAAAAAGAAGCTTCTAGCGTTCTCTTCCGCCCGTTAGGGAAAACGCGCCGCGCGTTACACCGAGAGCGGGGACTCTAAGCTGAGTGAATGAGAGACGGAGAGGGAGGAAGGGAGGGACAGAAAGAAAGCATCCTGGCTCAGAGATCAATGAACCGCACAAACCCATATTGTTGATACATCAGCAGCTGATACTGAACATTTTGATGGGCCAAAGACAATAGTGGGTATTGATCTAGGAAATGTCCTTGTGTTCCTCTGCAGTTTATTGATGCTGTCCCTCCTTTCCTCTGGTTAGGATGTCCTCGTTTCACCCCTCCCCTGGTCCTCCACCCATCTCTCTCTCTCTGACCTCTGTCTTTACTCCTTTTATGTTTTTGAGGATTCCATCTCTTCCAACATTTTTCTTTATCCGGTTTACTTTTTTTCCTCTCTAACCCAAACCTCCACCCAAGACACCTTTGACCCTCTCTCACACCCAACTTTTATTTATACGCCTCTTTTATCTTGCTAAATCAGTGAGGTCATGTTTGGTTCTCTTTTGCTGTTCTTTTGCTTTTCCTGTGTCTAGTTTTTTTTTTTAAATATGTCATTTATATAACATGCACTTGAGACGGTCTATCATCCTGATGTGAAGCCACAGAAAAAATCATAGTCGTCTTTCTTTTATCTCACCTTTTCCTGTCTTTTCTTTCAATTCGTTAGGGTGCAGTGATCACGCCAGCCATGGACCACACTATGTCCATGCAGCCTGCCAGCATGATGGGCCCTATCACCCAGCAGATGAACCATCTGTCCCTGGGCACTACAGGAAGTGTGAGTACTCCTAGCTGGTGCTGCAATGGACCATAAACATAACAAAACACCTAAACACAAGGGGGCCTACATGCCATAATCCAGATGACTAACTTGTATTTACAGTAGATAAGGTTTACAGGTTCAGTCAACGATCAGACAATCTGCTTTTTTTTCCCAGAATACATCTATGGGATGTCAGAGCTTTCTCTGCTTTCTTTGCATCTTGCATTTCGGACTCCCTGAATGCATCATGTTTTTGCTGGAGCTCATTTGAAGGCCTCTATTTGCAGATACTGAGGGAGCAGAATAACAGTGGCAGCAACAACTGTCCCTTTAGGTGGTTATATAGTTTCAGTGTTTAGCCATCTGACATGCGAACCTTATCTGTGCAAGCTTTGCACAAATAAACAAACAAAATATATCCGTGATAGGGTTCTTTTTAGGGACTAACTATTACGTTTCATTTTCATTTTTGGCCAGGAATCCTGCTTTGTTGTAAATCTAAAGGGGACGGGAATAATACATCCAATACACTACCTACAGTTCACTATGATTGGTTTATTTGTTTGTCTGTAGGGAAGGCATGAACAGATTATTAAATACTGTAGTTAAATAAAAAAAACTGCAACAGATAGAATGTGAACTTTAGCACTACAATCACTCTCTGCGTCAACACATGCTAATCCTACGCAATCTCAGATCGTCATATCACACACCCCTAATTCTCATAAGAGTTAAGAGATCAAATGAAACATTGGGGAAGAACAGCAGGAGTTCATTTCACTGTTGGTATTGTTCAGGGGAACCATAGAAGCCTTTCATCTTTAGGGAACATTGTTCCTTTACGTATGAAAACAAAGTACGCATTGCGTAAGAGATGGATTTTAGATTTCCTCTGAAGAAATCCAAACGGCTGTGGCCACATGTGCTCAGCCATGGAGCTGCTGTTTCATTTGTCTTACACTGCATGCTTTCAGCTCCAGACATTGAGAGAGCATATTTCCTCCCTGATCTTCCACATTAAACAGATTTCCTGAGAAGCTTAACAGTGTGACAGAGCTCTCTGTTTTCCACCGTCCTCACTTTCACCCTCTAATTTTGGTTTTTCCTACACACTTTGTCTCCCTCACTCTCTAAATCACCTTAAAATCTATCACTCCATCTTTATTCCACACACACACACGCTTACAGTCACCGCCCCCCTAAAACCAAGAACTCCCCCTGTTTCAGGATCAAGTCGACTTAAAGGTGTCAATCAGCTCTGAGTCCTGACTTCCTGCCCTAACCCTGCTGCCCGGGGGCAAAGCTCCGGCACTTTGTTTGATCTGTATTTGTGTGTGTGTGTATGATTGAAACAGTGCTGTATTGTACAGTTCCCCATGTGTTTCCAGGTGAGCTGTCAGAGACTGTGACGCCATGTTGGCTCTGTCAGGAATGCCCCCACCCTAATCTGCCCCAGCTGTGCTAACAGGCAGGATTAGAGACAGGCTAATCTACGATGATGGCTTCTGATGTTTGATGGCTTGTGTTTGAGTAGAAAGTGGGTTAAGGCGCTCTCTTCTTTTTTTTCATTTCTGTTTTACTCTGTGTGCCTCTCGTCTCTCTGACTGCTTAGCTATCCTGAGGCAATGTGCTGTGTAGCATAGCATCTCTATAGCTGAGCTGCACACACACACGGCATGCCACATTTGATCATCAATGGGGATTGAGATGTGTTTCCTGTAAAGCATACTCTTAAGCCAGATGTGAAGCCCTTTTATGCTGCCTGATTTAGAAAGCCTGTAAAAAAAGAGTGTTAGGATCCAGGATCTGTGGTAAACAGGACCTGACACCAAATTCCTCAAGTGTGCACGCATGTGGTGAGCTTGTTTTCGTTGCCCCCAGTTGGTCACAAGACCTAACCTTGGCCACTGAGGAGCACCTGCCACGAGCAGCGTCTCCAAAGTCAACAACTTATCACGACTGTTTCTGTCAGCTTGGAGGAGAAGCCACACCTCAGAATACTCTTTCTTGGCTGTTCCAGGCCTCACTGTGGCTGTTTGTGTGTGGCTGTGGCTTTCTTCCTCTCTCCAGGAAAAGAACCAAATGTTCCTGCTACGCCCAAGCTGTGATACTGGTGTTGTGAGCGTAGCTTTCCGAGAATGTTTGTGTTGTTTTGCAGCAAGGATTGGCATCGAGGGTTAAGCCTGTTAAAAGCATCGGCAGCAAGAAAAGGAAAGGAAACTCGGTGAGCACAGACTGGCTATAGAGATGGGAGGGCATAGAAAGAGACTTTTTTCTGATGTAACACACAAGTGATAGAGTCCCACTTTTTTCTTACCAGGCCTAACTACTGTAGAGCACTGACTGATACAGAATTGGGATAAACTATGTGAGCACACACACATCTCTGAATAACATTTTCTGTATCCACTAATCATGGATGTTTAACTAGTTACATTAAAGTATCTTAAAGTTGTAATAGCCCTGTGTGTAAGGGGGGGGGGGGGGGGGTTGCTGGAATGACTGGTCAGGTTTCATGGGGGGCTCGTGCCCTCCAAGACCCCTCCCTGGTAATGCTCCTGCACTTGAGGCTTCAACAGCATTAGCTGATGTTTACATGTGCATTATTTCCATTTTTAATCATTCTTATTAAGGATTCCAACTTCACTGTTTACATGGACCCTTAATAAAGTGATCCGGTTATGATGTGCATATACATACATCAAACATTAAATCAGAATAAAACCATCTTGAGATGCCAGGTTTGTCTGCCAAGAACAGCAGTCGAGGAAGCTTTTCCTTCCTATTAACATAAATGAATGTGCTCTAACTTGTGAGAAATCGATCTCTATGCTATGGTATTAGTGCGTCAATTACATGTTTCTGTCGATAGTCGTGACATACGTTTTTCTCCAGAGTGAGGTCTTGTTCAGGCAGAACTGATGCCCCTCTGTGTGTTTATTTCTACATTATTATATTTGGTCTACTTAGTGGTATGCACACCAGAATTGCTGCTCGATTGACTCTGCTAACACGTCCACCTGTGATGGAAAAAAAAAAGGCCGCCGTCACTCCACACCTCCAGATATTTCTCTCCCGTTTATGACTTTGAATGTCTGTTCCTTCTGAATTGGCCGGATCAGATCAGTCTCTTCCAATTGACGTGTTTACATGAAGCATTTTTATTCTGATCAGGCTTTTATTGTGAGTGTGTCCATGTAAACATAGCTATTTTATGTATTAAATTCATGCCAATCAAGCATATCGAAAAGGATTCAATAGAGAGCCTCTCTTAATAATGAGGAAGAGTGTACTGGTGCCTTCATGGTGAGCACTTTGGATTCATTTTTCCTCAGAAAAAGTTGTTTTCTACACTTGCTGTAGCTCCGTTTTTTGACTGACTATCTTGCACAGCTTGATTACAGAATGCTAAAGAACCTCAAGCTTGATGTTTATGGATAGCACACAAACATGCCTTTCATGCTCCTGGTTGATTTATTTCACCATGTTCGCTACACATCCCTCTGTTTCTGATTTATTTACCGTGTTCGAGCTCTCACCACTTAACAGGAGTCTATCTGTCATGGCTTGTCTCTGCTTGTTGACATGTGGATGTGCACATGCTCTGTCATTTTATTATTTGTGTGTGTGCATGTGTGTGTGTGTTTATGTGTTAGCGACAGTGTTTGACGTGACAAGAGGTGACCTTCCCATCCTATTCCTGTCATGGCATGTAGAACCCAGGTCTCTGTTGTCATGGTGACAGCCCTGATTGACAGTTTCTCTGTTCCTGTGAGACAGATTTGTGTGAGGCGCTTTCCTCTATTATGTGGCCTGTTTCCCTTTGGTTCTCCGTGGGGAGGCTTAAGTACTGTATGTTTTTCTCCATTTCCATAACTGTGCATGGCTTTATTTAACCTTTACTCACCCGGAGAGAGCTATCTGAGGATGCACTCTCTGCTCTTGTTGCTTTTTATTCAAACAGTAACACATGTTGACACCTTGCTGCTACCATTGAGCAGTTAGGTCCTTGAGAGACCTTGAAGGTAGTTGCTAAGAGAGGAACAACTTTTTATGAAGTTTTTACATTTACAAAGACTGTTGGCTGTGCCGCTCTTGAATCATTTTGATTAAATGTAAGTTATTTCTCTAAATGTACATGTTTTAATGGATGTAATTAAGTTATATGAATCGTAATTGCACTCAGAAAAAAAACGCTAAATTCAAGTTTTAATTGTATAATCTAGGTAGCATCAGAATGCAAGAACCAAACTCAGCAGCATAATGACATCTTTGCCTGAAACTCTGGTCCTTGATTGGCCTAATTTAATGCTGCAACAGTCAGAACCATAAATTCAACAGTACATGACATGACTTGTAGTAAAAAGATCATTCTTAGTATTCTGAAAGGGGCCACTGTGTTTGACAACCTCATAGTGATTTACTGCAGCTCTACCAAGTGTTTTAGAGTCTCTGAGCTCATTGGTTTTATGCTCATAGCTGAGCTGGTGTGGTTAAATCAAGCTTATTATTTCCAGCTCAACAGTCTGCTGTATTAAAAAATGCAAAACTGAGTTGGCAAAAAAGCTGCTAGGGGTAGCAAAGCACCATACATTTACTTACAATAGAAATCAAATAGATAACAAAAATACTTCATTGTTTCCTTTTTGCATGCAAAGGCAGAAATGTGACTTTGACACGTGTGTGCCAATATATACAACATAAGGTTACACTTTAAAATAATGAGGCACATTCAAAACCATAAAAGGCAACAAACAGGTAATGTAGACAATGTGTATATGTACAGTAAAGGAGGGCACCAAGTTCCCAATGATAAATATTGAAGGGGTGTTAAATAATAACATCAAGTGCTATGTGCAGCATGCCTTTGACTAGAAATCACTGCATACATTTTTTTTTATTGGGATCAATTGAACTGCATGCTATTTGGTCCCTTTAGGCGCACCATGCATTAGCCTCCAGTGTCTCCCTGTAGTCACGGTGATGGAAAAGAACAACACTGCTGCATCCTTGAATGCTAAATCAGGGTTTGACTAGTAAATCGAGTGAGTGTGGGAGGGGCTATGACATTTTTTTATGTATACATTTACATTTAAACTTCTATTATGTTAGGTATCCTGAAATAAACAATATGCTTGAAGTGTTGCCCTGTCTACTCCCGCGCCCATCAATCCATTCACTGGGCATACGCAATGCATGTCACTTACCATACATGATCCATCGCCTGTCCATTGTGTTCTGGCATTTTGATGTTTTCTCAGTAAAGAGGGACAAGGAAAAATCATTGTAATGGCAATCTTTTCCTGTCTCTTTGATTTAATGTTCTCTGCAGGAAATTGAGATGTATTGTGTACTTTTGCATTTAGGCTGATGAATCCATGTATACATATACCATCCTCCAACACCCCCCAATCTGGATATTTGGTATCTCTAAAAGCTCTGCTGTAATCCACACACTGCTGTATATCACTACAATACTATTGTGACATAATCAGCAGTATTGTTGATTGCTTCATCAGTTGTGGTGCTTCCTCCTGGATGTAACAAACCAATTGCGGTCCCACTCCAAAACAAATAGCTCCATAGTTCAGTCAAAAAACGTATCCTGGTACCTTTTACATTCAGAATGTAACTCACCAAAAAATATTTATATTTTAAAAGCATGCTTAGGCTGTAATGAAATATGAACTTTATAAAAGGGTGACACTGATTCCTCCAGTATAAATCTCCATAGGCAGCTTGTTAACAAAGTCCAGGGGCCCAGATATGAGGAGCTTTTTATACTGAAGTACTACTGTACTGTGATTCACAGCTGCTGGTGTGCAGCTCCAATAGTTCCCATCATGTTGGAGCCCCAAAGCTCAGATCAATAGTCATCAGAGCCCATCCTGATGCTGCTCTGCCATCTATAACCTACACTGAGTGGCTGGATGCTCTTGCCTTGACCAACTGTTATCCTCCACCTTGTTTCCAATGCAACAGTACAGCATGCTAACACACACAAGACAGATAGATGGATAGATGTGTGGATGTGTGGAGTGACAGACAAAGATATGGATGATTCATTTGAAGTCTTAGACATATGAACATGCTGTGCTACATTTCATTGTATAAAAATGGACAACATGTCTCGTCGTGGAAAAGTAAAGCTAAAATATTGCTGCCATCAAGCATGTGTGATGTCATTAGCAGCCACAGTGTTTGCATTAGAGATCGGCTTTTGGGGTTGCATTAATGATTTCACACCCCTCTGCCACCGAAAAAACACGTTTAACTTAAAAAATCATCCCTCAGGTAGTTAGTCAGAACAGATTCTTGTGTCAGTTTGAAGCAGACACTCACAGTTATGGAAAGTCCAATGACTTGTATGTCTGTGTTTTCTTAAGTTTCCTCTCGCCGTTCCTCTTCTATTCTGCTGATCCGGTACAGAGTGCTGCAGGAGCTACGTATGTAAAAAGTGCTGTCAGTCAAATGTCACACCCCTTTTTTTTTGCATCAAATAATTGATTAAAACTAAAACTAACAGAAAATGTGACACTTGTACATCAGCATGATGATGAACAAACCATAAAGACAGAAAACCTTGTTTGAAAAACATTTATTTGACATGTATTTTGATCGTTTAGTTTGACCACAGCTGTTAACATAGGGGGCGGGCTTCACGACCTATACTGCAGCCAGTCAGTAGGGGGCGTTTGATATTTTTTGGCTTCGATTTTCGAAAGCTGCAAAGTCATCCATCTTTCCAGAATGACATTTTTTGGGGAGAATAATACAGTTAATAAAAAAAGGGAAGTGATCTGTCCTCCTGGCACTTTTAAACCCACCAAACTAAAATGTAACTGTCCCAAGTGCTCCAGAGGCCAAAACCACTGAGCGCATGAGTCTATTGCATGGATTTATACCCTGGCATTGCTGCATTGCGGTGTGACTTTGTACTGTAATTCTAGCTGTGTGTCATGTAGAGTGATGGCAGTGAAGAGACTTAAGGAGTCTACTCACACCCTCCTCGTTAGGGAACTATTCAGACCTCCCGTTCATCAAACATACGCACATGCCATCTGCTTCAGGTGCAGGTGTGTGTGTGGAGATATGTGTCTATGTCTGTGACTGTGAGAAGGAAACACCATTTATTGCCAATTAGGGATGCTTTATATCGCCCGAACTTGTCCCCCGACTATGGACGGGGAAGTATTAAAAGAGTTGAAATTGGACAAAAATCATCTTTATCACCATAGCAACTCTATTCACTGTAGCCAGGCTTGACAACCTCTTGACTGGCCACAGAAACAAGAGCAGAAATATGCCCAGCTCAACCTGCCACATTAAAGAGGTTAACTAATGGTTACTGTAAAAGAGAAAATCTTATCTTATTAAATTCTCTTGTTAAATCTAATTTAAATTCCTTTTGCAGTCCTGCAGAGAAATATAACATTTCAAATAGACGTCCTCCTTTTGACAGGGAGATTTTGATATTGCTAATTATCTCCCGCTTCCCTTCATTTGCTTTCACGCAGCCCTCACAGGTGAGTCGGCTGAATAAGTTAATGGGCAGAAGGAGAGGAGAAGACAAAAAAAGTCCCGGGAATAAATTGGTATGCATGGTTTCAATTCACCAAGGGAGAAGGTCACTTCAACAATCTGATAGGCCCCTTTTTAGACGATAGCAGGTCGAGAGAGGGAGCGGACGAGTGACAGGAAGGTGAGAGGAGAGAGAGGGTTGACACAGAGAGGTAATGTGGTAATGTGTCAGGAAGTCTGGATACGCCACCTCACCCCGTCCTGAGTGTGACAGCTCCTGAAAGTGTGATAAGCTTAAAATTCACACGCACACACGAGCACACGCTAACATCTATCCCAGGGCATCCTCCCGGCCGTGTAGCGTCAGTAGGGGAGTTAATCACCCGTGTCCATGGCCTTTAGCTGCTCTCATTAGCGGTGAGCGGTGGAGCCGTACCCGATCCATTAGCAACGCTGCCGGTAATGACACTTCACCAGTACCGTCGGGCCCACGGCCAAGAAGAGGCTCCACAGACTGCCACAGCCCCTCCATTACTGCCTCCCGCTGCATACTGCTGCCACGCTTTTTAACACGTGGACTTAAAAAAAGACAGAAAGAAAAGGATTGTAATTCTCTGTTTTTCTTTCCTTGGTCCGGAAAAGCGACAGGAACACGAGGAGAGGCACTGAAGCAGCCTGGTAGCTTTTATCTGATCACATCCGCTGGTGCTCTACTGCAGCATTATCATTCACAGCCTCTTTGTCTTTGTCCCTCATAGACTCACACAGACACACACACAATGCTGGACACACACGTCTACATGCACAGTTGGACAGACAAATAATGATAAAGCATCTTTTATGCACAGGCATGTGTTAATTGAAAATGAAGCATACACACACAGGCAAAGCAGGCTTATACTTAGGGCATGCGTGTTCCCAAAAACACACATACACACGCTCAGCAGGTCTCTGAGAAAGCCTAACACAAAGTGTCGTGTCCTCATTCATATTGCATGTGAAAGCCCCGTGGCTGTCATGTAACCGAGCTTGTGTCACGTCTGTGAAATGGCCATCATGGAGTGAGCGGGCGCCCAGTTAAAAGCCATACCAGGTATGACTAAAGGAATATAGGCCACAGGCGACAGACCTCCTGCTTCCTCCTTCTCTCTCCTTTTTATTCCTTTTAGCTTTCTTTTTTTCTATTTTTTTTCTGCTCTCCCCCAGCTTTCGTCTGGTGCATTTGCCTGGCTGGCTGTGAAGTTTTGGTGTAACAGCAGGACATCTCTTCCTCCTCCTCCTCCTCCTCTGTCTGCCTCACACACTCTGCTGTGCTCTGCACTGTCGAGAGAGATGCACATATATTCTTTTAGCACCCTCTAAAGGAGGCAGAGGACACTGCAATTCCTGTAACCCATGATTTGAGGGATAATTTCAATAAAAAGGGCTTTCAAGGAAATGTTGCATGAGTGTTGGATACCTGAAAAGTCTTTTTTTGCCTTGTTTGGATGAGGATTTTGAGCATTATTTCACAAAAGTGAGTGTCCCATATAATCAGACGTGGGAAAAGCACACACATTTTTTTTCCTTAAGTAGGAGAACAGATCTCTTTTTTTTAAAGACTGGGGCCACCTGTTTTTCTCAATGGTTCGATTGTCTGTCCAATGTACAGGCCAAAGCCCTCAAAGCGGAGGCCCCAGGTTTGAGTCCTGCATCGTCCGTCACCGCTTACCTCTCATCCCTGTTTCCAACTCTGTCCACTGTCCTGCACTCTCAATAAAGGCATTCAAAAGTCCCCAAAAAATCTTTGAGACAGGAAAAAAAAGACTGGTCAACCTAAAGATACTGATTCAACTTTTAAAACTTTGGTAAAAGTAAAAAAATCAAAGGCTCCAACTTGCTCAGAAGCGAAACATACTGATGCAAAATAAGAATGATCAAAACTTCAATGAAATGCTTTAAAGGGAAATTGAAACTGAAACCTGATAAGAGGAGGTAATGCCTCTTTATAACCCACCTCTGCATGTTATATCTGATTATTTTCATTGGTATTGTAGTTTTTTATGTGCATGGATTTTGATGTGTGTGTGTTTGTGTCTTTGTTTCAGTACATGACTGCTGCAGCTGCCGCGGCGCCTATGCAAGGGACCTACATTCCCCAGTACACTCCTGTGCCTCCAACAGCCGTCCCTGTCGAAGTAAGAGCCACATTCACACACACACACACACACACACACACACACACACACACACACACACACACACACACACACACACACACACACACACACACACACACACACACACATTTCTGATCAATCAGAAAACCTAACCCCCAACGGAGGACATCATTACCACTGACAGCCCACTCTTTTACAACCACCAACTGCACTTTGTCTTTTATTAAACCTGTTCACCTCATCAACAGATCAAAACAGTCATTAAACAGACAGATTACATTCCCAACACGTTGTAAATTGCTCTTATTCTCTCGGAACAAATGGCATCGCAGCAGCAGCAGCAAATAATAAGGGTGGAAAACTGCAAGCAAAGCAAGATGAGTCAGAAGTTTTATAGTATTTGGGAAAGACATTTGAAGTGCAGCACAGACTTTGTCACTTGTTCGGAGTCTGCCTGAGCTTGTGGCAGGTTTTGAGCAGTCCAGCTTGAGAGATGATGAACGTGGAAAAGGAGGCGGGGCCGGCGAGGAGAGCGGGTACGGCTGTCTGGCGGCTGACAGTGCGCTCATATTCAGATGGACTATCAGTCGTGTATCAGATGACAGGAGCTGAAGTGAGACACAGTGCCGCCGGTGCTGTCTCTCTCTCTCTCTCTCTCTCTCTCTCTCTCTCTCTCTCTCTCTCTCTTTCTGTGCTGGTAGGTAGCTGGAACACACACATCTGTCAGCCACACAACTCTGGTTAGCCAACCAGCCACGGACAATGACAGTTTCCTCTGACAGAACCATTAGTCGCTCCTCCCCCCTCTCTTGGACCCCCCTCCTTACAAAGTTCTCCATGAAGGAGTGGCACAGAGGAGAGAGATGTAGTTGCAGTGTAGCCCGCAGCGTCTCTTACCTATTTCATCCTCCCCCCGTCGTCCTCCCGATGCCGGCATCAGCAGCGGGGTGTACATCACTGCTTCAGCCTGTGTCTGCAGGGCTGATGTATGGATGGGACGCAGTCTCCTTGAGAGCTTGTTAAAGGTGATTGAGAAGACTCTACAATGGGGGACCATCAGTAATGTTGCACACAGAGAGGCGAAGAGTTTGTTCTGATGAATTAAGTGCTCAAGTCCAACTTTAAAGCTGTTTTTCATCTCAAACTTCGGGGTGAAAATTTTGCAAGCAATTTAGCACCCAAGATGTCTTTGGAAAGTCTAATCTCAGCAAGATGATGTGACTTCTGTTTTCATTATTCTGTTCTTCATTTCAAAAGTTTTCTGCCAATATTCCCCTTACTTTTGTCTCCATTAGATATCTATTATTTATTTTTACTAACAGTGTTATACTGAAGCTTTTTCCCCCTAAATGATCTTTCAGAACTGCCAATTTTGTTCGGCAGCACCTTTACTGTGCACTTCACTTGTCTCCAGCATTGTTTTAAATGCATTTATGACAAAGTATGTTGGCATTAAGGGATGTAAATGATTTCTGTTTAAGTTTTTGGGATGTTAGGAACGCTTGTTTGCACCGCATTAGTTCAGATTGATGGACCTGTCAGTCTGAGAAGTTCACAACATTTAATTTAGCGTACATTCATGTCATGTTTTACTGTTTTATTTTACGTTATTTTGAGAGGGTCTGTACAGCGTGTGACAGCATCTATAGTTAGACTGTTGCTCCTGGTTAGAAAAAGCTCCAGTAACAAAAGGACAATTCCCTCTTCAAGGAGAGGAAGACCTATGATAGTAAAGAAGTTAGTACAGAGGAGAAAGAAGAATTTGGCTGCTTTCAGTCAAATACTCGTCAGCAGGAAGTGCCAATCATTGCAGAGAGGAGCTTGAGTTCAGATCTGACATATATCCTCTAATGTGTGTGTCTCTGCAGGGAGTGGTGACGGACGCCTCCCCACAGAGCGTGGCTCCCTCGTCACAGGAGGTGGGCGGCCAGCAGCAACAGATCCAGGTGGACAGCTCTGCCGACCATGTTCCTGCTTACTCATACACGTCCAAGTAAGTCAGGCAGGACGAGTACAGTCAACCGTTTTAACTTTGATTTGGCAGCATTACAGTGTTTTTTTAGCGTTATGTTAATCATTAAGATAAGGTTAAGGTTAGGGGCATATTATGTTATATATTGTTCTACAAATTCAGATCACGCCACACTGTTTATACAAATGTGTTTATCATTTTCTTATCTCTAGTTCATGGATACTACTGTTGAACATTGGTTGATGGCCTTTATGATCATCTTAGAATTTAAAAGTCTTGAAATACAAAGAAATGTAATGTTACACATGTGTCTTATACTGCTCTCTCTCAGCAACATATGTACACCCAGATCAGGTCATTAGGAGGTCTAAATATTAAATGAATCAGTCAAAATCAGTTTTTGTCACTCTCTGAATAAATCCAAGATGAGAAGTGAAGCGTCTTCCAGAGAGGAAAATAGTACAAAGAACCTTTTGTCAGTCTTTTGTATTTTGTAGCAACAACAGCCGTCAATTTGCAAGTGATTTTTCTTTGACAAATAGTTTAGTTAAGGCAATACCGTACAAAAACACGACAATCAAGAGATGAAATTAGGGTATAAAGAGACACAGCAGTGCCTTTATAGAATGACTCTAATTATTCCTGGCTGCTGTTGTCATTTGCTCGTCAAATTTGTCAGAATTTTTCCTTCTCTGACCCGATCAGAGCTGTTGTAAAGTGCTTCAGTCTTCTGACAGGGCTGTCAGCTGTCAGCTCTATTGCTTTTTCTGTGTTTGTAATATTGTGCTTTGATTACAATGGCACCACACTTCCCCCCCCCCCCCTTCCCCTCTCTCTCTCCCTCTCTCTCTCCCTTTGCTTTTTCCCGTTTCATCAGATAGCAACGGCCTGAGCGAATGTTCCTGTGACAGCGTTGCCTTGAGACAGAAGGTGGCTGCACTGTGAATGTGAGGAAAAGAGAGAAGAAAGAGATTGCTTCCAGATTGCCCAGGCACCAAAAAAGAGACACTTTTTTTCATTTCCTACCTGGCCTGTGAGAGAAAAAAAAAAAAACGCAAGAAGGAGGTAAAAGGTGCTGAGGAAGGGAATGGGAAAATTGCTGGGCACAGTGCAAAGAAGTGAAATTGTTTAGTCTGCCCTGAAGGGCTGGGCTACAGCTTGAAAAGTTTCTCAAAGGAAAATCTCGACTAATTAAAAAAAAAGATGAAAAAACAAGTAAAACTGACACAAAAAAAAGGTTGAATGCAAAGGTAGGTGATGAAGTTTATTTTGTAATTAGAAAAGGGGAGTCAAGTTTGAGATACACACAGAGATTGTCTTCCTCAGATATTAAGCTACAATTTCTTTTCACTCTTTTTTATGTTCTAGTGTTAAATTTTAGTTTTTTAGATATATTCAAAAATAGAGTGTTTTTTTCTTTCTTGAATCTTCATGGCCTTAATTTGAAGGGCGCCAGAAACTTTTTACAGAGTTTAAGTCTGACGTCTGGTTAGGAAAAAAAAATCAAAAAAACAAAATCAGTCTCTTGGACCCCCTGGAGGGTTCAAGACACTGGATGAGTTGTTCTAAAGAGGAGAAAAAGAATCTATCACATAAGCTGTACAGATTTAATAGAGAAGAGCTTTTTTTTGTTTCTTCATTAGAAGAAAACTTTGATAATTATTATGTCAGAGGTAACTAAGTGTCAGAAGAAAACAAAATGTCTGTTTGGGGAAAAAAAAGACTCATGGAGGGGTTCAGGGTGGGGTTGGGTGTTGGGGGGAGGGGGGGGTAAAGCTTTGAAGAGATTTTTCACAGTGAGGAAAACATGAAAACATAAGAGAACATGCTGCATTGTGGATGCAGTCTGTTGCAAACGCTGAACTTGTTTTTTATTATCATAATTATGATTTTTCATGGCAAAAAAGTTGCTGTCGATGACATTAGTGCTTTTTATCTGCCACATTTTACCTTTTTTATGAGCTTTAAGATGTTTTTAGCCCGCTTTGCTTGTCACACTGCAAAAAAAAGAGAAAAAAAAATGAAGAAAAAAATTATAAAAAGCAAAAAAAATGAACGGAAAAAATTCTGGCAGTGAAATAAAAAAAACAGTAGATTCAGTAGGAGCTTACGGTTTAAACCAATCAGTGCAAAAGCAATAGAAGAAATTGTTGACAATTTCTGTAGTCTTTCCTAGTTGTGGATCAAATGCAGCCCATGGATGGCCATTTTTATACCAAAGATGAAGAGACACTCTGAACCAGAGTTTTTGTTTGTTTGTTTTCTTTTGTTTTTCCTTTTCATTTTTCAGTTTGATTTTGTTGTTGTTGATGTTGTTGTTGTTGATGATGTTAATGTTGATATTGTTGTTGTTGATGTTGCTGTTGTCGTTGTTTTTTATTTGACCTTGATGGCCGGACCAGTCCTTACTATCCTTCTTGACATCTTTCTTTGACATCACCGGGTTTAAGCTAGTTTTCCACGGTTGTCCAAGCTGTTACACACACTCAAACAAACACACATACACGTATGTTGACAGGCACACACGTACTGTACAAACTCATAAACACACACAACAAACAGTATTTAAAGTGTGATGCAACCAGTGGCAGTCCTACCAAAAGCTCTTCTTCAGCTCCTTATGTTGGCTTTGCATTTTTTTAAATGTCTCATCAATTTTATGATTCTCTCCGAGGGTGCATTCCACCTCTCTCTCTCCGATGCTGCAGGGAAAACTATAGGAAACAATTCGGGAATGCTGCTCGCTACGCTCCATGGTTGTTCACACATTGCTTCCAGCTGTGCCCTCATTCTCAATTTTTGTCCTCAAACTCTTTATCTCTTCAATCCACTAAAACTAACACAGGCATTTAAGCTTATCATGCTGAGCTTTTGTGCTCAGTATGCTGAGCACAAAGCGTTTTTGAATCTCCCAAGCTGGTGTGTAAGATCATGTTAATCATTGTCATGTAAATAGCACCAAACCATAGGTCACTTTTGTGTATTTTCCTTCCAGAATACCAGATGAGTGGTGTTTGCTGCAGGTAAGTTTAGTCACAATGAAAGAGTACATGTTTGATTTTAAAATCCCTAGAAATGATTGCATAAATGTTATGGCACTTAATGGCACTGGCTTACCACCTGCTGCTGGTAAACTTAGCTTAGCACAATGACTGGAAACTAGCTGTGCTCTGCTCTCAAGTAACGAAATCAGCTTGCCAGCACATCAAAGTTTAACCCATACAAAAAAGGGCTGTACTATTTCTTAGCCAGGCCAAAGACATTAACAAGTCAAAGTGGCTACTGTGATTGCACCCATTGGTGTGTGAAGCCCCCCTTTCAAGATCAAGTTGGGCATTTTGGCCATCACAATATAGATTTTTTGGAACCAGGAGTGACCATATTTTGACGACCAAGTTGAAAGGAATTGTAACGTCTCCTTTTCCTGGTTGACAGGTGGCAGTGGTAGGAGACTTCTCAATCACAGGCAGCCATACATAGCCTGCTTTATTCCCTGATTTTAGACTAAATGGGACCATCATGAACAAAACGAACATCATGCTGTATTAAAGAGGACTTGAAAGAGAAATTGAGACCATAAACTCTTCAGGAAAATGTTAACTGTGGATATAAATCATCTGGGAGAAAGGTCATTGTTCCATCTGGTTTCATACAATTGGGCGTCTTTTACAACTATTTGATGGAGTCACCAGCTGCTGGCTATAAGAAGGAAAACATCTATGTCTACTTCTTATATACAGAGTACGAGCCAGGCACAGTTATTGACTGGTGTCTTGTCATTACTATGAGGTTTACAGGCAACTAACAGAGGCTCTGGGAAATTACTTTAAAAAATGTACCCCTTAACCAACGGAGATTTATTTCACTTTGCATAACCTGTTAGCAGTCTAAGACAACCGTCACTTTGTGACACTAACAAGACAAGAGTGTTTAAAGGGTGCTTTAGGACTGTGTGTCTTGAACATCCCCCTGATAATTTGCCAGACACCAACAGGGGGGGTCATCACACCTGTGAGAACTAACTAGACTCCTGAGCAGCCACAACAAGATGTTGATGGCAGCTCCTTCCCCGACCCAGCTACTGAGTGTCAGTTACGCCCCCGGATGTCCCAATTTGTTGCACAAACAGCCCTGTCTCCTCTTATCCCGTCTTTCCATCCCCAAGCTGCGGAGGCTTTCAATGATTTCATCCCTGAGGATTGTCCCCAAAGAAATTGCCTTGGGACAGCAGCCACCCCCCTTCCCTCCATTACAGCAGCCTTTGTGTATCTGCTCTGCTCGCCCATGTCGGTCGCTGTAGCTCCACTGTGACGCTTAAGAGCTAAAAAAGACCCTCTTTTTTATTCTCCCGCTTCACTGGCACTTATGCCTCCCGCTTCATGGCATTTATGTGCCATGGCCAAGTCTGGCTCCTTTTTGCTCTCATTTTCCCTCATTCTCTCCCTCTTTCCCCTCTCTTTCTCTGAGGTTTCTTCTCTTTATTGGGTGGTGCAGCAGCAGAACCACAAACCAATTTCAGTCACTCTCGCAATGAGGCTTGACGGGCCCAATTTGTCTCCCTCCGGGGCAATAGGATCCACTCCAGTGTCCCTCAAAAGACCCCGTTCTTCCAGACAGAGAGGGAGCTTTTTGTTTGGTGACAATTGCAATTGAGCTCTTGCAGTTCACGTGACTCATTCAAAGGGAAGTCCAGCGCTGTGTTCGGGGACCTGACGGCGCGTTGTGCGAATTACAGTCGAGCTATGTCATCATGTGTTGCGTTATTTGTTACTTAACAGTCATAATGTACATTGAGTGCCTTTCAAAGAAGCTTCCAAATGATCAAAGTGAAAAAAAAGCACACAGAACAGCTTATTTGATTGTGCTGTGCTGAAGAAATGCTAACAATATCGCAGCCTCTCCATGGTGCTAAAGAGGAAGCAGATTTGGGCTCGTGCCTTCGTGGTGTTGGCTGGCCATTGTTGATCTTTTGGCCGTAAACTCGCCCTCATCAGGCCACCTGTCCACTTGACAACAAAAAAAGGAAAACAGGCACGCAGGTTCCTGAAGTGAACCAACCATAAAAGCCAAAAGTATATTTCTTTATCCTCGATCAAGATGGAAATACCTGCTGTAGATTCTTCTCCACAGAGGTCAAAAAGCCAAATGTGTCAGTCAAACTGTCTCTCAATGACCGTTCAGCTGTTTATTGTCCAATCAAATCAACACCTGCCCCTTCCCTTTCATCTCATCTGCCACTCAACATCTGCTTTCATTTTCCTCGAGGCTGTGATTCCCTCTTATCTCCCAAAGAAGGATTCTGTAACACATTACAGTCTTAAACAACTTACAAATGTAATATCTGAAAGCTCCCTGATCTGGGCTCATCTGTTTGAACTCACTGTGTTCCATTTGTGACACATTTTAAGTGTCCTAATTAAACAACCGAGCTGCTGAACTTTAACTTTACCAGGTCTAAGCTAGTATGTGTGTGCGTGTGCGTGTATTCAACTATTTTCAGTTATGACTCAACATTGCTATTACTGTTTCTCTAGACTTTACAGCTGCTATTTTATAGAGTACAGAAGACATTTCTGAAGCGTAATAGGACTCATAATGCAGGAGTTGCACAACAGAGAGCTAAGTGTCATGCAAATGGCCTGAGATTCAGTACTAATGGCATTATGGGAAATAGGATTACAAATAGCCAAGAGATTATAGAAATAAATGCACAACATAAACTATTCTGCTGTTAGAGATTCAAGAAAATAAAAGTTTCTAAGGCAGGTGTTCGTTTTTGGTTTACAGCACCAATGTTTCATACATCTGAAAGATTAGCAGTCTGAACAAACAGAAATGGCTTTTTCTTAATAGCACAATGGCTTAATGGACCTTTTCAGAATACCAATACATTTGTGAAAGTGTACAGAGGGCATGCCTGCAATTTTAAGGAGGCTGCAGCAGCTTCCAGTCAGCTCATGTGTCAGCACAAAGCAGCTTTACCAAGAGAGAGGAAGAGAATGTGTGCAAGGAAGTAAGAGAGAGAGGGGGATCATTAGCTAGTGTTGCTGGGCAGAAGTTGTCATGGCCTGTAGTTTCTCTGTCCCCTGTACAGGAGTCGAGGAGGTGACCTGCTTGACCTGTCACTAATTAGAAACACACACTCTTCCTTTCCTGCACCATCACACCATTATGGACTCTTCTCTCTCCTTTCCTACACAGTGGCTCATCATTTTCCACCTCCTTCAGTCATTAATTCCGTATCCAACATCCCATTACGCCTCTTTCCATCCCATCCGTTTGTATCATGTTCATTCCCTATCCTCTTTAAGTCCACATTGGCATCCCAACCAGCTTTCGGAAAAGTTCAAAATGAACTGCTGTCTCATACAGTACATTTCAAGTCTCTTATTTGATGTTAACCCGCTCCTTGCAGAATCAGCTTTGATCAGCAGCCACCTTCATCAGAAACAGACGTTGCTTCATGCGAGACTTGAGAGGAGAGTATTCCTCACATAACCTCTTTCCACGTGACCTCTATCCTCGCCCTGTCTCCTGATACTGTACATCCTCAGTGGGAGAGACTAAAACGCAGGAAAAAGATGCAAGTGAAGGAATAATGGATGTGATTTAGGAGACTTAAGATGTACCCATCATTCTGAAATCTCATCTACTCTTTGAGAATCCACAGATCTCTTCGACCAAATGTACGAGTTAAAATGATGTCAAAGGTTGTGGGGAAAAGGTGTTGTGTTGTACTGCTTAGTAAAAGTAGGGGTTGTATTGTGTACCTTGATGGTGCCCAAATGTTTATGCAATCATGTACAAGGTTATAAAACTGTATTAGGCACATTTCTGGGAGAGTAACCATTAATATAAATATATTTAAGATACATTAATGCTGCAAATCCTACTCATCTGGTGTCCAAAGGAAGACTTTTTGATTGTTCGAAGCAGGTGGAAGGAAGTAAACAGTACATTTGGACTTACACCTCTTCGATTAACACACATTCTGTCTTTCTATGAGCTTCAATTCTTTGAGAAAGCCGATACCAACAGATCATGAGGTTTTACCAAGGTCTTGTTTCTCTCTAAAGTCAGTTTTTAAGACAAGATGCTTATTTCACTGCCTTTTTTTAGAAGCTGTTATAAATGTAATATGATCCAGAAGTCATCTGTGTAGAGATGCTTCCCCGCTGTCATAGGAATAAACTCATTCTCAGCTGTTGCGAGACTCTTCCAGATTCATCCTCGTGAGCGGAGTCGTAGCTGCAGCACATTGATCCTCGTGGTTTAAGAAAACAGTAACTCTCACACCCGGTCTCCCACTGAGTGTAAAGGAGAACTGTGGCTCAATATCTCATCTCAGACCAGCACACACACACTCACAGTCACACATATGCTCTCCACACACATAATGCAGTGGGAAATTTGCTCAACGTACCCCCCCCTACAAGAGCAATGCCCCCGTGATTTTTAATTGATGCTTCGGTCCACCTTTGATGGGAGCTATCGATTGGCCACACAACCCCAGGAGCGCAGCCAGCCAGCACACCCTGCCAGGAGTTCAAACAGCTCCCTGAGAAACACAAAATCCAACAATCACTAGGAAAATGGCCGATCAAATTGTTTAGAGATAGTCGGCACAGAAAGTGTGATAGGTATTGAAATCATTTGCCTGATTAAAGTGGAACTATTTATTCCGACAGCAGAGCGGTTTTTAATTTGTATTAGTTAGCTTTCTCTTCTTGTTTTTTTTTTTTTCTTTGTTTCAGCGCCGAGGAGGACATGGTCACGCCTCGCACACGCTGCTCGGTGTGTGTGATCTTTGAGAAACTCTCTGTACATCTGTGGATGTTAGGATTTGACTTGGGTTTTATGAGTTGTTCCTTTTTTTCTCTCTGATGAAGCTTTCAATAAAAAAATGTGGAAAAAAGTAGCAAGGATGCGCTGTTGTTCTTTAATCTGCATCGGGAATGATTGCGTTTCATCACGGCGAGCTGTTTTTCCTGCATGTCCTCGAGCCATTATCACGGAAACGTTTATTATGCAGAAAGCATCCTCTGCATCACACATACACATACACTGAACACACCGTCTTCCACATAGCCTATTATCTATATGACTAAATTGCGGTGGGAAGCAGGAGGAAGCCCTATTATTATCATCTCGCCTGATGGCACCTGCTGCGCTTGACCTTGGTCCCTCACTTCCTCTCATAATTACAGCCCTCACAAATGGAGCTAATACCTCTCCATGGGATTTCCCACCATCACGCCTCACACACACTTGATTGGGCGTAAAGTGGTCATAATCAAAGATGGAGGAGCCTGCTGGAGGAAAGAGTGGATCGATGGCAATCAATCTCCCTCTTCACTCTCATTTAGGCCCAATCAATCGCTGTCCTTGTCACCTCCTAGGGATGCCTGTTCTGTCAATACCAATGGCTGCACAGTAGCCAAGTTTGCATCACCTGAGACATCCCTGCAAGATCAAGGCTACAAGGCTGGCACTCCAAGACAATGGATATCTTAATGGAGAACAATTGACTGGCTGGATTAGACTTAGAGTGGTTGCTTGTGAACTCGAATGGCTTTATTTTTTGCTTCCTTAAACACACAGAAGTACTTCTGTGCTTGGCAGAGATAGCTGCCTGTTTGGTACATTTACAGCAATTTAAAACATTTTGCCGCTCTGAGAGACTTCTCCGTGGTGCTGTGGTTTCCTCCTCCACACTCTCTGTGGCTGGTAAATCTGGGAAAATGCAGTAGGGATCCTTTATCAAGTGAAATGCCACAGATTTAATCTCACTCCCACGGAGCCAAGCAGCCTCCTTATCTGGATTTATAGAGATGTAGCAGCCGAGCACCACAAGGGTGCAGCATACCAACACAGATGTTATCTGGTGTGTTTATTTCACAGAGGAGGGAGAACCCCTCTATACACACACACATACACCACCACTGCAAAAAGATCAAGGACATCTCTGGTTAAAGCTCAACACGACAAAGCAACCAGCCTTCCCATCAAGCATAGATTAGGGATGAAGATTTGGAAGGAAAATCCTGGACGGGCATTAGAATATTTTCTTCTTCATTGCAGTTAAAAAGCGTCTGATTGATGTGCAGTCATCTAGGATAAACGTGCACTTTGACGAGTCCTGGATGTAGGATTTGGTTTTTGAAAAGGAAGCTGATTGCGAATCTTTTGGCAGGAGCTTCACAGTGACAACTGTGAATTATAATATACAGAGAAGGCAGATAAATCTCGGGTCAATTTTAAAATGCAGGCCGAAAAAGAGAGCAAATAAGAATTCCTTAAGCTGACTTTATAGGACAATAAATGCTGCAGGAAATGACAGCAGGACATTGTGTAGTTGTCAGGTTTTGTGTTGAAGACACAGCTAAAGGAAATGAGGAAAGAATTATGTAAATTTGGTTCAACCTTTGTTCTTTGGAATTTTCTACATCATTGTTTCCTCACTGCAACCACAGCACTCTGAATTACACTGATATAATAAACATGGCGCAAATGGTCCAAATCAAGCACCAGTATTAAGTTAGATCCATTCTTTTTTTCTGAAGGATATCCTACAACAAATTATGTGATAAACTTCTTGGGGTGACTAGAATCCATGTTCCAGCTAGTTGATTGCAGTTGATTTGATTCCAGAACAATCCAAACAGATGATCCGGTTGGAGTTGGATTTTATTGGTCTTGGGACCTTTAATGACCCGGAGCTTTCAGGTGCAGTCTGAGCGTTTCTGCATCCAATCAGAAATCTGTGATTGTCAGCATCCTTAAACACACCTGGTGCTCCCTTATTAGCTTACACTTCACTAATAGAGGGGTAATTAACCGAAGAGGGGATCTGCACTGCTGAGCTCAAGTCGAAATAATGCCCATGAGGGGTTTGGTGTGTTTTGAGGGGGAATTCATTATTCGCTTAATCTAGTAATACATGAATGCAACATTAGGCCACTAAACCGCATTACAAGCAGCTAAATGTGGGGAGGTCGTTTGTCTGGATATTCACAATTCATATTTAAACACCTATTAGATTCAAATATTGCAAAGGTAATGTATCTGTAATCTAGGTGCACATTAGAAAATGTTTAAGTCAGTTGATTTCCTAAATCTGGTCATGTTGGCCATCCTATCAGTATAACAAGACGGCATTCATCCATTTAATTCTTGGGATGTTGGATTTAAATGATGTCTCTAAACAAATACTCAAACCAGCATGAAACAATAGCAGTCAGGGAATAATGGTTTAAACATATCCCAAGGTAACCCAAACAGAACACTTCAAGGCCCTATTTTTTAATGAAATTGGGGATTAATACAATTCAGATATGCTACGTTTCCCCCCCAAATAAAGTGATTTAGATCATTGCAATGTTTCTGATAGTGAAGGAACTGTTGGATGGTTGAGTATGTTTTTTTACCAAGATTAAAAACAAGGGTAATTAATGACTTTATGTGTAATGTTGACGCACATTTTCAAATAAATGACTGAATTCAAGTGTAACCTAAGTTAAGCCTTTAACTGTAATAAGGAAGGAAGTCTGTTGATGTCACATTTTGCTGGCGTCTTTATTTTCTAAGAATTTTGGTTTTATGGCCACAATGGTATTGTTTTCTTTCACTTTCATTACTTGGAGCCAGTGGGAAAGCACGTATAACAAACTCAACATTTCCTCGTCTAGCATTTACAGCAAACAGAACGTTAGTAACAAGCGGTTGAGAATATTAAAGCGTTTATCTGCCAAAAAGCCGAATATTTCCCTCTGATAAGTGACTAATGGACAGAAAAACACAACTGTTATCAGACGCTAATGTTGCTCTGTGTTGGCGTGATGTCAAAGAGGCTATAGTTTGCTAACATTAACGATAAGATGTTGGCAAATAAACTGAATGCAGCTTTGAATCTGTTTGTCTATTGTTCCACTTTCAAATAGAGCAAACTTAACTCTTTAGCATGTACAGTAGTGTTAAAAAATGTGTGAACATCTTTACCAGATGTGTTCTTTAAGCGGTCAGAAGGACAATTGAAAAAACACGGATGTCTTGCCCTAAATTTACAATACAAGTCCTTTGGTGACACATTCATTCAGACAGCAGCTCCGTTTCAATATTCCCATGATGAATTACCATCATTGTGTCGCAGGAATTGGGAAAGCGCCAAAGCCTATTGCAATTTACGATGACATTAGTGTAACAATTGTATCCCTGGAGATCCGGGGGGCTGCACAGAAGGAATTGTTCCCCAGGTGGCACTGCAGCGGGTCTGTGCCAGTGACCCAGCTCTGCTCTCAATATGATGGTGACAATAGGTGTTAATAGAGGATGTGAGGAAAGCAGCTCATGATTTTTATAACAATATACCACTTCCTGTCATTTTTTCTTATCCAACCAGGCTGTTTTTCTTGAAACAGGCTGTGAACAAAGACTATTATTCACACATCTGTCCTCAGGCAGATGCCGGACTCAGATATTCTCTTTTATAACTGGTCAAATTCACTGCCTGCTTTTGAGTATCACTGTTACTTAGATGATACCTTTGATGACCAAAAAATGACCCAGAATTATCCCTTAGGTAACTCACAGTCAAAGACCAACCATAAGGAAGACAGCTGTTTCCTCACACAACAGCGATGCAGATGACGGGAGGGGAAATGATTTTCCATTCTCATGATTTAATGAAATTTAAAGGTGACAGCTTTGGTCATTTTTCCATTACATAACGTAAAATTCCCTATATGATCCCTTTTTATACAACTGCATTTGAATTGCAGAAAACAAGTGAAGTCATTTCCCCATAATGTAGAAATCACTATTTATCCAATCCGTGAGCGTGCGTGCGTGCGTGCGTGCGTGCGTGCGTGTGTGATAAGAATGTGCAGCTTTAAGGATATCAACAGGGCAATATGATTGTATGCATCCATTGTTTTGTGAGAGAAGAGGACTAAAAGATTTAGTTAGCTGTAAAAATATATATATATATGTATGTGTAGGTTAGAGAATAGGAAGAAGTGTGGAATGATGGGCTGCGATGCAGAAACTCCTGTCAGAGGGGAAAAATGGAAGCAAAACAAAGCGAGAGAGAAAGTGTCTATTAAGGAATGGAAAGGCTAGCAAAGCAGAGAGAGCAGTGGAGGGGAGAGTGAGTGTGAAAGAGAAACAAAGAGCGAGAACAAGAGCAGGAACAAAAATAAAGAAAAGGGAGGAAGATTCATCATTCCTCTCTTCCCCCTGCAGCCCAGCAGACCTTGAGGGCTGTGTATGAGATCCTAATAGCTCTCTATCAGCTCCAGGCTGACTGTTGTGATCTACAGCAGCAGTGTGCAGGTGGATAAACAGTCGTCCTGGTAACGAGAGGAAGACCACACATGCTCGGGGGGCTGACCCTGTGCCCCCACGCTGCAGATTTGTGGGACTGTAATGGGAACATGTGTAAGCTACTGACATGTGGGGTCATAAAACACAGCTCCGGCTGCAAAGGTCTCCAAAACACCTCGACTCCTCCAGATGTGACCCTGAGGGGATCGGAAATATATGATGGAGAGAAATGTGAAGTTTATTTCAGTACATCCCCTTCAAATAACGAGCGACATATTGATTTATTAAGTTCATTCCTGCCATTGAAAAAGCACTGCTAAAAAATGTACTTTAAAAAATATAAACTTTCTTGTTTTATTGGAGCTTTTAACCACATCTGAGTCTTTCTGGCTGACTGAGTTTTCTTAAAGAGATTGATTCAATGTGATGCGGTCGGAAATCCCCGGGGGGAAACATTTTCTGGAATCAAACTAAAATTGAAACTTGTTTGTTCCCAATTTTTGGAAAATGTTTTTATTTTGTGTCTTGTTAATAAGAAATAAGAAGAGACAGCCTGCACATGCAAAGAAGACAAATAAGAATTTCTGCCACAAAAAAAGAGATGATCAAAACGGACTCCAATTTCAGAAATGTCATTTAAAGTAGCTTGAAACTACAATGTATTTTATTGTGACTGAGTGGGATTTGAACTCTACTTCCTGACACAGCGCCTTCATGTTGAAGTGGTCAGCTGCTCAATCACAGACTGAATAATACATGGATGTAGTCTCAACGATGTAGTCCCTTGTCATTTCTGAGGAGGCGTTTCTAAGACGACCAATGGCGATCGCTGTAACGAGGTGCTAATTTTTGATCAATCTAAAAAAGGGCAAAGAGTTAGTGTTAAGGTAAGCCTCTAGTCTCGTGATAAAAAGGTAAAACACACCCACCTGTCAGGCGAATAAACTATACCCCTGATCGGAGCTTATTCAAATGCATCACAAGTCTTAGTCTTTAAATAATCAACAGATGAGTAATAACAAATGTCAGACCCCCTTGTACAGCGTGTATTACCAAAAGCATTCTTGTACCAGGCTGTAAACATGTTCAATTCTGCCTGAAAAATTGACATTTTAAGACGACTGTTTATGGGGCCTCCTGGACTTTAGGCCATTGGTCATTTTTCAACCCTGGAGTTTGCAGCTTTAAAAATGATTTGCAGTGTGTCTTTCATCCTGCCAACTTTATTTTTTAAACATTTTCTCTGAATAAACATAGCTAGAACAGGAAATTCTAGAATAAGACTTTTTCTTATCAGCTTTAACTCACCAACACACAGAGCAGTAAGCAAAGTAAGTTCAGTCTATTCTTCCCACAAAGTTCAAACTTAAACAGGTCATAACAATGATCTGACCCTAAGGCTTGTGAAAGATTTTTTTTTTTTTGCCAGAAAGCCTGTATCAGCCATGTCACGTATTAAAGAATTGAGTAGGTCAGGAAAGACACTATTGTGTTGCCTCATTGTTATCGTAGGATGCAGATTTTTTTTCCTTTTCAGTTTGACCCGTATAGGAGCAAACTAAATGTCGGGACACTTTGGCCTCAACCTTGGCTCTGGATCGCACATTTTAGTGTGTGAAATAAATAAAATGCTAAGAGATCTAAGATTTTGTCCAACCTGAACTTATTGTATTTTTCCAACATTGGTCTTTTTTCAGAGCAGTCTCTTATACTGATATCAGTGTTAACTAAATGGACAAAGCATACATTTAAACAACGGTTAAAACACAAACTTTGAAATACACAGTATCCTTCTATTTTGATTTGATCCCATATTAAAGACTAATACTGTAATGTTCTGGATGATCCTGTTTTTCATTTTACAGGGTGTTGTTCAGTTTGTCTGTCAGCTGGATCACCCTTTGCCCTTGTTGTGAGAGCGTAGTGAAAGAACGATGCATATACCAGAAATGTCGTGCCCTCTTCATGGGGAATAACAATGGAAGGTGGACTTAGTTAAGGGCAACAAGTGAGGGAAATACCACGCTATAAATATGTTAGAGGTGCTGTGTGTGAGTCTGTAAAAGGTCTGTGACGACTGACGCTAAGATAAAGCAGAGGGGTGTGGATGGTAAGGAAGAGGAAAGAAATGGGTGCTTCTTATCGTGGGTCAGTGGCCCAATCCCTGCACCAAAGCCCCACACGTTGCTTATGCCGATAAACTGCGAAGACATATTTCTCTTTCTCTGTGTTTCCAGCAGAATGTTTTCTGATCTCTGCAGAGTTATGTAACCTTACACATGTTATGTCTGCGGCAGAATAACCGTCTGCTGAACTACAAAGAAACTCCACACACTGTACGTGAGGCTGCAGTCAGAAAGAGGCCTCAGCTCTCCTAAGTACTCCCACATGCTCTCTGTTTAGTAACCTATGAGCCAACTTTTGCTTGTAAGTGCCTAGATTTTAGGGTACAATTAATTCTGAGGAATTTAGTTAACTACATAACGTATGACTTCATTCTTGCATTAGTATCTGTCTGTGCATGTGTCTGAAGAACCACACATCAGGCCTGAGGACAAAACAGAACCAATCAGAGCCATCAGCAGAGATTAGCTGTCTCAAAATCTTGGCCCCAGAACTGTCTGGTCTGGTTTTCCTCTGATAAATCACACAAGTCAATCCTGTGATAAATGCTCCCAACTTGACACACTTGGCAGAGTCTGTTCTGTAAAGGGAACTACAAGGGGTTGTTGCCATCCGGACAGTTTAGGTGTAACACAGGAGTTATGAGTAAACGTTCCTGCTGAGCTTACACGTGATTCTCCGTGTCTTTATTTTATATTGTTAGCATAGTAAGGGTGCTAACATAACATGGTGTCAGAAGTAAAAAATTAACCAAGAGTGGAGACAAACTAAACCTGTACAGAACAATGGAAGAAGGAAGAGGAGTGAACGCGCCACAGTTGGCGCCGTTGTCACCGCCAGGCAAGTTTGACTTCACCAATGCTAATGAATGGCCGCGGTGGATGAAGCGGTTTGAGCGCTACAGAATAGCGACGGGACTGGATAAGCAGTCACAGGAGTTCCAGGTGAATGCCTTCATGTATGCAGCCGGGGATGACGCCAAAGACATATTAAACGTGTTGCCGCTGACAGACGAACAGAAAAAGACGTACAATGCGGTGACAGAGGCTTTCACGGCACACTGCGTCAGCAAGCGGAACGTTATCTTTGAAAGGGCACGCTTCAACAGGCGAAATCAAGAGCCGGGTGAGAGCGTAGAGTCCTTTATAACAGCAGTACATACACTTGCTGAACATTGTGAATTCGGGGCCCTGAGAGAGCAGCTAATAAGGGACCGAATTGTTGTCGGCATAAGAGACGCTAGACTATCAGAAAGTTTACAGTTGGATGCCGACTTGACTCTAGAAAAAGCCATGACTAAGGTGAGACAGAGTGCAGCAGTGAAAAAGCAGCAACCAGTGCTACGCGGGGCAGAGCCAACAACAATGCATGTTGAAGAAATAAACAGAAAAAGCACAAAGATGACAAAAGCGGTGAAAGAAAAAACAGACACAAAGTCATACGGATGCAACAGGTGTGGAAATCAAAGAAAACACCTCTGGAAGGACTGTCCTGCACGTGACGCTGAGTGTCGGAGGTGTCATAAAAAAGGACATTTTGCAAAGAAATGCAGGTCAGCCAGCAGCATCCATGACATCACAGAGGCACATGCAGAGAGTGAAGAGGACGGAGTCTTTGCTTTCCTGGGAGAAATGTGCTCTGAGGAGGAGGAAGAATGGATTGAAACACTGCATTTAAATGGAGAAAAGACTGTGTTTAAGCTGGATACAGGCGCAAGTGTAACAGCAATACCAAGCAGCAGCTACTCCAGTGGAAGACACGAGACTCTGCAGCCGCCACATAAGGTGCTGTACGGACCAGGAAACCACAGACTGAAAGTTAAAGGGCGCTTTAAAGCGGAGCTGAACATTGAAGATAAAACAACAGAACAGTACATTTATGTTGTTGAGGAACTTTCCAAGCCACTACTTGGTCTCCCTGCCATTAAAGCACTCAGACTGATTAAGAGAGTTCACTCCGTTCAAGCCCAGCAGCAGGACTTTAAAGCCCAGTACCCCACAGTGTTTGCAGGCTTAGGGAACTTGAAAGAGCCATACAAAATTAAGTTGGATCCAGGCGCAGTCCCATATGCACTGTCGTCCCCACGCAGAGTGCCTCTACCTCTGCGTGATAAAGTGCAAGCAGAGCTGAAGCGTATGGAGGAAATGGGGGTCATTTCAAAGGTGACACAACCCACACCCTGGTGCGCTGGCATGGTTGTAGCACCTAAAGCTCAACCGGGAAAGATAAGGCTGTGTGTGGACCTGACACACCTGAACAAGTGGGTGCAGAGAGAGAGACACATCCTCCCAGCAGTAGACCACACACTAGCCATGATGGGGGGGGCGAAGGTGTTTACAAAGTTGGATGCAACGTCCGGCTTCTGGCAGATTCCCCTGTCGGAGGAAAGTCGGCTCCTAACAACATTCATCACCCCATTTGGGCGATATGCATTTAATCGCCTACCATTTGGGATCTCTTCGGCCCCGGAGCATTTCCAGCGTCGCATGTGGCAAATGTTGGAGGGGTGCGAGGGAGTAGTGTGTCATGCTGATGACATTGTCGTGTATGGAGAGGACATGCAGCAGCACAACGAGAGACTACACCGCGTGCTGAGGAGGCTAGAGAAAGAAGGGCTCACTCTGAACGAAAAATGTGAGTTTTCAAAAGACAGCATCATGTTCGTTGGCCACTGTGTCACAGCAAACGGGGTGACACCCGATCCAGGCAAGGTCAGAGCCATCAGGGAGATGCCTGAACCAACCGGGGTTGAAGGTGTGAGGAGAGTTATGGGAATGGCTAACTACTTGGGCAAGTTTTTACCCCACCTTGCATCATACACTCGCCCCATTAAAGACCTGCTCAGTGAAAAGAATGAATGGTGCTGGGGAGCGCCACAGAGAGAGGCGTTTCAGAGGCTTAAAACTGAACTGAGCTCACCACGGGTGCTGGCTGCATATTCACCTACAGCAGAGACTTGTGTGTCAGCAGATGCCTCATCTTATGGCCTGGGGGCGGTCCTCAACCAACAACAGTCAGACGAGACATGGAGACCGATTGTGTTCATCTCCAGAGGCCTGTCGGAGGCTGAGAAACATTATGCGCAGATTGAAAAGGAGGCTCTTGCTGCTACGTGGGCATGTGAACGACTGATGCCTTACCTCCTGGGCCTGGAATTCAAGTTGGAGACTGACCATAAGCCTCTAGTGCCATTGCTAAGTACCAAGGCATTAGATGAGCTCCCTCCCAGGGTGCTCAGGTTCCGGCTAAGGCTGATGAAATTCACGTTCAACATTGTGCATGTGCCCGGTAAACGTTTGATAACGGCAGACACCTTATCAAGAGCCCCTGTGGAACACACACTCACACAGGAAGAGACAGAAAACGAGGCAGAGGTCAAAGTGTTTGTGGATGCAATTGTCCAAAGCCTCCCTGCAACAGAAGAAAGACTGAAGGTTATTCAAGAAACACAGAAAGCAGACCCTGTTTGTGCAAAGCTCATCAGGTATTGTAAAACAGAGTGGCCAGAGAAACACGCCCTCCCTCCAGAGTTGGGGCCATACTGGCCCGAAAGAGAGACCCTCACTTTAGCAGGAGAGCTGCTTCTCAGAGGCCAGAGAATCGTGATCCCCCACTGCATGAGACAGGAAATTCTCAGCAACCTCCACAGTGGACACCAAGGTATCGTCAAGTGCAGGGCACGAGCTCGCCAGTCTGTCTGGTGGCCAGGACTTTCAGTACACATCAGTCAGCTGGTGGAGAACTGTGATGCATGCTCACAGCACAGAGCAGAGCACAGAGAGCCCTTGCTAACCACTCCAGTGCAAGAGCGACCCTGGCAGAGAGTGGGCACAGATTTGTTCTTCTGGGAGAAAAAGATTTATCTGCTTGTAGTGGATTATTTCTCACGATATATGGAAGTAGCCCATCTCTCTGTTGCTTCTGCTAGTACCGTCATTGCTGCTCTGAAGGCCACATTCAGCCGCCATGGAATACCTGAGACGGTTGTTTCCGATAACGGGCCACAATACAGCTTTGAGCTCTTCAAAGACTTTTCTACAGAGTATGGATTTACACACGTGACCAGCAGCCCAAGATACCCACAGGCGAACGGGGAAGCGGAGCGTGCAGTGGCTACGGTGAAAGGACTATGGAAAGGAGGAGAAGAGAAACTGAAAGCTTTGATGACATATCGTGCCACACCTCTGGAATGTGGTTATTCTCCTGCACAACTTCTTATGGGCAGACAGCTGCGCACCACCATACCACAGCTGCCAGCATCCCTTCAGCCCCGATGGCCGAACATCAGAGGATTCAGGAAGTTGGAGAAGCGGGCAAAAGAGAATCAGCAGCGCATCTACAACCTGCGTCATAGAGCCCGCACCCTGCAGCCACTACAACGTGGCCAAAATGTGTGGCTTCCAAGAGAGAAGACACAAGGGACAGTTATTCATCAGGCTACAACACCTAGGTCATACATCATTCACACAGATGTAGGACAGGTTAGGAGAAACCGCACACAAATGCGCACTCTGAATCATTCACAGCCTCAGACACCACCTGAAGCAGTTACGACTTCAGAGCCAAGTAACATAGTGACACACACTAACATCTCCGCCGACACAAACAGTCACAACCATACAGACACAACAAGCAAATCATATGTGACAGCCTCAGGAAGAGTGTCACGTCCTCCAGAGCGTTTGGATTTGTAAAAGATTGTTTAGAGTTAAAAGAGAAACAAAGAGGACAGTTGTAAAGTTAAGACTGTGACCTTGTGAAGAATGCAGTCTATAATGTTTGAATGAGTTCTTTATGTGATGTTCTGTAATATGAGAATAAGCATAAGAGTTTACCTCTGTGAGTGTTAGTATATGTCACAGGTGGGGATGCTTACTTAAGAGGGGAGGTGTTCTGTAAAGGGAACTACAAGGGGTTGTTGCCATCCGGACAGTTTAGGTGTAACACAGGAGTTATGAGTAAACGTTCCTGCTGAGCTTACACGTGATTCTCCGTGTCTTTATTTTATATTGTTAGCATAGTAAGGGTGCTAACATAACAGAGTCCGTTTTCACAGTGTCAAAGAACTGATCCCTAAAAGCATTCACCATTACTTTAAGCCACTGTAATGATTATTTGTATGCTGATGGTGTTTCACCTTGTCACATAATGTGTGATGCAAACAGAGTCCATCATTGGGTCAGTAACACATAGTTGTATAACTTGGCTCTGCAGTTTGCAGTTTTACATTGTGTTAGCATAAAAGGTAAAAAAAACAGCTCATGAACAAAGTTACAAAATACTTGAAGAAAAAGCTTTTTATAATTCTTACGACATGTTTTACAGTCTCATCAAACAAACCCTCCATTATTTTAATGATTTGATCTGAAGATTTGACCAGATAGTAGCCCAAGCTTTCAATAAAACAGTCTGATTCAGATTCTTTATTGTCCCACAAGGGGGAAATTTGATTTGAAGCAGGAGTACACAGAAGACAACAAACCCAAGGACAACATCCACGTGAAAGACGACACAACACAACAAAACCAATATAAAACATCGCAATAAAATCAGTCAAGATCTCATACCAAAATGGGAATTCCTACCAAGTTAGTAAAGTACAAAGTATCTGCAGTTTTAGCTTTAAAGTATCAAACCCAGTTATTTTAATCAAAAAACAGAAGCAAATGTACCTAAAATATCTTCTTGTAGGATTTAATTTAAGTTTTGTAAAGCGTTTTCACGTCAAAGTGCTGTACAGAGCATGAAAAATACAGTTTCAAAACATTTCAGATAACTAAAACAAAATTAAACACACACTCGGACTCTCAGGAAAACACACAGAGAAATTAGGACTCATACACAACAGTAAACAGATGGGTCTTTAGCTTTGCTTTAAAAGCCTCAACAGAACAAGTCTGCCTGATGTCTAGAGGTAAACTGTCCCACAATGTCCCTGCTCTGAAAGAAAAAGCCCGCTCACCAACTGTCTTCTTTTTGACCTTTGGGACACTCAGAAGACCCTTCCCCTGAGAACGCAGGGCTCGGGCAGGCACATAGGGGTTCACTAGGTCTTTAAGGTACAATGGTGCGCTGCCATTTCATATAAAGTACTGTAGTCCTTTTTTCAACTGGGGATCTTTGTGATGGTTAGTGTGGTAGACCCTGACTTTTGTTCACAGAGCTGTACCAGAAAAAAACAGCATCGACAAGATACGATATAATGGCCAAGACCCTTTTTCTGCTTACTGAAACAGCTGTAGACAAACACTGTAGATGTCAAAACACTATAATGTTGTCTTTGATTAAAACCTGAAAAAACAACGCCCCCTTTTAATTATATATGTCCTGCTTAATGAATGAATACAGTACTTCAATTATTATTATCATTGTAATTATACACTTGTGCTTCCACTTATATATATTGATGTTTTCCAAGGACTTATATAATCATTATTTAAACATTCAATCACAGAGGGCTCAGACTCATCTGCTTGTTTTAAAGGTGGCATACGTGCAGTGCCGCTTAGCTAGCCTTGATAAATAATGAAAGAGCTGCATGGATGTGAAAGTTAAGTCATATAAACCTCCTCTCACATATCTGTCACTGCTTACACCATGAGGAACTGAGTCTAACACATCTACTGGCTTTTTAAAATCAGCTCCGATGGAAAGTATCTAAGGAAAAACGTCCCTTTATCCCATGTGTTTGGACATATTTACTGCCATCCCCTGGTTAAACTAGGAAATGGCTAATGATGGGAACAAAAGGCCAGTCATCGCAGCAAGAAGAACCTGGGCCAACACCAACAGACAACTCTGATGGGCCTTCTGTCCTTCAGTATTTCTCTGCTCTGCTTTAGGAGCTGTGTTTAATACTCTCTCTGTATTGCTTTTCCTCCTGTTGGTCTGTTTTTCTGCCCAAATGTGTGAGTGTGTGTCCATTCCAAACTCCAGATATCATAGTAAAGGTCTAGCAGAGCGAAGCCCCGTTGCCATAGTAGTAGCTGGACAACAAGTGTACACAGTGGTGAAGATTAAGACCTGCAGGCAAAGGGCTCTGCTGTGGGTAATGATGCTGTATTAGAGTGCCAGCAGGGCATTCCTTAGGCTACTGCTTTTCCATGGAACTACATGAGAATTTCAAGAGGAATTTAAAGCAACAGACAACAGTGACACTGGAAGGAGTGATGGCAGCCAGCTACTTATAGAAAAACATCTGGAGTAAGGGGCCTTAGACAAAAGATGAGTGTTGAATGAGTGTCTCTATAAAGTACAGTCTCTCTCTCTCTCTCTCTCTCTCTCTCTCTCTCTCTCTCTCTCTCTCTCTCTCTCTCTCTCTCTGGGAGTTTCATGATGGGAAGACAAGAAAATGAATCATAGAGACTGGGATGAGCAGATTATTGTTAATCTGTAACAAAAAACTATTATCTACACATTGATAGTGCAAAAGGCAGATGTGTGCTACAGACACATTCTTCCTTACATAGAGGCAGCCATGGTTTTAAAATGTTGTAAAATATGCTAACTGACTTTTTAACTGAGCGTTAGACAAGACGTTTGATACCACTTATGCCTGTTTGTTACTTATAAAGCCTCCAGCCAGAGGCCACTTAGCTTGTTTGCTTATCTTAGCTTTAACAGTGGGAAACAGTTAGCCTTGCTCTTTCTAAGAGTAAAGTACACCGACAAGCACCACGTAATCTTTCACATCAATTCACACGCTATTATGTTCTTTGTTTCATCCACAAAAACCACAGAGTGAAAACAACAATGTGAATTTTTCGCCAGCTTTCTCTGGTTGCTTTATATTTACTGTACAGACATAGAGAGGTCTGAAGTGTCTCACAGAGAGTTTTACACACAAAAACAGAAGGTTCTCAAAAATAATTAATTCCTGTAAACATTCTCACCTGCACATAAGACTACTTGGCCAAATGTGTCTTAAAGTAGGCATGAATGTCAAGTTGGAAGTTTCAAAAAGTAAGAAAATTGCCTCATGCAGGCCACTTTTGAGTTGGATTCAATGATTTCATCATCTCCTTCCACAGTTTCCCTTTTTCACTGCTTTTGAGGATTTGGCTCAAGCTAGCTGTTAACACTAACAACAGGTAGCTTACATTTTTTGCTACTAGGCTTTACTTTCTGACTGTTCTTGATGCTTTTCAATAGGGTAGCTGTTGAAGCTAACAACTGGTAATCCCTAAACAAATAGGCTTTACTTTTAGACTGTCTTCAGGCCTAGGCTTAAGCTTGCTGTTAAAACTAATAAAAGGTATGCTAGGCTAAGCTTCTCTTTTGATCTAGGCTTCACGTCATCTGCTTAAGCTAGCTGTTAAAGCAATAAACAGGTTAGCTCCAGGCTACTAGCCGCTTGCTAGCCTTTTTCATTCTTCCTCTATTCTTTTGTATTTTCTGTAACACAAACATGGGCTAACGTAATGCTAGAGAGACACAGAATCCTGCACATAACCTACAGAGCCTATCCTTGTTCATTTTTCCTCCAATCAAGGTATAACATGTTTTTTAGACAATGGCTGACTATCAGACACAAACTTGTTTTGAAGCAGACTGATGCTCCAAACTTTAGGTGTACTGCCTTACAAAATATATCACTCATATATGTATCATGAGTGTATCCTACAGCAATAAATGTCATCTGTACTCACCTACAAAACCAAAAGACATTCTCAATTTGAGCAGTGAGATCCAGGAAGTGGCTTAAAAGGTGAGACTTAAGCTCCAAATATGGCGCTGCTGAGGTGAGTTTATCATTCAATGATATTTATCTGTTGACATTTTATGTTGAAGGTTGTGTTCTGACATTTTTGACCTTTAATTTTAAAAGAGCAGTTAATTCTCTTTGTAAACTGTACGGCTGTGTGCAGTTCTTACATTCAGAGCTGGCAGTCAGGACCATGTCCCTGTAGGTGAAACTAATTGGCTCCAAATTAGGAGAATATGATTTATAGACATGCAAACCATTCTTCCAAAATATTTTGCATACTTTGCTGCTACACTTTCCTTTTCCAGCTCACAATAAATTGTCTCAGACACAATAGACCCACTTGAAAAGTCCAGGCATGGAAATGCCAGCTATAATTTTGTGGCTGATTTCAGGTGACCACACTCTTTCCTTTAGACAGCAACAGCCAGAATTAGCACCTGTGTTTTTCCTGTGAGTACAATACAACCCTCGTGCAACATTCAGTCACGGCTATCATTGTTATGTTGTCTGGCCAGTGGTCAGATAATGCAGATGAGGTTTGGTCAGTTGGAAAACCTCCATACAATTGATTAACACACATATAAACTCTCTCTCTTTTCCTGTGTTATCAGATTGGAAACATTCAACCTTTTCACCCTGTGTGCCTCTAACAATGTGCTGAGGTTACAGCCATCCTGCAGCGGAGGAAAAATTCACCTCACCCAGCAGCTGCACTTAAAACAAAGAGCTTAGGCAGCAACTTGAGGTAAAAGTTGAGCTATAACGGCAATGCATTTTAATGAGGCAGTCCTGGAAATAGACGCAGTGTGGTCCATTTCCTCTGCAGAGTTTCAGGACAGGGCCTGGCGTGCATGAAAATGGGCTGCTGTGGAGAAAATGGGCTTTTATGCCTAACACATTATGCCAGAATATATAGTCCTGAATGGAGAGCTGTGTGGACTGCTCCCCCTGCTCCCACTCAGAATTTAATCTTAGCACACTGAAAGCACATTTACGGAAACCTTCCTTTGCTAATCTATTATGGCCGAGAGCTGGTCTGCTCGGCTGCCTGAGAGAGACGTCCAAATGTTGCAAATTCAATGTAATATATTGAACTCCCTTAATTTCAACTGTGGATTTCTTAATCTTGCAGTCAAAAAGAACATCATGAATGGTCTTTCTTGCTCAAGAAGCAAATTTCAACAGCCATCTGAAAGATTTAAAGCACTTTAAGCTCTGATCTTTGGAGGCAAGTGGTGGAAAGCAGCTTGAGAGAGCTGCTTTGACTTAGAAAAGACCAACTCTGTTAACCATGTCAACAAAGGCCAACAAAGGCCAACACAGTGTTGGTATTGTGCTTGCACAGGCTGATTATGTTGTAAGACCCATTTTTTACAATGTGGAACACACTGTATTTCTCTCCTCTGTATTCCTCATTCCATGTTGCTACCAGTTATGGACAACTAACCATAACAGATGGGAGTTTAAGCCTGGACAACAGACCAGGTAAGTTTAAAAACAATGTTGTCAGACTATTCATATCTGCTTGGCTTTGAGCTGTTTCTGGCCTTTTCCAATGGCTGCACCAAAATAAACACTTGATATTGCGAAACTCTTGCTTAATGTTGTTTTTGGTGAGTGAGATGTGTTTTGGAACAACTTAAATGATTTGGCCAACTTTTAAGGGAGAGTTTGAGAAACAGCATATGACCAATTTGGTCCTAATGTTGAAATTCCTGCAAATAAAAATTCATAAATAAGAACTCTAGTGTCTCAGAATTGTGCCAGAGCAGATCTAGGCGCTAAAGCCTGACTTCCTGTAATATCTAAATCATTGCCAGTATCAGGGGAAGTTGTGGGAGCGCTCGGCAAGGAAATTCCTCACAGCTGAAACTGAGAGAAAGCTGGCAGTCACTCTGTTTGGATAAACACACTGCAATCTGGCAAAGTAAAATAGGTGACTGGCTCCAACAGGAAGAGCAAACTTTATTAGATCGGATGATAACTAAATGTGAAATTGAGCCTTTGTCCAAATGGAAAATCATCTTTTCTGAAAGCAGTATTTTCAACAGAAACAGACATCAGTATTCAGCTTTGACATGTGAAAATCTGTGCAGCTTGTATTCACTGGAGAATATTTTATGATATTGCATCAGCAGCAGTCTGTTCTGAGCCTCATTAGCGGCTCTATATGCAGCTGCATACAGTGTTTGTACTGAACAAAGCCTACAATGGCTCTATCAAAGGAGCGCTGTAATTTTCCTGTCGTTTGCATGCTGTGATGATGCACAGGCTATGAGGGACATGGCGAGATTCAATCACACTCTTATGTCATGCACAGTTTGTTTAAAAGGAAAAAATTGCATGCAGGTTTTCCATGATCAAAGCCATCCACAAGAGCTGAGTTTCGCCTCACTTTTTCACGGAGTGCCTGAAAATAAATGCATGTTCACAGTCACGGTGAATTTAGAAACTGGCGAGGGAGAAGGACTGCTTGGGCCGAGTAAAAGCTCATGGAATGAGGCGTCAAATTGAATCCATTTGGTCTATTGACGTCACAGCGATGCATTATAGCTGAATCTTAAAATGTCTGACATATTTCTCAGTGGGCCAAAAAAGCACGTTGAACATGTTGGCTGAGTGCTTAGTTGATGGAAGTGATATTAAACACATTTGGAGTATATTGCCAGTGCTGAAATACATCTAGATTCAACACTTGAATCATGGGATTCAACCATTTAACTCCCAATATAAACAGGTTTGAAATGTTTCACTCATTTCATTGTAAGCAAATACGATTTTTTAACTGTATATGTATATCAATTACTCCTCTTGTTTAAGATAACTGTTTTCTAGATTCAGCTTTGCCACAATTACAGAATTTGTAAAAACAAAACAAAAATAACATATATAGCTATGTCATAGGCAAAAGGTAGAGTCTAACACTGCGGTACTGCGGTACTTTCGTCTAGAGACTTAGACACACTGCACAGATTAAACAAACAATAAATAACGTACGCGACCAAAAGATATCAAATAAAACAAGACGTAGTGCTGGTGTGTAAGTATTACAACATTTGACAGAGCCACTCTCTGATTCCCCTTGGTTCTAGTCTTCATGCTAAGCTAACTACCCACTGGATGAATCTTTTAAGTTATGGTAAAAAAAAATTGAGGGTAGTTTTGGTCTTTCATCTGACTCTGGGCACAAAAACAACAAAGGCTTGTCCTGAAATGTCCCACAAAAAATGCGTAGACATATGTCCTCAAAAAATCGCATTTACTAAGCACAAATTAGATCCCATCTTTATTACTTTTCAAAACAATGACTCTTGGATTAGTTTATTTCATGGTCAAAGATATCAAGTGACTTAATATAATCCTTGAATTGAGCCTTGCTTTTCACCCAGGTTGTGCATCTTTTTACTCATGAAGATTGAGATTAAAAAGCTCTTAATGCCCTTGCACCATACATTTCAAACAATGTTTATTAGACAGTTTTAGATATACTCCTCTTTTTCACCCCAAACTTAAAGATACCTTAACTTGAGGGTTTTTCACATGGATACACTTAAGTATTTTACTCTTCATGTCCCATCTCTATCAGTCTCTTCCCCTTGTTTTCTCTCCCACATGCACATAATTACAGAGTATATGGTTCCTCTATTGTCTGGCGTTGTTGCCACATGCCATGGTTCAGCTCATGTCCTTATAAGTGTTGGGTCATGGTGGTATTTCCTGCCTGCAACAAGAGCAGAAGGTGGCACAGAATGAGTGCTGCTTCCTTTGCTGGCACACCCAACATGTACCCACTGGCCTGAGCCGATCTGCACCGCAGTCACAGGAAATGTTACATTTGCCCTCAATATACAGAGCATGTTTTCATCGAACAGCTCATACATCTGTTTGCAGGATATCAAAGACAGCGGTGAGATACTGAGGAGTGGCTGGCTGAAGGCGGTTTGCAGTTTATTTGAATTTTACTGGGTTCATTGGCTACTTCAAAGGTGTTTGTGGGCAGTGTGGACAGCATGCAATAAACTGAATAAGGGTCAGAAAGGGTCTGAGATATAAGGAGGACTCAGCAGGTCCCCTCAGAGTAGTGAGGCACATTAATATACTGTCATCATCTATTTCTATAGCGAGGATCTTGTTTGGCTTGAATGTTCATTCATCTTGATCTCTGCCGTCTTTCCCATGGGAAGCACACGGCAGAATCTTTGGTCTCATCGGGGGGAATCTGCAGATGTTTGTAAATACGCATGTGGCTGCTCAGACCAGGGAGGACCTGCCCTTCAAACAGTTTGATGCTGAAGGTTTATTAGAAGTGGGTTTCTTGGGAAGCCATGATCACTGGGCTCACACTGGATGTATTTGGAGTGTGGCTTGTTGCATGTCATTGGAAATATGGTTATTTTGTAAACGCCCATCCCCTCCATCTTCAAGCTGCCTCCCACAAAGAGCTAACTGTAAATCAGCGGATGCTGTTTGTATATTACAGATCCAAGTTAACCACTTACATTTTTCATTTACTAAGTTAGAAGGTGGATGTAACTGTGACCTTACAAGACATGTTTCCCAAATTAAAAGGTTTGGATTTGACAGTTCCATGCACATAAAGTACATGTTGTGTTATAGTTGCATAAATCTATATACTATTCTGCACACAAACTGGGGACAGGCATATGTTTATTTTACATCAGCAATTTTGGTATATCATACTGGGAAATGCCCGGGTTTAACTCAAACATGAATTATGTTTCTGTTCTATTCTTGTCAAAAAAAATCATTAAAGTGTGACATTACACCAACCTGCAACAACACTGATACAAGTCATGGCAACTGTAAACAGATTAGGAACCCTTCAAAACCACTAGCTAATGCTGGTTTGCAGTGGTTGATATGCAGGTTTACTCTCCCAGTTGGACAGATGTCCATCTGGCCTGAATTAGGTCAGACCAATCACAACCTTTTATCTAGTATAGGGCGGGTTCATGAGCCATTAAGGTTTTTTATTTAACAATCAAGATGGCTCAATCAATCCAACTCCACTTTTTTATCAGTATTAACCAAACTGCATTGCAGTCCACATTCTGCACAGATGGCAAGCAATGGTTCCTGAATTATGCTAATAGCTTTTATTATATTGAATTAAAAGCCATATAAATTACATCTGGCTTCCTAGCCTAGCATGTAGCTACAGGCACATTTCACAACAAAATGTGTAATTTATAGTGATTGATTGTTGCTTCCAGACACAACATAACTTAGAAACACACAAAAGACTAAAAGGTTTCAGATAAATTCATATTAGCATTTTATTTCCCAGTAGACTGAAACATTAAGTTATCAACCATTGTACAGTTTTTACTTAGTAGTTCAACATACAATTAGTAACGCTCTAGCATTCATCAGTATGACTGGATCTGAATGCTGATGCAGTCTATCTCTATGCTGAACAGGCCTGCAAACCCTCTGTATTATAAATCAGATGTCTTTTATTAATGCATGAAGTACATGCAGTATGTTTCCTTTTAAAAAACTCTTTGATATGATGTATTTCCCTTCTTGCAACAGACCAGACCTTGGTTGGATTTGTGTGTAACTGTATCCTCGGCCACATTAGGGACTCATATTGAAACATTTTATTGGGGGCAGGGACGCTAAACCACCCTTCTCTTTGCTTAAACAGTCTGTTCCCTTTAATCTTGGTCTGGTGAATCGTATGACCAACATCTTCAGGATCTTCATGAACCCCCCTCAGAGCACTTACTGTAGATACTTGGGATGCATCTGTGGTAAAAGCCACTGAAATGGTTGATGAGTGGCATTATGCTCGAAGGAGAAAGATGGTTACTTCAAACATTTTCAGTAAATGAAAGAAGATGTGGGGTTTTTTGTGCTTTGTTAACTTGTTTTTTTTCTCTTTGTTTCATTTCCTGTATTTGCAGTTATGTGACCTTTTACATTTAGCACAAGGGGTTGCTGTCAGGTAGACAATGTATTCCAATTAATAGAACTGCATTACATGCAAAATGTGTACAACTAGGAGAATTGAATCTAACCTTACATCTGTCACTTCATTTCAAAACATGAACCGCACTAAGTAACAGGATGTTCACTGTCACACAGAGATGAGAGTCACACCACAATGTTTTTCTCACAAGTTTGCTCCCCCCTGCTATGAATTCTTTTTCCTAAACAACTTTTGGGACTGTTTGGGACACCTATCGATGTTCTGCCAGAGAACAATGGCCCTAAAAGTGTCCTGATATCAAAGGTTGTAACCTTTGAAGCTGATAAGATAAACGTTCCCTTCCTTTACAGCATCTGACTCCTACGGCTGGACAAAGCACAGCCGTAGGAGCGGACAGAGAGAGGCTGTTGTTGTTTGATTGGGCCATTGCGACTTCCTTAGATTAACCAATGGCACAAAGTAAACAGTGCCAATTCATTGTGTGGGAGTTATTGTGTATGACTCTGCATGTGTACCGCTATGTGTGTTCATATTGTGCACGCAAACTATTTGGCCAGTCGTGTTGACTCAGATTTCCTCAGTACTTTGGTAGAATTTGTGGTAAAGTTGCTAAGCAAGACGCTGTGTTTAAAGGAGCAATATGTAAGATATCTAGTGAAATAAATATCATCAGACAGAAACATGCTTTGTTGAAGTGCTGGCTTCTCTGACGACAATGCAGCAGCCAGTATGTCCTCCTTCTAAGTTCATATTCTGGTCCGAATTGATATGTATTTGTTTGGACCAGAGAAGGTAGGCCCCCACACGGCCGTTTAGGATGCGTATCGGTTTGACAGATATGACACCAGTTATCTTGGCAAACCTAAAGGTGCTGCAGGGATGGAAGCGGGCAAGCGAACTGGTTCGGATATAACTGATTCTACCCGAACTAAAAAGCCTATAGGCATTTTTCTAACAAGCTTCATGACCAGAAACGTGGTAAAACTAGGAAAAATACTGGAGATGCTTTTGAAAATAGAGAGCCCTACAAGACCGACTGGTTAAACACCGAAGCTTCCATGTTTGCAAAATGGCAACCCGTGTTTAGACAGACAGACAGACAGACAGACAGACAGACAGACAGACAGACAGACAGACAGACAGACAGACAGACAGACAGACAGACAGACAGACAGACAGACAGACAGACAGACAGACAGACAGACAGACAGACAGACAGACAGACAGACAGACAGACAGACAGACAGACAGACAGACACCTTACCATTGCTCTCCATCTTTATTTCACCATTTCAACTTTAACTTTCTGCCCTCCTCTTTCTGTACTGCAGGTGCGCTCAGATCCTTAGAAGACGCTTTCTTTTCTGAATCCTGTGCAGTGTTACTAAAATACTTTGAGAGATGATGAGAACTCTCTGGGGGTGAAAAAGGTATCTGAAGGATTGCCGAGGAAAACCGAGGCACGTATTCACCTCACAGGTTGACAAAATAACACACTCAAAGAGGAAATTCATATTCCATATTCGTGTGGCGTTGGCAGCTTAATCATGTGCTGTGTAACTGAAGACAGTGCTGTTTTAAAATGACCTGATTGTTTTGTGCCATTATTCTCACAAGTAATTTGCAAGTTGTTTGACATTTGTCTCTGTTGTATGCATGTCTAAGCTTGGGGGACCAAGGAGTCTTCTTTATTAACTCTGGCATGAGCTGTATTTTGATTTTCTATCCCGTGAAATAGTTCTTATTGAGGGTGGTTGACAAAGACGGATTGCAAGGGTTGGCTGGTGTGCAGTGGGTGCAGTGGGTGCAGTGATCCAGCAGCTTACTGTACTTGCTTTTAAAAGCCAGTTGCCTTAAAACATCATTATCAAGTTGACAGTGGCTCTCGTAAGACTAATCTTTAAATCAGGAAGTACATCTTTATCATTATGATTCTTTTATGAACAGATTGTAAAAATATATCCACAAATTAGCAGCATTGCAAATAAGATAAATAAACTTGCAATAGGATCAATGTTCTTTCTCCTGTAAGAATCTAAAGCTCAGGAGCAGTCAGTAACATTAAAGATGTCAGTATCGTCTTTAATGTTACCGACACTTGCAGCAGGGGAAGGCTCCCCTCGTGCAATGTGCTGCTGTGTATAATTATAGGTTACATAAGGATGGTGTGCAATGCGTGAACTGAATAAATATAATCTCTTACAGTAGGAAGACTGTAGCACTATGCACAAACTAAAACAATATATTTCTATTTTGTGAAAAGCACATCGCTTGGGAAGATGTAACTTTAGCAAACATGCAAAAAGTCTCCATCGTGTAAAACCGAGGCACAGCTTGGGATTTTTGCTAAATTAAAATGCACTAGCATGTATTGCCAGATGCATGGTGATATGTGATTCAAATAGCAGATATGCATCATGAATAAAAGGTGATGTAATATCTCACAAATTTTACAGTCTACCTTGGACACCATTTTTTTGAGGGAAACGCCGATTTAAAAATGTTGCTTAACATTTACCGAACTAAAGAACCCTACAAGATGACTGAGATGAGACGATTTGTTCCTACCAACTTTACAATATCAAAACGACTCAAAAAGAAAATGGCCACCAGAGCACATGGGAAGTGGATTGTACGGAGGATCAAAAACGGCGTGGTATCCATGCAAAAGCATAATGTTTCTTTGCATTTCTTCAATCAATTTGGTTTATAAAAAGTGATGGTGTCCTCTTGTTGCTTTCCCTGTCCTACCTTCCTTACTGGTAAAAAAAGTCATTCAGTTTCCATGGTGCCCACCCAACCTATCTCCTCTACCAATATAAATCAAACACTCGCTGCCAAATTACCAATCTACCAAGCATTATTAAATACTTAACTATTCTTAATAATAATATAAATGTTATCAAACTAAATCACCCCTTTACTGTAATTTCAAAAATATCAACTAAAGAAGGCTCAGCAGTGCTATTACACTATTGTCTTCATGTAAAACCATCTCATGCCAAATCCAGACTAAATCTAAATCTTAAATGAACACTCTGAAAATGTTTAAATAAACCTTGTAAATTTATTTTCCAAGAAAAAAAATACAAAACTTGTCAAAGCTGAATTTCTACATAATTGTCAGATATATTGGTTTTAAGTTTCAGCAGCAATTCAGCATCTTTCTAACTCTGCAGTACTTGAGGGTCCCTCAGCTTAGTACTGACTGATGATTCAGGTTCCCTGTGAGCCCTCGCTCTCTCTGTGGCATACCTCCAGTTGGCACTCAGTGCGGGGGAGAGATCTTATAAGAAATGTGCATACAATATATGCATAAAATCCTGTGTGTGGGAGAGATGCTGCGCTTGTTATACCACTTTTTTTCCCCTTTAAAGCGCAGAGCAGGGTGCAAAGAGATCGACACCTCCAAATGCCTTTGTGATGTGCTGCAGCACGCCGCTTGTTTGCCATCGTGTTATCTCAAGGCATGCGTCCAGAGACTTGTCATCAGGTTGCTCTGTTTACCTTTCCACTCGACCAAAGCAGTTTACAGGAACGCCAACCACCTGCTATCGAGCATAATACCACTCAGGATGTTTGCCTGCTGCTTGTTTATCTGAGTTTGTGCAATGAGGTAGGGAAGAGGAGGTTTAAAGGCAGGAGAATACTGAGAAACTTGTTCAGAGGAAAAGCTTAAAGTAACAGTGAAAAAGGCTTGGAGACACACTAAAAGAGATCATGTTTTAAATAAGCTTTTCTGGAGGTTTCCTGTCGAAATGAAGCAAATAAAGTTTGTTTGGGTGTTGTGGTCAGCGAGCAGGATGTTGTGACCCTCTGGGACGCAACATGTGCTGAGGTCAATGGGGAAAGGCCCACAGTGCTGTCGGGTCTCCACCTTGTGGCTTGTACCCTGTCTTGCAGTGCTTAACCACTGTCTGGCACATAGACTTAAAAACACACACCAACTGCACACGCCCACAAGAGTCGAAAGTCAAATAAGGTCAGTGAAACGGGCTAAACGAAAGTGCAAACTCTGACATTATGAGTCACACAAATTTCAGAAAACTGAGCCCTGTTTTTGTAGCCTATATCTGTCACGTTTTCTAAACTGGCACCATCAACTATGACATTCATTTGACTCAATGTAATCTGTTTGTTGAATTGAATTCCATCATGTAACCAAATGACCCTGACTATTTCTTTTCATTTTATGCTTGCATTTTAATAACCCTTTCTCAGGGTATTAAAATTCCTAAAATAACATTTCAGATTTGTGTATTCTCTTATTTGATTTAATCCTGTAACTGTGTAAAATGTGTCTTTTATTACTTCCTGTTAAAAGTCAAACCATGAATATGCAGTCAGGAGTCACTTGATAATTTCGATACTGAAGACTGTTAAGACGTGACTATTTTAAGTCAAGTTCTGCAGATTTAAGTCGCTCCATTTTCCACACTACACCTACACTTTAATAGGCTCAGCAGTACAAGAGCTGATAATAAAGCTGAGTGAGGCAATGGTGTAAGAGGGAGCAGACGTCCTGTGTGGAGAGTTATAAGCTCCGGGGTCACGGGGTCAGGAGTGAAACCTGACATCACCTCTTGAGTATGCAGAGCAAAAACACATGTCTGCAAAGCCCCAGCAATAACGGGTAATTTATGGGTGTTAGAGTGGACTTAACCTCTGTGTGTCTTCGATAAAAACCAACACTATGAGATATGGAGTTACTCTCAACACTTCTTATGTCATCCTTGATTAATTGAGAGCTTGGCACCTCTCCAGAAAGGCAGCAGAGGAATGTAATTTTATGGACACTTAAAGGAGTTCACTGTGTATAAATCATCATTTTGTTATCAAATTAAATACAAGCATTCTTTTCTTCAAGGTGTGACTACTTTGAAGTAAATCAGGGTGTTTGCTTTTACTTGTAGCCAATAGGTGAAGCCTCTGGTTTAGCTATTTTCAAGCATGTCATTTCAAGTCCTGGCTGCTCTGCTAGCCTCTTAATGACATGGTTCAAGACTGTGTGAGCCACATGAGCAGAAGAAGAAGAAAAAAAACTGTCCAACCCCTCAGAAGATTTCCTGTTTCAGGAAAAGTACACACATACTGTGAGTCATATAGGGCAAGTCCTGCCTGGTGTGTTTACACTGCTCCTTCTACTCAGAGCTGTGAGGGAGTTCAGAGGAGCAACAGGCTGGCAGAAGTCTGGATGTCTACTCGTTTAAACTTCTTCGGTTAATTAATGAGAGAGACAGAAAGGAGCATACAGTCCGTTTTCTAAATGGAGCTACTTCGGTTTTCCGCTTTTTGGTGTGGAATGATACTCTTTGCTAGTCTTCTGCTGGAGGAAGCGGGTGAGTTTGAAGTTTCAGAAAAGTTGCCAAAGCTGCAACGCGGCTGCGTCTAATTAGAGCTGCGACGTAACCTTTACTTTCTGGAGTCTGTTAATCGTTAGCGTGCTACATTTTGACAAATTGCTTCCTTTTTGAGAACATTATAGGTTTTTATGTTATTTATTTTCTAACATGAATGTTTTAAACGTTTCTAAAGTCAACTTACGGTACAAATTAAAGCGTCATAGAGTTAAATAAAGTGCCATAATAGCTTGATATTCAAGTGCGCAGGTTATTTAGCCTTGAAGTCACTCACGAGCCTTTGAGTTACTTGCTAGCACAATTCCTGTCTCCCTGTGATGTTCTTTAACTTCTGCGTACCTGCCTACTGTTAATGCTACATTAGCTCTGAGGAGGCCATCACCTGTCCTTACTTCCAGCCTCTAAAGCCCACCTCATATCTCCATCTTTGATGTGCACCCGCATTGCTAACAGGTCTATAGCAAGCCCCCCTTTGGAGTACACTGTTTTACCTTCATGTATCTCAGACTCAGTCCCAGAGGCACCAAGTGGCTTTGGCTGCTCCTAATCCTCTTTCCCCCCTTCTCTGCAATTATATGTAGCCCTGGGTGACAATTACTACCATTCATCCCCTCCATAGCACCGCCTCTTGGGTTTAAATGACATGCTCTTTCAGAGGATTGCTCTAATGATATAATTACTCCAGCTCAACCACCTTCCCACTCAGTTATGTGCTATCTATCCCCCTCAGTGCTGATTAACTTCAAATGCTCACCAAGAGTTTTAAATCGCTCTTTCGGGTAGTTTAGGCCGGAGTTCTAGCATCATCATTTGATGTTATTGTTTGTGAGAGTTCCAGGATGCAAAAGTACAATATCCTACTAGGTTGTTTTTACAGTGATGGGAATTTTAGATCCTTTTTAGGGAGCCCGGCTCCCAAACGACTCTCATTCATTTAGTATCCCCTCTGGATTTTTACTGAAGCTAAATTTATCACGCTAGACTTGCACAGTATGTGTGCACATATCACTCAAATTGTGCACCTTCTTATTGGTTTTGCATGTCTGAGGCCATTAAAAGTTACAAAAGCCTCACATGCTTCACTCTTTATGTTGTTGCCGTTGTTTGACATTTCTTAATTATATTTAAGGCACATTTTATGGGATTGTTTGATTTTTCTTTCTTGTATTAATTCACGATGACATAGAGATAGGATATCACGCACGAGCCCGCTTCCCTTCAAGGAGCCGTTTCAAAGAGCAGACTTGTTTGTTAGAAACTCTTCATCACTATCTCTTTCTGGATCGGACTAAATGGCAGCAGGGGCGGGATGCTTTCAACACTTAGTACTCTCTACTACTCTAGAGTTGTTGCTCTTTCCTGCTGCTCTATTTCTGCTGCTACATGCTGCAGGTCTAACTCCACCCAGTAGATTGGTTGGATTGACAGAAGGCTTTTTGTGTAGGGGTTAAGAGCACACACACACCCAGCACCTTTTCCTCAGGTCGGTACACAGTCCAGGGTGAGCACACTTCTTCACGGTCTCTTCCCACCGATGAGAAGTGTAGTTTTACTTACACTTCCCTCTTTGTGGTCATGTGATCAAAGACACAGCCAGTGCCATCTTTAGAAAGCCAGCTACTGCTTCGGATACATCACACATATTTATTTGCAGTACTTCTTATGCCTGTGATCTTTTAACTGCAGTTTGTAACCTAATTTTTCTTTTCCTTGATCTCAACTTGTCTATTCTGATGCAAAGTTTAACTTCCTGTGCACGTGGAGAATACATCAGTGGGTTTATGTGGTTGTGCTGAAGCAGAACTGTCACATGTTTTTTCGTTTCCTGTTTTGGTGTCTATCGTTTCTCAACTTTAAAACATCTTGAAGGAGTAACGTCTTCAGTGTGCTAATTTCTCTCTGACCCTCTACCTCTCTCGATATAATCACTGCGACGTGCCTAACCGTTTCTTAAACGTGCCTCTTGAGTCTTCTTTGTGTACACTTGTCACACCCATCAAAGTCACGTGGAATTGAACGTAAGAAACATTCTTTCCTGATGACGCCTCAACCTCTTGTGCTAGATTGATCCTGGGAAATTTGGAGGCCAGTCCTTTAATGTGGTAGGAAAGGACTCTAATTTAGGAAAAGGAAAGTTGGAGAGGAGTAAAGAGATTGTGTAGCTTCCTTAGTTCTCCATCTGTCCTCTGTATGCCAAACAGGAGCACTATGCCTGGATGATTTGTATGATTATCAGACTCTCAGTCCAAGGACACACTTCAGTTGAAGAATATCTGTATGATACAAGCACTCAACAACATGTAAACACAGGTACACACATTTATTTTTCTATCTCCACACATTCAAAGACACTGTTTCCTGTTGTTTTTTTTCTCTATTTTTCCGCTACTTATGAACAACCATTGCACAACACCTTTGGAGATGGGGAGCTAACTCATCGGCGTGACAAATCAGAGACTCCTCAGCGAAGGGGATGCATTCGCTTCTCCTTTGTTTGTTGTTCTTGCCTGTCTGCCAGTTGTCTCCCTAGATGATTATCAAACCCACAGGCACTCATCACACAATCCAGTCTGTCTCACTGATATGGGTCTGCCTGCCTGCCTGCCTGCCTGCCTGCCGGCAAAGTCAAGTCTGAACAAGACCAAAGGAGGTGGATGCCACTGCGTGCTGCTCTTATTGTTCAGACTTCACAGGGGAAGAAATCTGTCCTGCCCTCTAGGATAAAATAGTTTGGATTTTTCTTGTGGCCTGTTGAAAAATCTGCTTTTACTTATTGAAACATTCCAAAAGACTCCCTCCCTTTAATTAAAATTTCAGCTTTTCTTTATGCTAATATACAGTTATTAATCACCATAGATGTGTTTCATCATTTTAAAGTCGTTTTTCAAATGCTGCTGAGTCGAGCCAATTAAATTAGAAGAATATACTCATAGACTCCGCATGAGAAGTGGAGTTTAGTTTTCAGTTTCTAAAGTAAAGCTATTTTAACTGCCTTTCTTTTAATGACCAGCAGGGGCTGACTACACTGCTTGCTTAAGATAGATAGATAGATAGATAGATAGATAGATAAACTGTATTGTCTGTCCCAACAGTGACAGAAATTCTCCTTTGACAAGGCTCAAACAATAAACACAACTTACATTAAAACAGAAAGTGTCGTACAGACATTAAAAGAGGACTGTTAAAAACAACAGCTTCTAAAGAGGGGGTATTTGATTTTGTTCAGAATGCTTATTGCAGAGAGAATGATTTTTCAGGTCAGAGGGACTTTTTAGCGTCTGCCTGATAAAAAGAAGGCTGATTGTACCGAACAAGATAAGAGAATGAACCCATTTCTCTGTTGATTTTTGTTACCACAGCCAACTTCTTTTTTCCTGTGGATTTTATGGTCTCATTATCTACTTTAGGTCATCTTGTACAGAATGAATTTCAATCAGTAAATTATGGTCCAATTTAGAGTGAAATGGATGAAAAGAATCAGAGTAATCTATATGGAATGGTAACGTGTGACTGAAAAGGCACGACGGTGACGTGTCAACCAGGATAGAGATGTAAAGAACGAATCCACTCTGTTGTCCAATTATGGTCACTTTTGGTTACAAAACAAAAAGAAACAAGGTGCCATGGCAGACAGCCAAACTCAAGGCTACAAAAGTCCACTTATTTAATACAGTCTATAACAATCTTTCCTTTTCTTTTCCTAGAATCCAGTATAATGAAGATAAAAAGGCTGTGCAAGTTCTGTGATGTGCGGGAAACCGACTGCACAGGAAAAGGGAGCTGCAATGTGGACTGTGACATTACGGCCATTTGCGCCAATGATGAAGATGTGTGCGTCAGTATCTGGTAAGTTTCATGATGATAAATATTTCTGAATGTGTCGTTCACTTAGTTCATACTACATGTTCGAATAAACAAGCAAGGACATGGGAGGGACGCTTCAGGAATCATTTTCTCTCAGATGTTAAAATGTCTTCCTTGGTGTGACCTTTTTCCCTGAACACTCTGTCAGTCAGTCTCTTGTAGAGACAGTTAGCTGGATAATGACAGCAGCACATGAGTGCCATAACCCCCCCATCAGCATTGAATCTGACTTTCATTGTGAGAAGCAGCAGGAAGCAGATTTGTGTTTGTGTTAGAAGCTTAAGGCCGTGCTGCTGTTTCTCATTATATTAGCGTAGTTGCGGGCATGTTACAAGCTGAGGTCAGCAGAAAGGTAACGGCTCATGGACAGCAGTACCTCTTTAAAATGTTTCTCACATCCCTGCTCAGCAGGGGAGTGAATTTTAAATATGTATATTTGTGCAGTTTCAGGGTTTTGCTTGTTTCCTGTTTGTACTGGTGTTTGGAAATCTTGCTGTTTGCAAATGTGACCTGTGTATTCAATCATTTACATACTGCTGAGACTGTAGACTGCTGACTACAGTTCCCACTTTATCACCTTACGACTGAAAAATGCTTTATTTGCACAACTGTAGACGTGCAAACATTACCTTGATACATTATAACATCGCATCTCCAAAAAGCTGAATTTACGCCAAAACTGTATAAATCAAACTCAATCCAGTAAATGGCAGCGTTTTCTATGTGTGTTTTCTCTTGTCAAGGAGGAAGAAGGATGACAACGTCACCTTTGATACGGTCTGCCACCACCCGTCACAGAAGCTGTACGGCCTGGTCCTGGAGGATTACAACAACAGCAAGTGTGAGATGAAAGAAAGAAAGGGCATGGGCTCACAGTTCTTCATCTGCTCCTGCTCTGAGGATGAGTGCAATGAACGCATCTTCTTTTACTCCCGTAAGTTACGACACAAGTATTTCCCTTTCTGATCTTGTGTTTTCAACAACTCTCGAACTTTGACGGGAGTTTCTTCCACAGATGTTTTTGCTAACTGTGCCTTTTAAAAATGATATAAAAGTCATCTGGTAGGATGCATCTACCATGCACAGGAAACACCACATGTTTATAAATGTATGATAACATGCAATCACAATAAACCCTCATCAACAGTTAGTAGTTAGTTAGAGTAGCTTTCCATCAAGACCAGAGTTCATGCTTTTGTGTGCAGCTAGCTTGCAGTGTTGGAGGTTATTAAAGTCTACCTACAACAGAAAAACAAATCTGACTCTGTTACAAGTCTGGTTAACTGTTCCCCTCTGTTTTCAGTCTCTATGCAAAGCTAAATTAAGCTAAAAGGTTCCTTACAGTGACTTAAAGATTGGTATCAGTCTTTTCATCTTAAAAGAGCAGAAAGAAATATTTAACAACAGTTTTGGCGGACTGCTCAAAGTTACATAAAATCCCTTGTAATCAATCTCTGTTGTATCTGTTAAATTCTTTCACATTGGAGCAATAGTGCAGTAACACTGCTTAATTTCATATTGGTTCACACATCTGTCCAACATAACATGGTAACGTCATAGTCACGGTAGACCTAATATAATGCCACCTTCTATCAGCTTGTCATGTAAGGCGTCATGCATGAACACTAACACATGTGCTCTGTGCAGTCAGGCTCTCCAGATACGTGATTACAAACAGGTTTGGGAAACATTGACTTGTTGAATCCAGTTACAACTTTGGCCCTGGTATCAGATGTATTTTGACTACAGCATCCAGGCAATAATAACACTGAGGTACATTTCCGCGACCTGGCTCTGCACCGAGAGCCAAATTGAAAGCATCTGCACAGTGCAAACCACCACGCAATGGAAATACATCGTCTTGCTGCTGAGAATGTCTGTGCACTCTCTTTGACTTCTCAGGGACTAACATGTAACGAAGGTGCTTCAATAGAAATAATAAATGTGAGGCAACAATACCAGTAAGCCTTGGAGGAGTTTCTCTGTCGCTAGTGACCGGTGCGTCATTGTTGCTCAAAGCATGGCTCTGATTAAGCTCCTACCTACAGGAAGATTTTCCCATAACTGAAGGATGAATTTAAGACACTGGAAAAATAACCCCAAAGCTCATGTAACAAACAACTCAGAACTTCCTCTTACTGAAGTATGTCAGCTGAAATATTTCACATGTAGGCTCATGGTGCTTTTCAGTATGTTGTGAATTTTTTATTTACAGAAATCTTTTGCACTAACAAAAAGGAAGTTAAAGGGACTGAACCTGAGAACAACAAGTTTGTCATACTAGATCAGCAAAAAAACAACTCTATTAAATGTATCAATTATTCATTTAAGTGTGTAGCTTTAAGTTGAAGTTTAAAACATTTTAATGATGTCCATCAGTGTAGTGAAACATGCTATGCTGAAGTGCTGGCTTCTCTCACAACAATACAGCAGCCAGATTGTCCTCATTCTAAGATGTAGAAGGGTCTGTATTTATTTTGACCAGAGAGGGTAGGCGATTCAACCTGACCTAAAAAGTCTCAGCATTTTTTCTAATACGCTCCAAAAACAGGAACGTGTTAAAACTAGGATAAATATTGGAGATACCTTTAAAACATTGACAGAGGTTAAAGCGCAAAAAGGTTTCAAGACCGATGCCGAGCTGGATAAACACTGAAGCTTTAGTGTCCGTGATGGCAACCTGCGGGCACACCGACTCGAGGGAGGATGGGCAGGGGGGGACAGTTCTCTCCAATGTTTCAATCTGGACTGCAGTCCCCTAAATTTAAGAGTAATTCTCATGATTATTTAAAATGCTTGCTGCTCACAGAAGCCGTTCTCCCGAACATTATATATTTTATACTCTAAAAAATATTTGGCCAATGCTGAGCGAGTCCAGGAGACACAGTGACAGGTTTGTTGTGAGAAATAGCTTCTCACTCAGTGAAAGTGAAAACAAACCGTCTGGGGCCACGTTGAAGATTTCAGACATGTGGTTTCCTGTTTAGTTTAAAGGAAAATAAAGAGAAGCAGAGGGCTTGACTGGGCAGTCACCTCCTCTTTTATCACAAATGTCTCTGTTCTCACAGTACTGAAACATTTTTCTTGAGCAATATGGTTTGAGAATATTTCTGCTTTTAAAAAATCACAATTTCACATTTTGCAATCCAAATCTTCACCTAGGTTTAAGATTTAGAATATCTTGGAAATGTTTGGAAAAGAAGTGTGACACACTCAAAAATAGACACCATGCAAATGATTAATTTAGAAGTCATCAAACTGAGGACCACTTGAGGTTTTGTGTCTAGTAATAGCTTTTATAGTCCTTCTTTTATGACTGCAGCTTCAAAAAGTGGACCATAAACACAGCACATGCAGAAACTATCCCTGTTTGCCAAACCCGTAGCAGCTCCCAGACACAGCATGTCTAAAATTAAAAGAATCAGACACACTATAAAGAGAAACAATATGTGGTTGACTGGGTCAGGGTTTGGAGCACTTTGCCTTTGTGGTCCAGGGGCTAACTTTAGCTTTCAGATGCTTCTCGGCATTCCACAGGGTGGGTGTCAGGTTCCCCCGCTGTTCCGAGAATATTCATTTACTCTTAACTTGATGCTGCTGATCAAATCTGATGAGACGGAATTTGAGTTTTTAATTTCTGTTTATTCTGGGAAGCAAACTGTTGGTGTATTTATAATCATTCCAAAAAAAGAACAAATGGAAAAAGTGAAAAAGTGGTTCAAAATAGATTACATAATGTTCACAAAGAGACTAGACTACAAATCCTGGAGAATCATGAACAGTCCAACTTTGTTTTTACCACATAAATAGGATGATAAAATGAACACCATGTAGTAGCTGTTCTTGAACTGTTAATAAATGTCATTACTGAGTGGCGTCGGCCCAGTAGATCTGTTATCTGCATCCATCTAAACTCCATTGGCGTATAATACTCAAGTGATAAAATTAGAAGATCCAAATCAGCTCTTTGCCCCAGGTGCAAAGAATTCCTGAATTCTAGCTCGACCACCAGAGAGTAGGCTCCATGAATTCTAGTGAGACCATCAGAACGGCTGACTATGGCATGTGAAAATATGGTTGATTAGATTATCCCAGTTCAGTTATCAAGAACAAAACAATAACCTGAAAGATGCTAAAATGCTACGAGCAGAGTTCGGGAAAAAATGTCTGCGTGTTATTTAATTTTTTTGCTACCGTTAACAGAAATATTTGTTTGCATGCTTTAAAGCCTCTTTAAAGATGATGGCATCTTCATCATCTTCATCCTGCGACTTTTGTTCCTTCAGATAAGGATTCCCAGGTGGTGGCGGTCATCTTGGTGAGCCTGGTGCCTCTGCTGGTCATGGCTGTCGTCGTCATCACCTCCTTCTACTGCTATCGTGTCTACCGCCAGAGACAAGCCAGCTCCAGACGCAAGAAGGGACGACCGCATGACTTCAGCGATGCTCACGCCATCATGATAGACGACGAAGGCTCTGACAGCAGCTCCACGCACGCCAACAACCTCAACCACAACACCGAGCTGCTGCCCATCGAACTGGACGTCCAGGTTGGAAAAGGACGCTTTGCAGAGGTTTACAAAGCCAAGCTGAAGCAGGGCTCCTCTGTGAGCGAGGAGCAGGGTTTTGAGACTGTGGCCGTTAAGATTTTCCAGTACGAAGAGTACGCGTCCTGGAAGAACGAGAAGGATATTTTCTCAGACGCGGATTTGAGGCACGAAAATGTGCTTCACTTCCTGACAGCAGAGGAGAGGAAGGTACAAAGACAGTACTGGTTGATCACAGCATACCAGCCAAGAGGGAACCTCCAAGAATACTTGATCCACCATATTGTCAGCTGGCACGATCTGTGTCTACTGGGGGCTTCGCTAGCACAAGGCGTGGCACACATTCACAGCGACCACACCCTCTGCGGTCGCTACAAGGTGCCAATCGCTCACAGGGACATTAAGAGCTCCAACATCCTAGTGAAAAGCGACCTGACCTGCTGCCTGTGTGACTTTGGCCTTGCCCTCCGCCTGGACAACACTCTGTCTGTGGATGAGTTAGCCAACAGTGGACAGGTGAAACCTTTATAATCCTTAATTCTGGGTTTTCATTTAGTTTTTCTTGTCTTGTATGCCCTCAGAGATTAAAAAAGAAATAATTGTCTTCTGTTATAATTTGCACTGGCACCTCAGACACAGACCAATCGAACCCCGTGGTTTATATCTTTGAAGTTATCAGACCATGAAAAGAGCCGAGCCATCACTCGGAGGACACCATCTCTAAATATTATTCACTCGCTCTATCTTGGCCTCTGATGGATAACGCTGATAGAAGCAGCGCTGTTAGAGATCTTAGGTTACTCTTATATTGTACTCGCATAACAAACAGGCCTGATTGATTCTTAATGGACTCATTACCCTGATGTAATAGGCAAGAGTCATATTACACTGTGTCATGAGAATGACTCATTATGAAAAGGCTTCACCCTTTGCTCCACAGCACACCCAATGCATTGTGATGCCGTCGATACATTTTCAAGCGAGCAGCGGTGAACTCATTTTCAAGGTTGTTATTAAGTGCAGACAAGCAGCGTGTTGTTGTTCTTAGAGCTACCTTTGTTTTTCCAATTATGATCTACATTGGACGTGGTTGTACTTCAGGTAAACTGTAATAGGACATCTTAACACAGCAGGTAAATAACACTTTGGTAAGGACATCTTTAGACTGTATAATACTTGTGTTTACATGAAAAAAGGAAGTGATTGTTTTTACCAGCTCCCTTAACTGTAGCAACCTGTTTAAGAAATGCAAAGCAATTTATACATTCCCATTCAATTAGCACCACGTACTGTAAGATACTGATTTTTTTTTTTTCCCCCCCTGTTTTGTTGCCTAAGGTGGGAACAGCCAGATACATGGCCCCAGAGGTGTTGGAGTCCAGAATCAACCTCGAAAACATCGAATGTTTCAAACAGGCTGATGTTTACTCGATGGCTCTCGTGCTGTGGGAGATCATCTCCAGGTGTAACGCAATAGGAGGTAAGACATGATCAAACACGTGAATTCCATGATGACAAACTGTTTGGATTATAGATATGACTGCCTTGAGAAACTAACTTTGTGGTATCACTCATCACATTCAAGGAAATGATCTTGAACATTTCCGTGTTTACTTTTTATCATCAATATTTTCATAATGTAAAAGGGCCCTAGGACCACAAGAACTCAAAACTGCTGCGGAAACCTAATCACAACATTTGACTTTTTGAGTCTGAGCAACTTTTAGTAAACTGTTGAGTTAAGCTTCATATGAATAATTCATTCATTAAAAGATTCCTGAGGGATTAACGGAATAAATAGGATCTTAAGAAAATGATACAACAGACACAGCTGTGTTGAGAAGGGTGTAGAAACCTTGACAGGCAGTGTCCATGTTGGATTAGTTTTACTCCTTACGTAGCACATACAGTAGGTGAGTAAGAGTTTGTTTTACCCATTCAGCTTGTCCCCTTCTCTCACAAAACTAGGAGAGCTAGAAAAAACAGGCCAGAAGTGGGTGTCTTGTCCACTCGATAGATCCAGTAGACATCTGCTGTCACGTGGGGTTTGGAGAGTTCCTAATAGATGGACTCTTTGTATTTACAAAAAAACAAACCATTCAATCAGTGTCTTGCCAATGGTTTTGTTTAGAGATTATTACCATTCTCTGATCTAAGCATAACCTATCTTATCAGAAAGAATATAATAAGGGGACACTGTAGGAAGCACTGTGCCAGGATCTGTCCCAAGCTGGAGTAACACAATCTGCATACCAGAGCCTCTAAGGCAACAACTTCCAAGTGGCCTCCAGCAGAAAGAAAAGCCAAGCACACATCCTGTCTGTTAAAGCATAACATGAAGGCTGCCAGGAACCTCCTGTGCGTGGGCGCCATAGGCCAAGCGGTGAGCTCGCGTTCACCATGTACAGAGGCTGTGTTTTTCAAAGCAGACGGGCCTGGGTTCATATCTAACCTCTGGCTCCTTTCTCACATGTCCTCTCCCTGATTTCCCGCTCTAACCACTGTCTTGTCTCTAAAATAAATGCATAAAAAGCCCAAAAGTAAATCTATAAACAAAATGATAAACCTCCTGTGAGGAAGGTCGATTTGTGCCGATTTTGTTTCCCCCCTGTGGACACAGTTGTACTATTTTCAGTTTCTTAAGAAAAGAAAATTCCTCACAGGAGCTTTAATTGTCAACAAAAAATGTAATAAGCATATACCCCAAAATGTCAGAACTGTTCTTTTAATCAGACTTTCAAATATTTGCTTTAAACATCCAACCCTGCGTCTTTATCCTGATCAATCGTTGCCCGTTTTAAACCTGATACTTCTTAGTGCAGCACTTAAAGCATGGTGGCCCCACTGTGCACATAAACATCCCTTGTGACCTTTACTGTAGTTAATAATAGAGATAACCACGGTGTATCTGCTAAATTAGAGATTAGCCTGGGCCGCTGAGTGTAAAGGAAATCAATAGAAGCATTGATTGATGAAATTCCCTTCGGAGTGTGTGTATAAATATCCTCAGAAATACTGTAAAAGAAAACAGCTCATCTGACCTCTAAGGACACAAACACACTGAACATTTCCCAATTAGGAGCCCGGTGACGGAGTCTACCTTGAGCTCACTCACTGCATCTGTGACAGGACTGATGTGTGTGTCCTCAATGACCCATTAATCACTGTGGGAACAAAATCCTAAAGTGACAAACACACGATCCATCTTGCCGTAGTTCCAAGGATTCAAAGCCTTCACTTTCCTAATGTACCGTTACTTGTGTTTGTCATTCTGTTGCAAAAACAAGGCCAGGAAATGTGTAAATAATAGAAATGGGTGATTATCTGAAGGCAAACCACAGAGCAGTATTTCATGTCAGCAGTCAGTCGTTTGTTTTCACTTCCTTTTAGTGTCTCTGTGGTCCGGCTTGTTTCTGTGACTGCTCCTGTCTCCATTGTGTCAGAGCGGTGATTGAAAGCCGGCTTTTGGGCACCAACGCTTCTACTTTGGCGTTTTCCTGTTTTGATCCTCCCGGGAGGCCTCCTCCAAAATGTATCGCACAGTTACACTGCCCCAGAGTACCCTTAAGAAACAACATGGCCGTGTGACCCACAATCCCCCTCTGCTTTTCCTTCCAAACAGCAGGAATATGTGGGCCCTGTGGGTGCACCTTTGAAAAGAAAATAGACTATATCCTGTTTTGCAAAGAAGCACAGTCCCCGAGACGTTCTGTTCTTAGACTGGAGTTGTATGTATGGATGTCTACTTTAACTGAGGATGTTTTGCGGGGAACGTCTCCTGAGAACAGACCGGACAGGATACATGTTGGTAAAGGTGGACTAAATGAATCCAGACTCACTCCATGAAGTTGTGTGGGGCTTTGCTTGGTTTCCTTTTAAAGGATTTTAGGGACAATAGTTTCATTCATCCTACTAACTGCCCCTGTCCATTCCATTCACTCCTTTACTCTGACTTTCTTCAGATGTCGACGAACACACTTCCCACAGCATCAACCTTGATTTCAGACCCAGTTGAGATCTATTTTTCTGACTCCTCGCACAAAAACTGTGCCACTCTCTGCTTCCAAACTTTCTACTCAGTCTTTCTACATGTTCCTCTCCCTTCCTGTCTGTCTCGTCCTCCCCTCAGGCAGGTGAAGCAGCAGTTAATTACTCTCCCACTGCACCGCCACACTGTAGACAGACATCCAGCTTTACTCATGTCAGCACAGACAGACATGGAGGACAGGCATGCTTGGATTTATTGGAGCGAGGGGAAACAAAGGGGCTCCTGTCCCAGCTCCAGAATAGAGGTTATAGATAAAGACAGCTGGAATACGTTGTGTGTATTTTTGTCATCTTTATCAGTTTTATCGAGACTACAGGAGAGAAATCTGTAGTTCATCAAGGTCAAAATCCAATGAGAACATTTTGACCAGAAAGGTTAAAAATGTGTAAAAACACCATCCGCCTCAAACCTTGATAAACACTGAGTGAAGAGGAGAAAAGACAGTTTGTGATTGAGATCTAGTATTTTAAAAAGAAATCGAATAAGCTGGCAGAAATCTGGTATTGATTTGAAATCAGAGTCCCATGAGACAGAAACTGACATGTTTAGACACTGGACTCAGAGTTTCATGCTTTCGTGCTTCTTGGTTTTCCTGAAATTGCCACATGTTCATGGAAGCAGTGAGTCAAAACATCACCCCCAAAACTCACCTCACATGAGACAAAATAAGAACTCTCCCTGAAATTCAGGGTGACACATCGCAGGGCATCATTATAATGACTGGGGTGAAGCCCTGGTTTCCTCTAGTCTCTGTTGCCACCTTTCTGTCTGTGTGTGCCTGCATGTGTGTGTAAGACAGATGTCTGATCTGCACCACATAGCTCCATAGCTCCGTCACAGCTCCTGAGGCCACGGTCTGATCTGAGATCTGCCAGGCGAGAAGAACACAGGCGTCTGTCGTCAGCGCCAGTCAGCCAGCCATGAGCCATCTCTTTTCTGTCTTCATCTTCCACGACTATAAAGTCAGAGGAAGAGCTGAAAAACTGAGAGATCGACGTACCTCAGAGGGATGGAAAAGCTGGATTCAAAGCCTCAGTCCCTTTTTTTATCTCTGCCTCTGTTCCCTAAAATGTCTCTTCTGTATAATTTAGCTGGTTCCAGATTTAGGGCTTGGAGAGACTGTGAGGGCGTTTCTCGGGCGGGTGGGGCTATGGAGAGGGATAATGGTGGAGCGGTGTTGTTGTATGTGGAGCTGCAGACGAAGAAATGCCTTCATTCCCTGGAGGAAGAGGTTGGGCTAGACTGGAGAGGAGGAGAGGTTAGGGCAGCTGCTCTCCAGATGTCAGACCAGAAACTCCTCCTGGGCAGGGGGGACTGATACTAGTCTGGTGTATATGTCTGCCATAGTCCACGATTAAGAGCAAATTTTGGATTTCAAACCATTTGATTGTGGAAGACAATGTATGCTCCTTTTATTCTTCATTGGAGTTGCATCCTCTAGGCGCTAAAATAGCTTTCTGTTTTTTTGAATGGGGTTAGGTGAAGGTTAGAGCCTATATCAGTGATAGTTAATGGTAGGGTAACTCTGCACCACATGTCCACAAGTAAGCCCCGCTAACGTGTAATGTACATGCATACATCTGTACTAAATGACTTTAACAACCTGCAAGGAACACAAACAAGTGTCACTGCCACCGCGGTCTAATGAAAACCAGCAGAGGCGGCTGGGAAAGGATTAGTCAAGATTTTGGTTCCAGACTCTGGGAATTTAAAGATGGTTTTCGTGATCGTGTTACTCATTTATTTCCAAGCACACGTCGACGCTCTGCGGGGAGCTGTTTCTCTGCATTATTTATGTGTTTAGGTGACAAGGGTTTCTGTTCTGTTTTCTGTATTTATGCTTTGTTGAACATAATTAGAGAAGAACGTTAACTTGGATGGGCAGCAGGACACGAATATCAAACAGTATTTCAGATGCTGGCATGTTTTCTGCTAGCTTTCAACTTTACTGTGAGGATGTGGAATGATTTGTGTTTCTCCTTTCCTGTATGTTTTGGATCCGTTTGGTTGCGTCCGCATTTAGACCATTGATACTTACAAATATATCCCAGAGCTAAATCCATCAATCACAAATCCAATTCAAAACAAGGGAAATGTTAGTTGTGAAAAAGATCATTATGAAACTTCAAGACCTCAGTGTGATTTGTAGAATATCACAAATAGCCTTCAGTTTGATGCATAAATTCATTTAGTTAGAGACGTCTTTAAACAGGCTACTGTAAAATGAATTTGTTTTACAGTAAAGTACAAAAAGCGTCAACTAAGACTTTTACAAAGTAAAAAAAAAAAAACTACCCATCCAACGGCTCTACTCTGCTTAACATAGTATGCTTTTTTTCTTCAAGGAATCCAAAAATTACAAGAACATTTTTCCTTAACAAAACATTTTGTACTTGTCAACCAAGTTTGTATCAATAAAGCTTCAAACAGGCTGCTGCTGCAGCAGTGGTGCTTCAAGCTCCTGTGAGACTTTTTTAGCTGCTTATGAAATGCACTGAAATGTATCACTACATGCGTCAAGACAAAATCAGCAGAAGTTGTAACGCTTGTTGGCCACAGGAGCTTTAAAGCAACCATATGTAACTGTTGGACCTGGAAATAGTGTCAACGTCGTTCTAACTATGGAACTGGTGATATAACTGTGTATATCACCAAGCTCCTGACGGGTAACATCATAGAGAAGTTCCACAGCCTGCCTTTGAAGCTAAATTTAACCGAGTTTCTCTTGGCTGTATATTCCCAGACAGGCTGGCAGGACTGCAGCCATGTCTTACAGCCAGCATGAGGAAGAGACATTGAGGATGAAATATGTGCACGCTTTGCAAAACCCACATCACTACATGTGTAGGAGACATAGTGTAAGTTCCTCATTGTTACCTGGTGGACTTGTTAGATTGCTTTGCAGAAATGTTGTGAGGGACTTCTGCACACCACAGCATTCCTCCCTTCCCCGGTGTTGTGTTTACAAAAAGCTTTTGCTAGTTCAGACTTTTAATTTAAGGTTCGCCTGGAAACCCCAGCTTTGCTTTTTTGGTGCAGGATTGACCAATCTTTTCCATCCTGGAATACACACTTTTGTTTACGCTGCAAGTTCTCTGTACGGCACATCTTTTTTTTTTTTGTACACCCATTGTTTGGAGAGGAACACATAAACATGTTTGCACAACAGTTTGCAAAGTGGATTTCAGTCCCAGAACACAGCGATACACTCCCTCGGATCCGTCAAAACAAAAAGAAACATCTGTCCCCTTTTTTGGCTGAAATACAGAGTTCTATTTGGTTGTGACTGTGTTTTAAGATTTAACACCAACCCAGAGAAACTTTGCTTGCAAATAAAAGAGAAAGTTTCAGCTGAGGAAAAGAGTCCTGGGTTGTACTGGTCGTAGTCCCAGAAGCCTCTGATTCCTTCAGAGGGGCTTTATATCTTTCTGTGAGCTTCTTTTAATGAGGCAGACAGAAATAAACATGATGGAGTAGATGATCTATTCCTGTGAGCAGACAGGAGCCTCTTTCTATTTAATTGTGTCTTATTTTGTTATCCACATATATTACATGTCAGTTCTCTTGGAGACAACATGTTTTCCTCGTGACTGGGCGGGTGACTCCAGAGCTCACTGACTCTGGCTGGCACTGCTTTGTTCCACTCATGTAAACTGAGATTGGCACTGAGGGAAACACAAGACGACTCTACACTGTGCCTCTTGATTCAGTTTATGGTCTCTGTCTTTGTAGAGTCAAAACTACTGTTTTAACCCACTAGCTTATTAAGAACCCGAGACTTTGTCTTTTTTTTAAATGCTATTTACAAATAAAGACAAATACCCCTCAATAACAGAAGACTTAAAGAAGATACCTTGCTACAGTCTAAACTAGGGCCCGACCGATATGGGATTTTTGGGACCGATATCGATATATCAACTGATATTTTTCTTAGATATGTTTGATCTGTAGAGATAGATGGATATAAATATACACATTTACTACGTTGATCCCTCAAATGCAGTTATCAAACACTTGTGGAAAAGATATTTAATGAAGAGAAGATGGTCACTCAACTGCAGAGTAACTGCACATGTACGTGCATCACCTCATGACACTCTGGAGAGTGATAATCGTTGTTGTAACTCATATAGCGCCCTCTGCTGGTGAAAGAGAACTGGTAGTGTAATACAATGAAACTCAGATGAAATGCTATTTGATTGGTTAATAAATCTAGTAATATCAGCGCACATCTGCGATAAAGTAAGCCGATACCGATAGTCACTGGATAAGCTTGTATCGGGAGGAAATATCGGCTGGCCGATAAATCAGTCGGGCTCTAATCTAAACGGAATATATGTAACTATTTTTTGAAATGACACCAGAAAGCAAACATGGCAGCTGTAGCATCGTAACTTTATCCAGATGTTTGTTTTTTTTCATGACATCATCGTTCTTGGTCACGAGTTTCCATTGCAACTCGTACATTCCTCCCTTCTTCAGTAAATACTCTCTTTTAATCCAAAAAAAAGTCAGAAGCAAAAGTTGGTTGAAAGTTTTCAAAGCAGCCAAAAATAAAACCAGATCAAACTTTTCTCTGGTCGATGGCGTCTGTCTCTGTTGAGATGTTATTTGTGGATCGTCTCGTGTTTCTCAGACTGCCGTTTCTTCTCCTGGTCATCTTTTAATCAGTGGAATTATTTACTTCAATAATCTTCACTCAGTCATGTGCCCGATCTTATCTCGCTCTTCTCAGATCTCGATGGATTCTCTGAAACTTGTGTTTGCTTTAAACGAGCCCTTCACGCTTCAAAGACAATCCGAGTTTGATTTGTTGTTTTACTCTGAGGATGCATTAATTCATGAAAAGAGAACTTGTACTTGGAAACTTTTGACCCGCAGCTCCCAGACTATATTCTCCACGCCAGAGCTTTGAAATCTCACCCAGAGTAAACTCGCCGAGCAAATCGCCCTGACAAGCACTCTGGCCGTTGTTGTGTAAGAGAGCCGACAGAAAGCCCGAGCTGCATTGGGGAGAGACTTTAAGCCCCCTTGACGCTGAGGGTAAAAATGTGATAATAAGTGTTTCTCTATAGCAAATCTCCCCCTTGGCCCTTCTTCAGCAGCACAGGATTCTTGACTTGTTTGTGCTGCTTCGGTGCTATTTAAAGTTTGCAACCTGCAGTTTTAATTTCGAGCGCACAGTGAATCCTTTGAGAGGTGTTGTTGATGTGAGCGCTGTGGGGCTCTGCCATCTGATCTGCTCTCTCTCTTCAACAGAGCTGTTAGGAATAGGTTTCAGAATTCTTTGCTAGTACTAAACAACCAGAGCTTCACCAGAGTTCAAAGGCTGATTTTTTTGTTTGTTTGTGTGTTCATGCAGAAGTGAAAGAGTACGTGCCACCCTTTGGGAACCTGAGGGAACACCCGTGTGTGGAGAGCATGAAGGACAGCGTTCTGCGAGACAGAGGACGACCTGAGATCCCCGACAGCTGGATCAACCACACAGTAAGAGACGTCCAACATACTGTACTTTATCACTTTCTAAGGAAGACTGCTGCTGTGTGAAAATCTGCAGATTGTCAAATTCATATATAAAACTGAACTCATCCAGTGTTTCCTTAGTTTTTAGATGAAGTCGTACATTAGCTGAAGCTGCAAAATCCAAAACCGAAAGCTCCCAAATCAGTTAAAAAAAATACCCCCATCATAGCAGGGACCTGGCTATCGTACCAGAGCTAAATTAAGTCTCCGGACCCTGAGTCCTGATTCCTCAGTCGTGTAAGGCCAGGAAAGGTTTAAACACAGTTAGTTTTCCTCTTTGACATGTATCTGTTTAACGGCGTCATTGGAATGATGAAAGTTGAAAGCAATAGTTGGCAATACTCAAACGCACTTGCTCCTCGAGGTTCTGCTTGTTTTTAATGATTTAAAACATATAAGAATGAGCATTAATGGCAATGAACATGTTTTTTTGTTATTTTTTGCTGACCTTAAAAGGTTCAACTAATGCTACAGCAGCAACTAAAGAAGAACACAAAGGTTTTAGTAATGGGAAGTGAAAATGCAGTAATGATTTGCTGCCCTATGGAGTCTTGACCTCTGGTAGTTGCTATGGAGACGTTTTCAGGGTCATTTTTATTAGGCAAACAGGGAACACAATCTGCATCACACCAATGGTTTTACACTGATTCACTGAGCAACAGGTGGAGGTAATTCCCCGAGAAACAGAACAAACGATTAGATCATTTAACCACAGTATGTTCCTGCTGATGGTCCAGAGATGAGTCTGAATGTACAGTCCACTTTCCTCTTATTTATATCAGTGAGGGGAGGCTAATTAAAGTTCAACAGCTCCACAAACTACAGTCTCTGATATAGTCATACTGTTAAATCACAACCTCTCTAACAGCTTCGATAAAAACACTGTGACCTCCATGCAGTTTGGGTTTGTTCCAGGACTTGTTGTATTAGAATATAAAATATCTAGCAAAGTAATAAACTGGCAGCTGTTTAATTCTGCTGTTACTGTTACACAAACACATAAACAAACATGACATGAACATGTAAGGTCTCAGCTAGAGGTGATGAAGTATTACTGACTGTGTCTGTGCTCCACTGCTCCCTCTGCAGGGCATCCAGATAGTGTGCGCCTCCATAGACGATTGCTGGGACCACGACCCAGAGGCCCGTCTCACAGCCCAGTGTGTTGCCGAGCGCTTTAACGACATGGAATATCTGGACAAGCTGTCGGATCGCTCTGACTCAGAGGAGAAGATCCCTGAAGATATCATTGTGGTTGATGAGAAGTAGAGCCTTACAGAAACACTGCCCCCAATGAGGCGGCAGAGGAATTACAACCAAGTAGCTGGGACAGGATAGAATTCCAGTGGTGGCATTGCTTGCAACTGGTTCGTCTGAGATGTTTTTTAACGAAGATGAAACTGGAAAATCTGTGAGATGAAACAGGACAGATGACAGATATGGACTTGTAAAACCAGGATCAACCTGGATATGAACAGCAGTGACTGACTTTGTTCAAAGACTGGATCAACATAACCAAACTTCTTTTGCACTTTACCAACATCTATGCACAACAAATTATATGTATATGAATAATAAGAACCTTTTTTCTTACTCTTACAATACTTTTCAGGTAAAGGAAATAAAGGGACAGCACACGAGGAAGTCTGTAAAGGGACTAAAGAACACTAATAACCTTTTGACAGATTTTAGGACTGGATACTTCTGTGTTTGTGTATTTCTATGGTGTCATTATACGTTGTTGTGGCATGAAAAGGAAAGAATCCACAACAAAGAAATAGAAGAAACCCATCCATGGCAGGAACCTGCAGGGAAAGCTGATATCATATCTCAAGGGCTATGAATTGTGAAATAAAGACCGAAAAACCAGCCTGAAAGGAAAAATAGACTGTGTGTGTGTGTGTGTGTGTGTGTGTGTGTGTGTGTGTGTGTGTGTGTGTGTGTGTGTGTGTGTGTGTGTGTGTGTGTGTGTGTGTGTGTGTGTGTGTGTGTGTGTGTGTGTGTGTGTGTGTGTGTGTGTGTGTGTGTGTGTGTGTGTGTGTGTGTGTGTGTGTGTGTGTGTGTGTGTGTGTGTGTGTGTGTGCGTGCGTGCGTGCGTGCGTGCGTGCGTGCGTGCGTGCGTGCGTGCGTGCGTGCGTGCGTGCGTGCGTGCGTGCGTGCGTGCGTGCGTGCGTGCGTGCGTGCGTGCGTGCGTGCGTGCGTGCGTGCGTGCGTGCGTGCGTGCGTGCTCAGTGTGTGTCTGCGTGTTCAGTGTGTGTGTGTCTGCGTGTTCAGTGTGTGTTCAGTGTGCGTCTGCGTGAGTGTTCAGAGAAAGCTGATCCAAATCTTTGTGTCTGTTAAATCAGACAAAAATAAGAGGAATACATTTGTGTATATTGTACTTTAAACTGGAAGCTGCTGCCTACAGTGTATAATGCTATAAAAGCTAAACTTCTTTGTTACAGAAAAGGAAATTCTGATCCAGTGATCAGAAAAAAAGATTCATATCATTTTTGTATAAAAGTGTAAAGCCATAATTAAAGTATTACAGTACTTCCTGTTTGAATGTGTGGAGTTTGTAATGCTATTATATTGCTTTAAACTGTGATCTAATGTGCCACGTGCTTTATTCCCTGCAGAGTGTGTGAGACATGAACAGTAGTGACTGTTGACTTTACACTGTGACCTACTTTCCCATAAACATCTGAACTACTTAACAGCCCTTAACCATATAACTGTAACACATTACTCACACATTACTCTCTGTTATCCCACAAAAAATAATGTACAAAAAGCTAAGTTATGGCATCTTTTTAATATGTTTTACTGGGATACAAATGAACTCCCTGCATGGGACGTTGGTTAGCCTAGCTGTTTGGTCTGGCGCCATGTATTGAGGCTATTGTCCTCGAAGTGGTCGGCCTGGGTTCAAGTCTGACCAATGAAGCCAATGAGGAAGTGCAAAAAACTGCAGTTCCTCAAATGTCCACTTGAGGCTGAGGCTGGCTGCAAAAGCACGCAAAGTCACATACACGCCCATTCAAGACATTTCTACAGCAGAAATAAACACATTTACAGCCTCGTTCAAAAGTCCATGGGTTAAATCTAAGGTACAATATCAAAGCACAAGCATCTCTGTAAAACAGTGACCCCTGTGAGTGACATATACAGATTCAAATAGCAGGTGTGTTAATATTGATCCAGCAGTGTGTTAGTTGAGGAGTGTAGTCTGTAAGATTCTGTAATACTGTTTACACATTTTTTGGCACCCACGGAATGACGTAATGCAGTCTGTATAAAGTGATAGGTATGAAATGTCCACATTTTAATACACCTTCTGCACTGAAAGTATGATACTGGTCTTGAAATAGTAGTCTAATAAATTACAGGAGGAATCCTGCTCCTGCACGGTGACAAGCTTCACAGAATTATGATCAAGGTCGCCCATCAGGACTTGGAGCAGGGAGTTTATGTTCCACTTCTGGCACACTGTGAAACAAACTTAAATCATGTCTGCACAAGTAAAGCATGCATGCCTGTAAACACTATTCTAGCACGTAAACCTGTATATTCCATCATGCATACTATATGCACAATGCATGTGCATGCTGGTGTTGGCACGAGCACTCATCCCTGCACAGGAAATATGTTTAGCATGGGGACACAAAGATGCTTCAAATTGTAGGTGTTGTTTTAGGTCTTTTCTCATATTTCAGTGGTGGTAGTGTCATTGATTGACAGATGAATGCTTTTACATTGACAGTGTGTGTGTGTGTGTTTGTGTCTGATGAGGCTAAGGTAAGAGGCTCATAAAGCAGGGGGAAACAGTGTTTGGCTCCGAATGTGAATGCAGACAGAATATGATGCTGGCAGACCTTTCATCCTGAGCCCACAGCTGACTCAGACTGGAAAATGTGTGTTTGTCTGTTTGTGGCTCTCTGCCTACCTGTCTTTGACACTTTTTTTTGCCTGTTTCTCTGCCAGTGTGTCTGTACGTAGGTCTGTGTGTCTGTTTGTTGCAGGCAGCTGCTTTCAATTTTTTTCCACAGGCTCTCTGAATCTGTTTTGCAATGCAGCTCAAAAAAGACTTTAAAAGAAAGTAGTGCTATAAAATCTGTAGGTAGAGATTTGAACAATGAAATAGCTGTACTTTAGACGTCTGTGTGCTTTAAGTGGTAATGCCAGCAGGTCTATGTTTGTGTGATTCCCTGAAGCATCGCATGCTTTAAGAGGATTTCTGCCTCAAACACTCATTCCTCTACATCAAGATTGCGTCTTATTAATTCAGAAAGCATTAACCAGGGCTGCACTTGTGAAGCATCAATGTTTAAAATGCACAAAGTGTTAAACAAATGCACTTGGGAACAGTTGGAAAGTGATTTATCAACTACAACAGGCCTCCTTGTCATCTCACGGGGAGATTTCCATTGCCCTTCCCACAGCTTACATGCTCTATTTACATAAACTATGCCAAAGGGCCCGCTTGGTGTGGGCAGCACTACAGACATGGCTGCAGGATAATATAAGCTGATGATAAATGATTTTCATGTTTTGTATTATGAATGGATTACCACAGGGTTGTAGAGAATAACACAACATTTCTCTTCATTTGTCACAATGAAATCATTGGATGTTAATTTCCAGAAAAGCAGAAAAAGACGTCAAGGAGATTCATGTTAAAGAAAAAATGATTTCTCTAAAAGCCTCCAGGAGACATTTTTCTTTATTGACACGCAGTTCTTTTTTATGTAATGGATGGAAACAGTTCATCGCAGGAGTCGGAGACAATGGATTGACTTGTGAGAGAGGGGGAAAGGCTGCATAGTTAGTTAAATTTTGTTGAGCAGGGTGTGACAACTGGAAATTAATTACATGTGAATGATGTAGGACACAGAGTCAGTAAACAATAATCCTGTTATTCTTAATCCTCTCTGCATGCCAGTTTAACTCGCAAATGGATTCAGTCAACTTTGAATATAGGAATTGTAGTCACAACAAAGAGAACAAATAAATCATATTCTGTGATGTGTCTTTCAGGTTGTTGTTTTTTACCTGTTAGGCATTAATGTAGTCAGATTTTCTGGTAAGTGTACAAGTCATTTAGCTCGTTTTTTCCCTTTGCTTTCAATGTTCTTCCACAGAAATCTACATTCAAGCTAACAATGAGTTAAAAAATGAAAACCAGAAAGGGCAAACACCAGGTTGTAAAAAGTAGTGGAGTTTAACATTATAAAAACAAAAAGATGCAATAGTGAATTAGTATTTATTTGCCTGTACCTTATGTTATCTTTCTCAAATTTGTGTTTAAATTAAGGCAACATTAAAGGTTGTGCGCACAATTTTCTTTTATTGCCAGAAACAGAGCTCCAGAATCTTGCCCACCATGTGCCAAAAACCTGCATTTTATTTTTCAACCAGTAGAGGGCGTAGTGGTTCTACTTGATACTGCCTACAAAGCCCTCACTTGTGCCCTGTGGAAGCAGCCTGGTTTCAGAGCTGAAGTTCAGCATCCACTGAGAGCTGGCATTTGTGCTTTGAGGGTAAAAAAGCAACGCTGTGAAAATGAAGGGTCTGAGCTCAAGATGTGACAGGTCTTTCCATTACTAAGAGTCACACTGAGTCACACTAACCAGTCACCAAACACTGGAGTCATTTTGTATCCTGGTGGGACCTAATTGCATTTAAACAGCTGCTGTTGGCAAGCATAACTTAACATTTTTCTCCAAGTGATTCCCTCACTCTGCTGCTTCTCTCCCTCTTCTCTTTTCTCACAGCACTTTCCATCACTCACTTGTCACTGTGCATCACAGAGTGAAGGCTCAAGATACAAGTGTGCAGCACTCTATGAGTACCGGTTAAACTCCACACCTGCAGGGGGCTGCATGTATTCAATCATGATACTTTCTAACCCGATTAACCCTTGGAGTGGGAGGCAGCAGCATGCGGAGCGTCTCGCCAACTCATCATTGCTTACCCATGCACTCACTCAACCCTGAGGTGGTCATAATAATCCAGAAGGAGATAGTCTCCTGCCAAAGTCACTTGTCATTCCCACATGCTGGTTGCCATGGTAATGCCTCATGCATCAATCAAGGTCTCTGGAAGTGCGTTGGTTGGTTTGTGAGAGCTGTAAACAACATTTTAAGCTCCACTTACATGTAGGAAGAGAATTACTGAAAGCTTTGATTTCATCTCCCCTCCAGGTCAGGTTAAGACTTGGGCCACTTCCCTCCAGGGGCGTATCCAAGTGGTGGCTGTGAACTGGCATTCGTCCCTCTGAAACCTGATAGGCTGCCCCAGAGGTCACCTCGTAATTTTTAAATTATGATTGGCTTCTTTTTGGGGTGTACTTTATGCTTATGTTTGAATTTTAAATTTTTTTGGATAAAAGTGTCTGCTAAGTGAATTGTAGAATTGTAGAATTGTAGAAAGCATGGAGGATTTGTATGTTGCTACACATGTATTCATGCCCCACTAATGCATGTGATTTACCATGTGTCTTTGTCACGGGAGTTTGTTGTTTGTTTGTTTGTTTGTTTGTTTGATTGATCGATTGACTTTCTGTGGTCCATTGCCTTGTTGCTTTGTTTTGTTGTTGCTGCTTCTACCATTTTAATATTTGTATTATTCGTCATACTTATCATTATTATACTTGTCATTGCTAATATAACACATATTTTACAATGACTTTATCACTGTGTTATCTGTTGTTGTTATTGTGGCAGATGGCGGTTCACCATAAGTCTGGTTCTGTCCAAGGACTCTGCCTGTTAAAGGAAGTTGCCCTCGTCACTGTTTGCCAAATGATGCTAAGTGCTTGCTCGTGATGGGTGTGTGCTGAGTCTCTGTGAAAAGAGACTGATGTAAACAGAAATGGTATACAAATGGTGCCCCAGTTTGGCCACCTCAGTCCAGAAAAAAGTCGAAACTCACCCTGTGTCCCCCACCTTCTCATCTGTTAACACATCCCATTTCTCCTCTTTCAAAGACTCATATGATTTAGATGTTATCTTTCACATATTACAAAGCAACACTTGAGATGTGTAGCCGTGCTATTGGCAGCAATAGTGGCAGCAGTGGGAGCCACATTCTTGAGGAAACTTTAAGGCCCTGAGCCACAATTGGATGCAGCAATTGTCCAGGGGATGATGTGCCTGTTAAGATAAGAGCAGCAGGCAGCCAAGGCCCGGAGACGGAGAGAGGAGTCTGCTGGTGCATTAGGAGCCATTACCCCTGCTGTCCCCTCGCACATTTCTGTCTGATGGCTCTGGACTTGATAGTTCAGATATTGCATAAATTCCTTATGCCTGAATCAGCTAGCAGCCTTTTATGTGGTTTAAAAGACAAAAAAAAACGCCTATCAAGGACAAACACAGCTGTGTCACAAATGGAAGAATATTTGATCTGAAGGTGTTTGTCAGGGAAAGTGTTTTTGCTTACATTTAACAACACCAGTGCAGAAGTGTTTTCCCCTCCAACCAAAGCAGGAATGATTTCATCAATAGAGCCAACAAGGGCGATGCCATTCTGCTTAATTCCCTGCATCAATCATCCTCTAGTTGTATGTAGGGTGTGATGATGATTCGGGACTAATTTGGCTCCGTGTATCCTTTAATCTGTGCTCCACATTAATTTGTCTGTTTAGAAATAATTTACTGATTGCTTCGCTGTGCCAGTTAATGTTGCATGAGAGACCGCAGCGAGCCTGATATGGCGACATTATTCTCTGCAGTTAAAACCTGCTTTGATTTCAGAAACGTTTTCCTCAAAGGTCAACCAAAGTCAGTCTAGGACATGAGAGGCACTTGTGATAAAATTGAAAGAATACTGAATACCCTTCATTTACTTTTATCAGTAAATGCTGAATGTGGGATGACTAGGAATGTGAAAATATGACAAGATGGTGGTAATAATAATCCATCATTTGTATGAAAGTATCACTACACTGCTGCAAACTGCACTTATTCTAAGAGAAATTACTCAAGCACTGCAGACATTTGTTCTTGGAGGAAATCACAGCTGTATTCATAACGGCTGCATTCCATTCAGATGAGCCAGTTCTCGCGTTCTAAAGCTAAAGACGACTTTTAAGATGGTTTCTATAGTGATTAGAGCTCTCAAGAACAGCCTTCAATGTTGTGCTTTGCCTCTGTGCATCACCTGTCAGCACCTGTGTGTCTGATCGGACTCAAAGCTGTTCGTTTGCACTTACTGACATTGTTTCCTCTACATCCTTGCTCATGTTGTACTTACTCTCTGATGTACATCGCTTTGGATAAAAGCGTCTGCTAAGTGAATTGTAGAATTCTGGTTTTGGGCAACATGTCTTACTGGCACATCTCAAAATGTTTACTGTTGTAACCTCTTACGTTTTTTGTTTCTTAGGAACATATTCTCATATTTATACCAAGCTCATGTCCTTCCATAGAAAGTTATGAAACTGTTGCATGCTGTTAGCTTTATTAGCCATAAAGGCTTTTATTAGCCATAAAGCTAACTGCTGTGAAATTTGAATATGGGGCTGTAAGGTGACTGACTTGCTTTTAGGGCCAGCCTCTAGTGGCCACTAGAGGGACTGTAGTTTTTTGGTCCTTGGGTTTGTAGCTTGGTTTAGCTCTGCATAAAGACTTCAACCATAAAATCAAGTGGAAAGCATAATCCAGGCAGAAACAGACATCATCTGTATAAATAAATTCCCCCAAGCAGCACTACCCACATTTTCTAAGTGATATGCAACATATTTGTTTGTATATGGAAACAAATTCTCTATTAATGTAACCTTTTATCTGTGAGATAAAGACAGTCCAGTATCTGCTGTTCCTCCCTGCCTCCAGTTTTAATGCCATTTTACCGCCTCATGCCTGTAGCTCCTTATTAGATGAACAGATATAGGAATAATGTTTCTGCTATTATTAAATTCTCTCAAGGAAAGATAACAATCATATTTCCCATATGTCAGACCTTTTAAGATGCCATTTAGAGTTTGACTTCTTCTGTCTGCTTTTTTTTTGTGTTAAATAAAATCATTGTCACATTTCATATCGATTAAAAAAGGAAAAACATTTTTTGGTTTTATGATGTGTGAATATGTCTGTTGTTTCTTTCCAGTGCACAACAGGGACATTGTCTGCAATGACATCACCGGGGCTAAACAGGCTGCAAAGGGCTGGCGGTCTCTGTCTCTCTCTCCTCAACCCTGTCTGGCTTATCATTGCCCCCCCTCTCTCGCTCTGCCCCCCCCATCTCCTCCCATCCAACTATGTTTAACTTTATTTCAGAGGCGTGAATTTTGTTCTGTCAGATGACCGATTGAGGGCAACCAGGAGGAGAATCGATTGGAAATGGCCTGAGCACAGAGATGCATAGTCCTGAGCGAGGGGCCACTTGGTATTGAACCACCTTTACTGAGCGCTGTTTGGTCCGAGAGAAAGAGAAGAGAAGACCTTTTAATTTAATGTGTTTGCCCATTATACAAAGGTCCATTAAAACAAGTCTTTCAGTTGAATAAAAACTACATTTAAGATGGATGGAGGTAAACACAGTGAGAACATGTCTTTGAATAAAGTGAAATTATCCATCTTTATAGGAAATGTTGGTGTTTTTCATTCATGTCTGACCTCTTTCAAAAGAACATGACTGACGTGCTTTTTGACCGCTGAAGAAGAATGCGATTGAGTTGTCTTGTCCCTCCTGTGTTTGAGTGCTGCTGCAGTAATTTCACCACAGAGGTTTCACTGCTGTCACTGAAGCAACATCACATAAATCTGTTGTCTCGCGAATCGAGGCGGCACCATGTCGGCCACTCAGGAAAGTGAAAGAGGGGGGTCATTTGTCAACCAGAGGCTGCTGGGAAATTGGGTGGCACACTTCAATTGTCAACACGCGAGTCATATTTTTTCTCTCCTGCAGGGATAATGTCAAACCAAGTTCAACTGTTTACGACGTACGACTACATTTCTCATATCTGAATGGCAGGGCCCCCCTCCAAAGACACCATGCAGAGGCTGCTCAAACCATGCCAGAGCAGGGAAAATGTTGATAAGGCTGCTGTTATTCTGAGGAGGGAGGAATGCATGCCAACTTTTCAGAGTCTGACATTCTGCCTGCAGACAGTTGATATCTCTGTTGAGCTCAGGTTGGTACCTCACTCCTCCTTATTCCCCCCCCATCACTCTCTCCTGCTCTTGCTCTATGCATTGAAACTTTTTTTTATAAAACTTTTTTTATGCAACATGCTGATAGGATTCGGAGCATCGCTGCAGGCGCCGTCAGTGTCGACAGGTCACAATCAATCAATCTTGATGACTGTGGGGAACTGTGGATGTTACATGCAATCTTCTATGGTGGTAAGTTTTTAAGAGCTGTGCAGAGAAATAAGACGAGCTAAAAGTTAATTTCCTTCATCATGTTTAAGGTTGTGCCTCCAGATGCAAAAAGATTCATTTCTTCAGTTGTATGATTGCATAATTATTGCATAATTTCATGGGGTAATTACTGCGATTAGAGTCGTGATTAAAGAATTAAGACTAATGTTTTTCGTGATTATTGTTTGAAATTATTTTTCAGGATAACATAAATTGCAAGGATCTGACTTTTACCAAACACTTATATGCTGTCATGTATTTTTCATCTAAAAAGAGGCTTTCTTCGACAAGATTGTTGCGTTGATTGCTTTGTTCCCGTCTAAGAGACGCTGAAAGCATTATTTCAGTCAAATAAAAAACTGAAAAGAAATTTACAATCCAAACTGTCATTGTCTCCGCAGCGCGCAGCCTCTTGTTGGGACATAACTTTTCATATGCTTTGGAAAATGACAGATGAATGCAATGAATGCAATAGCATCCAGAGGCTGATGCAGCTTTATAAATTGAGCCAAAGCTCTCTGATCTGCCGGATGATAGATCACGCCACATTCTGTTACAAAATAGAGGAACTTTGTGTGCTCTTTCATTTCTTATCACAACAAGCAGAGGAGTCTGAGCTCGCTTTAGAATGGTGTGTATGAATAGCTAAGTGATGCAGTACTGTACATAATCACCCATGGCATCATCAAGATTAACAGTCCTATCATAAAAGGTGAAAGTCTCGTGACAACCCATCTTTCATCAAAGTCAAGATGAAGATGTTGTGCAGTGGGTGGAGTATTCTCCATACCGTGTTGCCTGGGACTGAGTGGGTCATGTTCACATCTAGTAGATTTAACTGCCTCTCTGTGCCCCATTGACTGCTGAAGAAATGAGGCATGCTAGGAGTGAAATGGGGTGTCACTGATGAGGGCACCCTGGTAGCCCCGTGCACTCTGTGAAAGGCCCCACATCATCTAGTAGGAGTCACCTGAGGTCATTACTCATGTTTGAGTGTTATTTTTCGCATCGTCTTACTCATCACTAAGACTGGTTGTCATGGAAAAACAGTTTGAAACCTGAATACATTTCCAGGTTGAACTAGTAACTCTTCATACGACACATGAAACTCTTGACCTTGAGTTGATAATTATGATGCAAGACAGCTTCTAGAAACTGACTTTTGCTCTCTGTTGGCGTCAGAAGGTAAATAAATACTTTACAACAGTTCACCTTAATGGGATGCTAAGTGCTTTTCTTTAAGTGCTCTCATTCCTGTCAATGATTGTGGTGCAGATCGGTGTGCACAGTGGCAATCCCCAGGCACAGGCTAATCATTCTTTTACGCTGGATCACACAGACAGGCTCCTTGGAGTCTTCGTAGCCTTCATGATGTGCAAAACATCCTGTCCTAACACACTTTGTGATCGAAAATACAGAACAAATTCTCTTTCGTTTGGTTTTTATATTAGAATGATTCTCTAGGATTCTATCTCAGCCAGTGATTCCCAATCTTTTTGTCCTTGGAGCCTTTGGATCATTGGTTCCAAGGTTGGGAACCAATGATCAAAGCAATATCACATGAGAGGGAGTGATGTTGAACTGACTATTAGCACCACTGTGATTGGGTACTAAAAGCTAGTCACAGTTGTGAAAACCTCAGGTGTGATATTCTGTGTGATAACCATATTTCCCACATGTCAGACCTTTTAAGATTTAATTTAGAGTTTTACATCTTCTGTCTGTCTCATACATATCGATTAAAAAAGGCAAACATTTTTGGTTCTACAAGCAGAATAGTAATAAGACACAATGGATTATAATTTTTCTTGCTTCACCATCACAGCTCCACAACTTGACTGGGACTGGACTGTTGTCAAGCAACCAGAACATTCTCCCACACTCTTGCCACTTGATAGACACGTTTTCTTTGTATTATGTACATGTCTTTGTGTGGATCAATGTATCATACAACTAGTGAAATAAGAGTCTGTTGTGTGAGTTAACAGTTAAATCAATGAATACTAACACTGTCTGCTGTGGTAGTTGACTGTATTCAGAACCCCTTGTCTTAGGCAGAGTATACTGTAAAGTGAACAGACTAGGAAATGTACTCAAGCAGCAACCTCCGGTGTTGAAAAATGAAGCAAATGCAAAAGTGCAAATAACTGCAGTTCCTCAAGTGTCCACTAAAGGCTGGCTTGAAAAGTCACATACACACCTATTCAAATAAGCCCATTTTTACAGCATTAACACAAAAGTTTACAGCCTAGTTAAAAAAAACCAAATTTGGTCTGCTTATTAGCTTATTTCTTAATTGACACACACTGTACTGGGGGTGATTATTATTTTTTTAAAACTCATCTGTTTGATTTTAAGAAGCATAAAGAAGAGTTATCCATAGCTATAGCACATCTGACTGACGGGCGAGCTCGTTGTAGCTGTCTACAGGAGGCATAGGCTCGCCTCACCTCCAGCTCTTTGCCTGTTACAAGGCTAACCAAAAGTTACTATGAGACAGCATTTACAAGATGGCGACCACCATCAATGGGTTTCTAAAGTCCGCTCAGAAATCAATGGGTAATGTAACTGACACTACGTCCATGTTTATATACAGTCATGGTTGTATTCTGTATGAGCAGTCATGGAGTATTTCATGTCCAATCAGATTGCTTGGTCTGAACTGTTATAATAATTAGTACTAAGTGGATGAATTTAGAACCAGCGCTGTTGTTCTGAATTTTAGCATGACTCTGATTGGTTCTGGGCCCAAGTTATTCAGAGCAGGGCAGATATTCAGTACAACTGCACAACCAGGACTGTGACATTATACAGCAATTCTAAGCAGCATATGATTGTAAACTGTTATCAGCAAAAACAGAAGATTATATTTATTACTATATTTATCTATTTAATAAACACTCAATTAGCTACCAAACATTATCACAACTTGAGTGAAACTCTACTATTGCGACCTAAAAATGTTCCTTCACTCTTCTTACTTTGTGTTTTTTCTACATGTGATGATGACGGTTTCAATATTATTGATGATGATGATGGTAATAGCGATGGTTTTGTTTGATAACGACGATTTTAAGATGGTTTCTATAGTGATTAGAGCTCTCAAGAACAGCTGTCAATGTTGTGCTTTGCCTCTGTGCATTACCTGTCAGCACCTGTGTGTCTGATCGGACTCAAAGCTGTTTGTTTGCACTTACTGACATTTTTTCTTTTCTAGATCCTTGCTTGTGTTTGTCTCTGATGTATGTCACTTTGAAAAAAAAGGGTCTGCTAAATGAATTGTAGAATTGTAGAATGTCACTGCAGACCTGCTATTTTGCGAGCATGTATGTGTATGTCGTTTCCATCTATCATTCAAATCTGTTGACAGTTGATTTACTCACCTGTTTAAATCCAATGGAGTCAGTATGACTAAGTATTCAGAATACCTGAGGTGGAGTTGTACTCATTTTTGTACTCACAAATCCCTGTGCTGTTGTTCGTTATAACCGCTATCACCAGGTGACTCTGTTGGAAGTAATCCATAGATAAAAGCCAAGAAAACACACACAACGATAGAATATTTGTTTTAAACTTCCTTTCGAAAAAGAAGCTGTTGGATTGAAGACTCTGCACAGGTGTGGGCGTGTTGGACTCTGTTTTTTATCTTGGTGATGGATTGGCAATCAATCTAGTGTTTTTTGTGCCTTCCACCCACCACATGCTGAGAAAGAATCCAACCCATTCTAACGACCCTCAATAGGACAAAGTGGGTATAGATAAGACATGGATCTATAATCCTCATTTGTGATCCCGCCCCCTGCTGCCGTTGCACAAAGTCTCCTCTGAGATGTGTTTCACCATGTCAGGGATCTGGGAACATGTTGTGCCCTGTTTCTCAGAGATCCTTCAAACTGCATCCATGTGTCTTTCAAAGAAAAAATCTGATTCCTTTCCCACTGTGCATTTCATCATCATCTGCTTTGAAGGCAACTGTGGTTTCATCAGGGACAACATGTTCAAGAAGGAGTCTTAGCTTTGTCCCACATGCTTACATAACACCGTGCACAATTGATTGAGAGATTTGAGATGATTATGCATCTTGAGACAAATTTCTGAATTGAGTCAATACAAGATAATACCCTATCTGGTTGTAGATTGTAGGATTGTGTGGCTGTGCCATTTTCAGTGCGATCATTCATGACAAAAAATGCCAAAATGATGATTATAATCATCTTGACCAGTTGTGACTTCTCTCTCTCTCTCCCTGTCTAACACTTTCACACAGTCAGAGCAAAGAGTGAAGACAAAAAGAAAGGTGCAAAGAGTGTTTCATGCCAGGCATCTTAAGACATTTTAGCACGACTGGCCTTCGGCAAAGTGAAGACATGAAGACGCCCAAGAATGCCAAGCATTAACTCAGCAGACTTTGAAAAAAAACAACAGAAAAGACAAAGCAAACACAAATATGTGAGTTTGCCTCCTGCGACGGAGGAAAGCAAAGCTGCCTTGCCTGGCAACAGCCCTCATTTTGGCTGCTTTTCATCTGGGCTTGGCCTTTTGACAATAGATGCGATTGAAGCAATCTTCACAGCCTGCATTTCTATTTGTCTGAAAGGTCATCCATTCAGAATTTGAAGGTAGAGGGGAAAGGTTGAAGGGGTAGAGTGCTCATCTGGGCATAAGCAGGCGTTGATGAATGACCGAGGATCTGTGTGCATATGCTGGTGTATACATAAAGATGTATTTATATCAGCATGCATGTGTGTGGGATCCCGTTTGTTTGCATGCATTGAATCTTTTATTTGAGTGTGTGAATCATTTTTGGCGCTGACTTTTTGCATGATTCCATCTATGATCTCTTCATAAACTCAAAACTCTTATCCACTCCTACCACTCCACAGACTCTCCATGATGACCCTCATCATTTTTCATAATCATCTTTTTTTTACTTCCCTTTCTTATCAGCCTTTTATCTCCCCGTCTCTCCAACGCCGCAGTCTCATCTCCCTCTTATCTCCTCCTCGTCTCCACAGAAGATAGCCTCGATCCACGGCTGCACTAAGCCGGCTCAAACTTCAGTCCAATTCTGCAACATGAATATTTCATTTACATTTTTTAAGTCATCATCGTCTTATGGGTGACAGGGTAGCTGTAAACACTGCTGATGGAAAGTAAGGAAGGCGAAATGGGGCCAATTTGAGAGGTTCTCAAACATTAAAATGAGATATTCTTGAATTAAAGTTTAGAGCTAAAAATTGATATAATAAACAAGTTGTTTGATTTTGAAAATGGAAAAGCATGCAGTATTTCTTAATCATCCAGTAAGTATTTATGGCCTGAGTGTGCTGCATGTTTAAACATTCCCATAAATTACCTAAAGCAATTGGCATTGAAATAAACTGCAGTACATAAACACTGTATTATTTATAATTGCATTTTAGAGGTCAGTAATTCATTTAAATTGCAGCATGTTGAATAAAATGCTCCTTTGCTTGTACCATGCTTCAGGGTTAACCTCAGTATTATAGGTAGTGTGCAATAGATCCAGATAAAGCAGCAATATCTGCAACAATGTCAGAGGAAATGAGGAAAAACGACTTCTTTTTTCTGCCAACTGACAGTGAAGCAAAGTTGTCTCTATCTATGACATTTCACAGAAGAGGACTGTTGTGTTGTGTTTTCCTTCTATGAGAGTGAATCACATCTTAAATAAATCAATAATGCTTCCTGCCTCTGTCTTGTGGTTATATGAAACAGTGCAGGCACAAAAAATGAATGTACACAATCAATCAAAAACTTGAGCATTTATTTGATGTGTTAAAAAAAAAAAGGTGTCTCACTCCAATATAGGCTTTCAAAGCTTCAGGGGAAAGTTGTGAAAGTACATCCTGAGTTTAAGAGAATGATGAATGCTGTGTTCTTGTCATTGCTGGGGGACATAATAATGATGAGACACATCAATCTTTATTACTACTCCAGCACCCAGTCCAGAACATCCAAGGGCAACAGAAATATTGCACTCACGGAGAACATTTATCTTCACACACCTGCCTATTGCTTTTAGCTGTGAGGAAACAGATTTCCTTTGCATTAACGTCGAGTGTAAATTATCTTCTCTTTCTTATTCTCTAAGAAAAATGACTAATTCAACTCGATAATTTCGAGCCAAGAAATAAGGATTGTATTTATAGTGAGCACGAGAATGACTCAATTTAAGATATAACAGGGGATAATCCTTATTTCAATCAGAAGCAGCCATAAATTACTGAGTTTCGATTGGTGGACTAATCTGACTGTCTAGCCAGGGTTGCATTCTGATTGGCTAAAAGACATGAAACCCCGCTTTCTCGTACCTGTCGATCTGTGAGAGGCCGCCATGGCTTTCCAAAGCCCCGCCTACCAAATATATCCCGCCCCCTTTCCACCGGCGTACAATCGGCAGGCGGTTTGACTGTTGCAGGCTCGGCAAGTGGCGCATGAGTGTGCGTTTCGGGATGTAACGACTGTCTCTCGGAGTACCAATACTGAATTTTAACGAAAAATCATAACCGGGGGACTCACAAGAGATAAGACTTTAACTAAGGGAGTTTACGACAAGTACGGAGTGGAGGGAGATACAGGAGTGTGGCAGGAGGGACCGACACCGCACGCAGAAATGGCGGAGCACCACACTGCCAGCGACGGCAAGCAGCACAAAGCGTCCACCAACGCCGGGGGCTCGGTGCACGGGAACAGCAGACCCGGCGCCGCCGGTGGAGGAGGGGGAAAAGGAGGCCTGTCTGGCGGGCTGACACAGCCGGCAGGGTGGCAGTCTTTACTCTCATTTAGCATTCTTTTTCTGGCCTGCCTGGCAGGATTCAGCTCCAGACTTTTCGCTGTGATCCGGTTCGAGAGCATCATCCACGAGTTTGATCCATGGTAAGCTAGCTTACATTTGTCAGTGCGGACTGAGTGCCCGGGAACAGTTTCTTATAGTGGGAGTAATTGGCAGAGTGAAGTGTAAATCGCTTCAAGGGTCTTTTTTTTCTCCAAAACTAACATTAAACATTAATTTCAATGCATTGTTTTTGCTCGTTTGAAGCCAGCAAATGTTTAAAAGACAGCTTTAACTACTTCTGATAGCCCCTCGTAGTCTCTTACAATGACCTACGGCTGCATTTGTCTCTGATGATGTGGGGACACGCACACTTTGAATGTGAGCTGAGCTTCGTGATGTATGTTGTCTCCAGGACCTTGACAGGTAAATGAGATGATCTTGAGTGGCACTCAAAGCTGGCGTGTCTGGTTTGACCACTCTTAACATTATGTAGATTGTGCTTTCTCATAACAATACATATGAGCCACGGTGAGCCGTCGCACGAGGAGGCTTCAGCTGCAGGTGCAACTTTGTTGAGATTGGAGGAAAAACGTGTGTGGATAAGTGGGAGGGAGACCTGCGTGATTTCTCTGTGCTCTGCGTGTATTTCACTTCATTCAAAATCCAATTCGGACAGAATCGTTGAAGTTGAAAAATGGTTGCTTCGATGGGGATTATCTCCTCGGCGGAGGTCGATATGATTGATCGAGCCTGTGCTACTGCTGTGATTGTTTCTGTCTTATACTTCAACATAACTTGGTGTTTTTCTTATGAGTTAGAAGTTAGAGGAAAACCTACCAGTTATTTCCCACGCAAATTACAGCCGGTGCTCATCACAGCAGCAGCCTGCTTTAACCCGGAAGCCAGCTGATCCGTTCTTGTCTGTCTGCCATCACAATGCAGGATTATTCCGCCTTGTAACAGTGTCACATGGGGCCCACAAGTGTCTGTCAGCCTGCCTGCTTGAAATGCACATGCACAGTCATTCCCTCGCTGCTCTCATGCACTCTCTCTGTGGAGACAGCACGACTGATGCATTCATTTATTAATTTTCAAGGACAGGTGCTCCATCTTGTTCAGGGTGACACTGGCCTCTTCAATTGTGTTGATAACTTAATTGCATTTTATAGCCTACATGGGCCAAGGCTTATGGCTTTCAGGGGTCCAACACGGTTCAGGAGAGCTTGATCCTGCCTCCAGACGGGAACTTGCACCATAGGACTGACCTTAGCACCAATAATGAGTAGCTAGCCCCCTCATGTCACACACTCATTAGACCCTGCAATTTTCCTTTGACATTTTTTCTTTGATATATCCGATTATAAGTGCCCTGGGTGGTCATACAAGCCGGTACATAGAAGCATTTCACAGTGGAAGTGGGAGCAATTCTCTGTCAGTCAGTGTGAGGCTATAAAGCTGCATCAGTTTCCACAGTTTCAGAGTTAAAACGGCACAATACTTTGGCCCCGTGTTACAGAAAAGAGACGCCCTTTGATTTTGCAAAGTTTGAAAGCCCTTGTAGCTATGTGTAGTCTACCTCTGACGTTCTCAGAAATGTTCTCTTCAACTCAGAAAACAAAACAAAGCTTGGATGAAACTTAATATCGCAGGCTGATATGAGCCTACAAAGTGATGTGTATATATGGTTTTAAAACGGCTTAAAATACTCGTGTAATATTGTGTATAGATTTGACATTTAATATCTCAGATTTACATCTGAAATGTATCTCAAATATATCGTGCAACCTTCTCCTCCCTCTGCACGTCTTGACCTCTTGTGTTATCGTGATCAGCTCACTGAGAACCATTACTCTACATTTATTCAATCATTAACACTCTCGGGAATTCTGCAGCATGTAAAGCAGCCATAACAGTCTATAGAGTTTTTCTATCGTAACACATAAACGTGACCCCAGTGAGTACTGTGCCAAGAATACTAAATGGAGCATTATTCAACGATTTATTCTACTACCTTGTCTTGACTGATAGTAATGAAAACCGCCTGTATCACTCTTAAAGGCAGTTTTTTTTATCATTATGCTGCATTGGGTTGAATAATTTCTCACCTTTTTTTAGTACTGAAGAGAGAAAGCGTTTATTTTACAACTGCAGGCATATCGGATGCTGATTGAAAGTGACCGTCCCCCCCAGACACACATGATTAGTGCCATTTTCTTCTGAATGCTTGGATGCTGCTATTGATTTGTTCCTGTGTGCAGAGCTTCAAATTATCTGCAGCTAACCATTACATTAAACAAGCCGGCAATTTGAAGAATCAAGATTGGATTTACAAGCTCCGAAATGTCAGGCTTATTCTGCAATATGCAAGCACCGCCAGCTGAAATGATTTTGTAAGCGAGCCCCTGATATTACCCGCCTGTTATCTGTCTGTGCTCATTTTGCTTTCCTAATATTTGTTGATTATTTTTTAGAGCGGCATTCAAGTGAGTTTTATTTCTCCATCTCTCTCTCTCTCTCTTCCATTTTCCCCATTCAGGAACATAATTAGTTACAAAACTTGTTACCTGACTTAAAAATGAATTTCACATCTTGAGCTGACTCCAAATTACAAGTTATACGTTATTAATTGGTATGATTCAGTGGGTGCTTTCTGCTAAGAGTGTTGTCATAATTGTCTTGTAAACTTCACCCGTTGTGGGGGAAAGTTATTGACCCTACTGGTCCAATTTGATCCTCTTCTTTTGAGCAACCAGTGTACGCCAAGCTGCTTCTTGTGCTGCTCAGAAGAGAACGATTTGTTCCTGCTTCTTGGATTGACTTTTATACACATTTTCTGTCAAGTTTCTTGAGTTAGTGGACGGGAACTCGACTGAAAGCTGTATGCTGAGGCACATGCATGTGTGAGTGGAGCTCTCCCTGGTAGCAGTCCAGTATTTTCCACCTTGGCTATGTCAGGATATGGAGCCAGAGGCGTCTCTGTCAGGCAAATAATGAGCAGGATACTCGGGCTATGGCTTCACAGACAGACACATTCACTCCCACACTTAAGCTCTTACTCTCTCTTCCACTGGTCGACATCACAAGCGCTGCTGCTTCGCATGACTGGAGCTTTGTTCAAGGTCTAGGTGGATACTCGCAGTGTTTCACCTGGGATGTCAGGGTTTGTTTTTTCATTCAAGTAGTGTGTTTGGACTTATGTTGTGCTGAATCGTCAGTTGTTTGATTGGACAAAAAATAGCACTTCAGTATTTTCCCCTGTTGGTAGCACAATTTGCAAGGTGCTGTTAGATAATCAGATTCTTTAAGTTTCTTCAGCTCTGCATGATTGTGAAGAAGATGTACTGATCTAAATGTATTCTCCTCCAGTGTTCAGATATCTCTACGCAGCTTATCTGCTGATACCAAGTTCTGATCCCTGATCTGCCTTTTAACAGAGACATTATGAAGCGTGGACTACATGTAGAGTTAACAAACCAAACCCCATGCTGTTGCCTCTGCGTCGCGTTATGCACATGGCCCAGTTAAAGGTATAACATGTAGAATTTAGTTGCTAATGTTTACAGAGTAGCAGAGAGAATCACTCCCACGATTCCCCGCCAGCCTCAACGTCATCTTTTGTTATTGTTTTCATTGAGAGCCCCCTGGCGGCGTATTTTCCCTACTGTGCGTTTAAAAACCGAAGTGCACTACCACTGCAGCAGCAGTCTGAACAAAGATATCAGTCAATAGTGTTTCAATCGACAGCGGCCAGCTTTATTTCTATAAAGACCAAAAAAAGGTATATTTTTAAAGTGTATATGTCATGTTGTGCCTAACCCGGTGAGCTTCTTAGAACTAGATAAGTACAAACGAGACGGTGATCTTTGGTAGAGGGCGCGAGCATATCTTGAAAAAAGACAGGAAAAAGCCAAGGCACTCATCTGTAGAAGAAAAATGTAAATGCATTATTAAAAGGGCAAGTACTATAAGTAGAACATGACGAAAACTGTATCTTTGACGAGTTTCGGCGTCCAGCCTTCTTCAGGAAGTTACTCCTGTCCTCGTAACTGCATTTATTAAGACGATTTAACCAAGTGCCTCGGCTTTTTCCTGTATTTTTTCAAGCTAAAATAGTGTGTTTCCTTTCTGCACAATGATTGTACCAACACCTGCCACATGCAACATCCCATATGTTTTTAGGTAAGTTAAAAGGTTGTGTTCGGGTTAAGATAGTAAGAGACAGTTGTTCCGTAGTATTTGTGCCATCTGCTGCTGTTGTGTTCGTTTGCCATCTGCGTGCAGACTCAACACAGCAGCGTTGCCAGGTTAAAAGAAGATTTTCAGCCCAAGAGCCATTGGAGAAGTGCCTAACATGCTCTGAAACTATCAGAACACATCAGCTTATTTCGGCTCTTTCTTTCAGCCCGTCCTGCTTGCTGCTATATTTGAACGTGTTTCACCCTTTTAAATTTGAGGTGCAGTAGATTAGATTTTTTTTCTCTGGAAACACACATCAAAAAACTGTACAAACACTTTCATCTTTTCCATCAACATCCTTTTTTTTTAAGTTACATTTTGGGGCCATTTTTGCCTTTATTGGATTTGACAGCTGAAGAGAGATAGGAAATGTTGAGAGGAGAGAGTGGGGGGGAAGACATGCAGAAAAGGGCGGAGGTCGGATTCAAACCCACGGCCACTGCGACGAGGACTATAGCCTCTGTACATGGGGTGCACGACATAACCCGCGATGCTACCGGCGCCCCCATCAACATCCTTATCTGGGAGGGAAACCTAAAAAAAACTGGCTGCTCTTACACTACTACAGAGCGAAAGTGATGAAGTATAAAGACCTTGTTAGGAGCAGGTGACATCACTGCATGTAAAACACAAAGAAAACCTCCAACTGCTTTTGATTGTTCATCCCAAAAATAGAGCAGTGTGATTAAACGCATGACGTGTCAGTAGTTCCTGCAGATGCCTTGTTCAACCCTCCACTATCTCAAACAACACTTTGATAGCAGTTAACACCTCAGAAAGATTTCATGACCCTCCTTTGATAATATAGTCTTTGCTGCAGAAAGTGCTGTGAAAAAGGAAATCTCCCCACAAGTGTTGTTACCACCTCGGCTTTTTTTGTGAAGCCAGCAGAAATTAGTGCAGGTAGCAGCTTCTGTGTGTGTGTTCTCTTCTCCTCCTCCTCTTCCTCTCTGCTTCTCTCTCTTTTCCACACACAGAAACCACGTCTGTCTTAAAGTAGATAAGGCCATCCCAGGAGCGCCTGCTGGCACAGTATTGTGGTAAAATGGATGGATTATTCATGATTGATCTTCCTACCAGACTTTTGGCTGCAGCTGTGATCCTAGCCTAAAACCCCCGACCAACTGTCCAAACGCTTATGAAATATTCAGCAATGAGACTTTTTCCTTTCACCTGCGGCAGGAAAAGTTTTACTCAGTGCCCGTCCTTTGTCGTAATAGCCTGCTTTCGAAGGCTAACATTATTCCTCGGTTAAAAGATTAGGAGTTACCACAGCAACATATTAGTCACTTCACATCATATCTCCGTGCCAAAGGTAATGACTATTCTGGCCGAGGCTCTTTTGTCTCCGCTCCAGCGTTTCAGGCCAGGCATCTCACCCAGAAGTCCACAACACACACAGGAGAAAGCTAACACACTCACTTTTTATTCTCCCTTGTAGAACCCTCTTTTATTTACTGCTCAGTCAGGGGACCTTATGTCAAGCCCCTGATGATTAAGTGCTATTCCCTGAGGCCGGGCCTCCCAGCGGACTAGCGTCAGGCGTGGAAGAGGGGGTTTGTGACTAGGAGGTACGCTGCTTGGGTGCATTTGTAAGACGGAGAGCGACAGATCTGTTACAGGGCAACCGGGGGCATGTGAAGATGAGCTAAGACCCGCAAGGAACATCAGGTCTAGGACACCACTGGCAAGCGCAATGAAATGCATATATTTCCTACCAGATTAGGCTCCTTCTTTTGCTTTGTGTTCTACTGTACACAGAACTGTATAAGATACGTCTGTGTCACATTACTTCTCAGTTGAGTCATCTCCCTCTGTCTTCATACCCTCTTCTCTCAGGTTATGCTGTTGGCTGTAGAAAATAGAAAATTGTGCATGAAGCTGTTTTTCTTTAGCTATTCCAGGAAGCCGTTAGCGAAGGGCACCACACAGTGTAAGGTGAAACTCTTGACTCATTCACACTGAACAGAGGAAGATGATGCCCCAGTTTTAAGCCCGCAATTTGCCTGTCAGCCAAATTGGTTGGGCATTTCTGACATTGTTTGCAAGATTGCTACCTAACAAGAGGTGCTTGTCAGCAGCCCGGAGGCTACAAGAGTCACAGATGCCTTGATAGAGGATAATGGCACTGAGAGGTAGCCCAATTTGTTAGCATGATGAATTGGCCGCGCTGCTCATTCAGACCAATATTTGTCTGTGTGTTTATTCTATGAGCTGCACAACATGATTGGAGCCGATTTAAAGTGTTCTTTAATTTAACATTTGATTGCATGCGGGTGGGAAAGGTCCAGCATAACCTGCTGCTACAGTACAATGTAGCGACGGCTATTATTCATAGCAAATTACCTTGAGCTGGTCCTCCGCCCCACCTCTTTGAACCGCAGTCTCCTTGCTCGTCTTGGCAGGCACTCGCTAATGAGATTTTAAGAGCATTGTCCTCTGACAGATTGAGCACTGTGTGTTCCAACTCTTCGCTCTTTATTGGAGGTAAGGACTGGGAACGTGTCTTACTATAATTTTAAGACATGGCAGCAATGCAACACAAGCAACTGCTTGTGTCTTATAGAGCAACATTCAGGATGTAGAAGCAGGGCTAAATCTACTCGGGACTTACAGTAATCTAAATACTTGAGTACTCGCATTACCCTATGAACAAGAACCGCTAATTCTTTGCTTTTACCTGAAAAAAAGGTTGGACACAGTGATCAGCTATTCTCCTGGGGTAGCCCGCTTATCAGTACTGTGTCTGTAGGATGTTAGTCTTTAAATCCCAGTTCTGAATGAAATGACAACTGATAGTAACCTATGACCTCCTGATGAGAGCTGCACACGAGTCTGTGGTATGTACATCGTACCCATCCCTACCTTCTACTGTACCTCCAAATATTTGAAATTAGGGCTGGGAATCTTTGGGTGTCTCACGATTCGATTCGATTTCGATTCTTGGGGTAACTATTTGATTCAGAATCGATTTTCGATTCAAAACGATTCTGTATTAATTGCTCCATGGATTCAAAGTCTATTTTTGAATTAGTACATACTTCAGGATCTACTCAAGTCATCTGTGAGACTGGCTGAATTTCTTGTTGCTCCATTTGGCATTCTACTGATTTAAAGAGCAGGGAGTGAATGATTAGCCCCCCCCCCCCACATTTTTTTTCCTGGAATTTATGATTTTTGGAAATTATGAATCGATTTCAAATCTTAGAAGAGAAGAATCCCGATTTTTACATGAATCGATTTTTTTTACCACCTCTATTTGAAATGACACCACAGCTCCCCATGTTGTAATGCTAAAAATAATAATCAATGTGTATTAAATAATATGAGATGACCCATCAATACATTACACAACGTTGTTAAAATGCAAACAAGGAAGACAAGTCGCTTATTTAAAGAATTACTTTAGGGTGCGCTGGTAGCAGTTATGTCGCGCACCATGTATAGAGGCTATAGTCCTTGTCACAGCGGCTGTGGTTTCAAATCCGACCTCTGTCCTTTGCTGCATGTCATCCCCTACTCTCTTTCCTCCCATCATTCCCTGTCTCTCTCTTCAGCTGTCCTATCGAATTAAGGCAAAAATGCCCCAAAAAATATCTTTAAAAAAAAAAAGAACTACTTTGGTTATGTTGTTATGTGGTCACATTTGAGGTTGCTTTCAATTCTTTCCTCTTTACATGTTGTGACAGTTGTGTTGTTCGTTCGAAGGACATCCTGCGATCATCTCTGAAACACTTGGAAGTGTGGGCAGACTTCTTGAAGCTGCTGAAATCTGAAGAGCAACACCGTTATTATTTCTGGCACAGGAATGAGCCACTGCATTGAAACTGGATTGTTATTCATGCAGTAAGTGTTAGTGGCTTTGAAAATGTTACCTCAACTGTTGCAATGAAGCCCATGAAAGGTGTCGTTTCGAAGACAGATAAGACCCGCTCTAATCAGGGGATTATGCCACTAAGTTAACGTTGATAAAGTATTTATAAGATAGAATTTCAAAGTGTGCGTTTGCGATGACATTTCAGAAAGAACGCTTAGATAAAGCTGTACCAAAGGGGGTATTGTTGCGCTGTTTTTCTTGTATTTTGCAGACTCAATAAGCTGTGATTTAAATGTCCATCTAGCACTGTGTCTATTACTGTGTGTTGTGTGGAAATGATCTTGGACAGGGCCCAAAAAACAGACATGTTTAGCTGAACTAACTTTATCCCCTGTGTCCTCACCTAAAGAGAATGCTACAGAAAACACTGGACAAACTTCTTACACACACACACACACACACACACTCAATCAGTGAGTCACGCAGAGTGGAAATGCGTGGTTGATGCCGCTTTTTGTCAAGCTGTTTGTTCTGCGTTGTCATGTGCGTTTTGATGTGATTGTTGTTGCATGACCAGCCAGCCTGCAGAACTCATCTGTCCGGGGGAAAAACAGAAGGAAAGACGTGTCCGCTTAACGAATGCAGGGCTTTAATTGACGTCGACGCTTCAGAGTGCTTGTGCGAGTGTGTTCTCTTGTGTGTTTTCCTATAGCATTCATTGCATCGGTAATAGAGAAATGGGTTTGGCCAGCAGTCAGTCTTCATGCTTTGAGTTTCAGCACAGACATCACTTCACTCTTCCATATCAGTGAACTAAGATGTATTGTCCGGAGTTCACAGCGTGCAGTCTTAGATTTTGGGTCGCAGAGTCCGGATTGCACGTGTTCTTAAAGGATGAAAGCTGCAGCGAAAGGCAACAACAGGTTTAGATGATGCATCTGCAGACTCAACCCTAAGTAGGGCTTATCCCGAGGGGACACACCAGCAGATGTACTTGTACAAGAGAAAACCCAATATCTGCTTGTTTGTCAGTCTTACTGTAGATCATTTCTAGTCAGAGAATTCTTGAATGTTGGCTCAGCCTCGGTGTTTTCCTTTTCTACTTCATGTTGTGCTCCGAAGTGGTTCTTGATGCCCTCTGGATGGGGTGAAAAAAAAAAATCTGAAAGCATGGAGAATCTGTGCTTATCATACATCCCTGTCCTCTTACTGACAGGAGTCAGCAGGCAGCTCTGTGGGTCTGCGCACCTGCATACAGAGAGGAACAGAGAGAAGAGTGAGAGAACCAGTGGTATGATGGTAGGAGGTGGAGAGGGAGAGAAGGAATTAATGCCTGCCAGGCATCCAATCTGAGGGAGGTTTTGGTGGTGGAGCCAAAGAGATTTCATTGTTCCAAACACCGCTTCATGCATTTGTTTGTATGCGCATGTACTCGTGTAATGTCTTTGCTTTGTGTTTATATGCAAGGAGGATAGGGTTGATTAATTATTTTGTGGGCTTCAGGTTAAATTGAATGTCTTCTGTAGCTGATAGACTTCTTACAGCAGAGCCTATTTAATAACATCAGCTGCTTAAAGCATCTCCAAAGAATTACTCAATAGTCAAAATAGCTCACATCAGCTTATTCTTGAGTCGTTTTCCTCCTTTTAGTTTAATCCCTCCAACATTTTGTAAGAAACTCCCCTGGAATTTACTGTTTAGCATCAGCAGCAAATCCAGGTAGATGGCAAAGAGTTGGCTGAATGAAATAAATCCCAAAGTAGAGGTTGTTTTGAAGGTCAGGTGGTAGAAGGCAAGCCGTGGTGCTAAGTGTAATAATTAAGTTCTTTGGGTTTTCCACCCAGTGAGCTGGTTACCTGTTACCTTAATCTACAACTGCATGTTTCACATTGAGTATACGCATACATACTGGTCAGAGCCCTGGTTAGATGATTGGCCATTTCTCGTGTTGGCAAGGACAGTTTACACTACCTGCTCTGCTGTGACAGAGTTTTTGTTACAGAAAGTGATGAGGAAAACTGAGCTGCCAAGTAATCCTTGACTTAATTTGATTGTTTCTGTGCAAACATCCTGTCTATTTCCTTGGTTTGCTAAGTGTTTTATTGGTTTGTTTTGAAATGACTATTAGCAAGTATTGAATTACTCAGCCTATTGTATATCTGCCAACTGACATCTCTATCTTTATTATGGCAGCACTCGGTCTCTTGTTTTTCTGCTGCAGATGTGTCCATTGTTCAGCTGTTGTGTTTTTGTTCATTTTCCTCGGCCCATTGAGAGGAGATGACTTTATTGTCACAGCACAGCCACTGGCAAGCCCACCTGGTGTGACATTATGCAGCATTATGGTCTGAGGCCATGGCTTTGTTTCAGGCCGGCAGTACAGCTGACTGCCAGGCAAAGGACACAGCTGCCCAGGGAGGGCTTTTGTTTTGAGTAGGGCACAGACGCATGGAGGAATAGTGGAGGGGAGGCGTGGGTGGAGGAGAGCTCAGGGCAGAGAGTGAGGAATGACAGATGGACGGAGGAAGTGGTGTCAACCAGGACAGAATGGCAGCTGGAATAGGTTGTCAATCTGTGACTGGCTGAGAAAGACGAGCCTGACAGACAACCTTTGCTGCTATCTCTTTCCTGCTGATTTCTAAACCACGTATAAGCTGAAGATCTATGCATGGCAAATGTGAGATTTCTGCTTGACACCAAAATGGAGGGAAATCAATATCTAAACGAATCACCTGCAACAAATTAATCAATGAGGTTAAAAGCCCTTAAAAATCCATTAAAGAAGTTTAATACTCACCGTCAGAGGTTTTAACCATTTCCACCCCTCCCTCCCGACACAGTTTAAAGTAGACAATAACATCTAACATTGGATTTTGTCAATGGGTTTGCTTACTGACCCATAAAGAAAACTCTGGGATATTGCGTTTGCTTTTATTTCAGCCTGAACCTTTAGGTCAGTGTCATTATTTGAACAGCTGGCTCCCAGTTTCATGTCCACCCTGGCCAAGGTGACAGAAGGCCCAATGTAATGTGAGTGCTCTCTGTGAACAGGTTTTCCCTCATGGAAACTGTGGGCATTGTTGGCATGTTGGTTACCTGCTGCTATAAAAAGTCTAAGGAGCGCTTTGAGACTAACATGAGTCATAGTGGCTCCAGGCAACCTACAACAGGCATCATTGCACTTTCAGGCCATTAAATAAACAGTTAGTTTCAGCCTTAAGACATCTTTGATTTTGAAAAAGCAGTGCTTTCAAATTCCACTGAAAGATTATAGGCTTATCACAGATTCCCTCTGAACCCTATTTGACGGCTTGATAAAGAAACTGCTCTTTATAAATGGTGGTATGAAAAACGGGGAAAAGGACTTCCCTATCAGAGTGTTTAGTTTACAGAGGCAATGTTTCTTCTCTGTCTGTGAGCAAACACTATGTTCTGTTGCATCAATAGTCACCTGAAATGCCTTGTTTAAATGTCGGGTAAAAAAGCTGCCATCATAAAAACAACAACTTGACTTAATAACTTGGTGGGTAATACATTGTACTGGCTTTATTTTTCCGGTATAACAAATGTTCTCAACATTATCACATATTTTCATGGGTTTGGACTCATTCTCCACCGATGCAACAATCAGCTAAACCCCTGTTTGTTAATATTGTTGTACCCTGACACTGTGCTTCATATGCCCAGTGCTAGGGCGTAAAAAACACTTTACAAGAACCACTTTATGCCGCAGCAAACTTTAACTTTACAAGCTGCATTTTGTATAGCCACGGCTTCAATTTCCACAAGACAAGGTCCATATATTTTGTTTTTCTCATTCCAGTTGCAGTCTCATCTTGCAGCATTTGAATTTGCAGGGACTCAACTCTGCCTACCCACTTTGCCTTTCATGCTGCTTCTTCTTGATGTAGCCAAGTCTTCAGAACAGATTTGCTGGAATTAATAAATGAGATGATCCCTCCACCCCAACCCCAAGCCAACTATTCAATTTAATGTGTCCTTGAGACATGTAGAACACATAACAACTCTTCCTTCCATACGCTAATCATTTTCCCAATGCCATGGCCCCTGTTGTCTGCTGTGGTCCTTCGGCATTTGCCAACAACTGGATGGACTTAACCTCTTGATTTGGAGTCTTAGACTGCGTTCACACTGCAAGCCTTCATGCTACATTTTTCAGATCTGATATTTTGTTTGGCTTTTCACATTGATTTTTAAATGTGGCCTGGATCAGACTCCAGTGTGTATCCACATATGAAAGTGGCCCACATAAGATTTTAAAACATCAGATTCTATGTGACTTGTGCTATTCACACTGTAATATAAAAAATCATAGCTGGGTCAAACAGGAGCAAACATGTCAGATTCAGGTCACTTTGGGCTGCAGTGTGATCCCAGCCTCAGTCTTTGCCTTCTGCTGTCATTCTTGGTAATCTTGGTTCCACTGTTCACTGTTTTTGTGAAGATGATTTTCCTTGTTGGTGGAGATGAAAGCCAACTATTCTTGTAGTTTTGAGTCACAGCAGCAGTTTGGCAGCCTAATTTCATGCTCCTCTCTGAGTCAGGCTCCATATGGACGCCATGGTGATGCCAACAAATCCTTCACATTCCTCTAGTTTTAGCAGGAGAAACACGGTGAACATTTAGAGTCTTTGTCGGCTATATATCATCCAAAACAGACAAGTAAAGCAGATATGCATATAGAATTATTCATATTCCATTTGGTGCCTGCATACATGTTTAAGTTTATACATTTATAAGCCATGGCATCGATATCGTGCTGCCATGCAGAAAGTAAAATGTGGACATTGCACTGCATCTTAACCCAACAAGCATCATGCTTTCTTCCCCAAATGTTCAAATTCAAAGTTTCCTAAGCCAATTAATCAAGCACACATGTGGGTGACCCCAGAAGATACCATCTAGAAACAAGAGTGTAAAACTCTGTAAATGCATATGCTTCAAATGAACCTGAAGACCAGTTCCCATAAGGTTGTTCGGACCTTGTAAGGTTAGTGGATTCATGAAAGTGATCTGCATTAACAATTGGAGCAATCAAGATGTTTCTGTAATGCTCATGTCTACCTTGGCTGCAGACTAAATTGGCTGAGACTAAGCAAAAACCAATACCAGCAGCTATTTCATTAAAAAAATATCCAGAAGCATCAAATATGAGATGACGGAAGTAATTTTTTAGAGTCCTCTTCCAGAGGAAAATTCCCCAGTGTCCATTAAAAATATAGCCGTACGTAACTGCTTGGATCAATCACGACCCTTGACTTACTCTTCAGTCTGCGTGGAGTTGGATGAATTCTTAACTCCGTGCAAATGTTTTAGTTGAAGATCTTCAAAAGGGTTTGCCACTTATAGCGGTGATTACATTTTTAACCCACTTGTTACTGCTCTTTTTGTCACTAGTGCTACCTTCCTGCTTTTTGTGTGACACTAAAATCAAAGAGTGTGAAGTCAATTTAGGCCTGTGATGGTTAGTCATCTCTCCCACATCTTTTTCATCTCAACCTGTGACCTTCAAAAGCAAGTCTCCTTTAAAGCAGGTGCACCCTAGTTAGGCAGGTCAAGGGGGATATTTCCCACACTTACGGAATGAATCTGGCTCTGATGATGGCACCTCTCCATTAAAAATGCTTCCGAAGCTTCACTGGAATATATGAAGGAGATCATTAGGCACTTGATATGATTTCACTCAGGAGAGATAAGTGACCTCAGACATCGACATTTCCCTTGCAATATAGCTCCAGCAATTTGGCAATTACCACGGTCATTAGAATTTCATTTACCATGACTGCTTATCTTGACCTTGAAAGATACTTTCTCCATTCAAGAGACGGCGGTACTCTTCTCTCCATCACTCAGTTTCTTATTTGCTTGCTTTCTTTATTTCTTTAACGTTTCTTTGTTCTCTTACCATGAGCTCGTCTTTGTTACTTAGCAAGCAAGCTTTGTTCTCGAACTGTGATCCAACTCCCATCTGCTCCTCCAAGCTACCACAACTTTAATTTCAAAGCATGATGAACTTGTGGAGGCCTTGAAAAGCCCTGTCACAAGTGATTTTATAAGTCATAAACCTGGACCCCTTATACCATTATTAATGATATTGCATCCAACCCTTGTGAATTTCTGCAAGAATAGCATTGTTAAGGTGTATTCCATCCATCCATCCATCATCTATACCGCTTTTCCAGTTCGGGGTCGCTGGGGGCTGGAGGCGATCCCAGCTGTCATTGGGCGAGAGGCGAGGTACACCCTGGACTGGTTGCCAGTCAATCACAGGGCTGACATATAGAGACAGACAACCAGCCACACTCACATTCACACCTACGGGCAATTTAGAGTCACCAATTAACCTAACGATTGTTAAAGTGTAAGAATATATTTCTGACGTTGGTTGAACGCTAACCCCAATAGTTTGTCATTGTGCCAGTTAGGTTGTTATGGGATATTATTATTCGATAATGCTCTTACTGCTACCATCTGGTACACCATGTGATGTAAACTACTGTGGGGTTTTTGCTGCCGCAGAATTCATCTGTTTTCCTCTTTAGGAGGGGTTTTACGCTTTATAGATTTTCAAACTTTAAATGTCCCTAGACGTTGAAATATTTTGGTATCTGGAATTTGTGAGAAATAATGTGTCCTGTTAATGATTATCGTAGTGGATGCTTTATACTAAACTTCACCTTTTTAGACCTTAAATGAAGTCAAATTAGTAGAAAAAAATAGGCTAGCTATTTTTAATTGTCATTTTTAATAAAAAGTGCCAAACACAACCAGTTCTTAGCCTCAATTGTAAATGCTTTCTGCTCCTTTTCATTTTCATATGACTGCAAACTAATTTGAATACAATAAACAAGAGATACTATATAATGAGGTATTGACTGCGGATAGAACAAATAAAGCTGTTTTCCTTTGAGCTCTGGGGTATCCTAGACATTTTCACCATTTTCTAAAATTTCATAGACAAAACCGTCATTTGACTGTCCAAGAAAGTAACGGGCAAATTGGATCAAATCAAAAGGCCTATCTTTTCTGACCTTTTATAGTAAGCCCTGCTTGTCCTTCACGGCCATTATACAGTCAAAGAGGAATTTCTTCATTTAACGACATCTAAATGTGAACATGTTTTTTATTTGAATGGGTTGAGCTGAACCCCTCCAGGCAAGTCCTTAATTTTTAACGATGTTGTACAAATAGCAGACTGTGGTGCTGCTACGCAAGGCTGCATTATAGTGAGGTCGTAGTTTTGGGCCAGTAGGTGGCCATTAGCCAGATGCTCTTCTATTGAATGAATTCCTCAGAGGGACTGTTTAGGGATGGTTGGTTCAACCCGATTAACATTTTATTCAGGCTGGGACAAGTCATGCTGCTCTAGTCCAGCTGAAGTGTTAATAAGTTCATTTCATCCAGAATAAGAGTAAATGAGCCTTTTCAGAGAAGCTGTTGCTGCATGTGGCTGAAGGTAGAGTGTATTACTTTGATTTCTGCAAATGTTAGAAATATGGAGAAAAACTGCCGTACTCATTCTTTATATGACAATATATCTCTCCTTGCCTTTCTAGGGGACACTCTGAAACTGGCACACAGCATGTCTCCTAAAGGTGCTGCAATGTAACAGCTTGTCACATTAGCATTGCTGTCAGCATCAGCATCATTCACTTGTAGAGGGAAATCAGAGAGACGATTCCCCCTCTGCATTTCTGGGCTGCAGTTCAATCAGGAGTCGGGCTGAGAGAGTCATCTGTTTCTTTCTCCTTCTCTGCCACAGTGCCACCCCCTCTCTTCCTCTCACATGTACACACACACACACACACACACACTGTACCTGCAGGTGCTGCAGCTTGAGCTGGTGTAATGTCACTATGACACTCCCAGCCAAGGTTGAGCCCTATTTGATGAGGCCTGCAAGACAAAAGCTGAATTTGGCTGCAAATGTACCGCAGTCCCATCTCTCAGGCTAGCTGTAAATGGGTGCTGGATCCGTCTCCCCCTCTGGCTGGGATTTTTGAGATTTGCTACCTAGACAAGAGCTCGAGAGGAAGCCCTCGCTCTCATTCTCCACTCCAAAATCTGTGGAGTGTGGATCCTTCATCCAGGATGAGCTCATTGTTGCTTTTTATGTATTCTCTTTGCCCGCAGCCTTTTTTTCTAGCTTAGATGCTATCACTGTGCATTTGTGCTGCTTGATTTTTATCTTTGCTGAAGTTTTAAAGTCGGATTAGGGCAACTTTGTGTTTTCATGGAGGGATGAGTGATTAGATTTCTGTGGCAAGGGAGTTTTTAAACACCATTTTCGTAGCCTAACAGAGCTGACTGCCTCTTAGCACAGTTTTGCAGCCTAAATTGCGTCATTGTCTACCATAATTGTCATGCTTTTTGTTGTTTATTTTAGTGACATCCTGAGGCAATAGGGCGACTGCAGCAGCTTGAAATGAACACAAAGGGCACTTTAACAGTAAACTGATGCGAACAAGTTTGAAACCTGAAAATGTATCCACATTGCAGCAGCCAGTTTGTCTTTCAAGTAGGAGAATGTGGAACCAGTTTCAATTAGCTTCACAGTTCTGATCATGCCATTACACCAAAATAGGTCACACTGTTTGAGAGAACATAACAAGTTGAGGAGGGGTATAAAATTGTGTTAACTCAGACTAAAGTGTGGACCTTAAAAGCTTGTTCTGCACTGTCTCAGAAACGTAATAAAAGTCATCTCCGTGCTGTGATGCATTAGGAATGCCTTGACCTCACTGATAAAACAGAATCGCTAACAGCCACAGTTTTCTGCATCTGCGATTCTTCATCCTCTGCATTGAAGCCCTAAAGCACGGAGGCCTCACCATGTCGTCGATGACATTTAATTGGAAGAATATCCAAAGGCTCATTGTCTTCTGTCTGCTGGCAATTACCACCGCAATTTTACCCCCAGCAGACGAATCACCGTCCTCTTCCCCCAGCTTGATTATAACGGCAGAGTCACAGTTATGATGGAGTAGCTTTTCCCGTGTTTTACAAAGTCAAGAAGGCTCCCATGGTGATATCTGTATTCTGCATGGCTGCTCATTAGATTGTGTGGATCATTAAGGGCTGAGACATCAAACAAGCCTTCTTTTTGGTTGCATGCACTTAGCTCATGTTGCCTGTGTTGTCTGTGCCTCTCCAGCTTCGACAAAGGAGACCTGATCTGGCATTGGATCGTTGAAGCAGCCCATGAATTTCTTTCTTTTTTTCACCATGGAGTTGATGAGCAATTGCTCTTTTTGAAAGAAATACGATGTGATTTGTTTTTAATGCCAAAAACACATTAAGGGGTCTACAACTGTTTATTAGTCTACTTGAGTACCTCAGCCGAAAGCTTTTAATTGCTGAGAATGTTTACTCCGGGTTGCTCTCTGCTTTACTGAAGGGCAACATCTTTTGTAAGCATGAGCGATGCACTCTGTCACACTAGTTCACTCAGGTTAAATAAAATTCAAATAAAAGTTAATGGGGGCTCTAAAACGTTCAAATGGCTCTGTATTCAGAAAGCGTAAGTGCAGTCTGTCAACAGAATGGTTTAGCCTTAACACCTTCCCTGTTTCTCCAAACAGAATGTAACACTGCATTGTTATAAGTGTCAGTGTCTGTTAGGAGTGCTGCTATTGAAGAAAATGCAGCACACTGTCAGTTTCTGACACTTTTTATTTGCAGGTAAGTTTTGAAGCTGCACAAAATGCTACAGATGACTAAAAGCTTTGTATCTTCCTGAAAAATCTTTTTTAAGCTGTGGAAGAGTTTTTTCTTTGATAGCTGGTTCATGAAGCCAGGATACAACACGATACATGGCCAAGCTTGTAAGAAAAAACAAACAAAGGTATTGTGGCTGGAAAGCTAATGGTTTACTCTCAGTCTGTGGCTCCTTTTTATTTGTCAAAGGTGGCTGTCAGTAAATATCACTGTCGTGCTGATTATAGAAGACCTGCTGTTGTTGCTTCTTGGAAAGGTGGGTTTAAGAAAACTTGTTTGAATTTGTAGTTTACACTTCATTGACGCTCGGTTGGCAATGGCAAACTAACTACAAACAGGAGATTAGTACTGATTAATAAATCAGTTTACCATTGTGATGTGCGCATGCTCAGTACATCACAGAACATGCAGTGTCATTCAGGTGACCTAAAGCATGTCATGCTGATTAGTGTGAGAGCTGCAGCTCTCACACTTATGTTATCTTCGCTCTTTATTTTTATTTATTTATTATTATTATTCCGCCGTTTTTTGGCTTGTATCTCCTCCTATACGGTATGTGCTAGAAACATGGTTCCAACTGGAAATGGTAGAGTTTGGTGACGAGAAGTGCGCTATTACTTTTATTGATGCTACAATGGTACAGTGATTTTATATGAATATTTTAAACTGTAAAAATATGAATGGAATCCTATGGAACGCGTTTTTGAAAGCTCATAACTCAAAAACTAAAAGTGCTAAAGTACTCAAACTCTGTAATATGGTCCCTAATAGTAAAATGTTTAACATACTAAATGATGGTACTCATAGCGCCACCATGTGGTGAGATATTAAGCGTTTTGCTTTCAATGCTAATAACTTGCTAACAGTTAGCCGTACGGAAATAATATTCGCACAGCGTGTTCCTTGGATGCTACTGATCGTTTGCCGTGCTGCAACCTAGGGTCAATTCAGAAGTTCGTCACTCTATATTTTTCAAAATATGTATAATCAATTAACTACTGTAACTCATCGAGCCTTTACTCAAATCATACCAAAATGGGTACAGCCATTGGTGAGATACTTCCAACCACACAAAACGAATTTCATAAAGATCACTTAAACGGTGTGCCCGTGAGGACAGTAAACGTTTTACTGTAATCAGTACTGTAAGCAAAACATTTTCTATTTCGCTAAATGTTTGATCAAACTTCACCAAATTTGTGAACAGCCCTCAGGAAAGCTTCAGGATATTGTGTGATTATTTTCAGAATTGTATGATGAAATTTTGAAAATTTGATGCATTTAAAGCTTAAAAGACTTTTCCCCATGTGATGTCATTGGCTCATGTAGTGAAAGTGCCTGCCGACTCTTTGTCTTTACTGTGGCGCAAAGGCTTAGGCTGATGGCAAGTCCACCTAACTCGAAGATACTGGGTTCAATTCCCGAGAAAACACATAAGCTCCTCACTAACATGCAGACTCCTGGTCGTGTGTTGTGAGGGCTTTTGCTTTTCTCAACACTTAAATGTTTGAGTGATTTTAAATGAACTTAAGAAATATTAAATATCAATTGGAGCAGGTACTGAAAGCTGATATCTCAAAAACTAACAGTGCTATAGTATTCAAACTTGGCCATATGGTTACTTGTTGTATGCTCAATATACTCATAAATGATCCTATAGCGCCACCATCTGGTCAGTCATCAAGAGTTTTGTTTTCAAGGCTCATAACTCGTTTACTATTAGCCTTAGGAAAGTAATATTTACACAGCATGTTTTTGATCGTGCTGATTGTTTGCTGTGCTGCAAGCTGTATTCAATTTAGAAGTTCACTACTCTCTATATGTTTGATACTTATGTTCAACATTTTGAAAATAAAAGTGTTTTAAGGTTAAGGTCTTAAAAAAAGTTTTTCCAGTGTTTTGTCATTGCCTCATGTTGTGGTATGGTTTAATGGTGTCGTGTCTTCTCCGTAGCTCAGTGGGTAAGACTGCTACCCAGGTAATCCGATGATTGGGGGTTCGATTCCTGAGAGAACTAATGGGTTTCCTTCATGATGGAAACTTGTTCCTGTGGTGTCAACAGTCACTGATTTAGATATTCACAACTCAATCTTTTTTACATTTACTTTCCACATTTTGAAAATAAATGTGTTTTCAAATTAAGGTTAAAAAAAGTGTTTCCATTGTTTTGTCATCGCCTCATGTTCTGGAATAGTTTTGTGGTGTCTTGTCTTCTCTGTAGCTCACTTGGTAAAACTGCTGCTCAGGTAATATGAAGGTCATGGGTTCGAGTCCTGAGTGGAGCTGGTTATGTTATAAAAGCTGCAAATGAGACTGTGGTAGCAATAGCTACAACAGCCACTGCTCTTAGGGTAGCTTAACCATGCTCTGCAGCTCTCACACTGAAATTTCTTCAGGAATTTCCCATTCTAGTTGTTTAATGCAAACCAAAACTACCAGCTTTCTCATTCCCATGACTCATGTAAAATTAAAGTCTGTCTGATATCACCATCAGTCGTCAGAGAAATGACCACTGTGCATGCAGAGTCTGTGCCCCCCTGCAGCCATTTCTTACATAGTTAGAAATGTCTGACGTTTGAGTATCACAGTTCCACGTCTGTGATCCTAACGACTCATGAGATTTGTGATCTATTGCATCTCTTTATATTGAGCAGTATAGCTGAATCGGTATTGGTATCTGAAAGGGGGAAAACTAACACTGCACTCTGTTCATCATGCTAGTGATGAATTATTAGTGTTCCAGGCAGATATTTGTATAAAAAAGATTTATATGTTAATCAAGAACTCCCTTTTTGGTATGGGAAACTGGAAATCCTGCTTATCATTGAAGGGTATTCAGGTCTCAGAGGGCTGACATGTGTTTGATTTTCAAAGAGCAGAGTCTAATTCCCTTGAAATTTAACTGCAAATTAACCAGCTACTAGCTGCAAACAGCCCTTTTTTTTTCATAAATGTAAAATATAGCTCATACCACAAGCTAGTGAGTTACTGCTACAGCTACAGACTCCATGTGTTCGTGCTCTCCGTGCCGTAGAGAAAGGATACGATTTGGGAATTTGTACCACCAGAAAGACTCCCCTGTGGAAGAATGAAGCATTGCTTTGTTGCCACTCTAGGAAAAGAGACTTTAAAGATGTCAGAGAGAGAGAGAGAGAGACAGACACGCATCTATTTTTCCCTCCATTATCTTCAAGCCAAAAAATATGAAACAGCAGAGACAGCCATGTGTTGGGAAATAATGATGAAGGGACCGCGGTGGTACAGAAGACAGTGTGTAATTACTCAGCACTGGCAGTAAATTTTGACCCCTCAGGATTTCTGAACCACAGTGGCAGGCCCATTCGTGCAGATATGGCAGCTTTGGGGCAGCAATAACTTGTGTTATGATGTTGGAGCTCTGTATTAACGACTGTAGAGTTTGCAGAGAGACATTGTGTAAAGTGCTCAGTATCTTCTTCCTGACTGGAGTGGTATTGAACGCCTTGCACTGATGTTTAAGCCAATGAGGCGCAAATGTCTTAACCCACTTTCTCTACTGTCTCTTAGTGACTCTACAGCTCTTGGCGAAGCCATTATGCTCAAGGAAAGAGCAATAATAACTTTTTGACCAAGGGAGCCAATTGTATGTAGGCTATGTAATTGTCCACAGCTGTGTTTTTAACATCCAGTTTGATGGTTTCATTTCAGTCCTTTGTGGTGATATTATAGAGCTTTCTCTCCCAGATTCCCGCTTTGCTGGAGCAGGTGGATGTTTGATAGGAAGAGGAGATGACTTTTTAGGCTGTGGATGTCTGTGGGCAGCTGCCCTCAGTTAACCCTCACTGCAGGATTTTCAGCCTAGAGCTTCACAGTGGGGGATTTAGTATTGCTAGTGTGTAGCTCCAAAATGTGCTAGTCTGTCTAAGCATTACAGCCTTTGAGTCGAGTTCCTTCACATCCATATCAAGGATACTTTGTGGGCTAACACTCTCGCCGTTTTATAAATATGTTATTGCCTTTGCCAGACTAGAAACTTAAAAGTAAAACTTGGCTGTTTATAAAAAAAAAAAAAAAATGATGCTGAAGCATTCTGATGTGAGTTCCTCTGAGAATGCCTTCAATTGAGACCTCAGCATGTGATGATTAGGCTCGTAATTATTGCTGCTGTTTGTCCTCTGTGTTTGTGTTTGTGATATCCAATTGATTAGCCGCCCGTTATAACAGCAAAGCTCTTTGTGTGCCAGTAATTACTCCCCGTCTCTGGGATTCACTGCAACCTGCTGTGTCTGCCTGGCTCTCCCAGTGCCTTGCCTATTTTTGGGCGATGGTAACAGTGGGTTTTGATAAAAGAGAAGCCTCTGTCCCAGTGGACTTCTTGGCTAAATGTGGAATTGGCATGCCTTTCATCCATTTCATTTGATACAAGCTTTGCTGTTTGAAATCCAGCAACTGCGCTATTGGGAACGTCGTGTTTCTATCCCTCTCCTTACCTTTTTAAACAGACTCAAAGTAAAAGTCTTTACTTGCCTAAGCAACACTCTTGTTTCAAGGACGTCCAACATATTACTTAACCCAGTGTTGTATAGCTTTCTTTATATGCCCCATGCATCATTTATCAAAGAATGCAGGGAGAAGTGTTTGTGATCCACAGCACAGGACTGGCCTTGATGAAAACGTTATTAAAGAAAGCTAAATTAGGAAAGTTAACCTTCCTTTAAAATGTATGGTAAATAATGACCTGTATTGGCTTGTTTGCAATGGCTAATGTACATGTTTTTTTTACCAATAAATTGGAGACTGCATCCGTAAACTCTCTATCGTCGTCACATATGCACTCCTGAAAATATCTAGATACTTTGAGGAGGACTGCCTTTATGTCAATGCTATGCGTAGTTCAACGGAATCACAATGTCAACAAAAGAGCGGAGAAAAACATACTAAAGAATCATGAACACAATGCAGCAGTTTCATCACGTACATGGAGATCGTAGAGGTCATGTTCATACAGTCTATGCACCGTCCACTGGTCACAGGATGTAAACTTCACCATCTCCCACTGACTCGAGGGGAATTCTCCGGATAATATCCTGCTACATTCTCACTTGACCTTAATCTGACTTTATGCAGAAAAAAATACAATGGGGCTGGCAGGGAAAACGCTGCATAAATATGGCTGTTTGCGATCACACATGCAGCTCCTCCTGCAAATATCAGGAGTTTTTTTCAGGAGTTTTCTGCAAGTGTGAAAGCCCTATATGTCCAACGTCCTTCCTCCACTGTGCTGAGCTCAGACCATGTTAGAGCAGCGGCTGAGCCCTGCAGGTGGCCTGTTGGTCAACATGCACCATAAATGACAGCAAAAGACACCAACACCAACTGCCACCAGCAGTCCACATTGCAGTTGGTTACTCTCATCTTTGTGCATGCTCTTAATCTCCAGTGTGAGGAACCAAGCTTTTAATTTCCCATCTGGTGCCCATGTAGTGTTCAGAGACTGTCACTGAAACATCTGTTACAAATCAAGTCCACTCATCAGCTGTCAACCCAACATGTTCATCAGACAGGATCTTTCAGAGCTTTTCTTTAGAGGAGTCTGATGCGGATTGAAAGCTTCATGACTTGAAACTGTGGGATCTTGGCTCAGGATTTAGGATTTTACTCCAGAAATCTAAGTCCCTGTGAAATATTAAAGGGCTGCGAGTATGTGCGAGATAAAAACCCACCAGTGCCCCAGTTATATCGGTTTGTTAACAGCTGGTTTAAAGTTGTTTTTTTATGGATTTGGGCAGCACTAGCATGGTACCATTTTCTGGTTTGAGTGCTAAAAAACACAAGCCGTGTTCGAGGCATGATTTACGCCGCTGTGACATTTCTCCCTTAATATGAATGTTGCAAAGTCACAATGGGGGTGATCCGCCCCTACTGTGCCGCCTTCAGAGGTAGTAACAGGAGTTACAGGGGCAAGACAGGATCGGCAGAGCCAGCGGGGAGAACAGCGCTGTTTGTGTGCATGTCTTGACTGTGTGTATGTGGAGCTCCTGCTGTGCCGTTCTCTCTCACACTTCCCTAACACAATGTGACTTAACAGACTGCGACACCAATATTAAGCAGTTGAAGAATCAATATGAATGCCTTAAGGCGTAATGACGATGGAGCTTCCTTATGGCGGTTACCTATTGCGGAAAATGTTGCACTCTGAAAAAGGCAACAGTCTCTGTATCTGCAAGTTGAGGTGTAATTAGAAAATTGGTTATTTCACAGTCAACTGCACTTTTCTGCTGGATTCTGCCTGTTTCTGAGGGGAATACAAAGATAACACAAATTACTTTAGTAAATTTGTTGCTTCAGCTAAGTTGATACTTTAATTCCTGACCATCCCAACTGGAGGATTCATGTAAAAACTTTTGCTTATAGCCTTGCTTAGTCCAATGTTCTTGTTCTCGTGAGATGGGACGCTAAGCTTTGTGGAGAATTCATACCATTACGGCCCACACTGAGAGGAGCATAAATCTTTTAGAAGAAGACCCGTTTCCTTTTAACTCAAAGATTTAGCTGCATTTCTGCATTCAAACTCTGACTATTAAGTCTGAGAGGGAGCTATACTTGAAGATTGATCCAGGAAATATCATTCAAACCGCCCTTTAAAGCTATTTTCTAGTTAACATTTTGTACAATATGCGTCTAAAAGAGTGCAGATGTATGTCAGGCAGCTTCATCTTATTATACTCGTAGCTTCTTACCTAAGGAGTAAATCTGTGCCGTCTGGGGTTCCAATTTCTCATCTTTCTTCTGTTACAACTAATCAATATTAACCTAGCTCCAGTTATTTAATTGTATGCCACATGGCCACCTCTGTATTCTGTTATTGAACACAGAAAGTGCACTTGCCTAATGGTTTTGTCATTGATGGATTCCCTGCACATCAGCCTGCAGTTTTGAATGTGCTGATTACCTCGACCCCGCCTATTAAGGCTGACCCTGCTCTTAGTTGGCAACCTTCTGTTATTGTGATCTATGTTTAGGGTGCTTTTTACTACACTTGGCATATGTTTGGTGGGAAAAAAAAATCGTAATATTTTCTCTCAGTTCACTTTAACATTACGAATGACAAGAATAGTATTCTGTTATCTATGAATGATAATTTACGCTATTGAAACGTGTAATGTTCCATTTCTGATAAGAAAGAAAGGAGCTTTCACAGAGGAGATGCAGATTCTCAGACTGTATTTTATACTGAGGCGATGTTATATTTACGCTCTGTCAACTTACAAATAAGAGAGGGACAGACAATGAAGTCTTCAGAATAGCAACATTTTCTGTACCTCCATAGAATACACATTATAAAAGAAGTCCTGGAGATTGTGCCTCCCACGATCTGAATTACCATCCCCTTCTGTGCTACTAAACAAAACAGTACATGGCATGTGTCCTTTATCCTGCTGTTGTGCTTTACCTTGGTCTCCTGTTTTAATGTAAATACTAAAGGTGGATGGGTCCGTAGAAGTTAAATCCTCATAGGTAAAGTTTGGTTAGGTACCCCAAACAAAAGTGCGCACAGTAGAACGCTGCTGTGATTCAAAACTTTGTTGTAGGAAAGACACCGAAGGGGCTCTCTGGTTGTAGGATTGAGACGCTTGACATTTTGGAGAGCAGCTAGATCACACTGAGAAACCTGCATTGTTTAAATCACAAATCTCTTTGTAGTTTTTCAATGCAAAATGCAGGACGCACTGGACTGTGAAATGGTTCTGTGTACAAACCCCCCACCCCCCACGCCCCCTTTTTGAAATCTCTTAAAAGATGTCCTCAGCCCTGTTCCCTCCTCCAGCAGCAGCAGAAGCAGCAGGCCTCCCCACAATGTCAGGAGGTTAAATGCTTTCTGTTTTCACTTTCACACAAGTTTTGTACAGGTATTTTTTTTTTATAAAGTTTTTCATTTGCAGCTAAAAAAAAACCTGTGTCGTTGCCAGAGGACTATGCCAAGTTGGTATCAACCTTTTCCCCAATGCAGGCACTGTTATTGGGTATGGCTGTGTTATTTATATGCCAAGATGTATTTAGCACGAATAATCTGAGATATTTTATATCAGATTCTTGGTTATTTTCATGATATTATTTCTCAAATATGAAAGGATACATTGAAATTGATCATCCTATCTGATGAAAACTAATCGAACTTTGCCATTGTTGTATAATATTCTGTCATATTTTCACATTTTTTTACATTTAATTTTTACCGTTGCGTCATGCTTTAAACGTACAGTATGTAAAATCCGCCGCTAGGGGGCTCTCAATCAAAACAATAACAAAAGACGTCGAGGCTTGCGGTGTATCATGGGAGTAAAAACGAACGAATCAATACGAACGGGCGAAACCGACCTGAGAAAGACAATATGTGTACTGACGAAGTATCCAAGTATAATTTACATGACGTTTTATATCACAGCAGCACATACAGCGACAGAACGGCAGCTTTCAGATGCAGCTAGCGCTAGCTTATGCAGCAGTCTTTGACGTAACATCCGGTGTTTCCTTGACAACGATCAACATTTCGAGTCTATCGTGGCGGCTTATCGTGGCAGCTGCCTACAAGACACGGTCCGTTACAACTATAAAATTACGGATTTCTCTGGCTTTGATAACTTTTGTAAATATTTGAGGTGATGTAAGTACTCAACTAAAAAATATATATAACATGGGTTTAGTCAACTTTTAATTGAAGTTAGATATTTTAATGTAAACATTAGCATGCAATTCTCCGTACTGTACCTTTAAGTCTCTTGATTTATTTTTTGGCCTAATTATGGAAAACAAAACACATCTTATAGGAAGCAAAAAAAAATCTGAATCGTTTTATATCTGAATAAACTGTAATGGTCCTGCTAGAATCAGACTAATGTTTGTGTTCTTTCTTCATAGTGTTTTTAAAAACACTACGGCTGCATGGTCACTGTGCATTCTGAGCCCTGTTGTTCATTTATTATTCAGGTGTCTCTCCGTGTCTTCTTATAGCTTGTGTAAGCAACTTGTCGGGCTCGGCTAAGAAAATAGCCTAATTCAAGATCGATTGTTCTATTAGACCCATAGGGGCATTATAGGTCTGTGTCACTGTGATGCTATTGCAAAGCTGTTCTCACACAGGTGTGAATAAGAGCCTGTGAAAAGAAAATTAGGATGTCAATAGATGCGACTCTGCTCTCCTATAAGTCTGTTGTCAGGAAAGCATAGAGCTTGTTGGCTAATTGCCTTCAGATAACTCTGACTTGGTATTTTGCACCAAAAGCTGCACATTTTAAGGACTGAACAGATCTCAGGAAGCCACAGACTTCTTTTAAAATGGGCTGTGAGACACACGTATTGACACGTTCACTGAGCAGCACCAAGGCACAGACAAATCTTTATCAGACGGTGCTCCATTTCAGAATTCAATAACTCTGCTCCCAACAGTTCCAAACTGTTTTATGTGTGAATCTTTATCTTGACGCTCTAAATGTGGAGGTACCCGAGCACACAGTGCTTGTAGTTCACAGCTATTCTGTGCCTAATGGGTGGTGCCAGTTAGAGCTGGAGCAGAGTAATGTGCATCAAAGCCATTCCCCCAGGCAAGTCAATATTTATGCCATTATGTCTCATGGAGCGTTTACATTTTTCAATTTTCAATCATTAGTTTCAACAGGAAGGCATATTGAAAGGTAGAGCCCAAACATCACCCAGGCACCAAAATGGAGACCAACTGGTTGTATTGGTTCTGCCTGCTGGCTCAATGAAGAAGTTTGGAGTAGAGGTGCAACTTTTATTTAGCGTCAATCCAATGTTAAGCTCTGATCCAAGTATTTAATCAGCCCCGATTGAACGATCTTAGCGATCCCCACAAGGTTCTCAATGTGTCTCACAATACCTTATTTTTCACCCCAGTTTGTGTCTACTTTTCAAAAGTTCAGCTGCCAAATGCATGCTTGTCCTTGCCTATTTCAGCTGTCCCCATTTCAATTCTTTTAGCATGCTTTTGTCCATGCAGGCACCATGACCAACTAGTTGGACAGGAAACTCAATAGGCGTCCAATCTGCCAACAGACAGCCATTCTTATCCTCTCAAAGGGTGGCTGAAATCTTACCTCAAATGACCACACTTACAGTACATCATTTCTGTGTGCAGGAGTAAAAAAGAAACTTGTAACTCAAACAAGTAGCTGGAAATACAGACACTTTAATTTGATTAGAAAGTATAGTGAGCTGAATTTTGCCTGATTTTAAAAAAGCTTTGCAAAAAGGAATAAATTGGTCTTCCTGGACCTCTTTATCTCAAAAGATGAGCTCTGCACTCAAGATTCAATTACAAGAACGCTCACTGCAGTGTCAGCAAGTGTTCGTATATGGAAATAAGCATAATTATTTTTTTTGTGCTGGTTTGGGACTTTTGGAAATGGTCGACCAGGCGGAATAATCAGCGGCATTTGGTATTTATCTCCTAATGGTACTGTTCATGCAATTTAGCTGCTCTAGTTTCTATAAACAGCCCAGCATCATCTGAGACAGGGCCTCATTTAATCCACTGCATGTTCTGGCAGGCTAGTAGTCACTGCCGCCAATATGTAATTTCAGTTTTACCAAGTCTTGTCTTGTCGCATGTGAACAATATTGCCATCACACATCCACCAAATACAATTTCTCTTTCTGGTTCATTGAACTGGCTGGAACACACAAACCCACACACACACACCTTCCATTGAAGTAACACAGCCGCTAGATGAAATGCCAGGATGCCTCATCTCGTCAGGTGATGGCAGGCATGCTGGACACTCAGCACTATCAAAGCTCTGGCAGCTCTCCAATGAGGCGGTTAGTGTGACCCTTTCTACCTGCACGGAGGTGCTAGTTTTGGGGGCAAATGGAAAACTGCAAACTAAAAATAAACCATCGTGTAACCCTTACAGAAATTCCTTTTTTGCAAAACTATTAAAGGCAGATTATGTTGGAGGTCTATAGGTGTAATCCTCCTCAGCTTTTAATACTAAAAGTTAAGCAACTCGTCTGAAACGAGCAGTAATTATAACTGGGTTCATCTTCAGGCTGTCTTCCAGATTCATTCATTATTGGTTTGTCCATTAAATGTCAGAACCTTTTGAAAAAATGTTGACCCATGTTTTCATAAGCCCAAGATAAAGATATTAAAAAGATGTCCACATTGAAGAGGCTGGAACAAAAAAAAATACTGATCAAAATAGTTGGTGATAATTTATCAACAGTAAATCATCAAATTGTCGTAGCTCTAGGCGCCATACCAGAGCATTAAAGTCACTAATGTTGTTCTTTGTAGATAACTATTCATGCAGGTTTGTGTAAGTCACACTTAGTATCCTAGTTTTGGAAGTGTCCATTAGGTAGGCCCAACATATTAGCTGTTAGCCCGATCTACCTTCCTGCCTCATTAACAGCACATGGGCTGGGACACTGATATCACAACAATTGGTAAAAATGGCGAAGTGGTGATTCTCGCTTCTCTAACAGTTTCTCATCCTCAGCAAAGTCCACATTTACACTTTTTTTATCATATTCATCCAAAATTATGAATGCAAGACACACATAATTCATTCTTTCTATCTGTCTTTTCTCGATCGTGTCGTACATCAGATACTTTCGAGACTGCTTCTTTAGAAAAACATAAAACCTTGGAGATTCTAAAACCTGTTCGTCCAGATCGGTGATGTAGAGCTTATGTTGTGTATATGCTCACTTACCCTCTAGGTCCCTTAGCAGGTTCCCGTTTGCAGGTTATTCATTTGACAGAAGCAGATAATTCAAGGTGGTGATTACACTGCTGGAACCAAAAGTCTGTTTAGACTATTTCTGGAATCAGCGGGGAAGAGGTAGGGATGTATCTGATTATGAAGTGGATGCTGAATGAGGCATCACTGGCTGGTAAACAGCTATAGAACTCACTTAGTCATGCGGCTGATGATGGCCGTGTCTCTACAGGACACCAGTAATCAGTGAGACGGACCTTGATTAAGATGAATTATGATGCCTGCAGGGGGCCCCAGTGATCTAAAGTGCATCATATGTTGCTCCTAATTATCTTTTTTTCTGTGAGATATATTATCTGAGGAGTTGATAAAGAGGCCTATTTCTTACCCTTCAGTGCTTTAGATATGAATCCAGGAGTGTTATCTTTAAATAATTTAAGGTCTGCATTGCTCAGCTTGACGCTCCCACGGTGGCATCAGGATGAGCTGCGGTGGAATGACTAGTCGTCATGTGCTCTTTGGCCTGAGACCATATTGGCAGCTATGCATTAAATTGCTAATGTGCCTGGCAGTGCTACATTATCCGCCCCATCAAAGTGACAAAGGCAGGGATAAAGCACTCCGCTCGGCCGTCCGTGAGATCATTGGAAAATGGGTTTTGTGGCTATGGCTTGGCAGCAAGCAAAGTTGTGTTTTCAGAATCCTGCTTTGAATTGGCTTTATTTTTGCCCTGCTGGTTTGACAGCTGCAGAACAATGAGGCAAACGTAGCCAGACAGTTCCATCAGCATTCAAGGTTGCACTGTGGTAAAACTCTCACACCAGGCTGCTATTGTAGCTTTACCCTTTGTTGTTCTTGACACACCTTTTTATGTTAGGAAATACTCTCTTATAATGGGAAAAAAAGTATTTTAGAGACTACCATCTGATATTGAAGTCAGTTTGGTTAGCTGTTGCAAACTGTGTGCAGTCAAAATAGTTCTGATATGATACATACTGAGTTGTGATGAAGTGGTAAAATTTGTGGTGAATTCTTCTGGTCAAAAATGGTAGATCCAAGTTGAATGAAAATGTATTCTTTTCCGTGTGACTCTAGCTTTCCAGCTGGCTGCTTTGTTTGTCCTACTTTGTGCTGTTCCCTGATTCAAGCCCCCAGGTCTCCGGTCGTTGAGTAATATGATATAATTGCCCAAGGGCCACAATAAGAATTCATGTCAGCGACTGGGTGGCTTTTCAAGATCAAACTAAAACTCCCCATGCCTGTTACACTGCTCTATTTTTTCAGTGTTTTCATCCATTTCCTTGTGAATATTGCACACAGATTTCCGTCACTCTCTTCACATTCACAAATGTACCACGTAACTGATATAGGGAATTTGAAAAGTCGCTCAATTTGAAAAGGGGTTTCAGTTCCTGGATCAATCAAAAGACCTTGAAATGTCCCCAGAAATATCGTGTTTTTCTTTAATGCATCTGGTCAGATATCAGCCTTGACTGCTTTATATCTGCATATAAATTGGTTGTTGAGTCTTCTGACATTGTAACTATACTATATACATGCATCTTAAATAGAAAAATAAAAAGGAAAGCTGAACCGTGGAGCAGCATCCTTCAGCTCATCTTAGTTAGTAATAGTGGTGAAACAGATCACAGGTGATCCGTGAACCCTTTGGGATGAATGACTCCCCACTGTTTGGGTCGCATGTGTTCAATGGATCGATGACGAAAGTGTAAACATTGTGTAAAATGAATGTACTTCCTCTAAATCCCTGTGCACAGTCTCGGTGAATAGAAGGCAGCGTTTACGTGTTGCCATGGAGACCCACGGTACTAATAGGAAGACACGCTGCTTTGTATTTTCTCCTTTCATCTCGCCGTGTTTGCGTTCATCAAGCAGGTATCAGCTGGTGGCTGCGTGGGAACAAAATCAGAAGCTCAACTTTAGTAACATTACAGCCTGCTGTCACCTGTAGCTGTAAACGTAGCCAAATGCTCCCTCTTACAGAGCACTTTGTTCAGTCGCAGAACTGACAATATATTCCCTAACCGCACGCTCCCTGCCTGTTGTTTGTCTGACTCACAAACCACACAATGTAGGAGCGGTCTGTGCACACACATCTGCTTAATGAAGAGTGTGTGTCTGTTACATGTTCAACAGTGTCAAAGCTCAAACTCAAGAAAATCAGATAAGGGTGTTAAGATATTCAGTTTGAGTCATGGCTAGCTAAGGAGTAGAAAAGTTATATTCAAAATATCTTTTTTTTTTTTGTAGATCCAAAAAACGATCCAATCCATGATAATAATCTGTGATCTGATCTGTGAGATTTGTGATCCGTTGCACCACTTGTTAGGTAGTAAACATGTTAATATGTAAAGCAAAGTTGGATAATAAACAACAAAAAGAATGATGCGGAGCAACTCTAGCAAGCTGTCGTCTGTGGCGACGCTGGAACCAGGACAGGAGAAGTGGATCTTTTTAAAAATGAAGCATGAGATAAACACAAGAGACCAGACCAGTTCTCAGCATTGAAATGACTAATGCCTGGCCACCGTGTGCACTCCGGAAACCAGAGCCAAGATTGGAGGCCCTGCATGAGGGAGAAGAGCTCTGACTTCAGGTGCGATGTGGAGACGGCAGAAAACCAGGCACCTTGTGATGATTAATGAGCTTCACCTTATGCCAGCAATTTTAAACGCACTGTCCTGATCAGGAGTGTAAGTGGCACACACTCCAGCAGCCTTGTGACGACTCTGCTGCTGCCTCTCCCTCTGTTCACTCGAACTCACACACTCACACACACACACAAACTGAATAAGTGCCTAATAAATCTCACGCTGTGGTGGACTAGATGTTTGAAAGTGAGGAAATAATGTGGATTTGGTTTGGGCCAGTTGACAGGCCTACTTTTCTGAGGCTGTACAGCTTTTGCTTTCCATTCAGTCCACAATTAACATAACAATCAATCCAATTTTTGAAGAAGTACACTTGTCAGGATAATTCACCAAAATGTAGATGTGTATTTGGTTGTAAACTGAAGAATAATTGGTAACGGTTCAGCCCAGATGTGGATTCAGGTGCAGATCGAATCATTTTATTCAACTGTTTTCAATTGTTCTTCTTTACTGTAGCATGATCATGAATGAAACATCTTTCACCAACATGTTAGTGATGAGTTGAAGTGTGTAGTTCTCTGCAGAGTAAAAAATAAAAATGCAAATGAATGAATGATTAAACATCAACTGATTCAGGATGAAGGAACAGTTTAGAGTTGAGTTGTAATATTAAGGATCGTATAGGATAAGCAGAAATAAGCCCCGGGCTTATGATAGGCCTGTTCCTTTTTGTGGTCATTGATTGTGTGAAATGGACCGCTGTAAACAAGTCAAGTTTTTAGTTGTATCACGCATTCACACAAAATAGTTTTGACCCCTTTTATTTTGTAATGAATGACCAAAATAAACAATATTTATTCATTCATTTTTGTTGGACTGTCACTGATTTTTGATGCAGATTGAAATTGAGACGCATCCCAAACTAAATGTATTAAATTATCAAAAATAGAAGACTTAGTGCCCGATTTAAACAGTACTGACAGTCTAAACAGCATGACCAAAGTGAATTTAGGGCATTTCAGACTCAAGTCAAACAGCACATAATCTGTGTGTGAAGCCAGGGGCAATGCTAATATCATTTTTCATATATTCTCTTAATTACTCATGTTTGTTTTTGATGTAACATGCCTCGCGGGCATGACACCAAGCTGGGTCGCTTTTTGGAGTTTTTGGTGCATGCATGGCTCTAGCAGGAATTCAGAAAAGCACCAGCTGTGGCTCAGTGGTAGAAGACAACTGGAGGTGAGATCCTCTGCAGTCCCATGTTGGCAAAGACACTGAATGTGACATTTAGTGCTTTGAGTGGTCAGAAGACTAGAGAAATGCTGTTTAAGTCCATTTACGTTTTTCCTCAGAGATGAAGCAGGCGAGGGAGGAGGTAGCAGTTAGCATGTAGTCTTCTGGCATCATTGGAATGGCTGCATCACGTCAAATGAATTATAATGATGTCAGAGGACAGGGAAACGAACTTGATCTCTCTCTCTTCAAATTAGCCAAAGCACTCGTTCTTAACTGATGTGCATAAGTACTGCTGAGTCCCTTTGGGTATAAAAGCCTGGTGTAAGTGAGTAATGCCCAAATAGCAAAAAGAAATACAGAGCCATTGAGGGAAATCAATGTTTTTGTTGGTTAATAGTGCAGTAGCTTTCAGCTGCATCAAGAGAGCAATTTACCATAAATGTGCCTAACCACACTTAAATTAGACCAACACATCAGTGGGCAAACAGATGGGAGCAAGTGCATCTTGTGGTAGGAAACCAGCAATCCCAGTTGCCCTGTGCTGTGGACAGCCTCGTCGGGTAACAGAAATGGCCCCTAAACACTGATGACTTGCATTCTGAAATGTGATGTTTTCATGTTAAAAGGCAGCTTAAGTCTGTGTTCAGTGCTGCTGTAAACAGCTTTGCACAACTGTAAACCAGGGTAGGTATTTGTATGATAGAGAGGTGTGCATACATTCACAGCATCAGCATTTTAAAGCTCTCAAACCTGCTATCACTGCAGCAGAACAGCTACACATGCATAAGGGGAAAGTAAATGGAGTTAACACAAAAAGCTAAGGTTGTTCAACATAATACAAAAACAATTAGCATGGCATTTTTCCTTGTTGTAACCTTACCTCGTTTGTAGTCTGTCAGTATCGGTATACTTGATACAGATTTAAGCAAAGTACTTCTCCACTGTGTAAATGAGCTAATACACCACAGAGATGATGTCATCTCCTGTTATTTCTGCTGCAGAACAGGCAGTTTTCCTTAAGCTAACAACTCTGCCTTCCTATAGATTCTCTGTACATGAAGGGTCTTCCATGAGGTATAAGGGCCTCTGAACGCACCATAAAGCAGCCTACATTAATGAGCCATGCAGCGAAGAAGGTGAAAAGCTGAAAATGTACTGAACACTTGCCTCTTTCTCTTTGGCAGCACCCTTCTCCACAGTGTCAGCTCTTTCGTTCTGCTGCTTGACAGTGATCCAGCCCCCTCGGCTTACCACAGCTACACAGTGAATCAAGGCCTGTTTTCACTGATATTCCTTATATTTATTCCCAGGGTTTTTGTTTGTTGGTTTGTTTGTTTTTTAAATCTTTTTTTGGTGGTATTTCTCTGTTCTAACACCAGACCCGTCTTATTCTGCTGTCACCTCAGCACATGCCAGTGCTTGCACTAGGAATTATCTGTACAATAAGCAGGCTTTGTCCTGAAAATGCAACAGTATTTGTGAGAGCCCTTCATCCCTCCTTTTTTTTTTTTTTTTAAACCGAGAACTGACCTGAGAGTCGTTGGCATCAGCACAAAGGCTCACACAGTGAATGGAGGCTTTATCTCCTCTATCCTATCAAGGCGAAGTCTCTGCAGCTCGCCCATTCAGTCCGCCTTCAGAAAATCTGGCAATAAAATAACCCATTCTTTCCTTGAGTTAAGTGTTTGTTGGTCTGTCAACGCCTTTATTTTTAGGCAAAATGTGATCTGTAAATAAAAATAGATGATCCCTTCCTCCTATATGTGGTTCTTATTTCTTCTTTTATTCAGCCATCCTTCTTCTCTTTTTTTTCTTCTGTTGCTTCAGGTTCAACTACAGATCAACGCACCATCTCACCACCAATGGCTTCTACGAGTTCCTCAACTGGTTTGATGAAAGAGCGTGGTACCCCTTGGGCAGGATCGTAGGTGGAACAGTAAGTTTCTGCTCCTAATTGATGCAGTCAGGCTCCATGTTTAACACGTCTGCACATTTGTTTTGTTGTTCATGAATTTCTAGGGTGTCTTAGCAGGAAACAAGCATTTACTGTCAGGGAACTTTTTTTTTTGTCTTTTGGGGCCTTTTTGCCTTAATCAGATAGGACAGCTGAAGAGAGGCAGGAAATATTGGGAGGGGAGAGTGGGGGATGACATGCAGCATAGGGGCCGGAGGTCGGATTTAAACCCACGGCCACTGCGACTTCAGATGAATCTGGCTAAATAACAGAAGTTGACCATCGGCCATTACTGCTATGGCGTCTCCCTATAACAGCTCTGGTTTTGAATGCGATCTGTTCTAAAAAGTAAAAATGTACTTCCTTTAACATTACATTCAAAGAAACTTCACCTTAGGGTTAGTTCACAACACACACCTCCGTGGCCTCCGTACATGGGGCGCGACATTACCACGAGGCTATCAGCGGCCATCAGAGAACAGTCTTGTCAAGTAGAAAGTAAATGAATGAAATAAGACGCCCATACAGATTTCTTGAGCTTGAATAATTTGGAATTTGGACACAGAGATTATTCCTATGATTCAGGGGATTGTCCTTTTTAAAAAGCCTAACGATAGTCCCCAGAGGATTGTTTGTAGGACAACGTCTTGGGAAAATCAAATGTATACATTTATTTATGCAATTAAAAAAGTTTATACGTTAAAAAAAGTTTGTCATCAGTGAGTTTCCACAGGGATACGTTCAAGATATTTTCTGATGACATTGGGCTCTGCCAAGGTTCTTCTGTCATGATTTGAATGGTAGAATGTAAGGGCACAGCTGAGGCGTACAGAGTTTCCAGTTTGGTTATCTCAAAATTGCATCTTACACATTTTGCTGATGATAATGGTGTTGGCTTGTTCAGACCGTGACCTCCTGTGTGAACTGGCTTGCTTTGCATTCGACTATAAAGCAAGGGGGGGGATGAGAGTCAGCAATACAGAGTCTGAGGCCATGCTACTCTGCTTGATTGCCTCCTGCAGTTTGACCTTTGGTGAAAGAGTACAAGTAAGTTGGGAACTTGTTCAAGTTAGTATTGCCTTGCCAGTCATGTGGCTGTTGTACTCATAGCTAAGCCTGAAGGCAAATCTCTGGATTTAGAGGTTGATCTCTCACCTGTGGTCATAGGCGTTGGGTAGTGACTGAAAGAATAAGAACACACATTCACGCTGCTGTAATGAGTTTTTCTGCGTAGGGTTTCTGGTCTTACCTTTGGGGATTGGGTGAGGAGCTCAGACATGTAAAAATATCCCGTTGTACAGCTCTACCATGTTAATAGAAACAGATCAGACTGTTTGGGAATCTGATCGGGGCACCTCCTTTACCCCTGCTTGCTGAATAAGTCCAGGCTTTTCCTACTGGGAAACGATCCCAGGCAGACCCAGAACATGCTGAAGAGGGATTTCACATCCAACCTGACCCAGGAATACTTCAGGATCCCGCAGGAGGTGCTCCCTGCAGGAAAAAAAGATGTCTGGACTGCTTTGCGCGCTTTAACTGTGACCCCGACCGAGTTAAAAGGTAAAAAGGAAAAAGGATGGATAGAAGGAGATTTTTTAATCAGCACATGACAAAAATTTGTGGAACATTTTAATTCTGCAGTCTCAATCCTATTACATTAAAAGACATTTTGAGCGATATTCAAACATGTTTCAGTCAGCATATTATTGAGAAAGTCGGGCACCAATTACTTCTTTGACTAAATGGAAAGCAAATTAATCCAATTTCTCTCTACTTGTTAATACTCATGAGCACTATGAGATTATACATGTATTTTATCAAACAGTCTGTGTAAATGTTGCAGGACACATTGGGAGGTAGATCCTGGGTCTATTGCCAAAGGTATCCTCCCTGCTCACTGTGTTCTGTTTATGTGGGGGATTGAGAGCTGGTTGCATGGGGGTTATCTAGGGTTAAGCAAGCCAGTGCAGGGATACCAAAGAGCCCCGTAAGCTTCCATTGAGCAGCTTGGATTCAAGTTGCAGTCCAGTATCAACAGTGAGCTGTTAACTTGACAGATTCCCCTCTGCTGCTGACCTGGGGCCGACACGACGAAGCAGGGCTGGGCGATGAATTCATTTTATCAATAAATCGAGTATGTGGAAAATTGGGATTATCAAAAATGAAAATCGAGATTTTCTCTTCAATTTACTCCACTACTCCCCTTGGGTTCCAGTGGTTCACATCCTCCCCCCTCGTTTATTCCTAAAGAGTGGCTGGGTGGCTCCAGGTATGTGGCAACCAGTCGCATGTATTTCCTGAATGTGCTCTACCACATTTTGCTGAACCCTGAAACTGCATTGTGCACAACTTTTTAATAGAGCGGTATGGAACCAATCAAAATTTAATCTGAAAATATACAGTAAGTTATGACCGCAACTGCTAGGCTTTGGTTATTCGTCTCTCCCGCCTCCCCTTTCTCAATCAGCTCACAGAGCTCCACGATAAAGAGATTTGTTTGGTCAAGTGGGTGGATATATTTTCACAGGATGATCCATTATCTTGAACAAAACCTGCTTTGGAGCTGCTACGGTGTTCAGCTGAAGTTACCATGGTGATCCACCCTTGTAAGAATGGAACCACCTCAGTAGCACTGAAACCCCTGATAACCCCAAATCCTGCTTCGTAGTATACACTCCTGGCCTTCTTTTTTTCACCAACAGCAACCAGTGTTGTGAAACATTGACCCTTTTCTGTGAAAAATCCAACATGACGATTGCACACAATTTATCTCTCATTTCCCCCGCCTCCCCTCCATTGTTCATCTCTTCTCGCAACCTCATCCCCTCTGCCCTGCATCCTGTGAGCTGTGAGGAAAATAACTCTGTCCCATCCATCCACCTGTCCGCTTTGATAATCCCACCACCTGCCCTTTTTTCTTTTGACTGAGCTTCATGGATCCCTAGGTTTGCACTGAGCTGTAATTGCACAACATAATGATGGGTCAGGATTACACACTCAGTGTCCCCAGTTCCAAGTAAATGTGGAAATGTTTCCCAACATGTTTCCATCATTGGGGTCAGTATAGAGCCTAGGGCCTGTATATTGTCATCTTACTCTTACAGTCTTCCAATCTCTTAAGTCCTGTACCTTTGGTTTGGTGTAGTATTTGAGTATTGTAGAACTAATTGAATTTATCAATTTACTAATCAGGTAAGTTAATGTTCTGTGTTATTTTAGAGCAATTTTAAATGATGGTGTTTGGATGTAAATGGCCTCCTCTATGACAGCAGTCGTCAGCAGACAATTCTCCCAACCCTAGTGTGCATGAGACGGTAATAATTACATAATAGAGAGTCAGCGAATTGACTGCAGCATTGAATTGCTGTGTATGAGAGAATAGATGGATCCTATTAAGGTTGCCGAGGGTGACACATTTTGGATACTTTGTATGGTTTTTAAAATATGGTATCAATCTTTTATTTTAATGATCGATAGTATTGAAATGAACTGAAGCTTTTGGGGGTTGAAATACAGATCTTCAGTCATATTTTAACGATAGAGGGCAGCTGTGGTCCATTTGAATTTTTAAACTTGGCAAAAAGGGACTTTTCTCAAGTCCTTTTGGCATCCCAAAGAGATGCAACAATTATGTTTAGGTCTCTAATTTTTGTGTTTGCTGAAAAACATCTCTAACTTTTGACATTTTCTGCAGTTTTTTCCCAGCTTGTTATTTTCTTCTTCATTTTGCACTCCACAACAACCACACTGCATATTGTGTCCTGTGTCCAAACTCATTATACACTGATTAATAACTGTCCTTGTGAAACAGAGCCCTGTGCATACGTAAATAGATTAAATAAGTCTTTGATGCGTATCATTTGATATGTACTAATCCAGTTATTGCCCCTTTCTTGACCAACTGTCACTGGTGTAAACTCAGGCTGATTGGGCAGTTCCGCTGCACAGTTGAGACAGCAAAGCTTGTTTGTTTTACATCGTTATCAGTCGCCGTCATCATTGCAGCATCAAGCAGATGGTGGAGGGCAGGAGCTTAAGCCATGCCACATGCAGATGTTTGAAAACAGTATTCACTAATGTACAAGAAACGGCAGGAATTAGAACCCAAACTCCATCCATCAGCAGTCTTCTGTCATATGCATTTACCATCTGCTGCTGGTAATTGCATTTGACAGGCCTAGCTCATAATAATGGATGTGCTGGTTATGCTAGGGTACCTGAATACTTGGGATAGGTCTTGCTGTCATAGCAAGAAAGCTAAAACTCCTGATTAGACTGGTAATCGGAAATGGAAGGCGTACAATTTTAAAATGAATTTTCACGACATTTACAAGATCCCTTGGCTGCAACATGATTGTCTTCCGCATACAAATAAGTCCACAGTGCTCACATATTTCCCCTGCACACTTGTACTGACATTTCATGAATGCATAAGCAAAAAAACAACAAATAACCGCAGTTATTCACACATGGTTTCTTTGAAAGAGATTAGAGTTTTTTCAGCTTGAATTGAGTTTCACATAAAGCGATTTCATATTCAATTACGACGTCACTTTGAATATTTTGGGTTTGCTCAGCAGACTCTCCTCAACCTCAACCAGTGTGCAAATAGAGGACAAAAGAGAGCCTCTGCTGTTTTAGATTTCAGGGTTTGTATAAGGTAAGAAGACAATAGGTGCTGTGATGAGCATCGGTCTAATTTAAAGATTGCTTTCAAATCGTTTCCCTTTGTGAATATTAACGATGTTTCTCTGAACATTCATTTCCTGCCAGAACATCCTTCATTTATATCAGGTTTTGAATGAGCTTTGTGGTTCACTAAGGTGAAACTGAAAATTTGTTCTAGCCTTGAATACCTTTATTACACAGGAAATAACTTTCAAAAAATGATTTGCCATTAATAAGAGTTTCATCAAATCAAATACAGATTGAAAAAGCAAAAGCTGCTATGAGGCCTGACCTATATAATGTCCTTTTCTTGTTAGTGTGCTGTTACAGAGGGGGTAAGTGTAGTCATTTCAGTGGGTATTATTAGTGGAGTGATTGCCTGGCTTGGATATGTAGTATTTACCGAGCAGTGATGGCTGTCATGTTGTCCTTGCAGCATATGTTATTATTTTGAACTGTGTTTGCGGATGATGGTTTCCACATCACTACAACCAAGACCACTTTCTACACGGGATGATACTGTGCATTTGGAAACAACTTATAAAGTGTCCTGCACACTCGCTAGTCAACACAAGAATTTACTAGCCAGTTAAACAAATTATGAATACTCTAATTAATGTTGGCCCACAATGTCGATTAAATGTTGTGTCTAAGCTGTAATGCAGCCACCTGCCACAGGCTGGGGCTGCAGCCCTGGTTGGTTAATGGGCCTGCTGTCCCCCACTATAAAGCCCAGATGTGAACCAGCACAGTGGACAGATGAGATCTCTTATGTAGGCTGTGTCAGGTTGAACCAGCGTAAGCTACTCGACCGGAGGATTGGTAACCACATTCAGCTTAGGCCGGCTGGTGGTGCTAACACTGCTAATGTTAGCTTCATTAAACAAACCATTTAATATTGTTTACCTGCAGAGTAATGTGCGTCGCAAAGTGCCACACATGCGAGCAGCATTTAAAATAGCCATCAATTATGTTATTAAAGAATGATGAGCTGCTTCAAATAGCTTGTAAATAGGCTACACGCAATGTGGTTTTACACCGTGTTTAGCAGTGTTAAACTCAATGTGCTCAATGTTTTTTTATTTGCATTTAGACTAGTCAACCAGTCTGAATTTCAAATTTGCTTTTAATTTAATGGAGAAGGAAATTAGGCTAGGATGCTAGGAACATCCCTACCTGCAACCCATAAGTTTCTTTACGTGATAATTTGCATAGGATGGAAAATATTGGCGACTTTTTGCTTTTTTTATTTTCAACAACCTCATATTGAACACTGAACTGACTCGACCAGCATGCATTGCATTTGAAGGCGAGGCTTTTTTTGTACAGTATGTGTCATTGTATTAATCTAATCAATAACTGTAATCTACAGCCGAGAATAGTCCCCGGCTAATGCATTATTTATTCTTGTTTGAGTAACGTTAAAAACTACAGAGCCCATCTGTTGTGTATGATATGACTGTGGCTTTGTCTCCTAATAACCCGTGTTTGACTTGTAAGAAGTTTAGTGGCAGATGGTTAGTCACATTCTTCTGTATGGGGCTCTCAGTCTTTTCTATAGCAGGTGGGCAGGTCATTCTGTTGGCCATACTGGATGCAAATGTCTCTCTACAACATGCAAATCTATGCAAAGATGCTGCAAGACATAGGAGAGTGTGAATAGATCAGATCTGAAAGAGCTACTGCAGAAGCTCAACCAGCCTGCTCACTCGTAGACTTTTACCTGCTGTTTTTATTTCAGCAGACACAATAATCCATTGCAATTGCTCGAAGGCATCATGACACCAGTTGCTAGAGTAACAGAAAGCCTTACTCATTAAATGTGTGGGCTAATTGTCAAAATCCCACATATTTGCATGACTGAGCGGAATGTTTTCTGAACATAGTCAGGCTTCAGGGAAGAAGGGCATTTTGTTTTACTCCCACACTGCATTCAAAGCCACAAAAATGAACATGAGAGAGCTCTTTATTTGCATCAAGCCTGTGCTTTTAAAACATGCAGGGGTGTGGGCAAGTGGTTGGTTCATCTCCGATTTGGCACGGTCTGTTTCATAGCCTACGATCCACTCACAGCCTTTGGCCTTTGTTTGGTAAAAGTTTATGAATGACAAAGTTACATTCCATCCGCGTTTTCCAAAAAGCTGTCCTGACATTTGAACAATGTCAAACTCCTTTTATCATGCTGACCGGTGGTCCGGGACTCTTCTGGCTCCAGGTGGAATTCATAACACCACCTTTGCTCCGACTGACAGCGACGACCGAGACTTTTGTCTTTTGTATTCAACCTTTTACCCGCCTTTACACACCCTTTCTTTCTTTTCAGCCATAAATGTTCGTTTTTTCCTCCTCCAACCTCTTTTATCTGTCATCATTTCCCTGTACCTGTCTGCCTCCATATTTCTCTAATGTCTCCCTGTCTCCTCTCACTATCCTTACCATCACCCCGCCCCCCTCTTTTTATTCAGAATCAAACAGATGATCCTGGCGTAGTTCATTAATTGTGCATGATAGCGTTAAGTCCTTCAGCAGTCGAATGGGTCGCACCGTTTGGAAGACGGATGAGCCGATTTCAGTAAATGTGGCACTCTGGTCTCTCTCTGCCTGCACCAGTCCAGCTGCCCTCTGTGTTTTTAAATCCCCCTTTTCACCCTCCAGTCCCCTGAGGACAACTGTCTGCTGCTCTTTCTCCTGAGCCACCGATAAGAAAGGAAGGCTCCTCTAACGTGACAGTCTATAACGACAGTGGGCTGCCAAGCCAATCAACCACTCTTTGTTGCCATAAAAAACAATGACTCGCTGTCGTTTTGGGTAACAGCCTCTGTCAGCTCAAGTTGATGATATTTCCATAATGAACATGCGATGTGATGCACTCTCGAATGCCAATTTAAGGACAAGTGTCAAATTACACACCGCTTCTTATTCATCAGGCTTAATTTCACCGCAGACTGTTCTTGACGATGATGGACGTTATCCGTCATCTCTCTAATGTTTTGGAGATCTGTGCCCTACAACCACAGAGTTCAAAATGTCTAATAATTACAGTAGTAGTTTTGTAAATGGCATCAGACAGAGTCCATCCCTCAGAGCAGAGAGGGCAGACATGGTTGATTTTCACAACTGGTTGATGAAGCTCTGGTCTCCTTGGCACCAGCTAATTAGAGAGCGAAGACCTGAGTTTATAAGCTGCAAGGCAAAGTGCACAGACCGGGGCTACAGTGAGCACACATCAGGGACATCACTCACACGTTAAACAGAGCCTCTTTATTTTTTATTTTAAGTTTTACTACAGACAGCCAATGTACTGCACCGAGCCCTAATCGGATCTGCTCTCTTGTATATATGAGACATGACCATGATGCTTTGCCTGCTCACCCACTAGCTTCCACTGAGTGGAGGCTTTAATTCATTTTATTACAGAGCTTTGTTGAATACTCAATGTTGATTAGTCATTTATATTTCTGTTATGAATCACACACCACACCAAGCTGCGAAGGACAAGTCAAATAATGAAAATCCACAGGGAGAAGTCCAGTATATTCAACATCAAATAATTTACTCTGGCCAAAGAGGAAGGAGTAGAAGGAAACAAAGGAGGCTAACAGACTAAAAACTAGTTGGAGGAGGCATGAAGTACACACTAAACCGAGCACTGTGGGAGTGAAAGTGGTGAATGGTTAAGAAAATGTAAACAGAGCGTCAGGAATACGTGGCAGGAAACCTTAATCAGGCTCAATCAACCTCAATCAAATGTTGAGTTTAATGTGGAGAGTACGAACAGCTGAGTAGGCCATAGAGTAAACTGTTTTTACAAGACACATTTTTCAAGTCTAGAATCTAACAACCACTTTAAAGCAGAAGAAATATATCCAAATAGACTGTTTTCAAAACACCATTTGCATCCAGCCATTGATTTGATCAGTGAGTAGAAGAGAGAAACGATCCATTGATCTGGATCGATACAACGATTGATTGAACAATGATCGAATCAAATCGTTTGTCTTCACTACGGTCAACGTGGAGTTCGTTTTTATTGGGGGGGGGGATGCAGAGCAGAGAGGACTCCCATGATTCCCCGCCAGCCTCGACATCATCTTTTGTTATTGTTTTGATCGAGTTGATATTGAATCTACATACTGTGCCTTTTAATGTAGCTTCTTCTTCTTGGTTCCATGTTCTCCTGGTGGAAATGAACTAAGTCTTAGTTTCTATATGCTCTCACTTTGCTTTACCCCTTTCACTGACTTACCATGGTTTAAGGCTGCTTCAAAAGATACGTGTATTTTTTTTATTTAATACGTTCACTGACAAATATATCAGTGATTTGGTTGAAAAATATCAGTAAAGAATAACTTCCATTTACGCTATCCTCATTCAAGTCACTAGAACCAGCATGAAGAGTCTTGTAGTGGTAACACAGTGAGTTCAAATGTCAGGGAAATCTGTTTAAAAAAGGAAAATCTTTATTTGTCACAGGCCATTTGATGATTTTATCACAAGAGTCAGGACTACCATATATCTTCGCATCAATATTTGTTCCTCTAGTAATAAAGAAAAATTCAAATTTTTTTCCCCAGAGCCCAAGTTGACGTAGTTAAATGTATTTTTTGAGTCGTTTTCTTTCATCTCATAACCTCTCTCTCTCTCTCTCTCTCTCTCTCTCTCTCTCTCTCTCTCTCTCTCTCTCTGTCACTCTGATCTTTCTCACTCTAGGTATATCCAGGTCTAATGGTGACAGCTGGCCTCATCCACTATATGCTCAACCTGCTCCACATTACCGTCCACATCCGTGACGTATGTGTCTTTCTGGCGCCAGTGTTCAGCGGTCTCACCGCCATCTCCACCTTCTTGCTGACACGGGAGCTGTGGAACCAGGGCGCAGGGCTGCTGGCGGCCTGCTTCATCGCCATCGTCCCCGGCTACATCTCCCGCTCCGTCGCTGGTTCTTTCGACAACGAGGGCATCGCCATCTTCGCCCTGCAATTCACCTACTACCTCTGGGTATGTACACTTAAGAATCCTACTGTAAGCAAACATGTGATGACATCCTCACTATAGAGGTGACACATTATTAACTTCCATGATTTGAGAGGATAGAGCAAAGCCTGATACGGTGCTCACTCTGTGTTAGCTTGAAAAACTGTTATAAAGCCAGAAGAACATTTTTCAAAATCTCTCTATCTCTTGGGTTCTGTCTTTTGTTCATTTTTAGGTCATGGGCTTTATGTAGCCTGAACAAGTGGACCTATTTTCCATCTTTCTTGGTCTCACATGTTGAATTATTTATCCAGAGCCTTGAAAGGCGCACTGGGCATCTGTGCAGACCATGTGGAGATCAGGAAAACCGCATGCTTCACTATAAAACCTTCACAATAAAAGACCTTCGTGAGCAGATTTGAAAAGGTCTTAGGTTAAAGGTTCTATAGCAACCCTCCTATTCTTTCTTGTTTTGCATAAATGCACAAAGCAAACACAACAGCTTGTGTTTGACTCTACAGGGAAGCTGACCTTGTTAAGATTACTTCAACTTTGTCTTCCTTATTTTTTCCCAACGTGACTAACACCTCACTCTTCCGTGATTAATACATACATTGCCAAGGCTCCTGTTGTTCTGGAAGCTTGTCCTTGACAAAAGACCTCAACAGAAAAAAAGAGCTTCCACTGAAGAGGAGAGAGTGTTAGTCTTGAAAGCAGCTTGCACATTTGTAGATGCTGCAGTGGACAGAATTTTGGAAATGGTCTTCCACCGTTAGTGAGAGGAAGAAGCTTTCAAGCTCAAAGATGTCTGGAACAGACAGACTGTGTCCACTCTCTTCAGTTGCATCAGCAGCTACCTTGGAGCCTGCAGCTATCTTACTTTAAATGCATCTCATGCGTTTGTGTCTCTATGTGCCTGTGTGTGAAATCGAAGAACTCGTCTTTGCAAACACATTCATCCGCAATCCCCTTCTTGTTTTTAGTAGTCCACCTTTTACAGAGCTTTCCATTCAGCATGGAGCTTTATCCTTTTAGTGATAGTTAGAATTTAAAGGCTAATTCAAGAAGAGGGTATATGTGAAAACCCAGGCAGGGAACACGAAGCAGCTAAGAGGTCATTATGTGAGATTATCAGCTTAATAAAATTGGAAATATTCAGCTTCTGCTGTTTAATGTGTTTCTGACGATATTAAAGGATTGGTTTGAGAATTTTTAAAGGTAATCTCAACACCACATCAACAGATTAAGAGCAGCAACACAAGTCTCTTGGAAACTGTACTGCTGGAATGATGTTGTTGCAGTAAAGATACGATTGAATGAAGAGGCACTTATAAGATGTCAAATACTGAAGCAGAAATATGTTTAAACAAATACAAGACAGAGTTATGAGGTTCTTGCTGCATGCTGACTGAAAATGTATCCAGTTGCCAGACACCTTTATCAAAGTGGAACTACAAGAAGAGTCAGCCATTGTAGATAAGAAGACAACTTTTTTTTTTTTAGAGAAGCCTTTTAATATAAGTGCCTCGTTTCCTCTTTCAACCTGAACAAACCGCCACTAAGTTCATTTGCAGATAAAGTAAACTTCACAGTCAGCTCCTTCACTATTTGTTCAATGGTGCCATTTTTGTGATTTGGCTCTTTGCTACACCTAAATGGATTTGGAACAAAATAAGAATGTAAAGAGTTGCATTTAAATGCAATTTCCCAACTTTAATGCGAAGGCATTTACATGTAAATTGAATTAAGGAATGCCAGACATTTATTTCTGCAATCCCCCAAGACCTTAACTGTCTAGACTGTGGGCTGTTCGGCTGTCTGATACCAGAGTGTGTATCCTAATAATGGTTCATGAGCAAACCAGCTAACACGAGGCTTATAGTGTGGCGTTTTAATTTGGATCCCTCAAGATGAGGACTGAACAGGTGATTATGTAACAGTAAAGGAGACCATTGCGAAATTAAAAATCAAACAATCTGGAAAAACAGCAGAAACATGAGGTTTGTCCCAATCAAGTGTTTGGCATATTCAAAAAAAAAAGAAGTCTGCTGCTGTGCATGACTGAGGAATCCTTTCCCTCTTAAAGAAAACCCATTTTCAACTTGCACACATCAAAAGTTCTTTCAAATATTAAGACTTTTCTGTCAAAAAGCCACGATAAGGAGAAAACGTCACCAAAATAAGTGCAGTGGGTTCACCATGAGGTGCAAACCACTTATAAAACCTGAGAACTGAAAAAGCCGGTTCACAATACTCCAAGAAAGACTTAAAAATGTGGAAAGTAGAAAGATCATGAAAACTAATGAGACGATATAAGCCTCTTCCATGGAGTCTTCACACATACAAACAACTCGACTCAACTCTGAGCAACTTTGAACAGAGAAGATAAAAAAAAACAAAGGATAAGAAAGTAACTGACAGGAACAACAACAATAAAGATGAAAGAACAGGTAAGAATTATGTACAGTGTAACCCAAAACGTACAGAGCAATGGATCCCTGAGCTTGACGGGTTATTGAAAACTGGAGGCAATTGAGTAGAAAAAAAGGTTTTAAGGTAAGTCTTAAAAATATCAGCAGTGAAGGGTGATTACGTTGAAATCACGTACGCTGGAGCGACCGCTGAGACGACTGATATACAACCACCAGTGTGGTGGAAATACAGAGCTTTGATTTTGGGAAAGAAAAAGCCCATTTTCCTATACACACCACCTTGTCTGTAAAACATGGTGGAAGTGATGTTAAGTCAGCCAGAAGAATCTGCCATCTCGTATTTGTCGATGACATGACTGCTGACTAAAGAAGTTGGATACATTTTGTGGTGTACGGATCAATCCCGTCCGCTCAGTTTGAACTGAGGGCCTCAAACTTCACACTTACAGCAGGACTGACCAAAACAAGCAAAGACTTCTACAGGACAAAAAAAGTGGCATTTTCCTGAAAGGCTAAATCTATTACCTGACCTGAACGCAAGAGAGAATGCTTTTTACTTGCTGAAGGCATAATAGGAAGAAAGCCCTTGTCCAGTTTTCTCTTGGCGCCCTAAAATGTGGGGTCTATGTTTAGATATCGTTATTCAAGCATGTAAGCAAAAACGTATTCAAATGAGTTTTGATTGTGAGCATTGTCCAAATAATGATTGAGGTGACTGTGTTCCTCCAATGACGATGTTAGTATAAAGTGAATAAATATTATCCAAAGGACCAGGTTGGTTTTGGACAATTTGTTGAGGATCATAGAGCATGCTGGGAGCCCTGCACTGGAAATACTAAAATGCTTAACGTGCCTTTTTCTGTCATGCTGAACATCAGGTTAAAATACATATAGATGGTAAAGGTGAAAGTTTCTGCTGCTGATGCCAGAGATGCTCGCTGCAGATACTCTACCAGCATTCATCTCTCTGCTTGCCGTTGGAGCTCTAAGGGCATATTTCATATTTCTTCTTTATTCAATGTCACCTCATGCAATTTCTGGAAATTATTTCCTATCAACAAAATATCCCAATGTTCCTGTAGACAGCAGCGATATAATAAAAGGAAACCAGTTAGATGGAAGCAATGAAAGTCATCAGTGTGGAGGGATTTTCATTTCTGCAGTTAGCCTGTGCAGGGAGCAGCTGTCTAAGGAGTTTAGAGGTTAAAGTTAATTCCAAATGTAATAGTGGAGATTTTAGCTGATAACGGAAAGGTGATATTGATTGTAAGGAAATTATTTTTCAAGACACAGCTTGTTCAGGCTGTATTTATTAAAAGTGAACCTGCGAGCAGCCAGCCGCCCCCAACCTTCAAGGCCTCCTCCCAAACATGCTCGCAGTGAAACAGAGACTGCACAAAGAACTCATTTCTCTTTAATGCTTGGCTTACAAAAGAAGCAGGGTTCTGACTGCCTTCCTGTTTTCATGCTATAAAGTTAATACTCTCTTCACCTGTTATCTTTCAAACTCTGAAAGAAGAAATTGAAATGCAAATCAACTATACAGTCCATTATTTACTCCTGACTGAAGCTTCTTTTTGTCTGCTTCTTTGCATTGCTCCTGATACTCAGTTTACTTTAACATTCATAATGTATAATATTTTAACTCGTAGGCTTCCGTGTCATTTCCAGAAGATAATCACAACAGAGAATGCTGCAAAGCCAGCAGAAGCTCATACAGGTCAGCCACACGTGTTCATGACCAGCTGTAGCTCTTCTGTCGTCTCGAGAAGCATCAGTCATGGCTTGTTCACATCACTGAACCACTGAAAAACTTAAAAAACACGGTTTTATCAGACTCTATTATTTTGTTCATCATCTCTGCAGTGCTGACACAACCTCCTGCAAATGTTGAAAAGAAATCCCCTCACTACTACAACATGTCAAAGTCTAACAATAATGGAGTCGGGTATTTGGAGGCCGTTCACACTCTGCTCATCAGCATTCAGGATAAAGGTTCCACCTTAGCGGAGAGTTTGGTGAGTCAATTACCGCCCAGCACTCGGCAACAGATTCAGACAGTTAAGCCTCGACTATCCACACAACAAATGCAAGGACATGTTTCCCTGACCGTCACAGATGTTTACCTGGTAAACAGTGGACTCAAGGTTGTCACTTGATGTGTTCCACTTCCACAGTTTGAACATAGAGACGCCTTTTTATAAAGGGATTCATGAGACATTCTGATGCATGTGCTGCAAACCTCTTGATCTGTGTACCGTTATGTGATTTTCAAATGGAATTGGTAGTTATAGAAAGATAATTGACAGCAGCATTCACATAATGTTCTGCACTCTTTATCATTCATTGACTCAGAGAATTTTTTTTGTGAATTTAAATGAGCAGGTTTAGCCTTGATCTGTTCCCATGCTCACAAAAATATCTCTAAATGAGATTTTTCCAATTTTACATTCATAACCTAAACTCTGATCTGAATTCACAATTAAAACAATCGCACAGAGCAAAACAAATTTGCTGAATGGATGAGTTATCCATCATAAGACTGACTGGCGAGCAGGAACTCTTACTGGATCCCTTACTGGCTGTTTCAGAAAAGTAAATAAGGGTTTTTTCATTCATTATGCAGGCCACAGGCACTCAGAGTGGTAATAGCAGCTTGTATGATATTTCATTTTACCTTCCAGGCATTGATTTCCTTTTCTGTTGGAGTTTAAAGAAATGTTGCGCGGTGGAGTCTTTTATCCCGGGAGTATAGTGATGCAGGTATTTCGTCATGCCTCGCTGCTGTCCGTCACAGCATAACAAGCTTGGCAGTGCAGTTGCCGTCGGGGTTGGAAGAGACCTTTTTTTTTAATCTGTCCGAGGATTCAGCCGTCCCAGCTCATGTCACTTTATCAAATCGTGCGTGGACACATCTCTACATTTGGTTCAAGGTAGTATGAGTCACTCTGGCTCCTTGGCCTCATTCGGAACTCGCTGACTGTCACTGATCTGGCAATAACCTGCAGTTTAGTGTCCAGGCAGCTGGCTGAGCACGCCTGTTGTGTCCACAGTGTAAGTCCTGTTGCAACACAACTGGCTGTGAGTCTGTGTACTGGCTCGGCAGCGTAAAGCCAAACAGTTGACAGTGCCACTCACTGAAATAGTTCACATCCTCAAACAAACAGTACATGGCATATTTGAGAACCAAAAATCCAACATTATGCATGTATGTATATTCTGGAAACGCACAGATTTGAACAGCCTTTAAGAGACGAGAATCCTGAATATATTGAAATGGGGAACGTCTTGAAGATTATCAGGACCAGCAGAGAACCTCACACCACATGTCAGGACCATTTTTTACCAAAATGCAAAGATGATGAACAGACTCTTAGGTCAGAGAGTATCAAATATTGAACTTTTGTATAATCCATCATAGACAGGTAGACTTTGATTACCTCGGACATGCCAGGCATGACTGTACTAAAAATACAAGACAGTTTGCCTTGACGTGGTTGTGTTAAAATGAACCAGTAAGAGCAAATAAAAAGAAGTAAGTCAGAAAATGTAGCTGGCACATGAAATGTTGAGAGTTGGGCAACAAGGACTGCAAACTTTGCACTGAGCGGCAGATAAGTGAACTTAGTAAAAGGTGAACTTAGTAAGAGGTGAACTCCAGGTGAACTGTCTCTCTGCACTGAAATCTGTACGAACTGCTTTATTCTCCCACTCTCTTAAATAATCTTCAGAAGAAAAAAAAAAAGTATATGCTCCATCTAAAATGTGATTTTCTTGCACTTTTCAGTTTGATTTAAAATGATCACTCCCCATTTCAAGTTTTAGATGTTTGAAACAAAAAAATACGGAAAAGAACAATGAAGGAATCACTGCAGGTCAGAGCTGGTTCAGCCAAGACGCCCAAACCATGAGTTTAATCCGCCTAACGCTTTTAATGCTTGTCAGCTTCTTTATGGAGACGAGTTTCTTCTTTTCAGAGCACGTATTACATAACATTTTGCAGCACTTTTGGGAAACTTCAGCCTTAAGAAAGCCTGTATCCTTATCCTTCATTGTTTTTTTCCTGATGCCTCTGAGATTGTTTCCCTCCAGTGTCCATCTGAAACTAGTTCCTAATACTGCATTAAAAAAGCCTTCCAGGACTCATCCAAAAAGCTCTGACCAGACCCATTAATCCCACACCAAGAACTGGGTATGAGAGATATCTTTGAGTTGGTGCCCTCTTGTCATCTTGTGTGCTTGATCAATACATCTTCAAGGGGGAGGGAAGGCGTTCCTCTTATCAGCCATCATAGCCTCTTAAGGTGATCTGTCATCACGACCCCCCCTCCTTCCCTCATCTACCACCTCTCACGTCTCTCGTTCTATTTGGCAAGGGCCCTGAGAAACAATCATCCTGGCCATGCACCACTGCTTCCCATTATCAGTCTCATTTACCCACATTTGTCATTGCGTTTTCCCGTCCTCCTCCCTGTCTTTCGTCCATCTCATCTTCCTTTAATTGTCTTTGTCTTCTTCTGTTCCTGCCATTTGTATTGCTCTTGCTGTGCTCTGCCTTTATTCACCTTCCTGTTTTGTTCCTCCATCTTTCTACATCTCATTACTGCTCATTCATTTCTTCCTCCATCTCTCTCCCCTGTTTTCTCCTCCACATGGCAAAAGCGCGCGAAAGCTGTTCTCTCAGCCCAATCTTCATTATCCGACTCCTTCGTTTTATCCGCTAATAACCCATTCAACTGCACCCGCTTAATCTGTGTTTACCCCCCCTCCATTCCAACACACACAATCACACTCCCATAATCTATAATTGAATCCTCTCACACCCAGGAGAGCTGCTCTTCTTAACACCATAGCTCTTGGTAACATGAATACACACACACACACACAGAGTTGCACTGCCCTCCCCCCAGTGCGCTAACCCTGTGCTCCATGCCCACATTGTTGCTGACAGTAATTCCACTCTTTCTCTCACGGCTCACATTTAATTAGCTGGACTGGTTTCCCGCTGCGTGACTTCTGTGTTTCACAAAGACGGTGGTGGCTGCGGCGACAGAGGGTAGAGCGGGCGGAGGCACCAGGCGAACAAGGCTCGAACTTGCCTCTGAATAAACAACACCAGGCTGCATGCTAACTTTGCCCCGGCCTGAGAGGAAATATTGTCCTGGCAGCTTTTACAATAGCTGTTGTCTTACTAATCTGTCATTGTGCTTAGTTTCACTTCGACAAAAGAAGCAAATACTCATTTATGGATATCTTTTCTTGGCAGCTTTAAAACCGTACAATTTGAATATATGGCTGCTCATTGTTTGTGAGAAACTTCGCTGCCTGTGCTGCTGCTCATTTTAGCCAGGGCACTCGTGGATAAGAGATTTTTAATCTCAACAAGTTTTCTCCTGGTTAAATGAAGGTTAAATTAAAAAATGGAGGGACGCCTGCAAGCTAGTTCAGGCAGGCAACTCGAGCTGCACTGATTGCATCCTGGCATGCGTCATCATAGACAATCACCTGACAACACATCTTCCCAATTGGCGGTCTGATTAAGCTGCAAGATTTATCTCTGGTCTCTCTCTCTTTCTGCCCGGCACCAGTACTGCGCTCTTGCTTTCAGCCCCACCACCACCCCCCCAGCATCCACCCGTAGGCTCTAATAAGGGGGGGTTTGAGATAATATCTCATTACTCCAAACCTTATGTTTCTGCTTGTAAAATAAAAGTGGTAGGAGTGATGAGGTCGAAACCTTGACGCAAAACACACACTGTGTTCTGCTGCTGCAATCAACCTTTCAAACCATGACAATATTACCCAATGACTTTAATCACCAGTGGACCTCTTGTTACTCCAACGCCAGTTATTCACCTGAAAAAATGTTTTGCTCATATTTAATTATTGAGAAAGGAGATACCTCGACCATATTTCGACCAGAGGTCTTCTTCAGGTGCCTGTAAGCACATTTTCATGGAATGATCATAACTCTTATTTCATACCTTGAAACTCTACTCAGAACTGAGATGAACTATAAAAAACAAGGTCTTCCTTACTGGACTTAAATTATGGGAGCAGCAAGCTTGATGACGAACAGCAAGCATACAGAGCTGTGATTTTTTTCTGGCACATGAATTATTAGGCATTTGTACACAAGACAGCTTCACAACCAGTTACCGTCCGTGTCATATTAAAGTCACCTCCCCTAGAGGAATAAATCTCCTCTGAATTGGGTCTAATTCCTGTTATGCCAGCCTCAAACAGAGCCATCGGTGCGCTAGAAAATTGTCATTTCCTACCTTCACAAACATAAGCTCTATATTTGTTAGAGGAGAGAATAATAATCAGGTCACCTACTTGCTGTAGCCCACCTCGACACTCAACTTCTTTTTTTTGTTCAGGTTTTTCTGCATATGCCTACAGAATGTAGCAGTGTCAGTGTTTCTATCTGTGCAGGTGATTAATGTGTGGCTGGTCCAGTGGTCTGTCTGTGACGCTCTGCTGGTTATTTAGGTGAAGCCACGGTGGTCCAATCATTTGTTCCCTCTCATCAGCAAATCTTAAGCTTTATTGGATTGGATTAAGAAGAAGAAGAAATACCTTCTTCATCCCCAAGGGAAAATTCAGTTTTTAAACTAGTTTTTGAACAAGCTACACACACGCGTGACACATGGGCAGGGATTACACACACATTCACCAACAAGAAACCTATGGATATGTACTGATGGAGAGAGTGAGGGGCTGCACATGAAAGAGCGCACGAGCAGTTTCGGGGATCAGTGCTTTGCTCAAGAGCACCTCTGCAGTACTCAGGAAGTGAACTGGCACCTCTCCAGCAACCAAAGACAAATTCCACATTTTGGTCTGGCTGGGACTTGAACTGGGACCCTCCTGTTCCCAGCCATTGTCCCTCTCTACTGGCTGAGCTACTGCCGCCTTGAGCAGCAGAAGTAAGCTTCTAGAGGACCCCCACACACACACACACACACACACACACACACACACACACAGACACAGACACACATACACACACACACACACACACACACACACACACACACACACACACAGACACACACAGCAGTTATCACTGATGTCCCTGAGTGTGATGGTTTTAAAGGTCACTATTTAATGCATTTTTTATTTTATATGTGTTTAAATTTTATCGTCCCTGTATTTATAAATGTTGATGTGAGTACTTGTTCACTTCATGGACCTGTGGTGATGTTTTAACTACATTTTTTTTCATCGGGCGAGTCTGCTCTCCTCTAATCCTGTCTCACTACAGCTGGCAGTTCTGTATCTGCTCTAATCATTGAGCTGTGATTATTAGAATAATGAAGTAAGAAGCATTGTCTTCTTTTAACCCCTTACTCCAAAGTGTGAGTCTGTCAATAGAGGTTCAAAAAACACGTCTTAACTTGCTCTGAGATCTGCTGAATCACAGTGAAAACAAAGCCTCTAATGGGACTGTGATTCTTTCACGGCCCTTATTTTAGTATCTTTAACTTTTTGATAGGAGAACATTGTGTCTTTGTCAAAGAATATGTGCATCATGTGGTGCTTTGTTTCTAGTTTCCCTGCAACACAAACTGTGACGTCTTCTTTGTTGGTGACTCCAGCTATTGTATTAATGTCACTCTTTAACCATGGAACAATCTTTCCTCTCTCTTAGGTGAAATCAGTGAAGACGGGCTCTGTGTTCTGGACCATCGGCTGTTGTCTCTGCTATTTCTACATGGTAAGAAAGGCTCAAATGCACAAGTTGACACAAAAACATCAGGTACACGCTAACCATCCGATGGATAAGACGGAACGGATTAAATCATCATTTTTCCTTTTGCTCCGCTCAAACTAAAGGTGAAATATAACATGAGCTTATTTCCATTTCTGTCTGTTTGTTTCTATTATTCATAATCTGACTCCAATTTTAAATTCCTGATAAGCTCCTGGGACAATAATGTACCTGGTTATTAAAGAGAGTGAAATAAATAGTGACGCCTCTATACGACCTACAAAAGCAAACGAGACCATCAGGACTAGATCGACTATTTCTGTATCTGTTGTTAATGCGTGGTGATAACAAACGTGATTATCTTCTCTTTTTTTACTTTTTCTATTATTGATTCACATTGAGTGAAACATTTGATTATTAAAAGACAGCAACATGAAAGATTAGCTGCACGGTGGTTTGTATTTTTGCCTCGCAGCAGAAAGGTCCGAGTCCCCCCGTCAGAGCGAACCTCTTCTGTGTGGAGTTTGCATGTTCTCTCCGTGGGTTCCTGCAGGGTACTCCCGCTTCCTCTCGCTGTCAGAAACCATGCCTGTTAGGTGATTTCATGGCTCGAAATTGCTCGTAGGTGTGTGTGTGATTGACTGGCGAGCACCAGGGTATACTGTACCCTGCCTCTCGCCTAATGACGGCTAGGATTGGCTGCAGCCCCCCTGAGACCCCGAACATGAAAAGCTGTATAGAATAATGGATGGATAGATGGAAGATGAATTTTGTGGTCAAGAAACACTACTGACACATGTACAAGACAAAATGGGCAAAGAAATCTGACAGTCCTTTTTGTTGTTGTTGTTTTTCTGTTTCACTGCTACCGAAAAGATCACTGATCAGGTTTCTGTAAAATTTAGAAACCCCTTAAATCTGAGTTCATTTCTCTGTGTTTGTCTTACAATTCACATAAACAAACCTTTTTCCGTATTTTCTCCTGGTGTTTGAGTCAGAGATGACACCACAAATACACCCAGCGTATTTGTGCTGGCATAAACAATCAGTGAATCATCAGCATCAAAAGATTTGGTGACTGTTTAGTTAAAAAGTAAAATCCAGGAAGTATAAATAGGGCTTGATTTAGCATGCATAAAGAGCATTCACTGTATCAAAGGTTTCTCCACTTCAGTAGAACCAGCTAGCAATAACTGATTCTTTGGCTTCATGATTACAAGAGTAGACATCAAAAAGGCTGCATCGACTGCAGGAAATGCTTTGTCATGTCATACTCTGAAAGTATTGCCATGTATTGCAGCTGTCTTTGTAAAAGTTCTAGCTCTGGCCCTTTAAAAACAGTGCATGTTAATAATCTTCTCGACTACAGGAGGTCCAAACTTTGCCTTTAAGAGTTGATGAGCGAAATTGGAGAGCACGTTTCTTTATATTTTGAAGATGGTGGACGTTGTGGATGATGATGTGGAAATTTTCCTCAGTCTCGAATGGACATGGCAGTGCGTGGAGAAAGGGGCCGAACAGTTCAGCCAGTGTTTCCTGCATTATTTATAAATTCAGGCCCGAGCCCATAGGGGGATTGATGAGAGAGATGAGATGAAAAGACGACCCAGGCACACTGCCTCAGCGACAGATTGTTTGCGTGTGTGTGTATGTATGTGAGGGAGCTTCCATGAAAATCTGCAGCTCCTTGCTCATTTCGGGTTTAATCTCTGTGGCCGGCCGCGAGACAGATATCAAACGAAACAGATTACTCAAATCCAGCTTGATCGATCACACAGGGCCACAACATCAGAGGACTGGAGAGACAAAAGAGATGAGTGATGGAAAGATGAAAAGAAGAGGAGACAAAACAGAGATGGAGGCAGACAGAGACTACGGGATAGATGTGGGGGAAAGGAGGGAACATGACATAGACATGGAGAGAAACAGAATAATAAGAAAAGAAAGAGTGTGCAACCTCTGCACTGTCCTAGTAAGCAGCAAAGGGAACATTGAGTCTCCAGGCTTCTTTCTCCTTATTCCTCCTTTGTCTCCCTCACACCATCTTCTCCCCGTCTCCTCAGTGATGGGATGTCTCTCTGTGCCGCAAACTTGGCTTATACATCTCCAGCAACACCACCAGCCTCCCAGCCCCCTCCATCCTTGTCTTCTTTTTCGCCCTGCACACCAAGTACCCTATAGACCCGCTGACCCATCCATACTTTGTTTTACCACTTCATCACCTTTTCCTGTCAATTTCATCAGGATATAGCCAAGGCTAGTTTTCCCTCGGGGCTTAATCAAATGTGACACTCGTAAAGCAGAGATGGAGACGGACAGGGAGAGATTCCCTGCCTGTATATTGGCATAATCAGAAGGGAGAGGACAGAGAAGGACGAGATTAAGAGGAGGATCAGAGCAGCGGGACCCGCTGATGGACAGGAGCCACAGGAACCTTCCTGCTTCACAGTGAAACATCCTCCTTTCATCCCTGCAGGAGTTAGGGTGAATCGAGAGGAGGGAAAGGAGGAGGATAGAGCAGAAGTAGATGCGTGGATCAATTGCACTGCACTGCTCATTCCCAACACTTCCCTTACTTTTTCCTTTAACCCTTCACAGTCTCTTCTAGCAGCAGGGACTGTGTTTGCTGCCTCATTAGGACACAACAGATGCTCTTCTACCTGATTATGTATTTACTTTTCACCCACACTAGCAATGTGGTTGTGTGATGTCAGTGAGAGGTTGTTCTGTGACTTTGATCCAGTCAGAAACATCTGATCAGCTTATAGATGGATTAATGTGAAATGTTACGTAGACCACCATGGCCCCAGGAGGAAGAGGCCGACTAATATTGCCACCAGCAGATCAAAGTGTTCACCTGTCCTGTGGCATATCTCACAGCTGCCAGATGAATCAATCACAAGACATGAGCTGCATCTGTATGACCTTGCCAACATCTAAATGTTCAACCTTGTGCTAGTATGAGGTAAACATTTGTAATTTTCAGTTGAAGTATTTTAGCACCTTTTTGAATAGTTCTCCCTAAAAGTAGTCAGGCTGGATTGTTCAAGTGGTAGAGTGCATACACTTAAGGCTGAGTCACTTTTGTAGCGGCCCCGAGTGCTACCCCAGCACATACTCTTCGCTGGAAGTTATATCATCTGTCTCTGCCCCTCCTCAGATATCCCTGTCACCATCAATTGAATCTGTTTGTGACCAAATACCTGCAAAACTTAAAGATGGTCCAGTCCATTCATCTCTGCTGTCATTTGTGGTAATTAATGAATATGGTTATGCTTATACTGCAGATGGTAAACTGAACACCTGATAAATATCAACTTGCTACAAAGGTTGGGGACACTTTGTGCTTTGTAATAACACAACTAGTCTCAACTATACGTCATTGTGGTTTGGAAAAAATTGTAAGGAGTCTGGTCTTTAGCCAAGGTGTGATCACCATTCAAGTCCTTTGTAGGCAAAATAATACAGATGTCCTTTCTAGCAGCATTATCTACGGCAGCTGTCTCTTTGGCTACTGCCTATGTATTGACCCGTGATCATTAAGAGTGTTGATTTGATGTCGTCTGAGAGTCATTTTGAATTAACCAGAGAAAGCAGAGTGTGAATAAGCCCACATGAACAATAAGATGTCAACCAAAAGCATAAAGGTAGCCAGCAAACACGACCAATACAAATGTAAACTTCTTCTCCCTGTAGCGTGCTGTGCTCTCTCTATCCTCTTCGGATTGGCCCCGAGGTCATCAGATACGCCCGGTGTGAAATGCAGGGAGCGATAACGGCTAAAAGACTTTGCTCCAGACGTTTTCTGATTCTTGCCCTCAGCTGTTAACCCGTGGCTTGGTCAGAGGGCTGGCTGTTAGAACCATCATTTCACACAACTTTGCTTTTGTCATAGGCATTCATCTTCGCATAGTCCGCTCATGTGACCAGATAGCAAGTCTTTCCCCATCTTTTTCCTCCAGTGGATGTTCATACTGGTGGTGAGGCTATTTATGCTACTAACTCAAGAGGTTACTCTAAAATGAAAGGTGCATTTCAGGTTTTTTTCTGAGTAACAGATCCTGCTAATACCTTCATACTTTATGGGATTTACTGTTATACCAGTGTCTGACGTATGACTGGGTCTCTTATTTTAACCTCTGCTAAGGTTCAGCAATGTTGGTACAGCTAGTTGTTAGCTAGACTCTGTCAATCAGCAAAGTTTTATTATAACATCATTGCAACAATATTTAGTTTGTGAAAGCAGAGCAACTTCATCTAATCCACAATGTATTGAGAAGGAAATAACTCAAAACATGTCAAAACTCGTCTGGCCATTAATATATGTTTCCTTGAGTCAGGACCCATAGACTTAAAAACTCATTTGTCCCTGCTGTCATTGGACTTTTGAACTAGTGCAGGTGACTGTTATACATTTTATTCAATGTTTTTCTATGTACCGTCCAGTGTTTGCCTACCTATTTTGCAGTTTCTGAGGCTGTGCAACAAATTGCTCTTGAGAGTAATAATGAAATCCTGATCTTAAATATCAGCAGCACTTGTTTATAAAAAACAAAACAATTCAAAGGAACAGTTAATGGAAATGTGTGAAGCAGAAAGGAAGGCTAGAAAGCAGCCGATCATTACATTAATGTATTACTTTCACATACTTTGGTAAATGATGTAATGCTTGGGACGAACACCTTATGAAAGCTCCTCTGAGGGCTTGTGGCGCCCCCTGTGGACAAAATGGGACCTCTTATCTCTTTTCAGATTTTGTCCTGTACATGTGTTAGTATGGTTTACTTCAGAAAAATCTCACCCTGCTTTCCTTTTACAACCCAACATGTCACACAGAGTGAATCTTTTCCATAGAAATGTAGCAGCAAGCAGTGATATGCCTCGTCGGGCACCTACCCCGTGGCATAAAAAGTAACTATATAGAAAAAAGTAACTTAGTCCTTGATGATTTCTTTTGCTTTTGTAGGTCATTTAGAGATATTAGGATTCATTTCAGTCTGTTTCATGACCTTATAAAAACTCCTCATAGGAGCTTTAATTAAGAGGGTGAACATGGAAACATCAACATGCTAATGCAGCTTTAATGCTAAGTTGGTAAGTGAACTCGACTAGGAAACTTCCTGCAACCTCCGCAAATTATTCAACTGTAATACAATAAATCACTGTTCCTCCATTGTGTAAATGATCAGTTATTAATTCTGCGACCTATCGGTATTCTGAGTTACCTGGCATACTTGCAAATACTAACCGTCAACATGTTTTTTTTTCTATCCTCTGACCTTGACATTGAGCTTCCAACTCTGTTGCACAGTGAAGTATCCAAAGGGCGAAAAATAAGCCTCAAGAATAATGTTGAACTTGACGCACTGAGTCAATAATGCCCCTCGCAGATACCAGGGGCTCTAACTCAGAGAAATCAATCATTTAAAGAGGCTCTTCTTTGGTTAAGCCTCAGGGACACAGGTGTGGTAGGTTTTGTTTTTGTGAATGAACGCATGCCATGATTATACAAACATGCTGCCCATCAATGAACAGACTTTGAGTGACCTGGACATCTTCATGGTCAGTTCCAGACAAATGCCAAGAGGTTTTTATTTTTCAGTTTTTCAAAATGTATAATCATGAGCCATTTAGAAATGTATAAATCTGTTGTTTTATACATCGTGTGCACCCACAGAGGTTGTGGCCGTGCACACTGAGCATTAAATGTTTTGTTTTCAATGAGTTCTCAGCCAGTCTGCGACGGAGACTGGATCCACCGCCGTGTGTCGACACTTTAAATGGGTCTCTCATTGAAGTCTTCTCTGGTGTTACTGAGAGTTACAGTTCACATGCTGCTAATTGGCTGACACCATCTGAGAGAACAGATGCAAACATCTGCTGGATGATAATTGTACCTAATCAGTTTTTTGTCTTTCACTCTCTCCTTTAAAGTAGCATATTAATGTGTTGATCAATTACACATGATGTGCCTCTTTTTTCCTCTGCTTGCATAAGTGTTATAAATCCTCTTTTCAGTCTGCTTAGCAGGTGCAGTGGGGCTCTATCTGACAAGCTGCTGTGAAAAAGATCAAATGATTTGCTTACATGCTACCTTTTCTGTTTGATTCTCTCTCCCCCTCGGCTGTCTCTCCGTCTTTCTGTTTCACTTTCTAGGACAACTCTTCTTTCTCTTTCTAGCTTTCTTTGTAATCTTTCACTCTTTCAACGCGATCTCCTCCGTCTGTCGAGGGCTCTCAGCATTTACATTTGCCCTTTGCTGTAGTCAAGTATAGGCAATTGAAAACTTGTCAGTAGTGTTTTTGTGAAGTCGTTTTATGGCGCCCATATCTAGAGGTGTGATACTTAGTAGACCTCAAAAACGCTTGAGGTGTAATTTTAGTGGAGCTTTTAAAATTATTGGTGCATCTCATATTTTACATCCAACATGTAAAGTGTGATTGCCCAGCTTTTATGGATTCTATATTCTTCAGTTTTTATAGCTGTGAGCTCGTGTCTAATAGAGAAACAGCGGTGAGATGTTTTTACAGCCGCTCTTGAAGAGTGTGCCTTGATTTTTGTGCAGGCGTGCATACATGTCACAGTATGTGGATGTAATTACTTTTTATTAAACTCAAACAGCACATGGAGAATTATGAATTTCACCATTATGGTAGATTACAAGAAATCTGCTTTGAATTGTGTTCCCATTCAGCCCTTGGAAAGTAAAATGTATAAATACAACAAAGTGGTTTCTGCTCCAATGAACGGAAGATATTTCTGCTTTTCTGTGATAAACATATTTTCAAACATTTACTGTATAATGTGTTGTGACATTTTTTGGGTCCTCCAACCAGATTTTAAATGTTTGTTTATCTCAAGAGGTCGTTTTACCGTCTAGGGCCTGGGAATGAAGAAGAGAAAAATTCAAATGACTTTGTTTCATTTTAGCTGCTTTAAAATAAATGAACAATTCAGACAATAAAAGGAGGTCTGTTATGCTCACTCTCAACATTAATTCAGTCAGTCTGGGACGCCTATTGAGTAGTGTTGCAAGATGTGTAGGTTAATACCTCCTTATGTATCTCAGACTGGTGTCAGTAAAATCCCTAATTTCAGCCTCTGCATGAAACAGATCCTTTTTAGCTGCTGTCTCTTTAAGGCCCCCCTCCCCCCTCCCCCTGTGCCCACTTTGCTCTGATTGGCCAGCTCTGTTTGCAGTTGCAGGAAAATTTAGAGTGAGCTTCCGGTTGGGCGTGTCCTTGAAAGAGCTGCCAGTGTAAAGCATGTCCTACAACTTTGCTCCATGCTTTCCTCTTGGGTCGCACTCACACTAGCAAAGTTGTCCCGTACTGTGCTTAGGCCTGATTGTCCCCCCTCCCTATTCCCCCGCTGGCCTGCACTCACACTGCTCAAGGACTAACCGGGCTTGAGCAAGGGTACCTCTTGTACATAACTTCGTAATACAACACATTCATGGCTTTATGTTATCATGAAGCTTGTTCAGTTTACAAGACAGGCGGACACGAGAAAAAAAAATGAGAAAAAGGGACACACTGTCGCGTCCGCGTCTGCACAGCGGAGAACAACACAGAACATGACAGCTACTTTACTGAGCTTGAGGCTTATTTTTAGTCATTTTAGTCAGATACTGCCATAATGAATTAAAAAAATTAAGGAGACGTGCGGTGGAGTCCGCGTCCGCACATCGGAGAACAGCACGGAGAACATGACAGCTACTTTACTGACTTTGTTGCTTACTTTGAGTCATGTTAGTCAGACACAGCCAGAACACTCCGGGATTTCTCGATAATAAAGTCTGTCCACGTTGTGTGCCCGTGCTTGTGCTCGTGCATGAACTGTACCGTGGCGAAGCACACCTCTTTGAAGCGTGCCAGGGCCGATCACACTAGTCAAACAAACTGGACTTTACGGTGAAGTGTGCTTGGGCATGGTACGGATCGCCTAGTGTTATCGCGCCCTACATCATGTTCTGGCCAAGTCTCGTGAAGTTCTCGTTCAGAGCAGCAGGGAAACCACGTCCGCGGATTACGCCAACAACTGTGTATCTCATGTTTAAAAAAGCTTTGCCAACGTTTAACATGGACATCTAACATCGTAACATTATTTGTATGTATTTAAATATGTGTCAGCATAATAGATCTCCTTTAACAGTTCCCTCGCCCTCTGCTCTATTTCTGTCCTCGTGTCACATGTAGATGGTGCAACACATTCTTGTAAAATGATTGACTGTCATTTCTAGCATCTCCATTATCGAGGGATGTGATAGGTTGTTAATAAGTAGGGGATTATCTGATATGTGCTTTAATGATGGATTACTGTGAATGCATTTAAGTGGGCCTATCGAACACTCTTCTTATTACCACTGATGAAGACCTCAGGCTTCTTCCAATCCATAAAAAGCTCTTAATCCTTGAATAAATCTAAACCAATAAAGTCAAAGCTGGCAGTAGGGTTGTTTTATTTAACAGTGCAGTATAGGATGCTTACATCTGCTTTTGATTGGCTCCTGTCACAAAGCTAATTTGTAGCATTTCAACAGGAGAGCCTTGACTGAATGAGGGGGATCTCTTTCGACTCAGGAAGATCAAATGTTGAATAATTGATCATGAGGGCCACATTTCTGTAAATAATGTTTAAGAGAAACAGTGATCTACTAGTCGGCTGACTGACGTGTTTATGTGTATGTGTGTGTGTGTTCTAGGTGTCAGCATGGGGAGGTTATGTGTTTATTATCAACCTGATTCCTCTGCATGTGTTTGTGCTGCTGCTGATGCAACGCTACAGCAGGAGAGTCTACATCGGTAAGTTGCACACACACACACACACACACACACACACACACACACACACACACACACACACACACACACACACACACACACACACACACACACACGCAATTAAAGCAGATCATAGTGTGTGAGTTGTTTAGAACTCCCCCACATGCAGTAGCTAGAATGTAAAGTCAGTGTTTTCAGATCCTCTCCCATTAGAATAGAAATGTACGCACACACAGACTAACTACTCGTCCTTCCTCGGTACATCGTTGCCCAAACATTTGACCCTGAAACAAGGTCACATATCCAGTCAAGCCTGCGCAGACGTCCGCACACCCACACAACACTTAACGGTAAACGCAGCCACCTGCTTCCCGATCATGTTTTATTTCTTTATTGAAACAAATGTTTTGCAAAAAGCAACTGCAGAGCACTAGGGGGAAGAGAACATAGGCGTCTTTTTTTCCCCAGTTTCACACAACATGTGGCAGCTCCAGCTTATTATCCTGCAGCTCTGAGAACTCAATCATTCAGACCATCCACACTCCACACCTCCTCTGTCAACTTAGCCGTGAGCTCATCGTGAGGCACTCCTGTTGTAGTCAAGAAAAATTAAACCATGTCAAGTATCATTTACACACGATTTGACTTTGTGTTCATTGTATCCACTCGGCACAGTCTTTTGAAAGCTTTGAAAATGAATGACGGCCTTCCTGGCGAGAGGGATTTGACCTGCGTGTACTCCGTCTCCAAAACGCTGCTTCAACAATGAAACTCTACTTGACAATGCAGGGCTGTTAGATGAAGTGGAAAATTTCCCTCCGCCTTCATTGTTCTTCAAGGATGTGTGCAGCCAGAGCATCATCCGGCAAACCTTGTGCACTTTTTGGTAGCAAATGAGAGGTGGAGAAATGCATTTGTAGTCATATTCCTCTGACAGAAAAGAAATTAGGTCCTCAAGTGCTTCCTATACTCCTCACCCGTCCTCATCCTTTGCATCTCGCTGCTCAGCTTCGCAGAGCCAGGTGTCTCTCTGTCGCTTCAAGGGAAAAAAATCTAAAAATCCCAGTTTAATAAAATACCTTGTAGTCTATTTTCCCTCACAATTCATCTCCTTCTGTCTTGAGTCAATAACAGACGTGTGTGAGAGAGATTGCTGAGGGCGGTCACCACTACTTCAAAAATGAGGCACACTCTTCAGGAAGAGTATGAAATCTTAATTAAGCCGCTGCGTCTGTGTTTCGCTTCCCTCCAGCTACAAAGGTGGGAGTCGCACTGTTTGCAGCACTGTCGTCTCACTCCGGGCCTCGCCGCCACTCTGCGCCCGAGCCAGCTCCCTTTTTCTCTCTAAATGACATTAGATTAGGTATTTTATGTTTACTCCCTCTGAGGTGTGACAGTGAAAATCAATAGACTCTAAATACCTCCATTGAGGTTGATTTCCCTCAGTGGCTCCCAAACTAGAATGGTGGCACAGAATAGAAGGTTTTTAGTAGTGCAATAGTTTATTTTGATTATCCGATTTCTTATGTATTCTACCTCTATCTCTCTCTCTCTCTCACCCTGTCTCTCTTCTCTGTTTGCCTTCTCCCTTCACAGCCTACAGCACTTTCTTCATCGTGGGTCTTGTACTGTCGATGCAGATCCCTTTTGTCGGCTTCCAGCCAATCAGGACCAGCGAGCACATGGCTGCAGCCGGTAAGTCCTGCTCCTCTCTAGTTGCTTAAAGGAAAAAAAGTACAGTGACCCCTCCCCTAGGTGGGTGACACTCCCACAGCTAGGTGTTTGTTCTGCTCTCTGAGTCTGCCTTCTTACTGTAAACAATAGGGCAGTGAGCGAGAAAGCCCAAGCGACCAAAGAACCTTCTAGATGGGCGTGGTCAAACACAGCTCATTTGCATTTAAAGCTACAGACACAGAAACAGCCTGTTCTGAGCAGGGCTGAAATAGAGGAGTTTATAGGCCTGATCAAATACAGGATCAGAGTGGATTTAGAACAAGACACTTTACAGACATGTTTTGGGGAGCTCTGAGACTTATTTAAACTGGTTGAAAAGGAGGAAAATATGTGTCCTTTACATTTCTAAAGGTTCTATGGAGAGTTCAGAAGTGGTGTCAAATTTGAGTGGCTTATAGAAATGTCCAGCGACCTGCAGGACTAGCAACACTTCATCTCCACCAAAACCATCTCCAATGCCACCCACTCCACACTGACCAACTGCCTCAACGATATTAAAACCTGGATGCAAGAAAACTTCCTACAACTTAACTGTGACAAATCAGACCTAATACTCATCGGCCCAAAATCCTGCACCAAAACCACTGACAATTTCAGCATCACCATCGGCAACTCCACTCTGTCCCTGTCCCCCCACATCCGCAACCTTGGAGTAATTTTTGACAGCAACCTCTCTTTTGAACACCACATATCCCATATCACCCGAATTGCCTTTTTTCACCTGAAAAACATTGCCCGTCTCCGTTCATCACTCTCCTTTCCTGCTGCTGAAACATTGATACACGCCTTTGTCACCTCCAGACTAGATTACTGCAATAGCATCCTGTACGGCATACCCACCAAACTACTCAGCAAACTCCAGTATATTCAGAACTCTGCTGCTCGCCTCCTCACCCGCACCCCCTCCCGTGACCACATAACCCCTGTGCTCCAGAACCTTCACTGGTTACCGATCCAACAACGCATCCACTTCAAAATCCTGCTCCTCACCCACAAAGCGCTCCATCACCAGGCCCCCTCCTACCTCACTGACCTCCTCCATCATCACACCCCTTCCCGCAGCCTCCGTTCCTCAGAAGCAAATCTCCTTGCCCCTCCCATCAGGACCAAGCACCGAACCTGGGGCGACAGAGCCTTCTCAATAGCCGCCCCCTCCCTCTGGAACTCTCTCCCAAAACATTTAAGAGACTGCTCACATCCAACAACCTTCAAAAAACTCATCAAAACCCACCTGTTCAAAATTGCTTTTAATTTATGACAACCTGTGTTTGATTTTAATTGTGTGTTTTTATTTGTAAATGCATTTTCACTGTTTTAATCTGTAAAGCGTCTTTGAGTACCCTGTAAAGCGCTCTATAAATAAAATGTATTATTATTATTATTATTAACACATTTCTGATCTTGGTTTAAGCTTTCTCACCCATGTCAGAGCTATTTGATAAAAAAAAAGAAAAGATTGGAACTGAAATTTGCATTTCTATTGAACTTTTAAAAGACAATAATTATTTTAGGGATTTTGCACGACTAATTTTTTAATTAACATTCAAATAAAGTCTCAAGTACTCCCTGCTGTTCCTCAAAGAACCCCGAGGGATACTGGTTTTCCCTTGTGACAAACACTGCCTTAAATTACAGCGAAAGTGAAGAACAATCCTGTTTAAAGCCACATCAAGTTTTAGAACAGACCGTCTGTTTACAAGGACACAGGTTTTTATTTTAAGAGCTCTTGTGTCAACTCCCAGCCTGCCCTGAGCCCTGCCAATACATTTAAGCCGCAGAACACAGAAGAAAGGTTAAAGCTTTCTGCTGTAGTTCATGTATTAAAGGTGTTACTTTACATAAGCCGCTCGCTTATAGCGCACACTTTAAGATTGGTGTTCTGCAGCAGGGGACTGAATCCCCTCAGAAGAACACAGGAACTACTCCGAATACATTTACAAAATAGAAAATAAGTAACCAGCCCATATGGGTTTAGCATTTTAAGTACTTTTCATTTTTGGCTTGTGGGTACTTTATTAAAGCTCGTTCAGTTTTGCCTCTTCAAACTCAAGTGTGGGCCCATCTGCTGCCCGACAGCACGGATGGTTACATACGTGTGCGTGTGATGCTTGTATCATTTCCATCCAGATTGGGAGATGACTGTCGGTGGCAGCCTGAAGAAACTGAGCAGCACCTTTTCTTATAACACTGCAGCAGGCGTGCGTTGAAGTGTCCCTGCTTTCCTCCGTGTCGACTCAAACAAGCAGCATTATGAGAGGCTTTGAAGAATACACCACCAACAAAATCATCTCTGCCTCCCTCTGCTTTTGGCTCTCCATATCTCAAAGACGGAGTGTGTTTTCATGTCGCCAGGATAGCAGCTGCTCAGAACATCTGGTGGTGGCTTTCAGGGAGCACAGTGGGAAACAGGAAGAGAGTGACAGAGCCACGGTTGGTACCCTTGAGATGTCAGCCCCTGAGGCAGGCAGGGTGGCATAGAGTGACAAGCGTGTTAGCACTGTGGCCGCTCTCCAGGAGACAGGCAGGGGCTTAACCTTGGAAATGGGTGAGGCCAGCTGTGAGCGGCAGTGGGCCAGTGGAGGATTAGGATGATATCACACAAGGTTTGTCAAAGGATTGGAAGAGAAGACAGTAAGGGGAAACCACGCCTCTTTTACATTTTTTTTATTTTGAATCCACCGTACAAGCCAAAAGAAACACAGAGAACGAGACAGTGATTGAGGAAGTGAGCTGGGAAAATAGTATGACGGAAGAGGCTGCGAAGACGACGTGAGCGGAAAGAGAAGGGCTTATTGACACACAAATCTGTCTCATACATTCATAGTATGTTGTCCCGCAGTATTTGTCTTTCACATCTGCATGAACAGCCAAAGGGGATATCACAAAGTGCTTTGTAGAGATTTCTGCCAATCTGACAACGCCGCCTCTTGACCACGTAGTAGACCCCCCCTGTGTGCCCTGCAGGAGGCAGCACGAATGAGGACATCTTCAAATATTCAGCGTGAGTTTTCCCTCTTCTATGTTTGCTTATTCTCTTGTTTCCATCTGTGGCTTTTCTCAGGTGTGTTTGCACTCCTCCAAGCGTACGCCTTGCTGCAGTACCTGAAGGACAGGCTGACCAGACAGGAATTCCAGACGCTTTTCTTCCTCGGGGTGTCCCTTGCTGCCGGCGCGGTCTTCCTCACAGTCATCTATCTCACATACACAGGTTTGTGCCTCTCCTCTCGATGGTTTCATGAAGCCTTCAGTCCGCATGAACTATGTTAAATATCGTCTTTTTTGTTCTTGTAGTGGAGCTGAAGCAATAACTTGATTCCCTCGTTAACTAACTTGTGTTGACTATCTAAAATGTGTTTGTTTTTCTCCTTTCTGTATCATGTAAATTGATTGTCGTCTGGTTTTAGACTTTTAGTCGACAACAAAGCAAATTAAAGAGTATCTTGTGCTCTGGGGAATTTATCACAGTGTTGTGACATTTTAGAAGCTCAATTAATTCGGGGGGAAAAATCGATGGATTCATTTTTTTTTTTAAACAAACATAGATTGTAGCCCTCCATATAAGCAATTATCATTAGTCGTGACCGATATCACCGCCTGGCAGTTTATCTATGAACGTATTACTGAACATAAACAAACAGCCAATCAATAAAGAGAAAAAAATGACATGGAATTACATTCCTGTATTAATTAAAGCTCTACTACGGAACGTGGTTTTTTATTCATACCCGTTATTGTACACAACACAGGCAGAATATTCTTCTAAATGTCAGCACGTTCATTCAAGCTTCCTTTGGGTTCATTAATGGTCATTGAATTTAGACTGAACACGCTGCTGTAATGTTTAATGGTGTTAAATTGTTTAAGCCCGGCTAATGCAAACAGAACTTATTTACTGTCGAAGGTTCTGGGTTATTTCAACGTGCAATCTTAGCTACCACTGTCAATATGTCTGTTTAAAGGAAGAATGTGCTATATTGTACACTTAAATACAGCAGAAATCAAGTTTATCCTCTGTAAATGTCTCACTGAGTCATGACTGTTACAATAAGTGAGAAGCGAGAGTCCCGTTAGCTGTATCGTTGTTTGGCCGTGTTTACATCATGTTTACATTGGCGGGACGGCCTCGCGTATAAAGCTGTTTTAGCCAAGGACTACAGGAAAGAATAATAACATAGTCTACTCACTGCTTATTTGGATGTCACGTAAGTGTCTTTAGATCACGCTCATTCTGTGTCAATTTATGTGCAATAAAGCTATGAGCTAACCAAAGTGTGCTAACATTAGCCGCTAACACAACAATGCAGGCCACAAGCAATTGCAGCTGGAGCAAAGGATAATTTTGTCCGCCGCGTGCGCTTAATGGAGCTTAATTATGGAGTGAACGCGAGTGGAGAGAGGTTGGAGGTTTGCTGCCGGAGGAGAGTGGAGGCTTCAGAATAGCGGAGCTGTCGCCAAACAGCAGTTTGTTGTGATTTCATGCTGGTGCTCAAGGGTGACATCTACTGGATCGAAAAGTCACACATTCTTCCTTTGAATACAATACTCAATTTAATAAAAGAAGATGGGTATGTTCTCCACCAGTCTGTCTTTTTTTAAGTACAATATGTTAAAAAAAAATGTTTCTTGATTTGGCTGAGACGTGGCGGACAGTTAGCCTTTTGTTCGAGGAACCGTTGGCTTGATTTTGATGGTGATCCAGATCTGGGATTTTAGCCATATTAGAATATGTGTTTTCTTTTTTTAGCCAAAAGTTTTATTTGCGTTTGTGCATCATCCCTGGATAGTTTAAGCTACAGGCCCTCAGTGGGCTTCTAGTCAGTGTTTGGTTTGTCAGCAAAATCAACCTGGAAGGATATTGCTAAACAAATAAAAACTGATATGGATGCTGCAGCTTAGAAAGTTGGAGAACTGTGAGCGTTGGTGGAGCTCTGCTGCGTGCCTTTTTGTACACTTCTATATGTGTTGCTTTTCCCTGCCCTGTTTGAACCCTGGTGCACGCAGCCAGCTGGCTGAACTTTGTCCCTGATCATGTTTTTATTTCTTCATGATTTTTCAGCTCAGCCTGGCTCTGTGGTCATAGTGCAGGCCTATAGGTTTCAGACCTTTCAAATGTTGCCTCCTTCTTATTTATTGATTTTATTTGTCTTCTGCTGAAGTGAAGATTTAAGTTGATGCTCTGAGTCAGGGTTTATTCATACATACGTATAGCTTAGCAGCTTATATTCTAAGCACTAGTTGAGGGAGAATTCAGTGCACAGAAACAGAAGCCATTTAAAAACACCTTCTTGCAGCATCACTCTGACTTTACGTCTCTTATCTAGTGGTGTATTACTTCAGACGGCTCCCAAGAAAGCTATTATATTTTAATCTGTAAGAAGAGAGCTCGCCTCCCCCCTCAGGCTGTGTATATACACCTTCTCTGCTGTGTGTAATGAACCTTGATAAAGAATGTGACTGTTTTTACACAGCATCACATATTTGTTTCTTAGTTCAGGATAGGAAGCAGATGATTTACTTTCTCTTAACCGAAAATGTGACATTCTGTTGCTCCAGATTCTGTAAAAACTGCAGCCAAGCCTTTTTTCGCAGAGTGTAAAAAAAGATGGTGGCATGTTTCATCCACAGTAATTCTGGCATCCCTGGACATGTTTTCCTGCCTGCATTAGAAGTGATTGGCCGCTCTCAAGGTTGCAAAGGTCCAGTCTCTTGAGGGTCCTGGCTTCAGCTGGACGTCTGTTTAATGGTGTTATCTGTCAGATGTCTGAATTGAGCAGTGGGAGTCAGTGACCGTTTGTATTTAGCCAGACTTTCAGTAGCACTGCGCATGTCCTGCTCTGGTCTGTCAGACTGTTTCATCTCCAGGATATCTCTGGAGTGGAGTAGCTGGTGGGTTTCTCCTGTCTCTTCAGCATGAAGCCAAATATTGATTGGTTGAATCAGAGTCAACCTTTAATTCACCTCTAGAATATCTCCCTCATCTCACCCTTTTCCTTGCTGTGGCTCAGCTTCTTATTTGGAATGCTCTTTTTATTCCTGATGTTGACAGTGATTATGTCATCATTATTTTGAAACAGATTTGGCACAGTGTCTTTAAAAGAGCATCAAAGGGCATGGTGGAGCCGTATGTTGGTGACAACACATCACATGATTTAAATAATGTTTGTGTTTTTCTGCGCACACGCGAGTGTGTGTGTGTGTGTGTGTGAGCGGCTCCAGGCAACGGTTCACAGCTGAAATGTATTCCTAGATCAAAGCTTCCCCAGAATAAGACGTTTGTATGCGTGCATTTAAAGCCATGTGCAGTCTCATTTGCAGCCTAAATGGTTTCAGTTACATTTGTAAACAAGTCAATTCCACTCATTAAGAACCATCAATTGAACACATTTATCAGCGATGACAAATTCTCATCTGAGGTTTTTTTTTCTTCTTGGTTTTGAACTGAAGAAAATCTGCTTAGCAGTGTCGAGACGCTCTGCATGTAAGGAAAACTCAACGTGATAGGGGTGGGCAATTTACTGGATTTCATCGTTATATGCAAATTACCAAACCGCACAAAAAAAGAACTATTCTATGCAACAACAACAAAAAACACAATGCTTTTCCCTCAGCACTACTTTGTCTCTATTAGATGGAGGCCTGAGGATAATGGCCAAGATTTTCACACCATTTTGATGCAGTTAGATGAAGCTCTAATTAGCTCACACTAATGTTGAACAATGTGATCGCACAGCACATCTTCTCCTCTTGTTCAGACCCATAAAGGAAGAGGTTAACGTGGTCAGATTCAGTATACGAGATGAATGTAAGTAAACAAAACAGAAGAAAATAACAAAGCGACCTCATGTGGGTTCACAGGATGCCTTTAAACTTTATATACAAAAGTAAAAAAGTTGCTGCTGAGCTGATTTATTGTTGCAGAACAGTTCGTGGGATCAAAACTTTTCTCTAGAAGAAGTAGATGTGTGGTTCCACATTATGCAGCAGATTAACATAATGTTTCACCCGAGGAATACACAAACTGGACTGTAAACATGCCTTGTATTATCCTCGGGCACTCTTTGCTCACATCCTTACTGGCCTGTGGGTCAGGAAGCGTTCTGTATTCAAGCTGTACAGCTGGCTTAAGTTTCCCATGCAAATAATAAAAAATAAAACGAAAGAAAATCCCCCAAAAAATATTCTCAAGTTACATTTTTCTTTAAATAATAAAAAATGGTGGTCCTTCTTTTTACACTCAACAAAACTTCTTGCGGTCACACACACACTCTTTGTACTTCAAGGTTGAAATGAAGAGTGTAAAAAAGACAGCACATATATTTCTGTATTGATTGTCTTCTCTTTCTCCAGGATACATTGCTCCGTGGAGTGGTCGTTTCTACTCTCTCTGGGACACCGGGTAAGCTCTACTGACCTTCACACTCTCACTATCGATGAAACACTTGTTCAATCGAGTGCATGTGTGTGTTTTCCAGGACAGCTATAAACTGCCCCCCTCCCTCCTGCACCGTCCCAGAGGGGAAAACCCAACAGCGCAGACTCTATGTTGAGAAATTGTCTTACTTCCAAATCGCACCGAGCACCCTGTGTTCTCCAAACGCACTGCAACGTGTTTTAAATTTCAGCACAGCCAATCAATTCTCCCTGCTGTCTGCTGACTGAAGCAGTATGGGAGGGTTTTCTTTTTTTTTCCTTCCTCTGGAGGCTGAGACTAATTTCTTAATGCGCTGTGTGTTTTCTCTTTTCCAGCTGTAATCACAAAACACTTTAGAGAAAAATATTTCAAATCGGATAGAAACTACTGCTGTGTCAGAGCCCAGAGTGAACCAAGAGAGATCACACCGATGATAAAAACACTAACAGCAACATAGAGAATGTAACTCATCCCTGATGCAAAATTTGTTCATTTTATACCGTAAGCATTCTAGGGAGCTAAATTATCTTTTGCTCCTCATAATTCAGGAGTTAATCAGGAGGATTTATTGTATAATTTGTCTCAGCACTCCCAACGCTCTTAACACAACACAAATTAACTCTTCTCCTCTCCTCTCCTCTCCTCTCCTCTCCTCTCTCTCAGCTATGCTAAGATCCACATCCCCATCATAGCGTCTGTGTCGGAGCACCAGCCGACGACGTGGGTCTCTTTCTTCTTCGACCTCCACATCCTGGTCTGCACGTTCCCAGCAGGCCTCTGGTTCTGCATCAAGAACATTAATGATGAACGAGTGTTTGGTAGGCAATTCAAATCTTTAAGTAAATGCTTTTTGATATGCTCTAAAACCTTCATAGCCACTTGTTCTGGATGTATTTGAATTCCCAGGTTAGCCTTTTACTTAAATGGATGTTAATCTACATATATAAATACAATACTTCTTGATAGATTTACAAGTCCTGCCTGTTGATATTTTTTCATACATTAAGCGGTCATGTCTCTTTTTGTTTCAGCATGACTGAAACATCTTAAAACTTTGTGATGATCAGATCAAATATCTGTCCAGCTGTTAGGCTTTGTAATACTTTGTTTGAAGACCAGATACCTGTTAAACTCATTACCTGACCAGTTAGTCAATCTACAAAAAAAGTAATCCCTGAGTGTTCTCGTAATCATCAGTGAATATTTGATGCAACTTTTCATGCAAGAAGTGGAACGATTGCTTTGTTCTAATGTTGAGATTTTCCTCCTTTCTGCTTTTTTTTTCACACTCACTGAATATTTTTGGGATTTGGAGAAAACAACGAAAACATTAACTGACTTTTAGAAGCTTTTTTTTGTGTGTGGCATTTTTGTACTAATCAGTTAATCAACTCCAATCATTTGATCAACAACAATCATTGTTTTTATTTCTGCACCAGCAGCTCTTGCCAATTATCAAATATAAGAATGCTTATTGTAGATGTCATACATTGTTAAACCATTCATCTGCTGATGTAACTGTGTGAGCATTGTGTTAGCGTTGTTAATATGAGCATATTGAACATTGCTCAGAACACATGATAGTCGTGGAAACATTCACTAAATGTGACCTACGTTGGATTTATGGTGTTTTAACAGCTTGATTTTTAGCTTCGGTTCACGCTGTTAACGTCACATTCGACTGAAAGACATTTCAAAGTTTATGGACCAAAGTGAAGCTTCAAGTTAATAGTACACTACCTAATTATTGACACAGGTTTCCACCTTTTAACTTTTGTATTAAAGAACCAGATATAACATTACATTACATTACACTGTCCAATCTGGAGTTTTCTGTATGTCCCAGCCTTGGCAGGTCTCCAGTCGTCAGTCGGAGCATATTATCATAAACTAATGGGCCTCCCACTTCAGAACTCTATTTTTCTCTTTCCCTGTTTGTCAGCTTAAGTGGGTAGCCCTTAAATGGCTAATTGTTCTGTTTGGACTGTCATTTATCTAATCGGCTATAATTAACAAGCATCATTTGTGAATAGTTTATCAAAGGCCAAATAAAACAGTGCAGTTCCTCCTCTCCGTGTCATGATGCACTTTCAGCTGTCTAACTGCCTGAAAGTGAAAAACAGAGACTGACTTTCTTTAACAACAACTCAAACCAAACTTTAATGTAAGACAGCCAGGATCAAGGGCAGAGAACCTCTGAGCGCTGAAATCAGTCCCTCTGCGCTCTCTTTCTGCCTCAGACTTAATCAGCCTATTACAGCTATTGATTAGCCTCGAACCTGTTGAGCAGGGTCGCCACTTTTCAAGGATGGAGAGAGCAGCCAGCGCTCTCCTCATTTAGGGTTTGACTTCCGCAGAGGCAACGTCGACTGATTATGCTGCGTTAGTCTAACAACTCAATTTCTCTTTTTTCGTGTCGTTATCGCCTTCTCCCCCTCTCCGCTCCATTTCCTGTCTCTTCTTTACATTCACACCGTCTTTCTCCTTGTCCGACCTTTATCTACTTTTCCCCCCCCTCCCCTTCTCTCCTGTCCTTGCACACACTCATCGCCTTCTTTTCCTATTACCTTCCAGTGGCCCTGTACGCCATCAGTGCGGTCTATTTCGCCGGTGTGATGGTGCGTCTAATGCTGACACTGACTCCGGTGGTGTGCATGCTGTCTGCGGTGGCTTTCTCCAGCGTCTTTGAGCACTACATGGGAGACGACACAAAGAGGGAGAAACCTCCCGCCGAGGACAGCAGCGACGAGGACGACAAGAGGAATTCTGGGAATCTTTATGACAAGGTCAGGAAAGGACAGAATAACTGTCAAAATTCACTCCAACATGTACCGAAGTGATGTAACACAGTATATCTCTTGTAGCTTAACTACTAGGGCTGTCACAATGCCAGTCTGAGGGGTAGTCCACACGTTAGCGGGTAATTTTGAAAATGGAGGTTTTTCTGTGCGCTTCGGCCTTTCGCACACATGAAAAACAGCATTTTAGGTCACTGAAAACACACCTTTTGGAAAACTCCTTCCAGGGTGAAGATTTTCAGGAACTCCGTTCAAGGTGTTTGTGTGTAGACGGGGAAAACAGAGTTCTGGGCTTGTGACATCACACTGCGCCTGTTTCTCCTCCGTTTGACGTCATTGTGCGACGCTGTCACGTTTGTTTACACGAGATAAGTGCGATAGCAGACGGCACCAAACTAGCGCTCCCACTATGTTGACGAGCAGAGGCGCCTGAATGGACAACTTTGTAAAATGAAATGGTCATTGCAGGGGAATAGCGAGAACATTTTAGCATGTCAAGGACATCGTTTTTGACTTGACATGCTCATGACAGCCGTAACAGTGGGTTTTGCGTTTTCATGTGGATGAAGATGTTTTGGAGAACTTGGAGGAGGAAAACCTCCTTTTTTTTAAAATATTCGCCCATGTGTGGACTTGGCCTTAGATATGATAGTGTTAATGATCAAACAACATCAGAATCTTTTTCAATACCACAGCAGCAAACATTAAAGTCAACAAGTACTCAGAACTTTTTTGTTTTTTTCTACAAAAAATTGCAGACAAATTACTGCACATTGTCTAAATTGCACAAATATATGGCAACATGTTTGTGCAATTCAGTCACTCGTCTCGCTTTCTGCAGTAAGAGGAGACAAAAATATCTGTTGCTGTTTTTTAAGTGGCGGTACTTTCAGTACTTTCCATTATTTAGATAAAGGAGATTGTATCGTTTGAAAACACTTGGTATGGAAACATTTTGACCACCTTGTATACTACAATGTTTTAATCTGTCTCGTCAGAGGCTTAACATGTCGTACTTTCCTCTCCTGTTACACCAGAGCAAACATGAAAAGACTCAACAACAGAAAGTGATGTGTCTCGCTGAGTTTCTCTTCGACCTTACACACTCTTTGTTGAGTTACTGCATGTTTGTCAGCTTCCCTCTTCACTCCCCACAGTCTCGCTCACCAGTTTCCACAAACTGTGATTCAACTGTGAATCAGCTGCAACTGTTTGATCCTGTTACCATAATTTGAGCAGTCTGGCTCTGTTGAGTTTTCCTCCGACTGCTTTCACAGCAGAGACAAACTGTGGCTTTGTTTTAACCACTCCCCTTCACAACGACACCCTTACGTGTGCTACCCACAAGTGTCTCTCCCTCCCCTCGATGTGTTTCTGAAATAATATTTAACTCGCAACAATTTTGTCAATTGACAAATGTGACCAAAATGACATCTTCCAGCCATCATTTGTACACCAAAACAGGCTGCTCTGGTGGAAAAATGCATCGAAAGACAATTTAGTAAGGCTCATGCTTTCCTTTTAACTCAGGCTATGACTTAATTGTATTAATTGCATTAAATTAGAACCCCCTTTCTGCAGATACCTGGTCCTCGGTCTAAAAAGTAATAATGATGGAGGAGTGTGGAGCATAAACTTACCTAAATCAAAATATATACAATAATGCACGGCTCCAAAATGAATTGGTATTTCATAAAATGTATTTAAAAAATGAGAAAATAAATAAATATATTGTTTCATTGTGACAATGAATACATTTAAAATGCATCAACATTAAACAGTAATAGATAATAGTAATTCTGGGAAGAACACATGGAGGAGGCTTACGAGAGGAAACTTTGGCTGGCGGGTTCTTTGTGAGCCGATTTAAGTGGGCTGTTGGAGGTTTGCTGGGCTCTCTATCTGCAAAGCTCTGGCAGGTCTTGGTGTAATGGGAACTGTGAAGAGAGTGGGGGGGGGCATACTTCACTGAAGCCGCAGAGAAAGCCTCCAGGTGGCTTTGGATAAAGAGGGCGAGCCCGTGGATTGCTGCTGCTAGGGTGCAATCTGGGACTTGATCAACCTTGGATGGGTCACCTGGGTGAGGTGGGTCTGATGTTGAAAGACCTGAAACCCTCAATGACCCCGGGAACATCACTGATGATGCATCCCAGAGATGTATCTTGCAACCAAAAAACTTGAAAGGAAAGTAATTGCAAAGTCAAAAATAGGAATCAAATTAAAATGTAAAAAACAGAAGGTTTAAATGTACAAATATGAGGTCAGAAACATTTAAACAGCGTTCTATAGAAACAGTACACACAATGTTAACAAGGATAATTCTACATGGTGGCTTTCAGACACAGACCCCATCCTCCAGTCTTTGTTATCAAGGAATACATACGTCATTAACTTTTCATGTTGATGGATAGGTTAGCTTATTAAGTCTGTTGACTAACTGATTCATGATTCTCTAAATAACTGATTAAAACAATCCAAATACCAGTAACCAGGATACTCTCCCTCCCTGAATTAATTGTCTGATTCCACTTTGTTTCACACTTTGTGGTTCTTCTGTTGTTCAGTCAGACAAACAGCAGACGTTTCTGCTCTCAGTTTAATTAAACATCTAATTTTCCACTAGAATTCAAATGTGATATCCCCCTGATCTCCATCCGTCTTTACTCGCGTAAAGCCGGAGTTTTAGGTGTGAGAGCAAATAATTAAAACTGCTGGTGATGAAAAATGTTCTCATCGTGCACATTTTCTCTGCTGTAAGTGTAAAATAATATTTAATAATCACACAGCACGGGGGGAAAAAAACTCTGGATGCCCTAATATACTTTGCTCAATTAGTTCATTCAATAATTTATCCCACTCAATAATTCATCTTCCTGGAAACGCCACAGACTCTGCAGCACATGGTCATAGTGTTTGTCTCCCTCTGCAGGCTGGAAAGGTGCGAAAGCATGTGTCAGAGCAGGAGAAGGCAGAGGAGGGCCTGGGTCCCAACATCAAGTCCATCGTCACCATGCTCATGTTGATGCTGCTGATGATGTTTGCTGTCCACTGCACCTGGGTCACCAGCAACGCCTACTCCAGTCCCAGCGTGGTGCTCGCCTCGTACAACCACGACGGGTACGAATCCCACACACACACACACACACACACACACACACACACACACATGCACACACACACGCACACAGGTTGAGATGTGTTGATGGACGTTAATGCAAATCTTAACAGCTCATAATGCAGAAGGTACCATTGTTCTTCATTGCATGCTAATGAGCACATGTGAGTGTGTAAGTATGCAAGAGCACTCAGGACAGCAGGGAAAATGTATTATAAGGATATGTAGATATCCTAAGAGGATTGGGGAAATATAGATTTGTGCACCTTTAATATGATTGCTTTACTCAGTGTTTCTAGGCCACAGAAAACATCTGTGAACCGTCTCTGAATTCACAAAAGGCTGATTTATTATTCTCTCTGACATTCTTTACCGGCATAATTATTCTCTTTATGCATTAGGGAGGAAATATTGAATGCCAAGACTAAATGGTAGAATCAAGTTCTCATACATATATTAATGGATGGCACGGCGGCTCTTAGACAATGCTTCAGCCACGGTTCTGTGAGCAGAGGAGCTGTCACTCTGCTCTTTCCTCTGGCACACTCACACATAACTGCACACACTTAGACTCAATGTGATTACCATACCTTCACTTAATTGGTTGCCTGGCTTTATGTCTGCTCCTCGCTCCCGGAGGTAAATTTAGGACATGATCGTCAGAGTGCGAGGTGTTTTTAACCCTCCGTTTATTATGCACGGATGCTCTATTTTCAGCTCCTGTTGCCCTCCTGATTTAAAGTCTTTAATGAAATATTAATGTCTTTTGCAGCCATATGCCTGTCAATGCCTTTACCTGTCAACCTTTTTTTTCGTTCTTGTTAGGACACGAAACATTCTGGATGACTTCAGGGAGGCCTACTACTGGCTCAGGCAGAATACAGATGAGCACGCACGCGTCATGTCATGGTGGGACTACGGCTACCAAATAGCGGGCATGGCTAACAGGACCACGCTAGTTGATAACAACACGTGGAACAACAGTCATATAGCACTGGTAAACACTTCTCTCTTTTTATTCTTTGCAGTAATGACTTCTTGTAGCTTCCATCGGATGAGTAGCGAGCTCTTTGGTGAAGTTTTTGATGTCATTGCTGCAATGTAAAAAACTGCTCCCTCCTACAAGCAAGATTATCTTGTTTCAGACTGTTTTCACACTCAATTTACACTGAACTGGAAATTCAGTTAATAGCTGTCAGGTTCTGTGCGTTTGATTAAATTTGTTTTTCACTGTACCTCTGCTGCCAAATATTGAGCATGTTATTGTCTTTTTAGTTAAGTCTGTTGAAGCCCTGTAGCTTTCTTTTCTCTCTACCTGCTTGCCTGTTGTGCCCACATCTGTCCAAAGAAAATGTAATTACAGGGAAGACGAGACAAATCTCTGTTTAATGATTCCTGTTTTCTTACCTTCCCTGTATTGAAGCGTCTTGTGAAACAGAGGAAACCTTATTTAAGCTCTACCTTCTGTCATTCTTCACTCTACTTTAAGGTGGGGAAAGCCATGTCATCAAACGAGAGCGCAGCCTACACAATCATGAGGTCGCTGGACGTCGACTACGTGCTGATCATCTTCGGGGGTGTGATCGGCTACTCAGGAGATGATATAAACAAGTTCCTGTGGATGGTGAGGATAGCGGAGGGAGAGCACCCCAAGGACATCAGGGTAAGTATGAGACAGCAGCATCCGCCTGTTACTGAGACTGTTCTCCAGGAAGTCAGGTAGCGAGCACTCACACAGCAGTGAAATTGATGTTTGCTCTTCACTGTTACACGCGCTGACACTCTTGTTATGTTACTCAAAGAGAGACGATGTTCAGCCCATTGTGCTTCTTTACAGAAATGTTGTTCATCATTTACTCTGAGGCACATTCTGAACGGGAACCCTTTTTATTGTCCTTCATTTCCCTATTTAATTATCTTTATGTCACAACGGCACACTCTTTTCAGCACATGAACACACAACTCATAATTACATGTCAGACCCCTAAAAACACTTAGCTAGGTTTTATACTCTAAAAAACAACAACTCCTGAATCTGCAGGTATTCGCACAACACATTTATGTGTTATCTCTAACTTGGAAGCAACACTTCACACTGATAGTGTGATGAAAGTATTGATACCACACTTGTGTTCGTATGGTAAGCATACAGTTACCACCAGATTGTTAGCCAAGCATCGAATCAAGTCTATGAACTGTAAACAGCTATCCTGGCTCAGTTAAAATGCTTCAGAATCCAAATACCAGCACTTTTGAACATCACTTTATGCACACTGTATATCGTTCATACTATCTGTTTTAAAAACCAAAGAAACATGATCGATGTGCTTCCCATATGTTGAACTATTCCCTTGTCCGGTCCAGCCCTAAATTGGTTCAGAACCTACCTTCAGGAAAGTCAGTTCTTCATGTCCATCCTGAACTGGAGCTCGAACAAAGCCAGTGCAATGTGTGGAGTTCCTCAAGGGTCTATTCTCTGACCACTACTATTCAATCTTTATTTGCTTACACTCACTCATATTATTCAGAAGCACAAAATTAACTACCACATCTATGCAAATGATTCATAATCATACATATGATCTCCAGAGTACTTGGATACCATACATTCCCTGACTCAGTTTCAGAAAACAAACGGAAGTTCTCATTTTTGCTGCAAAAAGTCAGAGACAAAAAATTGCAGCTCATCTCAGCTCTTTGTCCAATTGATGGCAAGAACAAAGCAAAAAACCTGGGTGTTATAATGGACAACGATCTCAATTTAAAAAGTCACATCAGTCAGCTTCCAAAATCAGTCTTTTACCACCAAAAAAAATCTCAAAACTCAGCGGCTTTCTGTCAGGGTCAGATGCTGAAAAATGAGTTCATGCTTTTATAACAAGTTGATTAGACTTCTGCAACGGTCTGAGCTGCATCGAGTGTTGTGAAATAGTAGCAGAATCTAGTTTCTTCTCTTCACATACTTGCGTCCTTGTCTTCTTCAGGAAAGTGACTACTTCACCCCTCAGGGAGAGTTCAGGGTGGACAAAGCCGGTTCACCAACTCTGCTCAACTGCCTCATGTACAAGATGTCCTATTATCGATTTGGTGAAATGCAGGTAAGGACAAGGTTCTATTGAAAGACGTAACCTTCTGGCCAAGCAAAAACATTTTCAGAAAAAAGTTCCAGCCTGCATGTCTTTGATGAATGTTCGCCTCCAGACGAGGCCAGGAAGGTCAGGACCAAAGAGAACTCTCCTTTGAATTTTTTAGAGGTTTCTGGGGGGGCGGGGGTTATGATCCGATTTGTAGGTACAAATAATTTCAGTTCTAGTTCTCTGCCAGGATCAGAAAGTAACAGGCAGCCGCCACCACCAAAGAAAAGTACGGCTGCTATATATAATCCAGCATGCAGCTTTACCAAAGAATAACAAGCAGCTGCAAACACTAAAGGTGTAAAACTTCTTGCTACTGTATTCTAAAATCAGAGCAGGCTGGCAGACAGGCAGGCAGGCAGAAGAGGATTTAAGGGGATGCCTTTCGGGAGCTCCTGAGGTTCTGAGAAGAGGCTGTTGGGTGGAAAGAAAGGATGGAGGGGGGGATACGAAGGATTGGCTGAAGCTTTGAAATGTGCCACAGCTACTTCTGGCATGTAGCAGAGGGGAGATGAGAGGGATCCTTCTTGCCGGGACAACAGCTCGGTTTAGATGGAAGAATCAATGCAGCCACCATCCGTAGACAAACAGCCAAAGCTCTGTGTAGCTCACACTGCTGTTTTAGAGTGAAAGGATGGAGAGAGAGACTGCAGCACGTGAGGAGAGGGAGGAGAGGAGGGAATGAGTCAGGCAAGGGGAGAAGAAAAGAGTTAGAGTGGGGTTGGGGGGGCAGATTAGATTTACAGAACAGGATGTGACAAGGAGAAACTGAGGCTTAGAGGACATCAGGAGAAAGACAATGAGTAGATTTTGTTGAGGTATTCAGGGTAGTGGAGTTTTTAGCTGACTGGAGTCGATGAATAATACAGCACAGAATAGAAAGTAGGGACTCCTAATCTCCTGAAAATCCACTCATTTAATTATTTGTCTTCACATTTTAATGTCTCGCTGAACAATCCTAATAAATACGAGCCAGCAGACTAAACTGTTGTGACTTATAATAATTAAATACCACACAGCATGTCCACTGAGGCTCTCTGAATGCATACATGAGGTATTGTAGATGGTAACACAATGAAAGAGAGAGAGAGAGAGAGAGGACTGAAGAGAAATAAGGAAACAGAGGGAAGGTGGATGGAGACTGTAGCTTTGAAGATGGAGGTGACAAGGGCAAATCAAAAGTGAGAAGGACGCAGTAAGAGGAGCAGCCAGAGGCTTTAACAGCAGAATGGGAACAATGAGAGGCTGTTATTGGGTTATACTGAGAGTAATGTAATAGTGGCATAAGGGCAGACGCTGCACTGTAAACTAAGTGCTGTCATACTTTTTAGTTTTTCTTTTAAAACGGTTTCTGTTCCAGTTTTTATCTGTTCAGAAAATCTGTTTATTTTTCTTCATCAGAGTATGTCATGTTAAAGTTTTGTTTAAATAGATGGTACTATGAGAAGATGAAGTCCTCCCTTATGTCTGAAAGTATGAAGCCACAGCCAGCAGATACTTTCTTTGAATCAGCCTCATGTCTTGAAATGGGAAGAGCTAATTTGGCTGGTTTCTTTTTCCTCCCAAAAATCGTTTTGTTTTGTCACCTCGAGACAAAGCCATCCTAGCTACTTCCCCATTTATAGTCTTTGTGTAGCGCTAAGCTAATCATCTGCTGGCTGTAGCTTCACCGTGTCGATGACAAAACAGGCAAACCTGCATGACTCCATGCCACAAAATGATGTCATGATCACAGTGTTTAGACACTCATATTATTACCTTACAAAAACCAAACAGTTGAAACGTAGCGTTTATTAAAACCTTTTTGGCATAGAGTAAATGTTTTTATTTCAACATTTTAACCAGAGCATACAGCTAGCTGCTAGCTGCCAGCTGATGGTAGTCTAATGATATTCATACTCCTCTCTAAGCTGGACTTCCGGACGCCACCTGGTTTCGACCGGACACGTAACGCAGAGATCGGCAACAAGGACATTAAGTTCAAGCACCTGGAGGAGGCGTTCACCTCCGAGCACTGGCTGGTCAGGATCTACAAGGTCAAGAAGCTGGACAACAGAGAGCCGCTGGACCACAAGCCTCGCAGTGTGGTGCCCAGGCAGAAGTACACGTCCAAAAAGGTAGTGTGAGACATTGTGTTTGATTGGTTTTAATATGTGGATACCGTTTTCTCTCCAGGTCTAAATCTGGTTTTTCATCATTCCATCGGGTCTCCCACAGATCCAGTACGGCTGGCTCGGTACAGAAACTGAACAGTTTTTGATTGATCATATTCAAGTATTTTACAAACTTACTCTGATTTCACAGGCTGCTAAACAATTACACACATGACGGGACGCTCATTTAGAGTTTAGAAATCCTGCAAAAAAAATCATTTCATCCCTGATTTCTGCTGGAAAAACAGTTTTGCTTGCTGTCTGCCCACATTTAACCCTAGTTTGTCTTTAAATGTGAATTTAGAACGTCGTTTTTTACTTGTTGCATTTCTTTTCTTTAAGGCTATCTTGTAGGTACCAGACCCAGTTCCCTCCTGCAAACACCCAGGAGTGTAAAGTAATGATTAGTATAACAGAACTTGGCGTTTAATCATACTGTGTATACATTGTGCGCACTTAATTTAAAAATGAAAGACTAAATGCAAAAATAAAACTTTTACCAAATCTAACAAATTGTGAATCTAAACACGCCTGCACCTCTCCTCTCCTCTCCTCACAGCGGCCCCGCCTCATTCTGTAGCTTTGTTTTTTGTGTTTCTGCTTTTTGGTCAATATTCATCAGCAGCACATTAAAGGAGCAATATGTAACTCTGACACCTAGTGTTTAAACTTGGCACTGCAGTCCAAATTCGAAACATTTTATCAATGAACTGAAGTCCTAGATGATATGAACCATTGTATCCAATTATACCTCAAATATTCTATTCTTTGTTTCTCTCTCTTCCACCAGACTGCCAAGAGGAAGCGAGGACACATCAAGAACAAGCTTGCTCTGAGGAAAGGCAAGAAACTCCAAAAAAAATAATGATGACCATGGACTCTTCTAGGAAAACAAACAAATGCGAAGAAACCTCGAACAACCAATGAAGAAGAACACTGGGGGCCGTTTATCTGGCACTTGGCACTCAAGCGCTTCCCATTAGAGCGCTACCGTGTGGTGAGGAGGTTGAAGTGTCATATCTGGCTAGTTCCAGATCTGTTGTCTGTTTTATCCTGAGGATCTTTTTCTTGCTCATTTTTTTCTGCATTTTTTTTTCTTTTTACTTGAATGTGTGGCGAGGCATCGGGCTGCTCTACTTGGTTCTGTGTCGATTAATTTTTGTGGTACGTTAATTAACTGCTTATCAGTGCGAGGATCTGGTTGAGAGGATGTGAAGAGGGGGAAGGAGAGAAGACTAGGAACATTTGCACCAAAGACCCATCAACCTTGCTCCATGGCACATGTGAACTCATCACTAAGCGAGAGGAAGCGCAGGAGTGAAAGCTAAGGACTTGTTCCTGACACGTGTACAGAGGAGAGTATGCGGTATGGAGGAACGTCAACATTTAGTTAGCACAGTTCATCTGTAATATTAACCGTTTTATCATCTTCGTCATCTCCTTTACGTCTGCCTGGCTCCCCGTCCTACTTTTCCAACAAAGTCCTTAAAAAAAAAAATTGGCCTAATGTGTAAATATGTTGTGTACAAAAAAATGTCTAAAAGGATGATAATATATTGGATTATTGTGGTGATTTTTAAAATATGCAGTTTTTGTTTTTCTCTTAATTTCTTTGTGACTTTTTTTTTGTATGACAGCAAATAGAACAGTGAATGCAATAATTCTTGTATAGAGAGGCCTGAGATTTTGTTGGAAGAATGAATGTTAATTTTTACAATGTTCTCCTTCGCCCCGGCCCTCTTTTTCATATTAAATTGCATAGATTGTACATTTCTTCTGCTGCTAGGGTTTTAAAGACGGAAGCAGGCAACTGTGTGTAAAAAGTAGTGATAATAAATTAGGCCTCCCGCCCTGCAGGGGGAGCTGTCTAGGTTCAGTGTGCAAAGCCTAGTGCCTCATTGCTGGTCATCATCGCCTCATTTACTTGTGACTGTCTACTTTTTTTTGTAGTTTAGTTTATCTCATGATTTTAGTGCTTCTGCCAGGCGGAGGCTTTGGAAAGTAGACTTTTGTTTTTTCAAGATGTCCGGGAATATACTGCTGAACTGTGAAGAAGGGTAGTTGGTACACAAGCACTGAAACAAGGAAAGATCACAAAGGTCAGGAAAGAACAACACTTCCATCGATGTCTGCGACAAAGATGGACTAACCATCCTCGTGTGCTTAAGAGCTGTGTCCTAACCCAATACTGCACACATAGAAGAAGTGGTACTGTTGATCATTCTTAAACATGTCGGCAAGCATGAGGGCTGCAACTTGGAGTTTTGTCTGTAAAGTGCTAGGAGGAAAATAGATTCATGTGATGCAGGGGAAGATGGAAGAACAAGTATTTTTATCTTGACCACTTAACCTTTGTTCTAAAAAACATGGCGGATGCATTTCATCCCAAATGTAATTTATTCACATAAAGAATCTACTCTAGTTATAACGTGTCAGCATTAAGATAGTGTGTAACCGTTTTATCCTTTAAAACGTCACTAAATTGGAAACAGTTCCAGATTGTTTCCCAGAGCCCAACATGGCTTCTTGAAATGTCGTGTTTTATAAGCCTTGACCTCCGCCTTCCAAAAACTACAATTTACACTGACATGTACCAAAAATAGCAAAATCTTTCAACTCGGCAATAAAACACTAACTGGCAACATTTAAGACTTAAAATAAGGAAAGAATGATTGGTGCTTCTTCGGGAAACTTTCACATCTTTTAAAGGAATCAGGCCGAGATGATACCAACATTTGAATCCACGAAATAAGTCAAACTCCAAAAATGATGCAGCTCAATAGTCTATTAAACATCTTTCTAATAACTCGCCCTGAGTTTGTAACAGAAGTTTAATGTTAGAAAACATACTCATATATACTGATATTAATATTTCATTGGCTTCATTATTACAAATGGTGAAATTACCCTTTACCTTTTTCCCCTTTAATCAATTTACAGTTTGTGGTGTAGTGAACTGGCTCGATTGACTCGATCTTTGAATGCACTGACGAGAGCCATCTTCCATAAAACATCACATTACTAGTGAACTCTTTTCTCACCAGCTGACATATTTGCCCAAACTCAGTTCTTTAATTGAAACAAAAAAGTTTCTCATTTTTTTCTACCTGAAAAACGACTCAAATGAATCATAAAACACGTAACGTAACTTTTGTCACTTTCTATGGTTTACTTTTAGGACACAGCTCGACTAGAACATAAATCTTTCATTTGTAATTTTTCAGGCACTGCACTGTTCTTCGTGTCTGGATTTACAGATGCCGTGTCCAAACACTAGAGAAGTGTGTGTGTGTGTGTGTGTGTGTGCGCACGCTTCGGCAGTTTTTTGTATCAAATAACTGACACATCAAAAGACTAACGCATCAAACAGCGGAACTTGTTTTGTCACATCTCACGAAAAGTGACTTTTATAATTCGTATCACCTGTTCATGTCTTTTGTGTTCTGTCTGAGTTGCTTTGTTCTTTTCGCTTTGATCTTCCCTGAAACAGAGTGTCATTATTCGGAGGCGTCAGACCTTCGACAAAATGCCACATCGTTATTGTAACTCGCCTAAACTGTGTCACGTCCTTTGATTTCCCATGATTTTTTCAAGAGAGGAGAGAGAGTTCAGACTAAGCCTTAATGTGATGTACAGTTTTTTCTTGTTTTTCTCTTTCATTTTGGGTTCATTAGGAGCAGAAAAACGCTTCCTTCCTCTACTAAGTTTACTTATGTCTTAGTTGCTCAGTGCCGTCTGTCCTCAACACCATTTTTGTTTGATGAAATCCCTCCCTCCCCTTCAAAAGTTTACATTTTTACATTGTTGTTCTGTTCAGCCATCTTTAAATATACACCTTAATGACAAAAACTGTGTATGGTGTTTTTATTCATGTGTCCCCTCCCCTTCCTGAAGCTTTATGCCATTTTCAACGGAACAATCCTGAATTTGAAACATTGCATTAAATATATTCATTTCTTTCAGCTAGGTGAACAGAAAGCCAACCACTTGATGGCAGCATTAGCCTTCAGTCGAAGACATTTGCTTCTGCAGCATGAAGTGTACAGAATGACTTTAAGTCTGGGGGTGGTTGGTGGTGGGTTTCAGAAGCCTGCTTGTTATTTCATGCTAACCAGGTGGTATCCAATGGTGTGAGGTAAAATACTTCCATTTTTAAGGATCTCCAAATCCAGTTTGTCCAGAGATATACAACACTTATATGTGAAGCTGCACGTTCCTCTTGACGCAGTATAATTTAATGACGATTTTGTAGGGGGAAAATGCATCTTTATGAAGTCCTCTGAAGGTAATTTTTTTAGCCTTTCATCAGGTTAGTACCACTTAGGGGTTATTTATCATGTCACCTGAAAAATTAAAGCTGTGGGATGAATGAAAGAAGCAAATACGTCAGTGTCTACATACCTTTAATGAGCAACTATAGTTAAGTTTAAATTCCATTTGTTACTCAAGTTAAAAAAAAAATATATATGTAACAACTTAAAGCAGAGTTGTGCTGCTCCTGAAGTTTTTGGTTTCAGCTTTACTGTTCTTGCTCTTGTTCTTACTTTGGTTTATCAACACACCTTGAGATAAAATCTCAACCGCAACTGCTTGGGGTTGAGACCCTTAGGGGGGCACCAGAGGGCTGACAAACTTTGGACCAAAGCAGCAACCCAAAATGTGCAAATTTTGCAATGGCAGTAAGAAACCTCCCTAAGGGGGCTCCATCTGACCGCATTCACTCTCGTTGCCCTGCTGAGCGTTGGTCGGAGGGCCCCTGAAATAACTTTTGCCTGAGCCCCAACAAACCCTAGAATCGCCACTGCATAAAGATAGCATATTGACGTATATTTTTAAAGTGACATGTAGCTTGATGTGTTATCTTCTGGACTGTGTTAGGTTAGCAAGTATGCCCCGTTAGCATATCTGGTGTGCTTGCATTAGTCTTGAGCCAAAGTTAACAGGATGGCGTTCATTAGTTTCATTTTGATTATGGACTTCTCGGATATTGGTGCTGTTGGATACAAAAATGAGGGGGAACTACTTCTAATAGTTTATTCTCTGGGAACTTTGAATATTTTATACTAAATCTATGGAAATCAAGTAAATCCTGATTAGAAGTTTGATGCTGGATGCATTTAGTGAAGTTAAAAAAAGATTGCATCAGGATGGTAGATTTACTGTTTAAAAAAGGGGGAAAAAGAGGCACCTGCTTTGACCTGCATTATGACAAATAAGATGTGGCGTGAATGAAAGATATACAATAATCATTAAGCACGTAGATGAAGAACAACATAACAGACATAAGACTTCACGAGAAGGCATGTTTCATTTAAAACAAAAACAAAAGTAGAAGGTCTTTATTCATGGACAGTTCCTCTTTTATAACAATCATTTTCTGTGAATCCTTTTTAAGATATATAAAAAAAAAAGTATCATGTAAGGCGAGTGTCATCAAACAGTAATGAACAGTGGTATGCTGCAGATAACAGGTTCTCTCAATGGTGGCAGGTCTGTCCTTTATGTTGTCATGGAAATGACGTACGCTACAAAGAGGCATCTGGTAAAAGTCACCTGGCTTCATATACTGAATCTGAATATTTAAAGTGAAACAACAACTGAAAGCAGGCAGTCAGGACATTAAAATATAAGGCAAAAAGACAAAATAAGTTTTCAGTCAAGAACGCAATGGATAAATGTTTACATTTTTAAAGCCTTCAGTTCTCAGTGATTGTTATTCTGGTAGATTATCCACTCATCTTCGGAGATAAAATCATTCCAGCAATCGGAAGCCTACTGGTTAGTGCACGCGCCCCATGAACAGAGACCATAGTCCTCAAGGTGGGCGACCCGGGGTTCGAATCTGATCTGGGGCTCCTTTCCCACATGTCATTCCCCACTCTCTCTTTCCTCCCTGTCCTCTAACTAAATAAAGGCATAGAAAGCCCAGATATAAACCTTGAAAAAAAAATGTTTAAACTTCCATTAACCCCTGTATTTGAGAGCCTGTTTGTGTGTTTCTGCAAGCTCTCCTCATCCATATTCAAAACCACAGCAACCTTACAAGAAGCATGAACTTCAGAAGGTACGGGCTGCCTAATTACACAAGTGCCATCTTGAGGGCACGGATACAAAAACAAAGGAAAGAAAAGATTAAAAGAGTCTGCCACAAACAAACTTGTGTTTTCTCTTGGAATAATAAGTTGCTAATGGCTGGAATAGCTGAATACGAGAGGTAGTAATGGAAATGTAAAAGGTCTGCGTCTCACTTGTTGGAGATAATAATATATTTTGAGAGACCTTCAAAAGAAAGGGCAAAACACGACGTAGTAGTAGTAACAGTAAAAGATGGAAAAGAAGTATCCTATCTTGTGTAAATGTGCCCAAATACATTCATAGTGCAGACAAAACAATCACTTTCTAGAAGCATACTTTAATTCACGTTATTTCATACTAACACACAATCTAATGTTTCACCTGTTGGTTTATATTTCATGTTAAGATTTATTTAAGGTGTCCTTATTTCCTGTAAAGCTCTGAGAGACCATCCTGACTGGTAAAAGATATAAAATATTTAATTTATTTCTATGGGAAAAGTGCTTTTATAAACAACTCATTTACAGCTACAGTATAATGTGTAACAAGGAACTTTTTTATATTCATTCTAACGCTGCATTTTTAACTAAAAGCTTGGAACCAAACATTGACACTGTCTGAGAAAACATAAAAAAAACTGAACACCTGTGGAAAACGTCATCACTGTGTGTGTGTGTGTGTGTGTGTGTGTGTGTGTGTGTGTGTGTGTGTGTGTGTGTGTGTGTGTGTGTGTGCGTGTGTGTGTGTGTGTGTGTGTGTGTGTGTGTGTGTGTGTGTGTGTGTGTGTGTGTGTGCAAAAAAGGCCTTGGCAAGGTGAAAAATAGAAATACTCTACTTTGAATAGTAATACTATTTATAAAAATCTACTTTTGTCCCAAGAGCTCCAACCGCTTGGTCCTGGTTATAACAGTGGAGATCCCTTTTGGCACCTTGCATTTTCCTGTTTGTGTGTCACTCTGGGAGTCTGTAGTCCAGGAGGACTCTGCTCCCTTTGTTTGACGTTCTGACCGCTGACTCAGCGTGGTGAGGCAGGAGATCAGTTATTGTCCGCTAGAGGAGAGAGATGCTTTCAGGTCGACTTCCACATCGGACTGTTGTAGGTCCAACCGTCTCCCTGCACATGTGAGGGAGAAAAATGGTAGCTTAAAAGAAAAATTACGAACATTGAGTAGATGTCAGTTCCCCTAAATTACCCAAAGTAGCCATGCAGATTATTACGGTTTTACGTCTTTTGAGATATTAACGAAACTAATATTTCTGCTTCAACCCAAATATAATCGACCCAGTAATGATTTCAGCAACTATAACTACCTTACAAACAAGAGAACACGGGACTAATGCAGCATTTCTGTTTGGAAATCTTCAGTAAAACTAGATAAACCAAAGTCAGAAAGTTTATGTAAACGGAACGCCACCTGGAGTTAACAAAGAAAGTCACTTGCGTAGCTGACGTCAACTTTAAGCTCCTGTGAGGAACTTTGGGTCTGTGTTGTTTTTGGCGGTCCCTGTGGACAAAGTGGTATGTCTTTTCTCTTCACTGATTTAGTCCTGAACATGTGTTTGTATAATATTTTTAACAAAATCATCTTCCTGCTTTCTTGTAACAGACAATATATCCCTCATCAGTCATCTTTAGGTTGGAAAATGTTAAATGCTGTTTGGGCATGTTGAAGTTAAATGCTTCTTTAAACGCCTGACACCTACCCCCTGTCAGCAGTTTCAAACATTAAAATGACTTTATAGAAATAATTCATCTTGTAGCTTACTGACTCTTTTCCTTTTGTGGTTCATAAAGAGGCATCACTTTTGATTTCAGTCTTTTTCAAAGCTAGCTAAAAACTCCTCATAGTAGCTTTAACATCTAGGTTATTTTTGTATTTGTGTAACATGGAGTATGTTTTTTTACAACTACAAACATTTTATTTACATTTTTCCTGCTTCAAAAACAGGCTTTTGTAACTCAAGATATGCAATCAAATTGCAGAAGAAACACTTTTAAATGGAGAAATAGTCGCTCTGAAAGTTTTTAATGCTACTCTCCCCACTCAGAAGTCAGACAGTTGAAATGTCAGACAGTAAATATATTGCACTATAGAGTAAACAGAACTTCTTATTTAGAAATGTAAGAAGGAACACAGCATGAGGATCACGCTCCTGAACCTTCATGGAAACCTGCTGCCCAGCAGTCACAATCTTCCCCTCCCTCCACTGTACCTCTTTGGTGAAGTACTTGGGAGTCCAGGGTTTGTTATCAGCCGCTCTCTGCCTCTCCTCTCCTCTCTGTCGCTCCTCCAGCCTGTGTTTGTGCTCCGTGGCCTCGTCCATGCTCCCTTCCTTCAAAGACTTGGTGACATGTTGCCACAACCGCCTTGAAATGTAAGCAGACGATAAGATTAACGAACAATGTTCCATTATCTGGCACTACCTTACCTGTTTAGAAAACAGCATTAAGTAAGTCGAATTGATTTCCCCACCTGGATTCTGTCCTGCTCTGTTTGTCCACAGGCCGGAGCTTCTTTCTGGTGACGGGTAGTTTTGCCGTGTCGATCACTTTGGTTTCTCCGCTGCTGTAGGTGAACTCCAGCGTGCCGTTCCACTCGCCCTGAGCTTTACACACGATGGTGTTGGTCGGGTTGTGCTTGACCTCTGCTGTCACTCTATGTGCCAAACAGAGAGATTGTTGTTAACAATTTGATTTGTCGACCGTATTTATTTTTTTCTACTCAACATCCGATACTATTTTAATTTGCACTTGAACTAAAACTTGTTTGCTGCCCACTCTGTGTTCAGTGGACAAGATTTCATTACGTTTTTAGGACAGGTAGTGAAATCACAATGTGCAGAATTACAAATACAAAAACAATGTGAGTGACCTGTTGGAATAGCAGGATAGTTAGCATTAGTTTTTCTTGTATCCTGGAATTATTTTATTTGTATGACTTGGAGACCGAAGTAGAAACGTTTTCATGAAAAGATTGAGTCTTTAATGTGGCATGATATCCATACTGTGTGCTGTGTTGAATTTGACCTTTTTATTGTTTAGTCTGTTGAATGTTTTAAATATCAAATAAGTGAAACAGCTTTAGAGCACAAAGCACGACGTGAGCCGCTGATTCAGTTCATCCTTCATGTTCTGCAGTTTAACTGTGCAGATGTAGACAGTATGAAAAGTTTCACAGTTTGACAGACTGTCCATGATGTTTTTGGTTCCATAAAGTCAAGATGGAAAAATATAATGGACGAAAAAGTGCTTTACTACAATACATATGTGTGAAAAGGATTCAAACTGTTTTCATGCAAAAGTTGAACGAGAGGAAACTTTTAAAAGAGCAGTGAATTAATTATATATTTTCAGGAAAAGCGATTTATGTAGCCAGTATTTACCACATGTATTATTCTAATCAACAGATAGAATAAAGGGAATCAGCTCTTTCCATCCGAGAGGAATGAACAGTTAAAAACACTCACCGGTGAACCTTCCCTCCATAGAACGGCTTCGTGTGAAAGGTGACGGTGGCGGAGTACCCGCTCTTGGCACAGTTGATGGAGACTTTTCCGCCCAGCTCGACCCAGGGCACAGTGAGGATGGAGCGGGCGTAGGCACAGGGTAACGTGAAGACGTACTCCTCATCGTGCTCCAGGAGACAGAGGACCCCTGAGAGAGAGGAGGAAGAGAGAGGGGAGGTAAGATGCATGATGGGAACACACATGCACAGAAACAGACGGGAAAATTCTGATTTGTAAAGACTGCAAGGAAGCTTTTTTTTGTTGTTAGGGAACGAGTCAACATTTTGAAAAAGATAACAAAAGTTTAAATAGGCTGATTTTCCTGCAGACTGCCTAAATGTAATATTTGAGTATAATAAACAATCCCTGCAGTTTGCTGGTGGTGTCATTGCCTGTGTGTGTGTGTGTGTGTGTGTGTGTGTGTGTGTGTGTGTGTGTGTGTGTGTACTCTCTATTACATTTAAAGTATAATACTTTGTACAATAAAGTCCCACAGTGAAGTACATTACATGAAGCAGCTGATATCTCCTTCAGGCAGTGTGTCTTTGCGTCTCAGAAGAGAGCCTATTATACGTTAAGCTCCTGATTGCCTCTCAGCACATGTTAGTCATCATCTAAGTCACACAGTGGATTTATTTAGTCGTAAACAACAACGTCTTTCTGATTCTCCTCTGCTCCTCACATGTCCATGAATAGCCTCCTGTTCTTACTCCATAATCACATGTTTACAAAGGATCAAGAATGCCTGCATCCATTGTGTGGCCCTGTCATGAAACAGAGGGTTTACACGGTGAGAGATTAACCTATTTAGTCACAACACTGGTCTGCAGACATCATTGAATTCTGAGAATGTTCCAGTTTGCTCCTCTGTTAAGAAAAGTGGTGAATCAGTCTGTAAGCCTCACCACGTGGGAACCAGGGATTCAGTTCATTTCTTAGTCGTGAAAGAAGAAATCATTGAGTGTATAATAATAATCTGCAAGTTTAGCATCCGTAATTCTACTTAAATAAAGTTCAGAAGTTTTATAATTAAAATGAACTTCAAGAATCAAAGTATGAATAATGCAGAAAATGTGACGTTATGGAGCTCACAAAGTGGAAAGATATCTTTTATCTTTTAAAGTTAAGAACCGAAATACATCCCCAGAAATGTTGAAGCAGTATTTAAATGGAGCTGATATGAGCTAGGGATGTAACGATTCACTCAACTCACAATATGATACGATTCACGATACCGGGTTCACGATACGATTCTCTCCCGATTTATTTTGAGAGAATCGGGAGGTGATTGGAGCTTCTTATTGTGGTGTCGATTAAATGCTGCATCATGTTGGTTGTGCTATTTGTGTAGTTCTCTGTCTTGTTGCAATATTTGCACAGTTTTTGTCTCGTCTTTCATCTTCTGTCTTGGGAAGCAAAAATGCTTCCACTGCCATGATAACGCCTGCTTATTACAACCAACCGCCTCTGCTCTACAGCTGCTGACGCTCACGATATTACTGCGATTCATTTTTCAGAGTACCGGTTCGAACCTTGACACCTTTGAATCGATTTTTAACTGCCTCACGATTAATCTGCTCCAAGTCCCGAGGGTTTACTCTGAACTTGGAAAATCTGGTTATAGCTTTTTAGCTCCAAAAATGTGGAATAATTTACAACTCTCTCTCAAGATTAACACTTTTGTTTCTCTTGGGCAGATTAAGACAATGATCTCAAACCACTTTACCACAGTGTTTAATTGTTTCTACTGAGAATCATCCTGACCTGTCTTTGTTGTTTTATTTATGCCCTTTTTGTTTGTTTTGATCTGTATCTCGACATCATTGTAAATGAGGGAAACCTCAATGATTTTCGAGGCTTAAATAAAGGTTTGAAATGAAAAGAAATTCATCTTTACATCCCTACAAGAAACTCCAGGAATTAACAGTGTTTGGTACTGCGACCCAATCTGACAGCTATGAAATGTAACCACAGGGGGCGCTGCAGAGATGAGTCTGATGATTTATAATATTAACTAATCCTTTGACATTTTTCGCATCGAACAGATTAGTCCATGATTGAGTGAAATTGGGGGAAAATGTTTTTCAACGACACAAAATATTGAATGTGCCGTCACAGTGGGAGTAATAAATCCAGAAAGTATTCTCGTTTGAGAAGCTTCTCTTCTTTTTTCTGTGTGCTGACTGACTGTCTACCCATCAAGTCTGAGCCAATTATAAACTCACACCGTCGACTGCTTTCAGGAATGCAGTAACAAAGAAAAACCCCACTAATCAATATTCTCTGTATACGTCGGTCACTTCGTTCTCTGACGGCAGCACAAGCCCCCGAACACGCTGATGTTCTGCTGCGTCACGACCATAGACTGCTCACGACCAGCTGACGGGCGATCAGAGGAACACTGAGCTGTGATGTCTGAACGGATCAGGTCATACATCCAGATTCAGTCGATCTGGCTCAAGGACTTCCTGTGTCCCTGCTCAGGGTGACTCGTAAAAAAAAAAAAAAAACAGCCTACAGTACATGGTGTGAAGGTGCTGACAGGGTGCACTGGATTATTGATTGCCATGGGAGAGGTCTCGCTCTCCTTCGTAAAGGACAGGACACTGGGACTGTTTTCACATAAGCACACCTGAAAGTTTCTAGAGAATTTCAGGAGGGCTGCCCCTGAAGTCCTCCTGATCTGGTCGTCACACATGCCCCTTACATTGGGAGACTATCCCGGTCAGATCGTAGGGGGTACGGGGGTCTCCTGAGGCAAGACGTGATGTAAAAAGTATGGCGCGGAAGTTGCGGATGAAGCAACAGAGTCCACTATACGACACTATAACAAGAATATCTGTCTTTACATCAGTGCTATGTGTAGTTCGACAGAAACAGAATATCAACTAAAGAGCGGAGAAGAACAAAGTGGGAAAATCGTACCAGTACCAACAGCCTGGTAGATCTGAATTTACTGAAAATACTTATCATGTTGCTAATGTTGTCTTTCTAAAGTTGTTATCATAATGCAGATTTTTATGGCGCCCTTAAAAAATCCTTACCTCAATGACAATTTCACATTTCTCAATGAAGGAAAGAGAAAATTCAACCCAATGTGAATGAACAAAATGTATCAGATCTTCAGTATTTCATCAAATGTGTGTCAGCTCACCTTCCCCTACCATGGACACTCCTATAGACATCCCCATGAACTTGCTTTTGGTCCACACGTGAGCGTTGACGCACATCCTCCTCTCCTGACACTCACAGTAAAAACCCGACACTGGTGGATGATGGGAGACCTGTTCGGCCACAAACCGAACTCTGTAGCATTCTCCCGGGGAATCGTCGTCCTGCTGTGCGTTGTTGGGGCCCCTGCTCGGCTCCCATGACGACCCCTGGTTGGATCTGACCAAAGGTTTGACTTTGTCCCGCGGCACCTCCCAGGAACAGTGGAAGGTCTCTCCCAGCACCGGGTTGTACGGCTTCTTGGCCACGGCTCCTTTCCGCCCCTCGTGGAAGGCGGTCAGGTAGTACTCGACAAAACGTACAATCCTGTCCTCGGCTGTTGCCCCGGCTGTGATTGACAGGAACATGTCAGGGTGGGCCATGAAGTTAGCGTACATCTCCAGAAGTGATCGCTTTTCCAAAATAAAAGTTGGCAACACCACCTAGAAAATACAAAGAGATAAAAAAAATGATCTACCATAAATCATAATAAGTTTATTTCTAGGAGTATGCAGTGCTTCTGTTGTGTCTTTCTCAGTTAAAAGTCAGTTTCAGTGTCTCACCCGTGTGAGGTCCATGCCCAGTTTGAGCTGGGAGAGCAGGTGGAGGATGATGCTCCGCTGGTCGTCCAGGACACCCAGGTCCTCCTCTTCATTGTCCTCCGTATCTGTCACCTCTTCACTGGGGCTGATGTCTTCAAGCCCTGGATGGTGCTATTAAAAGAAGAAAAAAAACTAAATACAGGGCTGACTGTAGCTTTGCTGTTCAGAGTATGTGAGAGACCATGCTAATATAATGGGATGGGAGCCTCCAAACATCAGACATAAATGTGAAATGCTTCGGCTTTGGAATAGACTTGTTAAGATGTCTGATCAGAGACTCACTAAAAAGATCTTTATTTGGGATACTTGTCATCGCTAAGCTAATGAGCTGAAATCTGTATTTTATTTGAATAATGTCATTTATTTATCTAAATAAGTTACCCTGTGATATTCAGGAGATTAAGAGTCAAATGTTTCTCATGTACAAAGAGAAATGGTCTGTTGATATTTGGTGTACACCAAAACTACAAACTTATTGTCTCATACAGGATGGTTACAGAGTAGAGGCCTAAGTTAAATATAATTTGACCAAAAGAGACAAAGATCCCTCTGTGCCGGGTTACGTTCAGGTACGTTACCTTTAGCTTTAAAGGCCGTCAGTTTAACGTCACTCCAGAGGAAGACAGAGTTTTATGTTTGTTGTGTAAGTTAGGGGGGGAAATGAAAATCAGATTCATTTTCTGTTTCACTGTCCGATCTATGACGACATAAGGGATGGACTTTTTAGAAAAATGTCTTCCATTAACGTTGATTTCTCCTGGTTAGATGATTATGAAAAACTTGAGTTGTCTTTTAGAAGAGGAACCTTTATTGTAGCAGATTAGATCTGCAAAGCATGCTGGGAGAAAAGACAGGAACATGAAACTTTGTAATGTTATTGCATCTGAATTTCTGGTGTCTTATAAACCCATGAGGGTTGGGCACTTTGTGTGAATGACACTTCATGCAGCCTCTCTACTCTCAGCTCAAAGCTCACCAGTTCCAACTGAAGGTGTAAGTCTTTAAAAACCAGGTCACACATGTCACACAGTCGTCTCTTCAAAGAGCTGACCGCTTTAGTTTTTACTAGGACAGGAGTAAATAGTGCATTTGTTGGGAACCTTTTGCAGCTCTGGATTAATGCATTCATCATTCATTCATTACATCATGGTAATAAAGGTTGTACCATTCAATGCAACTGTGTGCCCCATTCATGTGTTTTTCATTGATTTGGATAACAAAGAAGTGTCAAACATATTTTTAAAAGCTGCTACATGATAAACTCATGTAATTGTAGTGTTCAAACATCTGTGACAGATTCAGATAAGGATAGGAACCACACAGCTGTAAAGAGAAACATCTATTCTATCTGGAGTCTGGAGGATGACTGTTCAACATACTCCCAGCAGTGACAGGTGACGTCACACGGAAAAGGCCAAATGGAGGAAGATGAAGCCGTTTTCTTCCTCCAAACACTGACATGTCAATACCTACGATAAGGTCACCAAACTCATTTAAAGCTTAAAGAGGCCAGAGCCAGACCTGTGAGAGAGGCAGCCTATAAATACCACAGGACACAACCTCATTTACTTTTCACAGCAGCCCACTCATACTCCATTTAGCTATATCATCCCACCTTTCAAGCCCCTTTCAGCGTTTCATATGGAGCCCTACATATCTCTGAGCAGCTGAGTGCCTCTTGACAATAGACATACACAATGGCTTCCTGGGAGTACAGTACGGAGAGGTTGTAGTTGTGTCTTCCGTTTGTGTTCCAGCATTCAACTGGAAACGGATCTAGTCGAGTTTAAAGAAGAGCTGATGCCTTTGATATCTCCTGCCGTTACTTGGGGCAGGAAGGAAGATAGAAAAAAAACCCAAGAAAGGGGCTGATGTATAATGCAGAAAGTGCGCTCAAGCCTGTGGGCAACAACAACTCTCTGTGCACCCTACGCCACACTGCTCTAAATCCGACGTTTAAATCTGTCCTCAATGCATACGTGTCCTTTTATACAACTAAAGATATCTTATTTCAGTGAAGCTGCTGCTACAAAAACAGCAAAATGACAGGGGATGATGAGGGAATAATAATTGAATGAAGCACTCTTATAAAAAGGAGGAGAATAACTGTAAAGAAAAAAAAACTAGGAGTGCCTGCTTGAATGTTACCTGAATATTTCATTCCATGCATGCATGCAAAAAGAACCACATATCCAACCTGAGTACACACTCTGCACCATAACATTTCACACATAAGACATGGACACGGACGCACACACACACACACACTCACAAATACACGAGGGAGCATGCTTGAACACACACGTACAGGAGTCGCTGGAGCTAGTTTGGTATTCTGTGCAGAGTGATATATATAGACGTGGAGAGGAAAGGAGAGGAGGTACTGTAGGGGGAGGTCTGTTATGATTCCAGAGGTTCTAACTAATTAAAGAGGCTCTTGACAGAAACAGGAAATTAGTGCTGAAGGGGTGGGAGCATCTCGGCAGAAAAACCCTCCAGTGAATATATTGGTGAATTTGATGGTTGTCATTACACACACAAAGACGGTTTAGTGTAATTGTGATAAAAGTGATTAATAATGTGTTGAATGATTAATGAATGCAGAGTTTGTGTGTGTGTGCGTGTGTGTGTGTGTGTGTGTGTGTGTGTGTGTGTGTGTGTGTGTGTGTGTGTACCACTACTAAAATGTTATGGTAAATGGACTTGAGCTTGTTTTACACAGCAGGTCACACCTACCCAATGAAGCAGCAGGAGCAACTTGAGGTTAATTGTTGCGCCCAAAGAAACATCGGAGCTGGGGATTGAACCCGCAACTTTCCGTGTTAGAGACGACTGAATTTAACACTGAACCACAGCTGCCCCATTATCAACTTTCATCTTGATAATGGGGGGGGGGGGGGGGGGGGGGGGGGGTTAGGGTAAAGTTAGGCTTGTGGGGTTAGGGCTAGAGAGTTAGGGTCAGGTCTTAGATTAAGGTCAGGTATTTGGGTTAGATGCTGTTGTTATTGGGTTCATTACCTAAAGTCTTGTCATAAAAACTTAAGTACATGTCAAAAGAATTAAGCAGCGTTGTCGTTGAACTGGCTAAATAAGCCTGTTCATTGAACATGCTCCTATTTTTGGTGAACAGTGAACTGAACGAGTCAATTTGCAACCCATAAACTTGAACGTGAGCGTAGTTCACTCTGGAGACGCTGAACGACCACTGAAGTTGCGGTAGTTGAGGTACAGAGTGTTAAAATTGTGAACTTTGAATGAGAACTGGTTCATTTTAATCAATGAGAACTGAACTTTGAGCTAGTTGTTTTTACGTGCTAATTTGCACAACACTGAATGTGAGTTTAGACGGGTTAGCATGCAGGGAAATTATTCAAATTGCTAAAATGCTAGATGCTGCGAACCTCATCTTTTTTATAAAACAAGTTTTCAAGAAATTGTTGACCTTTAAACTTGAAATGGCACACTTGAAGAAAATTGTTCTACACATTAAGCAGAACAGAACAAAATATACTCCTGAATGTCGGCCCCTAACTCACTTCCAGTCACCACCAACTCAGTAGGAAAATATCCGTCTCTTTGGCTGCTTGTGTTTTTTACTATGTCGCTAACTGTGTCCTGTTTAGCACTGAACAGAGCACAAGGAGTGGGTTTTTAGAGAGAACTTTATATTTACAGCTAATGTCTGTTCAATAAAGCATGAGTATGTATTGATTAAGCAACCAATAAAGCAATTAGTTACATCTTTTGATAAATGCTGCTTCATTACAAAATCGAAACCCCTTAATTAAAAATACAATGAAGACATCTTAGTCGTGATAGAGGAAGAAACTTTTTATTTCACCATTTACTATCCAACATAGCAACTTTTTAGGATGCTGTGCTTGTAAATGTTTACTGCCAGAACAAGCCCTGCTGGCTAGTTTGTTCTATAATTTATGAAGTCAACAAAGACTCTCTGTGTTGGAGGAAAACTGCTTCACATTTCTGATAAGTGATGTTTACTGCTAAAATGCATCCGAGTGCATGCTGGGTAGCCCCTTAGGCTGCAACTTCCCTTTTCAACCCATATCCAAAAACAGATGCAAAGACTAGCAGCACACCATGTGAGGACACAGGCACAAACACAAACATCTGCTTGTTAACACTCACGCTGCATTGCTGTGTAGCTACAGGCTTGACCGGCATAAAACTGGATCTCATCTCCAAAAAAAGAAAAAAAAGTATAATGACTGTAAAACAAGTAACAGTAGAATCCAGAAAAACAAAGAGAAGTTCTTCCTCCACAAACAAGACAGCCACTCCACGCGGTCGAAATCAGTGCAATATCCAATTAAAGAGGTGTAGTCTCAATGGAAATCCTGTCAAAAGACCGTTTCTTTTGAAAGTTTTTAATTCTGAAGGGTGCCGTAGACAAAAAAACAAACCCTCTTCCCAGAGACTGAATTCACTGCCTGAGCGAGCTGCCTTCCTTTAGGAATCCTTGGTCTTGTTTCCAGAGACGTACTATGTGGCTGAGTTAAGGTGGTGAGCTGCTGTGCGTGACTTGCAGAGTCTCTCCCACCACCCACTCTCACAAAACGGGGAGGTGGGGGGGGGGAGATAGAAAAGCTCAAGGAAAGTCCCAGTGACGTTTCCCTCTGCATCCTCCCTTCATCCCTCTGGCGTGCTTCCCTACATCTCTTTTCATTTTCACCTCCTCCCTCCCTGCTTTCCTTGTCACTTGTCCCTGCACTGTCGTCGCTCCTGTACTCCTTTGACATGCATCACTGCTTTTATCCGTCCTCCTCCTACATAATCTATTTCTCCACCTGAACTGCTTCTATTTTGTTAATGAGTGTATATTAGCATATTCTTGCCGATTTGCAAACCTAGTTAGCCTACCTCTTTTGGAACATAGCCTATTTGACATTTTCACATGGTGACCATTTTCCTCTGTCATATTTAGGGTGGGAATCTCAAATACTGTTATAATATTGCTTTCCAATACCCCCCAAAATTCAATCTATGGTGAAAATCTGTCAGGAAATTAGGCTATATTTCAAGTTTAAACAACCATTTTAATAACCAAAAGCTAAGGTAAGACAACAGCAATGGTAAGCATTCAACCCCTTAAAGCTAACATTACTATTTATAGTGTTACAAGTTACAAAAAAAAGATACAAAGTTTTTAAGATTTTAAAACGGGGCTTAAAAATGTGTCTTAGACAGATAAGAATCCACTTTGCCTTTTAAATCGCAACAGGTAAAGTATCAACAAGTAGGCTTTTTGTTACTAAAATTAGCTGTTGTCTTATGTAACTGTAAATATTTGCTAACATTAGCAGTTCTCTTACTGTAGCTAGCAATAAGTGCCACAGGAATGAGTCCTAAAACCCGGAAGTGAGTTAGCGTTTTAGCGCCATGGGTTCTATCCTCTAAAAGTCAATGGGGATTTTGAATGGGTTTGTGGTTAGACGCCTGAAATAAGGTCTGTGGTTAACACAAGCTTAAGAGATGTTGGCGTTTTGTTAGACGAGATAAACTACGTTAGATAAGACCCCAACTTGTGAATTTTAAAGTTTTTACGCGTACTAAAAACGGCGGTTGCTAACAAGCGGCTAAATGAGACTACAGTGGTTGTCGGGACATTTAACGTCATCACGCCGGGAACTCTCTCACTAGTCCGCCTTACAGCATCTAGTCTTGTTTTTCAGTGCTCTTGCAAATATTAGGCTAATAAACAACTTATTAAGCTACGGTTTCGCTAGCTTGTCAAAACCGCTGATTAGATCGATGAAGCATAACGGTAGTGACGTCAAAATCAACCGACCGTGGTGTAGTTCGCTTGTAGCATAACGTTAGCTTTTTACTTCTCTCAGCTGGATTAACGCTTCAAACTTCATAAAAGTGGTGTTCATTTGTAAAGATTATCCTGCTGAACAAAACGCCTACGCATCAAAAACGTGTGTTTGCCACAGAGCTTATTTTCTGCAATGATCCAAAATCCAATGCAAAAATCCCATAGGCGAATTCTCGTTAGAACCCATGGCGATGCTACTTCCGGGTTGGCCTACAAAAATACGTCATCACTTTTGTTCTCTATAAGCTAACATTAGCAGTTCTCTTACTGTAGCTAGCAATAAATATAAGCTAACAATAGCTGTTCTCTTACTGTAGCTAGCAATAAATATAAGCTAACATTAGCTGTTCTCTGTAGCTAACTATAAATATAAGCTACCATTAGCTGTTCTCTTACTGTAGCTAGCAATAAGTATTAGCTAAAATTAGCTGTTCTCTTAGCTAACTATAAATATAAGCTAACATTAGCTGTTCTCTTACTGTGGTTAACTATAAATATAAGCTAACATTAGCTGTTGTCTTACTGTAGCTAACTATAAATATAGGCTAACATTAGCTGTTCTCTTAGCTTATGCGTAAAAGAAAGTTCAAATTAATTGTCCTACTGTAGCTAACGTGTTATTACATAGGCCTATTGTGTTTTAACTAATAAAAATGTCAGAGGAAAATGTCAGAGGAAAATGGTCGCCACCTGAATATTGTGAATGAGCGTCTGTCTGGCTCTTCAAACACTTTTTCTCTTTTACAATTTCTCTCTCTAAATGTAATTCTCTCTGTAACCATCTTCTTATATAATCCATTCCAGCTTCACAATCTTCCTTTTAATTGACTCCAATCTCATTTTTGTTTCATTCTTCCTCTCTCCTCCTCCACCCCCGCACTGTCATCTCTGTCATCGTTTCTTCCATTCACCCTCTTCATTCACGCCATCCACTATGCTGTTTCATCACCATCTTTCTCCTTCACTGTCTCGGTATGGTTTCCTTCCTGCTTCCTGTTCTATTTCTTTCCTCTGTAACTCTCTCTGTATCTCTCTCTCTCTCCCTCAGTCATCAGGGGACAGTGTGGGCGTCTACAGAAGGCTTAGATAGGGCAAGTCTGCATGCTCCCACTTCAAAGTCTCCTTCAACTTCACGGTTTTGAACAAGCCAGATAATTTATTTTTGGTCAAAACATCACCTGAGAAATGGGGAATGGTGCTTTGAAACCATTCCCCAACAGAAGTGTCCTCTTTCTAGCTCTGCCTTTGAAGTTTGTATGTTGGAGCAAAGTGGTTTTCTCCTCCTTTTCCTACTTCTGCTCCTTTGGGCAAAGTGAGCAGAAACAAAGTAAAATTTAAACCTATTTATTAGTCATCACCAGCACAGCAGAGGACAGATTTGTTGGGCAAATTCTTTTTTTTCATCTCCACCCACCTCGACTTTATTTTTAATTAGCTGGCTGTGTTTCCTGCAGTGTTAGCCGCTTAGACGAGTGTTAACGTTAGCATTCAGCAACTTTCTGGCTAACACAACAGTTTGATTGCCTTTCACAAGTTTGATTACATCAAGTGTGTTTTACTCCCAGGCTTTTATACATTTGACCAAGAGTTACAAGTTGTTCTTGTCTTTCATATCATGTAACTATCAAATGGTATCATATGCCGCAATATCCCTCTGTTTTTTCTCTTATCTTAGTTTCTTTTACTATAAACAACTCTTATAAGTCAACCCCCCGCCCCCCTAACACACACACCTTCCTTTATTCATCAGTGGAAAATGCCCATTTAAATATTGTAACTGTTAGTAAGAAATGGCAAAGTATGTTGATGTTACAGTATCATTTTGGGGCTAAGGGGGCTTTGTGGAATAGAAGTTGAATTGAATTGGACAAAGGGCTAAACAAGGGTTTTCTGTACCTAAAAAATTACCGAAAGTTAAGCTGCGGCAAAATACCGAAAGAATAAAGCCATGAAATGTGCTTTTAAATACCACTTTAGCAGCTTTGAATGTAAAAGTTAATAAACACTGAGCCAGCATCAGACCTCCCAAATCTCTTCCACTTCTTCAAAAACATGAGGCAAGTAGGGCTGAGATGTTGAGTCTCAGTGCTTCATATATAAATCATCATGAGCTGTTTCATCAGCAAAGCCTCTAATGAGAGGATATGAAACACAGGCGGTGCAGACACAGCAATTATGGCTCACATTCAAACACACACATACACACACAAAATTCAAAGGAAACGTACTTTATTATGTTACACTTCGGGGTGAGTAATACTGAGGCCAATGTGAGCAATTAAACAGTTAAACGGCATTAATACATGGGCATGGCACGGGCAAGAAAATTCTTTCTCAGCGTGTCTCTGTAGAAGTGTTCTTTAGCTGATGTGAAGTCTAAAGACATTTTAAACAATGAAACGTTTTAATTGAAAACACGAGGGTTGTGCAGTTAAAGACACAGGGGGAAAGTATTTTCCTAAAGCCAGTATTTTCCAGAATCCCTTAAGTAAATCCTGAGTTCAATAAGGAGAGCGGATTAGGGGGCAGAGAGTGAGTCATGGGTTGATATTTTCCACGTTGAGCTCAAACCGGGGAACACGCAGCTCTTTATGTGATGTTTTCATCCTGGGACTGACACGACCTTTGTACTAGTTAATAAGACTTAGGTCAAACTGAAGCACCGTCACGCAACACCTTTTAATACTTTAGCTGATTATTGAGGCTTCATAAACCTGAAGTAATTCACTTCTAATAAACAGTGAAGTGAATGAATCCCTTGCAGGCTGTTGCATAATTACAGACCTACAAAGATTACTAGACGATAACATTATTTCCACTGTTAGAAGATTACAAAATGACTTGTGTTCATTCATATATTAATCTTTACAGAAGAAATGCTGCACATCAGAGGACTTTGCTGCTCTCTGCTGGACAAAAAGAAGAAACAATAACTCAGATATGGAACGAGTCTTTGGCTCAAAATGCTGCATCTCATCTTCCATGGGATTTTTATAGAGGAATAAAGTCAATATGTCTTTAATGATCAAAAAAATAAATAAGTAAGAGATGAAAATCAACAGAAATATCGCACCCCTCACTCATGCTATTCTGCTGTCATCTGTAAATAGAGACCTGTATGAAGCTGATTTATTTTTTAATCTTCACCAACAGCTTATGTCCTTAGGAAGACAGTTGATGGGACCAATATGTCAACCATGGTGGGTGCTGTTGCAAAATGCATTAAGCCCACTAATTTCTGCAAGCACCTGCACATTTCCCTCCATTTTCTCACCGTCAAGCACTGGCCACATGCTTCCTCCTGTTAGCTGCACACTAGGACTGAATATCAAACGCCACTGTGGGGCTAAATTATTCAAATAGCTAACCTTTATTATTCTGGGGTGATGTATTTTCTTCCTTGCACTCACAAGATTACAGAGAAAAATTGTAACCTGGCAAACCACCAAGACAAGAAAGTGAAGATTGGATCAAAAGATGTGACCTTGAGCCGTACAGGATGCAAACATTTTGTCCATGAGTTAAGCTGATGTGACAAATACTGAAATAGGAGCTGAGCAAGAACATTTCATTAAAGCCATTAATAATTCATGTCTGTTCTCTTGTTTCTACAGTTGGCTGCATACAAAGAGCAAATGTCAAACACTTTCTTTTTACACTGTTTAACCTGAAACATCCTATTTCAGTGACCATGAGCATTAAGCTGTGATGCAGTGTGTTCTCCCTACCACAAGATGGCAAAATATCCATCATACAAGATCCACCATTACCCTGAAAAACAATACACATTAGATAAATGATCATCCTGATAGCACAGTCGATCTGTGTTCTATATTATCAAAGTTTAGAGATGTTCAGAACAATCAAGCCAAGGAAAATCTCCATCAAAATCTGCTTCACATGGAGATAAAACTCCTCACCACTCGGATAAGACAGGAAGTACTCAGATGGATGATAGGGCTGAATCTCATTAAAAGATGAATTAACTTTACTGTCAGGCTGAACTAATGTGCCTTGGCAATCTGCAACACATTTCCTCTGTCTCCCTGTCCCTCTTCTTCAAACGTCGGCCAGAGCATCTTTGAAAACTCGAACTAAATCTAGTTCAAGCTGCAGGGCAGAGCCGAGAAACAGACAGGAGGAGAAGTGCCAAATGTTACAGAGCAGCGGCAGAATGAGGGTTGAAAGTTACATTTGAATGCATAACTGCAAAATGAGATGACTACTTTACCTTCATAAGAAATGACACAGAAGACTAGACTAAACTGTTAGCAGACAATGTTTTCACAGCAGTTGAGTGGATGGTCAATTTTTAAAATGCGATGTCTTATTTAGTTAGAGTGAAAAATGTTTCACTTGTGAGAAGTTTCAAAGATGCTCATATTTAAGAGAAGATAAATCTTCTGAGGTTGCAGGTGCTGTAGATTCAAAAGTGAAAAGATTATAATGATGATTTAGAGATTTACAGTCAAGATGATCAGGACGGAGTAAACCATTGTCTTAAAACGTCACCTTTATACTTTTCACCTTTGTTGGGTTTGATGGAATTTTCATTTTTCATTTTCTTTTATAGGCCTAGTTCTTGTAATTTGGTTTGTAAACTTGGTTTTCTGTTTTTGGGTGTGCCTGAATGGATGGAGAATGAAACTAAGATGGAATCTGTTATTACAAATAAACGACTTGCCTCTAGCACAACACAGACTCCTTCCCAGACTCCACGTAAGCACAAGAAACCAAAAAAGGTTTTATCTGTAGAAGCCTGTCGAGCCAAACTAGAATCTGACCGGCGTCGGGCGAAAACTACAGTGAACATCGAGAGAGCTTTTCATTCATGGAGGGAGCTTCGATCGGTTTTGGGGATAAAAACCGACCCAGAGATGGCTTCACTTTTGAAAAGGTAAGATAATTCCTCTAGACCATGTGAATTTCGCGGCCGATGAAGATGCTCGCTCGTGTACGTACGAGCACGCCAGCGAGAGCAAGCAACAGGTTGCTGGTGCAGTTAGTCTAGCGGCCTGCTGTGTCACTAGAAACGCGGTATTTTTGAAAGTTACATATAGCCCCTTTAAAATTACTTCTGTGTCTCTTGCCTTACTGCTTGATCCTTAACAGTCTCACAGAGTAACGGGATGTTGATTGTATGCAGGTTGATTACCACGAGTGATACCTAAACATAACACTTTATCTTATGTCCCCACTGTGTGGAGAGCACATGCTATTTATCTTGAAAATGAATGCAGATAACTTTATCTAAGCAAAAGTAGGCCTTTCTCCTTTCCCCTGTTCAAATTTCTCCATAGAATTATGACCAAGTTAAGTCCCAGGTGGTCATTTTTGCAGTTTCCTCAAAGTCTGCCCCTTTTTTTAAGTCCGGCATGACGTGGCATTAGTCATAACTGAAGCACAGTATCATTATAGCACACTTCAGTGGGCGGATACATACTGATAGTGGCAGGAATATTAGATGGTTGGCCGAGGCCTCCTGAATCATAACGGCCATAATAGTGTCTGATGTGTCTTTAAAGGTGCCAAATAACCATTATGAACCACCCTCCTTCTCTGCTCTTAATTGTGTAAAGTGAAGTATGTTGAACAGCGTCAAATGGGTTGACACTACAACGCAGTAATACCCATCTTACACTCATGTGTCAATAGAAATTATAATTTACACGACAGATTAGAGAGCTGCCAGCACAGTTAAATCCCCTCATAGCAGATTTGGAGGGTGCTGATTCACTGCTCACATCAAGGGTAGACTGTCCCTCCCCGCTTCCTGTACCTTGTTTTGTGGTTAGATTTAATGCGACTGTCACTCTGCTATAAAATTTGACACGAGGCTGTTCCCTTAATGTTGAACAAATGAGGCTCATAACGAGTAATGACCCCAGTTTAAAATTTGTCAAAAGGTTATAATGAGAGGGTGTGACAGGGAACGCTGCCTGGATGACACTCGCCCCATAAATCTTCATCTTGTGATTCATAGATGAGGATTCATTTTTCTACAGTGGTTGAATAATGAGATGACGGGACCAGGGATCAATGGGGTGTTAAAGTGAAGTGGCCTATGTTCATTCACATGACGCAAAAACTTCCAAAGTTACATTCATCATAACAACATGCTCGTCATTTTCAGGATCAGGGTGGAGTCTCAAATGCTAATACTGTACTGTTGAGTCAAGTTTTGCTAAAAATATTTCATATTTCAAGGTTAAACAACATATAGCTAAGATTAGCATTCAACCACTTCTTAGCTAGCATTAGCCTTTCATAGTGTGTGATAATCAGATAGGAATTACCTAAATTCCTTGCAAATGGAAATGTAAGCTAACTAGCAATGTGTTTAATGCTAATGTTAGCTGTTGTGACTTAGCTGGTAGGAAATATTCCTAATATCCCTTAGACCGGCAATAATCATCTTCGTTTTCGGTAAAAGTAAAACAATTTGATAAACTTTGACAGCTAGCTTTCAACCAGTTCTTGGCTAGCATTATCCATTTACAGTGTTACTAGAAGATAGCATAAGGTAATGTAAGCTAGCTTCGAATGAGTGAAATGCTAATGTAAGCTGTTGTGACTTATCTAAACAGAGTTAACAAATAAGTTGTTTCACCCTGAAATATGGCTTGTTATCCCTTATGTTGTCAGTAATCTTTGTCATTTTAGACACAAATTAAACAACACATTTGATAAACCATTAGCTTCATTTGATAACAGCTAACATTGGCTTTCAAATAATTTCTGGCTACTTTTCCCTAAACAGTGTCGTCTACACTACTCTCTAATGGTCATGTAAGCTTTTAAAGAAGGTTCAGTGCATCAAGTGTTGTGATTTATGTGCTATTTGTTTTTATCCTGAAATAATACCTCTCTAGATTCTGACTATTGTCTTACAGTGCTGAATCATTTAAAGACATTATATTAATCTTTGATGAATGGAATGAAATTAAAAAAAACTTAAAAAGGACAAGATCAGAAACTTTGGTTTTGAAAGTTTCAAATAAACTGCAGCAATGTTTGCTATTATGCTTATTTCTGTTGGAAGCTAAAGTGATCTTTGTTTCAAGGGTTTCCATTGGAACCAAAGTCAAGTCGTCATGAATTAAAAAGCTAAGTGGATATTTTCCTTTGGTCCTTTTACATTTGAAATCAGTATTTTAACAAATTCATTGCAACATCTGCTTTCCATTTCAGCTTGAATCCACAATGTCTCTCACAACGAGTGCTTCTCTTGCTGGGCAACAAAGGCAAACACGGGGGAACAAAAAGAAAGTGAGGCAGAAGGGGCCTCAACATTGTGACTAGCACAGATTTATTTCTGGCATTTATCGGAAGTGTTGATTTCATTCATGTTTTTCAACAGTCCTTATCTTGTAAGTAGCCGTTGTCTTTGAATTCCCCTCAAAACAGCAAGAAAATAAACTTAAAAAGCATTGAAAAGATAACTTCATCCATCAAAGAATGGTAAATCATTTCAGAGCAAACACTTAAAAAATATCTGAGTTGGCATGTCTGCAAGGACTTTTGAAAGTCTGAAATCAATGACTTGATACTATCCTGCTGATCCGCAACCTATTTATTACAGGAACAAGAAAAAGGCCAATGCACTGAAGCCTTTCATGTCTGCTCCTTTTCTTTATGTTTATTAAATAAATATGAACTACTTGATTTCTAAAAAATGGTTTCCATGTAAAAAAAAAAAAAAAAGTAACATGACTCCTTAAATCAATATAAATGTAAACTTTCTTCAAAAATGTCAGTCTGGTAACATCATATCAGATGTGCTCAATGTTATAAATGAGGTCCAGGAAGAAAATCTAAAAGGCTGTAAAACAAGAATAATAATCTCAGAGTGATAAAAAGCTCTAGATATCTTTATGTCCTTGCAAACTTGGTTAAAAGTATCCCACCATACAACCATTCAGTTTAAATATCTCCTAGATTAACTGTGCAGCCTTACAGTGGTCTCAGTTCCACATGTCAGTCAGTATAAACTCAGATCTCTCAACAAAACGAGACATCGTGGGAGGGAAGAAGGACATGACAGAACAGAGAGGTGATAATTGACAGTATGACACAATCTTTTCTCACCTCAGCACCATGGGACAGACTCCTTTTCCTGAAGGTCGGAGAGGGCTCGGCTGATCGTAGAGGAGTCAGACCTCCGTTCTTCAACAGCTCCCCTGAGGGCGACTTTGGTACAGTCCACACAGGAACACCATCTGAAACATCACAAGGCAGCGTCAGAGCTGAATGTGGACTCAGAGTAAACAACAGTGAGGAGGAGATGCTCGGGATTTACTACTTTATAATTTCTTCTTTCGATTTGTGAGAAGTAATGCTTGATCTTGAGATTGATGAAATAAATATGCAACAGAATCAGAGAGGTACTCGTATCAAATCAACCTCTAGATCCTATTTATTTCTGACAATCAATATCAAGGGGCTCATAAATGGTACTAAATTAAATTAAGTGTGTGTGATCTACATCAGGACATTGTGTGTGTTTGTGTCTATTCTACTAAGGTCGAGAATACAGAAATGATCAGAGAGATGAATCATTTTTTCTCAGGACCACAAACAATAAAATGTTCTGTAGAATTATTATAAATCTGTACAGTCTTGTCTTACTGCTTCCTGAGCCCAAACAATGTCTTGCAAGTAACTGCAGTGGGATAGGCAATAAAGTCTCTGAATAATCTTTTCATTCTCTGCTGTCTTTCCACTGAAGGATTGTGTATCACAACTGATGATTCAACTTGTTGGTCTTTTATTAGATCAGAGCTTGCAGTAGTTATAAGCAAATTCCCCGTAATTGTATTTTTATTGTCGTGTTTACATCTGAAAATCCTCTCTAGCTTCTGGGCAGTTTTCTGTCCTTGATGAGATTTTTTTACCCCTTGTATTTTTCAAATTGATTTCTATCACATCACTCACTGCAGATCTAGTTATCCCCTATATCAAAGAAGTTGATTCTGAAGTACAGGTCGATGAGTAACAACCTTATGTGAGGTGGTAAGGTGAAAAGTCTCATGCTTCATGCCAAACACAGGAAGACTGGATTACAGCCTAAAAGGCTTAGCCATCAACTTCAGTCACTGCCCCTTACAGCCTCATAACATTGCACTCTTTAAATCCACGTTTAGGTCACATCTATTGCCCTGATCATGTTTTTTTTTCTCATGTATGTACACCTCCATTGGAAAACCAATTTGCAAGTTTTCTCATTTAAAAGCCTCTCATGTATACCAGAGTATAGTAGATCATTTTCCTTCAAAGTACTATAAATGGTTCACATGGCCTTCTCATCTCCAGTCACAACACTCAAATTGGGTTAAAAGTCTAATTCACCAGGAGGCCATTCTTTGATATCCATTAGTGAGGCGCAAGCTGTGCTGACACAGGTCGACATGCTGGAGAGCCTGAGGCGAGTCTGTCTCGACAAAATGTGCTGATACAGCCCTCGGGCCAGGCCTCAGCTTTGGTCAACTGACAGTTTCATTGACAGGAACCTGAAAAGTGTAAGTGAACCTTCTCCAAAGATACTGGACTCCCACATAGAAGAGATACGAGCAGGGGTAGGTCAGCCAGTAGGCAAGTGGATGTGAGCGAGTTGTAAATACAGTGCAAATAGATTTTTTCAAAAAGGTTATTCTCCCGACATTTTGAGGTTAATATATTCCAAAGAGTTCATTTCAAGATAGAGTTTCAGGGGTTACATTTCCAGAGTAGTTCATGTGTTCATGCCAGTTATACAAACACAATTGATGGCAGATGTGTCTGTTTTCTCTGGGATGTCACAATGAAGCACCAGAAGTAGAAACACTCAGTGAGCAGGGGGATTTTTGGACCATTGGATAGAGGCATGCAGGTGAATACAAAAAGCTGTCGCAGATCAAACAGTGGAGGGACAAACATTCATGCAGTAGCTGTTTCCAATGGCTTTAACCTTTCATTTCTGGGCTGTGACATCGATTAAGATTTTCAGATGCATTCACATTCAACTCTTACCTTCTTCTTACCCTTACTGTTCCTTTTATTTTGTGTTTTTAAAAATAGTCTATTTTATGCTACAGTCTTTAAGTTAAACTGCAAGGGAAGGAGTGAGCAAAGTTAATTTCCTTTATGGATTATCATTCCCTTAAAGGAAAAGGTTCTGCGCGTGGGTGAGAGAAAAAGGGTTGGGCTTCAAGCTCTTTATGGTACTGACAGAGGAGAGGGAAGAGGGGCTCCAAAAAGAGAAAGAGCGAGCGGGAAAAATTCTCTGTGACATCAGCTGATAATACTATGCTGTCTGGTTTGTGATTGGCAGGTTTTGGATTGGCGTCTACAAAAAATCCTTCTCAGTGATTAGAGTTGGCAACAACAAACTGCTCTGGTTTTGGAGAAATAGGAGACTGGAGGGACTAACGTGCTGGCCAAACTCAGTCCAATCTCATGCTCTGCTCTACAGTATACCCAAGAAATGTCTTATCCATGCAATGGAAAATAGCTTTCCTGTTTTTGCGTATCAAAACCATTGAACCAACCAACTGACCAGCCAGCTACTACCTTTATCAGCTTGATCAGATCTAGATGCTGCCCATGCCAATGCACCATACTACCTATCATACGGCAAAACTGAGATCCTAACAAAAACTCCTCACTGATGTGTGGGGGATACATGCCGAAAGCGGGGAGCAGATGGACCCCCACAGGACTTATCAGCCAAGCAGCGGAAGGAAATAGGTTTGTACTTGCGGCCCGGTGGTCCCACTCCACACCAACCCCTGTCTGATGAACAGGTACAGGGCAGGGTGACTGTTGGTGCAAAGAAAAGACCAGCAAACTGTGAGGACTGGCTGATTGGATGGGATTTGGCACCCATCTAAATGCGGGTCCCAAAAGATCTCTTGAAAGACGGAGGTGCACAACAACTTCTTGGCCTCCAATGGATTCCAATAGGCCCCAAGAAGGGACAGAAACAATCATTTTTTTCCTTGTTTATCTAGTTTCATGACACATTTTCAGCATGTTCAGCAACATAGCCCATTGGTTTTACTCCCCAGCCGTGTCCTCGAGCTCTCCCTTAGGGATCCCAGGGCTTTCCCAAGTAAAATGGAGTATGTTATGCCTTCAGTAACTCTGGGGTTGCCCCAGGTTCTCCTCCCATTTGGATTTGCCTGAAATACCTCCAAAAAGAGGCAGCTCCAAGGCATTCAATAGAAATAACCAAATCACATCAAATGATTTCTTTCAACAAGAGAGGACTGTTATGGTACACATAGTTCTCTGCAGATGATTAAACTCCTCACACTACCTAGGTGTGTTCAGCCAGAAAGCAAGGTGGATTTAAGAGGTGGCACAAACCAATGGAAAGTCAAGAAAGGACAGACATCAGTGGATGAGAATACATTTGGTAGCCTGAAACGAGGCAGCAATGCTGTCATACTTATCCCAGAATTCATGAACAGAGACCAGACAAAGAAAAGCAGAGAGAAAACTGCCACCTAAACAGTTGTACAGTTGGCATTAGCGGTTATTCAACATGGACAGTAAGTACGGTAGAGCTGTCAAATTTGCCTTGCTTTCTGTCGTAACACATTTGTATCCATGTTTAAAGTTATTATTCAGCATCAACAGACACTTCCCAACCAACAGATTATCCACTTCTTCAACATACCTCAAAGCGGAACTTTGCAACTGCGGCCACACAATTATAAGAGACACATATCAGGTTATAAGCCATTTAGATCAATCAAGGGCAGTTCAGTTTTGAACTTGTGAATACATACACACAGCCATTAAACAGACATTGAGTTTTGTTTGTTTTGACAACAGCAGAGTGGAAGATTATGCTACATGTACTTGAGACATTTCAATGGGCTTCTTATTGTTCTTCTGGGCGGCAACTGGGATCCATTATAACTGCTGTAATTCTGTAGACACACCTGTCAAGCCTTTTGGCAGAGAGTGTTTGGTGCTCAATAGATTTTAGTGGAGTACAACCATAAATCAGCTCTAATCTTCTCTGGAGAAAACATTAAGAGTCTTGTCCCTCTATGGAAGCTTAGCAATTAAGAGACTGTTAATGGATTATAAATATCCTTCTGTACCTTGGAAACCAGGAATATTCCACTGAGTTTTATAGATGAACATTATCTATCTCTTTCTTGTTCTTGTTTGGTCTTACATCAACCTTAAGTAACTGTTCCTGAATCCTTATCCTTGGGGTTATGGCGATAGAACCAACCACAGGCTACAAATGGTTTTAATTGTAACAGCTTTATTGGATTGATAGAGACCTGGCACAGAGAGCGTTAACAAGGCAGAGGTCTGACATTTTAGGCACCAGTGTGGATTCCTTTGGCAAAGACTTAATCCCTTGAGGAGATTTGGAAGTGCATAGTGTCAGTCATTAAATTACGGTTTCTCTATTCCCACATAAACCCTGATTTATTCTGACATGCATGAAGGGAGATAGTCGGAAATTAATTTCAAGTATTCTGTAAACAATACTGACAATAAATTCATGTTCATACACACTTCACATTCATGCTTGTACTTGGCACTACCAATTTGAGGAACTTGGCATTTCAATGTTATTGGGGACATTGAAGAGACACGATAATGAATGACAGACAATACAGGACAGCACAAACAACTACAAACTGACAAAAAACAGAAATCCAACACATTTAACACACAAATGCAACACTCAACAGCATTTACTACAAACATTGAAGTTCAAGGTACCGATCAGGCAGGGACAGGAGCCACAGTCAAGCTGCCCCAGCTGAACTTTGCCACTGGTGTTTGGCTCTGGAAGAGGGGACTGGAAAGACAAGAAGGATAAGGGAGATGGAGGGGTCGGGGGCTCCAGTAGCAGCACTGGAACAGGGCCTGGGGCGAACTCACCGGAGGGTGCTTCGTGGGATGTGAAGTTGCTATCGGAGCTCTGACAGTGATGTGGTGCCTGGCTGTGGCTCTGAGTCTGTTGGAGGATGTTCAGGCACTCTCCCAGGCAGCTTAGTGTGGCAGCCGATGTGGCTTTGAGCAGCAACAGGTCCTGGTCCAGACAGGAGAGAGGGCCTCTGGTGGGAAGAGAGTCGATGGACTGGACCAGGTTCTTCTGCTGGCCCTCTGCTTGGGCCATCACCTGAGGGACAAAGCATTAAAAACACGGTCAAATATTAATATACATAAGAGAAGATCCTATCCCAAATAACATTTTTGACAGAGGACAGAAATTGAAAGAATAAAAGATTGTCATCAACACGGCAGAGGATGTGGAAAAACTCACTAAAGAAACAAGCATTAGTGTGACACTTTATTTTCCACCACCTCATAGATCCATACTGCTTCACTTGTGTGTAGGAAGTGATGCAACTTTGCATTCATTCTGGCAATGTAAGTTTTGACTACAGGCAACAACTCGTCAAGAACCATCTGCTCGAAGACAGCACAGCCAAAAAGAGAGACTGATAAAACTCTTCAAACAAAACAAAAAAAGTTCTCCCCTGCTCCTACAGAGTCGCACAGCATTTCCTTGTGAGACTTATTTCTGTATGACTCACCTCTCAGAGCCTAAATGTATCACAAAAGGAAGGAGACAAAGTCGGCTCTCGCTAGCGGGTAATAAGCTTCTCCCGAGGCTAATGAATCTAACTTGTTTATCAGCGCGGAAATGTTGTATTCATTAATATTGTATGGCTTCACACATCCGAACGTCCTCTGCACGCACTTGAATAACATATCAGTCTCCCTGCATCACTTCACAGATCTAGTTTTGAATCACTGTGAGCTGTGGCAGTGGGTTTTTATTTAGCAGACACATTCATGTAAAGATGGTTTTCTTTTTAAGCACCTACAGTAGCTTGTACAGTTCTCTCCTGCTGGGATGCTGTGTTCCTCACTCAGGCAGCTGGAGCTCAAGTTTTTGTCTCCAGTGCTTGTTATAAATAGATTCTTCCTGTTCAGCATGCTCATAGTGTATCATTTTCACAGTGCCCTTCAGATAATCAAGGCTAGCTGTTTCACATGTTTCTGTGCCCTATTTAAACATGACTGTACTCCACTGTATCCGTTCATTAGAGCTGCATCGTAACTCTTTTTCCACTTTCTTTATTAGATAGTTACAGAATTCTTTATTCTATTCTCATGTGTCACGTAGTTGTGGATATGTGTTCATGTAATTGTAAGAAAGACTCAGGATTACAGACCGCTGAAGACTCAGAGAACAGTGATTTTCAGTGTAAACTAATCCTGACAGCCATAGGTCCAACTATGTTTTGAAGACGACTCAGAGAGAAACTGTAAAAGTTTTTAAAACATTATAAGACTCTAAAAACTGAGAATATGGACGGGAAGCAGAGTAGAAGATTTGATGGATGTTTTGATTCGTTTCCAATCAGAAAATCATAATTCAATATATCAAAGTTTTTTAAAAATCTGACAACTGGTTGACAAAGATTTGCGATCAAGGTACTAACAGGTGATAGATAGGCGAAAGGATAAATCAGAATTTGAGAACCCCTTAACTTTAGGGGGTCGAACATTTTAATTTAGGACGGGATCTCGTGGCTCATTCAGGGGTTATTACACAGCTGTGTTAAATACTTGATTCTGATTGGCCAAATATGCATAACAACTGTATGCTATCCCTCGATGGATCACAGTTTCTAAGAAGAACAAACCATAAATACGGTCACCAGGCGGTTTGATGAAGATGAAAATAACATGCATTTTGAATCTCTGGCCTTTTTGCAGTCACCAGTTCTTATCCCAGACGAACACCTGAGATGTTAGACGGCGATTTATTCGAAAGAACTCTTAGTATTCATCTCTCCAGAGAGGAGCTGTGTTCCAGATTTCTAATTTGTAGTCCTTATCTGCTGTAATTTAAGCACAACACTCAACCTGTTCTGTCTACAGGAGGAGTTTTTGAGACTTAACAGAGACAGTTTGGTGTGTGTATTGCTTTCTCTGGTACATTTAGTCATAAAGTGCATGTAAATATTTGAAGCAAAGCTGCAGAACGGTGAATATTAATCCCTTTTAAGTACACAAGATGCAAAATAGGCAGAAAAGTAGAGACTTTTGCAGAAGCATAGCTGCATCTGTAGTGCACCAGTAATACCAGTCATCAGAGCTGCCTCAGGCTCTATATTCCATAAAGGGGCCTTTAGCAGGTGGCTGTACAATTCTCTGAGCAATTGTGTTGCTATGCAACCTTAAGTTACTGTAAAAAACCCTATTCCATGCTCAAAAATAACACAGCTCACTAAGTTTTATGGTGCTCAGTGAAATGTAAGCAACACATGAGAGAGTTATACAAATATGGATAACAGCTGTAGTGGAAGGGATTTTTATGCTTTAGCAAATGGAGACACAAATATGAGATTAAGATGATAAAAAGAAAGAAAGACATAAGACATGGCCTTCTTATGGTTATGTGTCAACATCAAAACCAAGCTCATAAGTGACATTCATGTACACAGGGTTCACCAAAGATTTATAAAAAATATATATATAGCTTATATTTTAGTTTTGCAATGTTAGGCATGAACATAAAGGAGACATACAATTACAGGAGACCTTTTCAAAAGCCAAGTCAGAGGGCTTGTGGTAATGGCAGCCCCCTCTCCACACACACAAACACGCACGCACACACGCACGCACGCACGCACGCACGCACACACATACACACACACAGCTCTCTGGAGCCAACAGGACCAGTGGTGCTTCCAGAAATAGCCTAACCCGAGTGTTCCGGCTCTGCAGCAGCAGTGTGAGTGCCCAGTGGTGCTGCTACTCTCAGAGTCGAGGCGTTTGATGAGTCCACATCAGCCGTGACAGGCCGGCTGGGGAGACGGTAATGTGGTCTGACTCCCACAGTCACACAGTCAGAGGAGAGACAGATGCACGCATGGATGGACAGATAGATGAGAGATGACAGCGTGACAACAGCAGGAACATTCAAACCAAGCCTGCACACATATATATTGGTACCTAAATGACATCTATTAGAGGTAAGAGAAAGGGATGCTGCAACTTCATTTTGTAGAAATGTTTCAACCTCAAATTAAGAAGGATGATATTTGGAAATCACAGCTGGCACCTTTCTCAGAAATGTGTGAGAAATGTTGCCTTGAGAATTAAATGTGGTGTTTGAGTTCAGTCACATCCTGGGTTGTTCTCTTGCATTAATTATACACATTCAATGGTAAATGATAAATGGATGTGTGCTTGTATACTGCTTTTCTAGGCGTCTGACAACTCAAAGCACTTTTACACCGCAGGTCACACCTTCCCATTCACACCCTGATGACAGAGGCTGCTATGTGAAGTGTCCATCAGTATTAACTAATCCATTCATACACATTCACACGATGCCGACAAAGCAGCGGGAGCAGCTTGGGGTCCAGTGTCTTGCCCAAGGACACATCGGACATGTGGCTACAGGGGCAGGGGATCAAACCTCCGACCCTCCGGTTGAGAGACGACTGACTTTTCCACTGAGCCACAGCCGCCCCATTACAATGCAGAAAAGAATCGAGGCTGTTCTGATATACAATATAACAGCACAACCTTGAGTGTGTTATTGCTTTTAATCCAATAGATCTAGAATAAAGTTGTCAAAAAGTAGTTCCACAACTTGACTGGAACTGCAGCTTTTTTTTCCTCAGTGCATCCACATGTAACTGCACACAAGGAGCCTTATTTATATTATGTACATTCATCTGCATGTTTCAATTCATCCTGCAACCTGTGACACAAGAGTCTGTTGACAGTTGCTTGGATGGCTTTATAGATCTAGAAGAAGGCTGTTTGCTGCAAGTTAACGTTTTTCCGACTCGTGTGGAAGACTGAAGAGAAATGCTAAAAGAGAGATTGACGACCTGGCGTCAGCTCTGTATGCTTAACACCTCTAGTGCCTGTTTAATAGAATGACTGAAAAACCCCAAAGCCCACGTGTGTCAATATGTCAATATGAAGCTCTTTGGTTGAAATAGATGATGATTTTATTATTTTAAATGACTGAAAACGTTTACTAAATGAGATATGACATTTCCTTTATGCGACTGTGCAAACTGGAAAAGATCTTGTTTGTGCCTTTGAGTCAGGTGAGCCTCTTTAATCCTGTTAGATCGCAACAATACTGCTTGGTCAAACCATAGAGCTGTGCTTCTGCAGCTGCTGGGCTTACACTTTATATTTGAGACTTCCCGCCTAGTGTGAGGATGGATCAGTGAGTTCAACAGTGCAAACTGAGTATGAAGATCATGTGGAGATTCACTGAGGTGCAAACATCACTTTGCCTTCATGGTTGATTGAAAAGAAAGTTGCATGCATCAAAAAATTCTCAGCGATAAGTGAGCAGAAATAGGAACTACGTTCCACACAACAACCCTGATGCACGGGTTTGACCCTAAATCCATCGATAATCAGCACTCAACAGCTTTCTGGTCTCTGCTGCATACACTGGTGCATAAATAACAGTGCAAGCAGACTCCTTAACTGTCGACTCAAGCATCCCTTAGGCCTTGTGCCAAACCCGTCAGGCAAAGTTATGAGCCTGAAATGAATTAAGGAAGGAGAACAACAAATGACACGAGGAGGGGAGGGAAGACGGTTGGAAGTGAAATGATGGCCGATCTGAATCAGGTCACATGAAGCAGCAATTCTTTGGAACCAGAAGAATGTGAAAAGCTAAAGAGAAAATGAATCACACATCACAGAGGAATGTGTTTCCTCTGCCTGTAGAGAAAAACACAAGTACCAGAGGAGTGTTTGTTTTGCTTAATGATCACACCATCTGCTCTGTATTTACTCAAACCGTCCCGGGTTCACTCGAGGAGACACACTCTGCTCCAGAGAGGTGAGAAATGACTCTTCCGCTCACACTGATGGCGGGTTGCTCTCTTTCTGTCACAGAGTGAGTCAGTTAGATGAGATATTCTTAGCGAGAAACAGCGTGGAGCTTCTGAATGGGGAATTGAACGACTTGAAGACAGTCAGGTCTTCAATGAGCAAGAAGGCATGAAAGAAAGATTTTTTCTTTGTTGCATTAAGTATGTATGCTCCAAGAACGGTGTCACCAGAATGACAAGCAGATAAACTGTTGGAGATAACCCCAAGTTTTTAATACATGGTTTGGCTAATTGCTCGGCTAATTGCTCATTCTTCTTCAAGGAAAAGGAGACACAGAGATACAAAGGTGCTCAGATCCCACCGTGACATTTCAATGACCTGACAGGTTATTATGTAAGCAATATTTTTTGTATTCCTGTGGTGTATTTGGCTGACACCATACAAAGCTGCTGTGTCCCAGTTTAAGATTGACAGTAAGAGAGAATAGTGTATGGGGCGACCATCAGGTGAAAGATTGTCTCATTATCTAAGTCAGTGGTTCCTAAAGTGAGGGGCGGAGACCCCCGAGGTTGTGAGATGCCTTTAAAAAAAGCAGTGCATGTTATCAGTGAAATTGTGAAATCTGCATCATCACTGCAAGATACCACGATATCCTTCACAACCCTCCTACATATACTGTAAACAAATATGTATTATAGCAGTTTGATATAATCATGGGACAGAAATGTACATTTATAATGTTAAATTATTTAACCTGTGGAATCAAAGTTTTGATTAAGGATGTCCCCAGGCGACTACCTTCCAAGTCATTTAAATGCAAATTTATATTCAGACTAGCCCTCCACACGCCTGTGCTGTGCTCGCATGTGTATGTCCCCCTCCACCTGAGCAATGTTCAGGCAGGGGATATGAAGAAGAAGAACATGTACTTTATTAATCCCGCAAGGGGAATTTCAGTTTTACACTCTGTTATTGAACATGCTACACACACATAGGCTGTAATACACACACATGCACAAATAGGATCCTATGGACATGCACTGATGGATAGAGGTCAGAGTGAGGGGGCTGCCCACAGCGAGCGCTCCTGAGCTGGTGAGGGGGTGTGGTGCCTTGCTCAAGGACACCTCGGCAGTGCTCAGGAAGTGGACTGGCACCTCTCCAGCTACCAGACCAATTTACAGACTTGATCCGCACCGGGACTTTAGCCAGCGACCCTCCGGTTACCAACCCAAGTCCCTGCAGACTGAACTACTGCCGCCCCCTTATGTCAGTTTAACGTGACACAGCCTTCGTACAACTTTATCGCCATTATCTAGATCAAAGTACAGCAAAGCCGCTAGAGCTGGCTATCACCACTGATTGTCTGAATCGATTCGATTCCAATTCATTAAGTCCCGATCTGATTCAATGCCAGATTTGATTAGATTCGATTCATTTAGGGATATTTAAGTCACAATAACAATTCTGTTTCAATATGATTAGGATTCTCAGAGAAAAAATATTAAAAAGTTTCAGGTTTACATAAAAAAATGACCCCAAATGAGTTACATAATGTACTTATTAAGTCACCTCGGAAAACAGTTCAGCTAGATTCATTGCCTTGTGGCTCTGTCGACCAATCAGAGGCCGAATCTGCGATCAGCTGACATGTAAGGGCCAATGAGAAACCACTAGAGCCTGAAACAGACGTCACAGCCTGCTCACAGCACAGAATTACGAAATTCAAACTGATTTAAATGGATGTGGGGGAAAGGGAATATAGCCTATTCAAAGATTGATCTGTGGATTTTATGAATCGATATCAGATCATTTTTTTAAACCCATTCCTCAAAGCCGCGCTGAGAGATGCCAGCTGTCCACTGTGCTGGTTTACATCCATGTTGTAGAGCTACAGCAGTAGACAGTAACCAGAGCTACAGACTCTGCTAGTGGTGGGCGGCCGTGTTACAGCTTAGACACAACATTTGACTGGCATTGCAGACCTAAATTGATAAAAAATATTGACACTGCTAGCTAGCGAGAGGGACACTTGGGGAAAAAACACATTTATATGCACTTTATGTTCAGCTTTTGTTTTTAGCAGCAACCGCAACAAAACGTCGAAAAGTAATTTTTGGGGATGCAACAACATTTTCCACCATAACAAACATGTCCTCCGTCCTGTCAGCTTCTATTTCTCTTCTCTGTCGCTCCTTTGTGTTTGAGCAGTGTTTTATATTTAGAAAGCCTCTTGTCTCTCCTTGCCCATGTTTTATTCTCCTTCCAAACTGTTAAGTCATCTTATCTACATAATTCAGGAGCCAGATGCACTGCTGCTTGGCAACAAACTGAAAAGCACATTTTATCTCTATACAAAAGGGTGAAAGCAAATATTGCTGCAGCTAATTGCTCTATAGTTTGGGAGTCAGGCATACAATCATGTCTTTATCATATCTTTATAATTTTCGCTTCAGAAAACCCAACTTCAGGCGTCATCTCCTGCAATTAATCAACATTAACCAACTGCTGACAGGCTATTAAGAAGACACAGGAATAAAACAATCTTCTTTTATAGAATAGCACAGGACACAATGGCTGTGCTGAGTTAGTGACAGGTCTGGTGACTGAGGCGGGGAGAATTGCTGAGGATTTGAACGTAAGCACAGGGATTTGTGATTAACTGAGGATGTGCTTACAGGTCTGTAAATTCAAACTCCAATGGAAATAGTGGTAAAAACTATTAATATGTAAAGATTTAGGGATTAAAGGAAAATGTAGTCGGGAATACTAAATGCTCAGTATGGATGAGAACACTTTTACTATAAACTTCTGTTATACATAGACACTTTTATACCTCATGCTGCTCCGCCAGCTCCTACCTGTCATCGGCCATGTTAATCAGTATTGATAGATACCGTAAAAATGCCAACAAAGCTGAACTAACAGTAAACAGTGAGCACACTGCAGTCAGGGTCGAGGCTGCCAGGAAGCCAGAAATATCTGCTGAACTCACTGCACCAGCATCCCACCTGAGACCAGAGTGCAGGCTCTGAAGACACAAAGGCCACGAGAAATACAGGAAAGCTTTCGTCCATCAAGAAAGTTTGTTTCAAATAATCAAAACAGACAAACTTTATTGATGGATAGCTGAAACCTTTGTTTAACTCTAGCATTAGAGGGGTTTTTAAGATAACACAATTTGCCACAACTTGTGAATTTATCCATCACTAAATAGTTTTCATTTGATCATAAAGAAAGCAAAAGGTGTAAATCGGCTGGAGTCGATCCCAGTGACAGGGTACGCCCTGAACTGGTAGTCAGTCAATCACAGGGCTGACATACAGAGACAGATCAATCATACTCACACCTACAGGCAATATAGAGTCACCAATTAACCCAACGAGCAGGTCTCTGGACTGTGGGAGGAAGCCAGTGTACGCGGAGGGAACCCACACATGCACGGTGAAAACATGCAAACTTTTTTGTTGTGAGGCAACAGCGCTAACCATTTCATCACCATGCAGCCCATACGGTAAAGACATAGAAAAATACAATAAAAAACATGGTAAATTAAATATCCTGTACGGGCAATAGCAGACCTGCCAAACCAGAAGTAAACATGCTAGCAGACTAGCTTGCTGTTAAGCTAGCTTGCCTAGCCTCAGTGTTTATATGACAATCTCTCACATATGACTTATTTATGTTCATTTATGTGTAATTAGATATCCAGCTACTATTTGGATGGTTAAGATAATCTGTTCAAACTGTTTAGGACTGAACTTGTCTGATCAACTTCCTTCACAAATGTAGCGTTCCCATTGTTATATCAATCTACATAGACAATTAAGATCAACAATGTCAAAATAAAGCCAATGTTGTCATAAAACAGAACTGTGATTTAATATTTCTCTTAGCAAAACCATCTCAGTTCTATGCAACTCCTTCCAAAAGTCTTGATATCCAATCCACTTGATATGTTGTTATATGCCTCACCCACCTCTTTGACCTCCAGCAGCCGCCCTTGGTACTGACTCCTGGCCCGCCGAGCAGCAGCTGGAGATTTGTGGTGGGTGATGGTGACGATGTTGCCAGGTGAGGCTGTATGGCTCAGGTGCCTCTGAGAACCCGGGGATGAAGATGGTGTTAGGTGGGGGAGGAGGGAGAAGCTTCGGGTCCGACCAGTGGATGAGCCCTGGAGGAAGAAGGGGATGACACAGAACGAGAGAGACAGAGACAGAGAGAGAGAGAGAGAGAGAGAGAGAGAGAGAGAGAGAGAGAGAGAGAGAGAGAGAGAGAGAGTATGGGAAATTAAATGTGAGAGGAGCATAATGATGTAAACGGAAGAGAACATGCGCTTTTAAGTCACAGTATGATAATAAAGGAAAGGAGCCACAGGTTGGATTCGAACCCGACCCGTCTGCCTAGAGGACCACAGCCTCCACATATGGGGTGTGCACCAACCACTAGGCTACCCTAGCCCCCATTGATGGCCTTGATGCATTTTCAGTGTATCTGTTAGCGCCCCTCTTCTTTACATAACTAAGAACAAGTGTAGCCTTTACTGCAACAAAACACAACAAGTCTGTACTGTGTAAATGAGGCCGATCATACAACTATTTCACTCCAAACATCAGGGCTCATAGACTTCAAAGTAACTTAATAAATTATAAATTGGCTATTTTATACCCTCAACCAAGAACTAGTAAAAAAACAAGGGGCCAATTGTAACATTGGAGAAGCTTTAAATGCAAATGAGCTGTGTCTGACCACGCCCCTCTAGAAGGTTCTTGGGTGGCTCGGGCTATCCTGCACCACGCCCGATTGTTGACAGTGAGAAGGTAGACTCAGAGGACACGTGATAGCTGTGGGAGTGTCACCCACCTGGGGTAGGGGTTACTGCCCTTTGTGATGTCATAAAGGGAAAATCTCCAAACAGCCTATTTCAGCACACATGTTCTGGAAAGTGGAGCAGGTGAAAGACAGAGAGGTTGGACTTTATTGGGGGGTTTGTAAACAGACTAGAGACACATACTAGTTTTAGAAAACTGTGGTGAAGTGTACTTTGCATAATATGTGACCTTTAATCTGTCATTGCTATTGTTTACCATACCTTGGTGCCCTTTTTGACTGACTTTCATTCATATAATACATTATAAAGATAATACTTATAGTAAATATTAATACATTGCTTCTTGCACAATCACTGGTGAATGACTTGAAATGACCCAAGGTAAAAAAAACGTTCAATCTGCACATTTCCAGAGGAGTTACAATAATGTGTCCTGACATTATCATGACACATGAATACAGTCCTGTGAGGATCAGCTGAGTTATATTAAAAGGTAGTCATCCCTTTTGTGTTTTTGTTTTTGTTGTTTTCAGGGAAACAGCTGAAGTCACTTTTCATTCTTCACTCCGATGCTTCGTTCACTTCCCCTCTGTGACTATCGTCTCTTCCGCTCGCTGACTGCAGTGATGTCAGAACAGTATCTCTCTTTGTCTCTACTCTTTATTAGTTTACAGCAGAGGAAGGAGAAACCAGAGATCCAGAGTTTTACCTCTAAGAGGAGCGCAGAGGTCCGGTCACTGCAGCAGCTGAATAAAATCGCTTAAATAAACAAAGTGTAGCTCAGAACGAAGCTTATTTAGAGGGAAGCTGCCTTTGGTTTTTAACAGTGACCAAGCTACATGCTAAATATAAGGGCTGTGTAAGGGTAATAATGCCTTTATTAGAACTTCTATGAATGTACAAAGCTCAAATAGAAACCAGGTTAATTATGGAGGCTCTGAGAGGCAAGGGAATAAAATAAAAAGAACATTTATTTCCCCCCTGTGTTTGTGACTTATTACAGTTTTGCTGCATAATCTTCCTATTTCTTCCTTGGTGGAAAAAAAAAAGTTCTCCTGGATCATTTATCTGTTCCTTTTTTGTATTTTTGAAGATGTTGGAGTTTTGGCAGATCAAAAATAAAGTATTTGTTGTTTCATGTACAAAGGCCACGTTTGCATTTTCTCTAAAATCCCGTACATTCCCACCAAGAAAAAAAAATCTCTTAACGAGTAAAGTATGTCTCAAATGAAATTCTTAGGGGGTGCGGGTAGCCTTAGTTAGTGTACGGAGGCTGTAGTCCTCCAAGCGGGCCAACCAGGTCAAATCCAACCAGTGGCTCCTTTCTTGCATGCCACTCCCCACTCTCTGTCTCTCCCTGATTTCTGACTCTGTCCACTTTCCTGTCTCTAGAATTAAGGTGTAACAGCCCAAATATAACGCTTAAAAAAGAATTAATTCTTAAAAAAAAATGTTATTCAAAACAATTTAAAACAAAAAGTCAGTTATTAAGAAGTCAGTGATTAAAAATTAAGGGGTGCCAGTAGCCAGGTGGTTAGTGTGCGCCCCCCATGAACGGAGGCTGTAGTCCTCCAAGCAGGCGGCCCGGGTTCATATCCAACCTGTGGCTCCTTTCCTGCATGTTGTTCCCCACTCTCTCTCTCACTCTGATTTCTGACTCCGTCCACTGTCATATCTCATCTCATAAAAAGCCCCAAATAAAAACCTTTAAAAAATTAAAGTAAGTTAAATATTTTAAAGACACTTTCAGGTTGTGTTACTTTTTTAAGAACAAAAGATTTTAGAGACTCAAGTTACAGTCCAATAAAACCAGTTAAAAAGAAATAACAAATAAAACCAGTTAAAAAGATCTGTCAATAACATGCTTCATCATCACCGTACATACTAACACACAACACAATATTACTGAACATATCCACTTTAACAAACTAAAAAAACAACAAAGAGAATCACAACTATGTGTAAATATGAGGCCATAACCTGGACTATTAGTCTCCTGATGTATCATAAAATGCAGCATTAGCCTGACAGACTCAGCTCAGGGGTAAAACCTCTGTATGCTTGCTGTTTGACAGGTGCTCTGCCATTAGTGGACTGTGGGCGGACTCTGCACCGCATGAGGCAGCGTGGGTAGATGGTACAAGGGTCAGCTGCTGACCTGTTATTTCTACACTACAGGGAGAGACACTAATTACTCACTATTAGCCGTTCACGAGTAACCTTCATACGAGGGAAGGAAAAGAGTTCAGAGTTTTAAATAGTTTCATGAAGAAAATAATAATTTAATTACTTTTATTACATTTCCTGATTTTTAACCTACTTCAGCATAAACATATTCATACTTTATTAAAAGCTGTATTTAAAGCCCAGGACAGACAAAACTCCCAGGACTACACTCAGGCGCTCTCTTCATTGAAGCAGAAAGTCAACAACATCACCAGACCAAGTCGAAGTCTCCTGTTTGACTCTTCGTGCCCTTCCTGTCAGGAGTTGTGTGAGCATGTGCTTCATAGCTAAACACTGAGCACACACAGGGCCGGCTCACTTGTTCCAACATTAGGGGTAAAAAAAAAAGGGGAGTGTCAAGACTTTCACTACTCTGTAATGCTGTGGGAATTATTAAGACTCCACCTCTGAGCAGGTTATTGGCTTCTTAGTTTCACCAAATAATGACCGAAGCAGGTTTTGGAGATAAAAACCTTACCAGTATATAGTTTGAGAGGGAAGACATTTACATGTGCATGCAGTCTTAGATTTGTTTAAAGCAATAGTTCAGTATTTTTGAGGCCGGGTTGTATGAGGTACTTGACCTGAGGTCAGCTCGGCCCCTGTTCTGAGAAACCAGCCAGAGAACCTGCACTGAGACTGAAGAACACATTTGTAGTGCACTGAAGGAGTGCTTTAATAGAGCGCTGTTCTGACTGTAACTTGCAGTGCTGGGAAAAAAAATCCAAGCATAGCTACACCTACATCATCATTGATTGTTGGGTCACTTTTTCTTAAAAATAGCTGAGTTACACGCCCCGTCTGCAGAGCTGTTTAGCTCAGCCTTGTGTCGGCTGGTTTCTTAATACAGGGGCCGAGCTGACCCTCAACTACCGCAGGTCATATACTTACTATTGACATGTACCTCATCCAACCCTGCTTGATTCTTCATATTTGTCTTTGGAAACAAAAGTTGACAAACTGAATTTTGTCAGCCAATGAAGATGGCCTAGCTCTTGGATTTTTTTAAATTTTGGAAATTCCCCAAAACTTCGCTGCACATTCGAATAGAAACCTGTCTGTTTTCTCAGTTTGAACAAGTCGTATGTCTGTGTGGAGAGGACGAAAACAAACATTCATTATTCATGAATTCTGCTTCTGACTCCATCTGCTGATGAACATCATGTAAAAAGATCAAACGTTTGGGTTGAGATAGTGAAGGTTTAAATGTTCTTTTGGGTCAGAAAGGTGTTCAATCCGCTCCATGGTCATTACAGAGAGTAACGTTTGTGATACATTTGCTAAATATTTCCAGGTTTGTCCACAGCTGCAGATAAAAGCTCTGTATGATCTATCCTGAGCAGGAGAAAAGTAACACAACATACCCTCGCTCATATTTGTTCTTCTACCTCATCACTTTTATAGTAAAAGCCTCCCTAAGCCAAGTGTGATAAATGTGTTTACTGCATCTGTATCGATCTACAATATAAAAAGTGTCAGCACTCTTTTATCCAGTTTCTTATAAACCCTCTCGCCCCTGGCTCCTTTTTGTTACAATAAATAAATCTTGCTGCACCTTTCCTGTCTAAGAGGTCTGTTATCAGAGATGTAGGCGAGCCTCCACAGCTGGCTGCCTCATCACCACAGCGGCCGCGATAATGATCTGAGAGGCAGACAGCGTCGCTCTGGGACGGATTAGACCACAGCAGTGGGTACAGTAATAACAGCTGCTGTCGTGGCAAAGCCTCGCAGTCAACGAACAGGAACAAAACACCCGTTCAGCTCTGCCTGGCAGAGGGGGGGGGGGGGGGAGAAAGAGAGAGAGATACACCGTCCTCCTTCAACTTTTCTTTGCTTATCCAATTTTCTCTCTTCTTCTGATTGCTTTTCTCATCATGGCTGAGCAGAGTAAGAGTAATTGGACTTTTCTCTTTGCTCCAGCTGTGCAGCAGTTTGAACTGGTGAGGATCTACATGTTGAATAAATCAGTCTCAAGTATAATGTGGCTGCAGTATTTAATGGTTTAAATGGACACTTGAAAGAGCGTTTCTGTGAAGATAAGTCAGCGTGGGAAAGAGGGTGAGTGTCCCTTTTTTCCTTTCTCGTGTTTGAAGGTGAAATTATGTTTGAGTAGAGAATAGCAGGGGGCTCGAGGATGTGTGCATCTGTGTGTGGGGACTCACCAGCACGTCCTGGCCTCCTCCAGCTCTGTCAACACTCAGGTGTTCATCTGAGTCCTTCAGCTTCCTCACCTGAAACAAGACGACAGAAAGCATGTTTAATTATATTAAGATAAGTTAAGATATACTTCATCAGTCCCACATTAGTGGATATTTAATTGTTACAGCAGTTCAAAGTCGAGGACAGGGCTCATCAAGCGAATGATAACTAAATTCAAACGAATCTCATCTGGCTTTTGTGCTCGTGTTGTAGGAGGAAGACCTCTTGATCTAATGCGATCAAATCTAACTAAACCTCCAAGAACATCCTTAAAATGCTAGCTAGCTGCCAGCTAGTTCAGGCACTCAGCTCCAGCTGCACTGATTTCACATTTGACATGCCTCTTCCTCTACAATCTCCTGACAACACCTCTTTCCAATTAGCCGTCTATTTAAGCTGCAAGATTTCCGGTCTCTCGCTCTGCTCTGTCATCACCAGCTCAGAGCTGCACCAGTACTGCTCTCATGCTCAGCCCGACCACCACCCCAGCATCCACCTGTAGGCTCTGACTGAGGGGTTTAAGATATCATCCATATCACTTCTCAAATTCCTGACATGTAAAATAAAACTACGAGGAGTGATGAGGTCAGAGACACCAAATAAAAATAAAAAAAGGTCTGCTGCTGCGATAAATATTTTCAACGATACAAGCGTGAGTTGTCTGACTGAAATTCACTTAAAAGTCCTCTGAACAGGGGCGCTGGTAGCCTAGTGGAAAGTGTGCGTGCCCCATGTACAGAGACTATAGTCCTTGTTGTTCCCCACTCTCTCTCTCCCTGATATCTGACTCTATCCACTCTCCTGTCTCTCTAATCAAGGCATAAAAAGCCCAAAAATAAACCTTTTTCTGTCCTCAGAACGTAAAAAAAAAAGGTAAAACAAATAAACAACTCTCAAACAGCATCAATAACAATAAAATTGTTCCTTGTTCACAGCACTGGGTAACCGTACTGAGTTGAGCATTTTTCATAACAACAACAGATGAATGTAACCTTACACACCACTTGGAAAGACCCGCAGCATTTTTGCGAAAGTCGTTGACGTCAGAAAACGTTTATGTTTCCAGATTTGACAAACTGCTTTGACAAACACACAAGTCTCCAAACTAACTCCAAAAGTGAGAAACACAGCAAAAAAAAAAAAACATTGTAAAGAAAACCCAGTGGTAGTTCATTCAGTCTGAACTGCAGCAACAAAAAAAAGCACCAACAGTAAAATATGCTTTCACAGCATACATGCGTAAAGTTTAATTCCAAAAGTTTGCACAAAAAGATTAAAAAAAAAGTTTGGATTAATTCCCGTCTTCGTGCACTGTTAGTTGACCTGCAGCTGAGTGTTAGGAGGAGCTCTATAACAAGCCTCACTCTCCACTGGACCGAGGGGGGGGGAAAAGGATGCCCCCCCACTGAGAAACAGACAGCACACACAAATACACAGACTAATCCCTCAAGCCGAGGACAAAAAAAATCCCCAAAAAGCACATGCCTAAATTTTAATCCTTGGAGCCCATATTAAAAAAATGACTGGTGGTGGATAAGGAAGTTACTACAAACATCCCGCACTGTAATCTTTAAGAAATGAGCCCACTTAGATATAAGGAGGATGGTTCAACCAGGGACACTTTCATCCTTTAAAAAAAAAGCAGCAGGAGGGAGCTATCCTTCTTCCCCAGATCACTTCTATCAAAGTGTTCAAAATATTCCTGAATTAGACGAGCATGAGGAGTTAAAAGTGCAATCTCAAAAAAGTGTCAGCCCTGGGTTATTTAGAACTTTTACATTTTGTCCCTTATCTAACATTTTAAATATTCGCGTCTCCATTTTTGATTGTTTATCTTTGTTTTCCCTCACCTGTAGGCTTTTGTTTTACTCCATTCTATTCTATTCTACATTTTACTTTTTCTCTCATGTTTAATTTATTCACTAGGTTTTGAATATGGGGTTTAATTCAAAATGTAAGAGTTATACAAACAGGTTTAACAAATCAAGAAGCATCAGTGCTTTTTCCTTCTGTAAAGACGTGACGATAAGGTCCGGGAAAATAATCTCTTTTTCCCTGAAGTGAAAAAAGTGTGAAAGTCTGAATCATCTGTTTTCATGTTGAAGTATTCTTACCTGGTGAGCCTCAATAAAAGTGAACTCAACTACCACAAAAGACCTTGCTCGTGGTAAATCCACAGTCTGATTTTGATTTTCTAGATTTGAAGGTACAGTAGCTGTTTGGCAAATGTCAACAAAGAGCTATAAAGTTTAGTTTTAATTATTAAGACACAGGAAATTGCAAGGCTTCATTGAAAAAGAAAATGTAAATAATTTAAGTGGGCCAACAAATTATGTTAAACTAGAATGAACATCTTAACTACTTAACACTTTAATGATGTGTGAATAAGCTCTAACATCTGTAGTAATCACTCAAACAAACTCATCAACATTTTACACGTATTATAATCGAGGGACTTTAACTGGTCACTCTAACATAATAACACGCAAACCACGTTTGGTCAGTTAGCTTCATCAGTGAACTACAGACAGTTACACCTGGCAGCAGAGGTGCTGCTTGTCAACAGGCCAGGCAGGCAACTGGGGGCCCCTCTGAGGGCTGACAAACTTTAAACCATAGCAGTGGCTCAGAATGTGCTAATTTTACAATGACAGTAGGAAACCTCCCTGAGGGGGGGGCCCTTCTGACAGTAAAGTTGTTGCACTAAGCGTTTCAATATTCCTGTGAAAACTTAAGTTGGTCACTTAAAGTGGTGACATATTATTTTTGAATGCTGGTTGGAGGGGCCCTCAGTGAATTTTGCTCAGGGCTCCAACAGACTCGAGAATCACCTCTACCTGGCAGTTACAGGGTTTGATGTTGTGACTCAGCAGTAAACATTTACATTAGAGCCGGGTTAACTGGTCCACATGCATTAAGAGCGGCAATATAGAGGCAGTTAGCTTTAGCATACAGCTACTGCAACACCTCAGAGAGAAAACTGGTCATTTTAGCAGGACACAGTTACAATACACCATGACATCAATGGAAATGATTATTAAGTTGTTGCTTCTATTTAAGGAAGAACTTAGATGGAAGCTTGTGTGGAGCTAAATCCAAATGAAGTGAACATCATGGTTAGAACTGGGATACATTTGGGCCTAAGTGGGGACCTGTTTCTCCTCCTTTAAGATTTCATAGAAGAAGAAAAGTCATTTTAATGTCAGACTGGGATAGAGAGCAGATAATAGTGCTGGAGTCATTGGATTGAAAACAATGCAGCTGGGAGCTCATGGGAGATGATGCCATTTAAAAAAAAACACACAAAGGGAAGTGTGAGTTGAATGTTTCCCTTTAAACTCACTAAAAAGTAGTGTAGTAGTAGTGGGACATTCCTTTTCTGCACTGTATGTAGGGTTTTGTTTTGAACAACTCCATAATGTAGCATTTATGATCAACTGATAAGATGTGTCGTCTGTATTTCATGTAAGCTCTACATGCTAAAGTATCAACAAGCTAACGTGTGTCAGTTCTCCAGTGTGTTCTTCTCCGCTCTTTTTTTGACATCGTGATTCCGTCAAACTTCACATAGCATTGATGTGAACACAGATATTCTCATTATATCATGGTATTGCGAACTCTATTACTCAAGATTAGGTCTGACCTTATGACCTTATGAAGAGTTGCTGCAGTGTGTTGCCCTCATTTAAGACTTCATAGAGTAAAAAAAAGTAATTTTGAGTTGTCCACAAAGATGTGAATGACAGGATGAGAAAGAGAGCAGGAAACAATGCTCAGGTCATCTAAAAAAATCAGCAGCAGCAGCTTTAAAACGGCAGGTTTTTTTCTTTAATGAGACTGGTGGAGGATTATGCCATTTAAAAGGAAAATGACATTGAATACAAGATAATAAAAAAATGTAACTCACTAAAAAATGTCAGTGAATTAAAAGCAGAACAGAAAGATTAAGATAAGCTGGGACATGGAGTTTTCTGGCCTGTTCCAAGGATATTAACCTATAGGTGTGCTCCTGTGCACAGAGTGACTAACTGTTGAACTGCTGAACCTGCTCTCAGGTCAGGTAAACTGTCACATTTGTAAACAGACACACCGAGGAGGAGCAATCTCCAGGGAAATGTCAAGACTTTTCTGCTCACTTCTCCTCCTGAGGAACATACGCCAAGAGCTTAAAGCGTGTGTGTGTGTGTGTGTGTGTGTGTGTGTGTGTGTGTGTGTGTGTGTGTTTACCTTGGCACTGCTGTCAGAGTGACGTCTGGCACATGCTTGGAGCTGACTGATCCAAAACTGCTGCTCCTTGGCATCGGATGCTGCAAAGACACGAACAACTCAGGTTAATTATTGAAATTACAAGCTTTAACCTTCTTTAAACACAAGACTTTAAGAATCCCCAAGACACTTGACATGAGTTCACAATAAAGCCAAGATGCACTTAAAAGAAAACAAGGTGCTAGAGTTCAGACAAAGGGTGACGTAGGCTGCATATTATGACATCAGTGAGGACGCCTTACTGGATGTCACAAAGCGGCAACCTCCCATTTAAAAAAATGAAGCTAATGCGGAAGTGCAAAAAGCTGCAGTTCCCTGAAGTGTCCACTTGAGGCTGGCTGCAAAAGCCAAGGAATCGCCATTAGGTCCTATATTAAAATGTCAATTTTTACAGCAGAAATAAAAATGCCTGTTGAAGCTCATTTCATCTTTAGTGGTAAAAACTGTACACGGGGTTGAATTTTGTTTTATAGCGCATCTGTTTTCAAAATATTAAGCCTAAAACGTGAGTTTGAATTTGGCTGAGTTGACTGACAGGTGGCCGCGTTGCAGCCGTTTGCAGGGGGCAAAAGGCCTCAGCTTCACCTTTGACCTTTTGCCTGCACTTGAAGTTGGTGGAGTCAGCATAATCTAATATGCAACCATCATCGTTTGGCTTCATAGCGCCTCTCCAGAAACCCATGAGTGGCAGCACTGAGACTACGTCCATGTTTTATACAGTCCGTGGATGTTAGTGATCCCATTTACACTCAAATGATTATTCGGCTTGCCAAATGATCGCGCTGCCTTCTGAATAACATCCTCAGGGCAGGTACAACATCTGACCCTCTTCATCTCCCCCCTCAATGCTAAATTGACTATTCAGTATTCGAGAAACAGCAGTAATTCATTTGGCCAATTTTTAAGCAGCACATAAAGCAGTGTGATACTCTCTTCATGCTTGTGATTTCCCCCTTTGGCAGTCGATACAATACACCCTGTTATCTGAACACAAATAGCCAGTTGAAGGCCGGACTTGCTGACTAAGACAGAAAGCGGCAGGCCTAACAGTTGAAGGAGACTCTGACACTCTGCTTGCGTTGACCCTCTAAAGGTCAGATTGGAAATGAATATCTTTCTGATCCCATTTCACGGACTAACTTTTGGAGAACAGTGACTCTGATCAGCCTGGTATCACTCAGCTCAGGCTGAAGGTCAACTGAGCACCAACAGAGCAAAAGAAAAAAAGATGGTTGCACCTGATTTATGATGGTTATGAAAAACTGCATCTATCAAATCTGTGCTCCTTTACATGTAACACCTTTTTATCAAAGTAAATCAAATCAAGTCACTCAAAGAAAGGTTTCCCTGAGCCTCCTGTGTCGTATTCAAGTTGTTCTTATGGCCAAGCAAGATCCAAATGCCTGTATGTCACTTTGAAAAGTCAGGGTTTGAAACATCGAGTTGTTACACTTTGTGTATCTCCACTGCAGCTCAGTGAGGTGGAAACATGAACACCTCACACCAAAAACATAACGTCTTCATATTAGGAAGTCCTTAGTACGCTGACAGTATCTATAAACATTTCTCTGGCAAGATAACTGGGGGGGGGGGGGGGCAGCATCTAAAAACTTAACAACTGACTTATTGACTCAGACAATGTGACAGATTATTCTCCTGATTCTCATCTGAAGAAAAGCGTTAAATGTTTAGATGAACGCAGAGCTCTCACAGTGAGCGACTGGATAATGAAGATGGATGGCTTCGTCAGATTTATAATCAATTCCATCACCAGCAAAGGGATTTGATGAAATGTGACAAGCGTTGTTTGACACGCTGATGAAAATTGTTCCAACGTATGGAGAATTCAATTTGCACTTGTCAGTCACTCGGGCTGAAGACATCTGCCACAGTAACAAGAACACCGTCAGAGCGCCTCTTTTGAGTGAAGAGGCAGCACCGAGAAAATCAGACTTTATAGAAAACTCATGACAAGTGCAACCTTCAAGATGCGATCCCTTCAGGAGTGGCTTCTTGCCTTTTGAGGAGTTAGGGGGTATTCATACAGACACCTGTGCCACACTGTCTCTGTGCTAAAAGAAACATAACAAGCAACAACTTCACCGAAATCAGTCACTCAAGAAGGAAAACATACCCGGAGAGAGAGCGTTTAAATCTGATATTTTTTTCTGATGAGCACAGGCCTTGCTGTAATTAAGGATAATTAGCTGTCTGTATTGAGCGCAGCACTGTGCGGCGATGCTAATATGCACCTGTTTGCATGGTAAGAAGCTGGGGGCAGGACGTGCTGTCCTCATTCAGGGAGAATACTGATGAAAATGTTTTAAAGCCAGTTTCGTGTCACAAGAGCTGCAGACCTTAAGGGGACACGCTGACAGCTCTATTTATTTGATGAATGCACGACGTGTGAGCTGGAAACCTCTGGGACTCACAGCGAAATGAGAAGCCGATCCGTCTTCCAATTTGAATGTTGACAATAGACACTCATGCTGGCCTGTATGTCATATTTAAATGTCAATAACAGAAAGACAGCTGAACGAAGATGACTGAGTCAGAGAGAGAATCCTCGTCTCCAGTCAATCATAGCCCCACCGTGCTCGTCTAATTACACCCCTCTTAATTACAGCATAGTAAGAGATCGTATTGGTAGAAATAACGGTGAGTCAGAGGATTAAAGCTTGAAACGGCAGTTAGTATTTTAATTGATGGATCTCTGTCTTTGACGCGTCATATTAAAAAGACGACAACTGAAACTCAGTTTCTACTTTAGAATTAAATCCAGCCGTTCTGTCGAGTCTAAAAGAGAGGGGTTGATGCCACTTTTATGTTTGTGTTGGACTAAAGAGATGTTTTTAAGATGCACGCCTCGTCTCAAAGCTTACATGCTCTGAACACTGTATCATGGAGCTTCAAGGTTCATAAAAACATGTTAAAGCCCTCACTCATCTTGTTTGTTGTATGCATGAGTTGAATGGTCTTGTCCACACATAGACATAAATATTCTTATTTACAGTCTACTTTAGGTCTTCCTTCTTCATACCTTCTGACCCACATCAGTCAGAAGCAGTGTTGGGACTAAAGCGTTACTAAGTAACCCGTTACTGTTACACCACTACTATTTGCGGTAACTAGAATGAGTTACTATTCAGATTCAATAACGTTGTTATAATTACTGACATTTTTTTTTTTTTTGTCACAAATGAACCAAAAAGAGAAAACTAGGCGTGCACATCCAGGTAATATGCTAACAGGTGCAGGACAAGAAATGTACTAACTGTAGAAAGAAGAGGAAGGTCTGCACACTGTTAGGCCCCCAAATACCAATGGGCCATTTCATTAAAACAGGGCAACGTTTGGATCTACAAGATCTTCCTCAGGCCGCGTAAATATACCGAATGTCACTTTTTTTATTAGTTTTCCATGTTTATCCACCAAAAAAGGCTAAAAATAGAAGTTTCAGTTTGTTCACAGACGATTAATTTAGCATAACAACTAAGCTACCTGCCACACTCGACCACAGACTTATACCTCTTTTAGTACAGATTGAACAAAAGATCTATCATGTAAAGAGAAAAATGTGAAGATGTTGGTAACTAGAACTAACTTGCTGTTTTACCTTTTTTCCAATATATTGAACGGCCGATCAACATGACAATTACATATAATGTTTAATGGTTAGCATTCTTTATGTAGCTAGCTGAAAAAACAACTTGTAACTAGTAGTCACACACACAAAAGGCAGCATACATCATGGGATACAAGACACTTTTTGGTGCGGGGAATAAAAATCTATATTTTTGCAGATTCGTATTCAGATAATGTCTTTGGGTTGAATTATAAGAACAGCTCATTATGGTGCTTCATAAGACTTTGTGTCAGACATCCAAATGAGCCAGTTTGAAAGCTTTTCTGAACACAACTTGACCCTTTCATTGTCTCAAAGCCACGTCGTTTGATTAATAGCTTCATTTGCAGTCTGCACATTCGGACATGATTAAACTCCCAGCATGCTTCACCTCTGCTCTGCAGAAGAAAAAGACACAAGGCAGCCTCCCGGTCTCCCTCCATCCGATAATGAACACTACTTTGATGTTACTCTGCTTTAACTCTCAGACACCTCGCTCCTCAGACAGCTTACAGCTTTGTCACATTGAAGTCCTGAGGATGGATCCAATGAGGGTTTCTTGCATTCATAAAAAAAAAAAAAACATTAGTAAGAATCGTCATCAGTGAGGGGTCAGGTTTGGTTTTTCTGACAGTTTTCTTCAGTTAGTTAACATTGTTTTATTTGGAGAGTAATTTATTTTATTTAAGTGATGATCATGCATCAGTACAAACAACAATAACCAAGGTCCCAATGATATTTCTTGACCAGAGATGTGGATTGGCGCTGTCAGTCCGATACGTAAATTACGTCAATATCAGACCCGAAACTGATATAAGATCGGATCGGTCCCATCTCTATAAACATCCTCATGATCAAACAAAACCCTCATCATCATCGATATCATTAAGTGCGTAGGTGTTCATGAAAGAGCTGGGTCTTTAGTTTTTTCTTAAAGGTGCAAAGGGACTCTTCTTCAAAGTGTTCTCCGTGAATATAAACACATGCAAACGCTGTGGAGTTCAGGAACTTTTTTTCAGACTTAACAACATCCACTAAAACCTCAGAGAGTCTCGTATGATGCCTAAGAGGCAAAGCCAAACACTTCAGTAAAACACTATTTCTAACACTTGTATTTTTGGATTTTATTTTACCACATGAAACAAACTGAAACAAGCAGCCGTCCCCAGACGAAGCTTTGCCCTTTTACTGTGAATCCAGTATCTTCTTCCACCAGTTAGCAATGAGGACATTGTGTTCAAAAAAACCCTCTTAGGTAAAGGTATCAGCCTGAGAATAAAGGTGGCATTTAAAGCTTTAGACACAGGTGAGATTATATGCAGCTCCCATGCTCAGCAAAGAATAAAGAAACCGAAGAAGGACCTCAGACTGAACTTTGAAGTAACTTTTTCTTTTCACCCCCAGGGTAGACTTCGGCAACCAACAGCAGATCTGAAGCGTAGCGGCTAATCTCAATCACCGGCTGTTGTGGACGTACATGTGAGCACTTTGTACCCCGCAGTTTCAGCAAATTGGAGTGTTTGAGTACAAATGCTGCCTTACAACTGGAGTTATTTGAGTTGCACTATTTCAAATGTTATTTTGTTTTTTGGGGGAGTAGTTTGGGGTCCTGGCAAGCTTTCAAAAAAGGCTCAGGTTTAGTTTGGCTGGGCTGCATGAAAAGATTGCTTTTGATCTATAAACTTCTTAATCACTCCCATATCTCAGTGAGGACTTGGAAATGGAAACATCACTCTGCCTGTAAGCTACCCGGCACAAGTTCTTCTTCTCCATGGGTTCATTGTTTGCTCTTAGCTGAATACACACAGATCACCGAGTTATTCAGGGAATATAGGCCAAGTTATTCTGATATCCTCCCCCTCGAGAGTTTTAGGGGACATTCCAGCAACTCAAGTGGAGCAACAGTAAAAAGGAGTCTCTCTCGCCTCAGTGGATACAGGTCAGGGCCTTCAGACACAGTGACTACAGGCCACAGCTACAGGCTCCATGTGTGAGACTCAGGCTTAAAGGGATATTTCCCCTTAGGTGTAGACTTTCGCAGATCTAAAAGGAGCATTTTGTAGAAAAATTGTAGATTGGAAGGCATTTTTCAAAAGACCTTGACGAAATAAGAAAAACAAATTCATCAAATCCACTTCACCAAAAGTATCTGGCACAGTGTGAAGTCAGGGCTGCAGCTCAATCCCTAACAGATCAAAGATTTTATGTTTTTATTTATGTATTCCTCTATTTCTCTGTTTCAATATATTCTCTTGATTAAAGTTACATTTAACTGTGCAATATATGTTATTCACTGTGCAATACATTACTACTGGGCAAAACCCAATTTGTTTTCTTCTGGATTGCATGCTTGATGTGTTGCTGTGGCTGCTTCAATGTTGTACACTTGAACGTGAAGCATGAGCTGGAGTTCACCTTTTAGCTCCATAAAGCTGACAAGTGACACCTTTCACATCACAAACACATCTGATCCACTGTTTATCCAACAATATTTATGAGAGCAGCTTTAAAGGCTCTACTCTGAGGAGTTTCAGTTTGATACATGTGTACAAGATTAAGTTTGCTTATTAGTAATGACGTGTGGCCACTGATGAAAATGAAAGCATTAGCAAAATGATTTTGTAGATTTATCTGGATGTCTTTTCTTCATAAAAAATGACCGAGAGAAACACCAAAAACAAGTGCACAGAAAAAGAAGTGAATGTTCAGACAAACAGACAAAGCCGTGAGGGAGGACACTGTTTGGAATACGATTTTTTTAAACACGTTCTTCAGCGATAAAAGCCACCAAAGAGAGACAAACTATGATCTTAGTAATTTCCACTTTAAGAGTAAAACATACTCTCTACAGGAAGTTGTGATGCTGCCATTGTGTTTATGAATATTAAAAACTGTGAGCCATCCCTTTAGCCACTTCCTGGAGCCTTGTGTTGAGTCTTTGAATTGCCCCCCCCGGGGATAAATAAAGTTTTTTTTGAATTTTGAATTTTTTTTTTTAACTTTTAACCAATCAGAGGCTTTCAGAGACCAATCAGAAGTTTTTCCAAAACACTGATGCTGAGTTACAAATGTGAGTCCGCACTAACGTCTAAAGTGTTTGAAAAGTGAAATAGTATAACCATCAATGTTTTTATGACTGAGCAGCTTCACAGAAAACAAGTAGAACCGCCTGAATCTAAGAAAACGATATGTAGAATTACAGTTGTGTTACATTGAAATTGGGACATACAGTGTGAAATCAGTTTCTAATGGTAATTTACTTGCCATACATTCCATTTTAACACGTTTATTTTGGCATCTTGGCACAGAAAATGTCAGGAAGTGGTGTCTGAGGACAAAGTTCCCTCAGCCAATAGACAGCTTTTATTGGACCATTTGTCCAATTAGCTCAGTTACAGTTAAATGTGCTACAACAGCAACAACAAACCCTCAAAACATCTCATCTTGCATTGCAAAACAAAATTTAAACAGCCGCCACAAAATCAGGCATTCCAGGCCGCAACAAGCACAGAAAAAGCCTGCGTCGTCCTTTAGGGACTGAAAACACATCACAGCTTTAATTTTATAAATCACTTTCATACCCAGCACTCCTTTCAAAGACGGTGGTTTGAAAAGCTTATTCATAACACCAGTGTGAGTGCACACTGCACTCTAAGATGCGCCAGCATAAAACACACACTCCACTCTGTGTTTGTACTTTGCCATATATGGGCATCCCGAGGCCGGCCTGAGATGAGGGCATACCTCTGAGTTTGTACAGCTCTCCATTCACAGAGTTTACGATGAACATGTGCGGAGCCTCGTCGCTCGTGGTTACCGAGGCACCAATCAGGGGCAGTGACCCGCGGGGCTTCTGGCTCCTTCCTTGCTCGTTGACAAAGTACTGCAGCTGTCCCAACTCTGGATCCAACACAAAGTACCTTAAAAACAGACACAGAGAGAGAGAGAGAGAGAGAGAGAGAGAGAGAGAGAGAGAGAGAGAGAGAGAGAGAGAGAGAGAGAGAGAGAGGGAGAGGGAAGTGAGGAAAGTTAGGAAAATAAATGGCATGGGGGAGGAAGGGAAATAAAAGAAGCACTGTTAACTTTATAATCTTTGTGTTTACGGTTTCATTATCACAGCTCGTTTACTGGCAAAACTTTTATTTTATTCCAGTTGCAAAAACTTTTCAAGGTGTGGAAGAGACAACGAGGAGGAGGAGGGCAATGAATGAGAGAAAGAGAAAAACTCACACACACACAACATCCTTAAATTTCTCCCATCCCATGCAACAATGCTGCAGTGTATTATCCACCACAGCTCTCTTCACACAAGAGTGGTTAAAAACACCCCTCTGTGCACATTTAAACGCCTGCTTTCACCAACATCCAGCCGGCGGTTCATTTCAGAATTACTCAAGGTGGCAATTAGTGCGGCCATCCCTGCTCCAGGCGTGGAAATTAAACCCTGAATTCTCCTCTTTGTGATTAATGAATCACATTCAATCACCCACTAATTGAATCTCTGCCTCGCTCATTGCTGACCGGAAGATTCAAAGACGGAAAGACACCTAACCTACGACACAGAGAAGAGGATGCATTACAATTTCCTGTTCCGCAAACATGCCTCTGGCTCTGCGGTTCAGCACAGGCTTGATTGGAACTGCATGGCTTCGGCTGACCTCTCCATGTGTGTGTACAGCGGCCTGAGATAGAAGCGGTTGTTGTTTTTTGTGTGTTTCTTTTGGTCCAGTATGTCTCACACATGTCCAGAAATTCACACATGTTCACGATCAATGTTGTCCTTCAGTCCTGTGACTACAGAAGCTGCAGGATTGATCAGCTCCTTTTTATTGGGTGTCTCAGATTTCAAGGAACAGCAACAACCCTCGTCAATCTGTTGTCATGCTGTAGTTTGAAGAGGTCAAAAAGCTGCAGCAACCCTTGTGATATGAAGACCAACTATATGAACTTTATTAGACCGACGTGTTTCAGCTTAAGTGTTTTATGGATTACAACAACTATTATCACTCTCCAGAGTGTCAAACGCTGATGACGCTGAAGTGTTTGATTAATGCATTTGAGGGATCACCACAATACATGTCTGTATCTAAATCTATCTATCTGTACAGATCGAAGATAGAACCCAGAAAGATATCGGCCGATATAACGTTATCAGATTTTATTCAACCCTAATATCGATATCTGTCGGGTCCTATTTTATATCCTTAAAAATGTTTGGCTATGCGTGAACAATATAATGTAAAGGAACAGATTTAATTTAAACAACTTTTAGGGCCAAAATGACAAAGAGCATGGTTGTATGTGTTCAATGTAGAAAGAGACCTGCAGCCATCTTAATCCATAGAAAAAAGCATGAACTTACTTCACAAAGATTCACTTTAAAAAGCAACGAGGTGTAAATACAGAGCCTGTGTGAATGTCAGAGAAATGTTAAACGACTGTCAGTTGTATTCAGTCAGTCAAGATGTCCTTCAGCTCGATGTCTTTACTCAAAAATGATCCCTCTGTGAAGCATGGAGGATTCTTAATTGGGGATAAAGACAATTTGGGCATTGGGTCGGTAAAGTTTGAGCAGGACGTCCCTAATTCTCTCCCCCTCCCAGGTAATTCAAAGGCCCAAATAATTAATTTACTTTTTAAACTGTCGGACAAATTGGTTCGGCATCATTTGATATTTACGACGAGACATTACACAAACGATAAATGAACAAAGAACTCTGTTACTGCATCCTTCACATCAGGCATTTTCTCATGAACCCTCCAGAGAGAGGCTGCAGTGAATACAGCTCTCTGAAAATTGATCCCTGCACCCGTCTTGCCTGCTTCCATCAAGAGAGCTTGTGATTTATGTCGACCACAGCCAACCAGGGAACAATCTGCCTACGTCTGTTTCTATCCAGCCATCTCTATTTCCCTCACACACACACACACACACACACACACACACACACACTGTACTGTTTGTGAAGTCTTATCCTGCGTTAGGTCAGCAGAGTGGAAGCTCTTACCGTTGACCCCTCCAGGCGTTCTTGCCTTTGCAGCTAAACCTACCACAATGCAGACCTTTAACTTGATGGATGGTGCCTAGCAGAACCTCTTGTGTCAGAGCAGCGCTGATAACGGCTGACCTGAGAGGCCACAGAGTCTTTGTGCTCACACTGAACATTTCCCCTTTGGCGGCATGAGAGAAGATATTGATGGGACAGTCACATTATACTGCACTTGTTCAACAAACTAAAAAAAATACATCTTGCGCTACAAGCACATGCCTCGGAACAGTAAATTCTTCAGTGCGGCCTTAAATGTGGTGAAATCAGTGACTTCGGCAGAAATCCATACCAGGATTTATGAGCCCTCAAAAATCATTTTGCTATATTATCTTGTGACATCAACAAACAACAGTAGAGAGAGTGATGGACACTGACTGACTGAAAGAAAAAAGCTTGTCAGCACAGTCTGAATCTCTCCAGGTTTTTTAGTTGTTAATTCTAAATCAGACCAGGACAAAGGCAGGAAATCACCGGGTTAGTGGCAGGAAATGTGAGTTGTGCTTATTCTGTAATAAAGTGTGCAGCATTGTGGAGTCACAGGTCATTTAAAGCCAATTTTTGAGTAAAGTGCGGTGTCATAGGAGGATCTTAAAAGTCTTTTCAGCCTCCAGGGCGTCAGAAAGACCCCACCAAAAAAAAGACCAACTAAAAAAAAACACAACATAGATAAAACAGAGTTTTGGGTCCAATATCGACTTTTGTTTTATCATTAACAACTCTGTGAATCTGTGATTTTGGCTTGATAAAAGAGTAACCTCCTTCTCCAATTATTCACTTTTGGCTCTGTGAACACTTTACAAGTTACAGGCCCAACAATTCAACCACTCGCAGGCGTGCCTCCATTGAAGTTACACTTATAGGGTTTGATTGCATCAGTCCCAAGTCTGAATAAGAAACCTGATCAATTTTACATAAAAGTCACAAAGGTAATCTCAGATGAAGGTACCATATTTGACAGACAATAAAAAATGTCTTCATTTTTACATTGATATGTGTAATTAATTGAAAACAACATTACACACTCATTATTATGTCATCTTACTGTTTAAGTGCGGCAATAAAATACTGGAAATATCAGCTTTTGGTGTGCTGTCCTGAAATATTTCCATACATTTTTGAGTTGAGGATTCAGCATCCATATATGTTACTGAGGATGAGTGTTGTTGTTTTTTAAATTTCTAACAATTTAAGCAAATATTCAGACTGACCAACAGGTCTAAATGAAGAAGAAAACCCTCAGGAAGCAGCACCGCCAGCCTTCAGTCCTTCACTGTGCTTGTTTACATCTGGGTAGTAGAGCAGGGAGAGCACGCCGAGCTACAGAGAGTCTATGGCTACAGCCCCAGCTAGTGGCGAAAGGCTGGGTTGCAGTTTGAGCACAACATTTGACGACATCAAGGGCCAGAATATGAAGATATTAATAATTTGTTTAACTGACTTGTAAATCTGGTGCTGAGCAGCGAGCATGATGACGTTTAGTCGACTAAACATGCATATCCCTAATTTAACAAATTAATAAAGTATTTCTGATTCTGATTAAACAAGAATCATTATAAGCTCTTTTATAACGGGGTTTTCTCTGGACTTTACCATGATTTTTCAAACACATCACTGATGTTGACTCAAACCCGAGCTTTGATTCGCGTACTGAAAACTAAGCTTAATGGTTAATCCCTGACTTGAAAACAACAAGTGGATCACATGGTTTAGTCTGCAGATTAAGCCAGCTCATATGTCATGGGACTGGAGTCTTTTACACTTTCATTCAGCCATCTTCAAATAAAGTTGAACAAGATATGATTGAAGGCTTTAAATAAATGAGTGATTACACCTTGAGTTGAGTTTTTTTTTGTCAACTGCTGCAAGTCGACAGCAACTTAATACTCCATTTTAATCCTAAAAAAAGGGGCATCAAACGACAGACCAGACGCTATTTTAATCAACAAGAAATCAAACACCATGAGTTTTCTTCCCACCAGAACTGCACTTCTCAGAGTCAGAGCTTTGATCAAAGCAGCAAAGCAGTGTTCCTTTCCAGCTAATACATCTGCAAATAGATGATTCATCCCTCACAGCGTACTCCCCGCCCTGCTGACCGCTTAGGAGGACATAAATTTAGAACGTACGCATGAAGCAATCCTTGCAGATTCAGCCTCCATGTGAAAGAAAACCAGGAAATCTTTCAAGGAGCTCTGGATGTTGACATTTCTGTGATCTGCATGCAAATGTAGAAAAAGCTGCCTATTATGTTCAAACGCTCGTTTGGCCTGTGGATCGCACTTGGAACAGTACTGCTCTAATGCATCATCAGGTTTTTCAGTGACAAAATAAAATAACTGATATGCCTGGGTTTGGATATTGCTTGAAATGTTGGGAAAATGAAACAACACAACTTCATGAAATAGATAACAACATACAGCAGATCTAGCTGCTTCTGGACATTATAATGATGAAATGTAACATATCATAACTTCAGGTTCAGGTCTTTGTTTAAGACATGAAATGACTCACTGAGGGTCCTCATCCCTATACTATGTTTATCTGTGTTTAAAGAACTGACTACCCAGCAAATTTCCTCCAAAACAAACGCACACAAAGCACCTACATAACATAACAGCACTTCATACTGACACATGGCCTCCCACACAGAGGCAGAATTAGCTCTTCTCAGTTCTGGTGCCCACCACGACAACGCCTGCAGAATACACACTCTCTCACACGCAAACACACACACACACACACACACACACACACACACACACACACACACACACACACACACACACACACACACACACATAATGTGTAACTCCACGTAACAAATATTGGAAAGTAACGGAAAACTGTAATTACGCAAACAATGTCTGCCGTCGTTGAATCGCCTCCTTCGAATACTGTAGGCATCAAAAATCCACCTCTCATACTAAATCTACATTAAAGTATGTAACTTTGCAGAAAAGCATGCATGTACTCAGCAATCATGAAAAACTAGGGGAGTAAAGTTATTTGTTTGATACATGCAGTCATACGATTAATACGTCTGAGTGGAGAAAAAAGGCCATCACACATGGCAGCATTCACACCCCAATCCAGGAGGCCATTATGCTCGTAACTGTTAGCTAACTGCTAACAAACAACAAACGAAGAAGCAGATACAACAAAACACACAAAGAAGAAAAGTAAAATATGGCAGCAACATAACACGGCAGAGACAGACGACCAGCCGGAAAAACACGTCAAACGTTAGTGAATATTAGACGGTATCACCCAGAGGTGTCAACCATCAGAGCAAGGAAAAAGAAAAGGTGTCCAACAACTTATCCCTGCTGCTTTTAAAAAGCCATTAAAAGAAGTGGAAGCAGAGCGGGTCGAAGACATTAGAAGCTAATACAGCTTTTAAGGCCATGCACACATATGCAGTAGTAGAGGACTGTGCACTTACAGTGCTCAAACCTCATTACAACGTCCCATCCTCTGAACATATACGCCAGTCCCTCGTCCATTACTGGTGTACACGAGCAGTGATTGAGCACATATAACTGCTGCACCCGCTGCTGACTAACAACTTATTATCACACACTTCATAAATCATTATTATGACACATATTGAAGCCTTTAGCTAGTTGTAAATGACGCAAGACGGAACAAACTGTAACTTGCATCATCAGTTTGAAACAAATTAGAGAACACTAGAAAAATGCATCCAGGACTTTTTGTTGCTTTTTTTCCCCTGTTGAACCGAACTCGTAATGAACCGTGACCCCAAAACAGAGGTCGAACTAGTGTTCAAGACCACACTAACGAAGACCAAGACAGAACCGAGACCAGAGTGCTCCGAGACCGAGACAAGACCAAGACATTTAGGGATCGAGACCGAGTCAAGACCGAGACCATCAATGAGAAATCATCATCTTGTGCAGCAGGCAGGTCACTCACTTAGACCGTTACACCGGGAAGGTTGCGGTCTTAAGAGGGGGGAAAAAATCAAATTATGACTGAACTGCAGTTATTTCTTCTTCTAGAAAGAGGCGTTTTCCTTCTAATCACAGTGATGATGTGAAAAAACAGCCTATCTTTGGTGTACTTGACCGGTCTTGATTAAAAATCCGAAATCCGCCAAGACTGAGACCGAGACAAGACCGAGTAAAAATGCTTTTGATGCCGAGACAGACTTAGACCTTCAAAAAGTGGTCTTGAGACCGGTCTTGGTTTTCGTGTACTACAACACTAGTACAAAACAAAACATGAACCACTACACCCCTTTAGAAAACGGACTTTCAGATTTTTGTTTGCTGAATTGAAAGGCTACATGGATGAATAAATGTGAAAGAAAGTTAAAATAATATGAATTAAGAAGATTCAACACAACTTTCACTACTTCACAATGGTTTAAAGATAAGTCCTCCTTGGATTTGAAATGTTTCCTGATGTAATTAAAGATTTCTTTCATTATGTGTTTGTTAACACAGGCCCTCGTCTCTATTTTGTCAGGCTTACTTTTGGCATGGAACTTAAATTCAACTCAAATCTAAATTGATAATGTATGTTTTCATTATTTATTGCACCTTTATTTGCCACACAGATTATTATAGAACAAAACTGCCAGTTGTATCTATAACACTTTAACAGCCCCTTTGTATGCACTGCACGCTATGTGGGCTGAATCTGTCCTCCAAAACTTTACGCTAACTTTTATTTTAGATGCTAGCAGTTTTCTGTGTAGGCTGTGTGTGGATGAAGCGGGTTATTGTCCAGGTTGTTAACAACAAGTGAGTGGACGTTTTGATTACGTTGTTCGTGTTGAGCGGCGATGTGCTGCAATCAAATATCAAAATAAGAGCTCACGGTTAAATGAAATAAACTTCACAATGATAATCAAATCAGCTCTGAAACTTCTGTCAAATAAGAAAAAGAGCGGGATGAGAGCACACTGAAAACAACATATGTAACAGAGAATAAGTTTGAATACAGGGCCGTAAAATCCCCTTTCTATACTAACACATGCATCCTAACTACACACTGTAAGGCCAACATGAAACTAAATGTGACGTGTAAACTCTTTGACTTGTTCATAAAGAAATAAAAAAGACAGTTTCAGTTCATCATATGTCAGCCAACTCACATCAGTATACGACTGCTGTGATTTAATGCTAATTTGAAGAATCTCAACAGTTTCCTGATGAGCTGAAACTCTTGATTATGATTACAAGGCGTCACAGCAGACGAGGAAATGCATGTATAGCTAATAGCAGTGGCAATAAAAAGAAAGAAAACAAGATATGTGCACATTAAAAAACATTTGTTTTAATCTGATCTGATTGCATACTAAAAAGAGATCCGTATTTGGCTACATTTTCAGGATGTTTTAGTCAACACTCGGTGTTTATTTCCTTTCAGCTCTGGGCGGCTGTTTCCTCTCCGCTCAATGAATCGAAAGGAATCTCTCCTTGAAAGTTAGACCTTGACCTGAAGGCACTTTGAAACTGAAACTGGACAGGTATCATCGCCACAGGGACGGAACTAAATATCCCATAATACGTTTTCCTTCAGCCAACAAATCAGTGCAGCGCTGCGCTCCTTACATCACGTAACACTTTACATTCTCTGATGTATTTTTAAATAAATGCGTGTTCAACCGACCACAAATCCCACGTGAACACCGAACACAATTTAAATGTCTTCCCATCAATAGCAGCTCACTTTACCTCTGTGTGACATGAACATGTGCTTCTTCTCACTCGCAGGTATTCCTGTGGGTGCAAATCAAGCTGCAGTTCAGTGCATCATCCGCCTGTCAGTTTAATGGGAAAGAATAGAGAAGCAACTCTTACCCTCCACCTCTCTACCCCCCTCCTCCTCTCCCCCACCCGCTGTTCCATACACAGGCTTCAATCCCAGATAATAACACACAGTAGCTCCCTTCTTCTCTGCAGCACCACTACAGCAACAAGTCGGTTATTTCAGGGTGCATCATAGTTAAAAATAACTAATTACATTCTTAAATCATACAACAGCTGCAGAATAGAAATCCTGCATAATTCATGTTCAGTATACAGGAGTTCATCTGTAGCCTACAGGATCATCTCAAGAAAAGGTTTTCTATTCTGCTTAAATACCACAAACAGATGATTCAAGTGGCTCACAAGAACAACAACAACAACAACAACAGGTGTAGACTCGAGTTAATTGTTTACATTTAATTAATAACTCGCTCATAGCTTGTTATAATAACTCTCTCCGTGTATGAGTTGAGTAAATCGGACCAGGTCGAGAGTGAACTCATAAATGCTGCATAAAGCACGTAATGAGCTGCTGTGATCTCCAGAGTGGTTGTGGCTGAGATGTTCTTCATAATGAGAGCGGCGGCAGCACTTCATGAGCAGAAGAGCATCAGACACCCACAGGATTTGAGAACAAGGACTGTCCAAAGCAATAAAATAAAGCAACAGTATGATATAACTAACTAACCACGGTAACAGTGCAGAGTACAGAGTGAGGCTGGGGGCTGCATTTGTAGACGGACTTCTGGCTTAATTCACAGTTAGGGTTGGAAACCGCAGGGGAACTCGATAATGTTATGATACACTGGTTCTGCAATGATCAATGAGAAATCAAGTTATCCAATTAATGAAGAAGATAAATGTCCCTAAAAGGTAAAGGGTGTGATTAATGCCATTAGTGCCACACAAGGAGTCGTAAAGTAGAGACAGTCTAAAAGTCTAAAATTGGAAGGTAAATCGGTTTAGGGGGGATATTCTTGAAATTTAAATATTGACATTTGGCGCCAGCAATTTGATAATTGTATTGAACATCAGGTCTACTATATATTACTGTATCAATATTTTGTCTCCTAGTCACAGTGTGTCATGGACTAAACCATGCAAGTGCAGCTCACCATCATTGTTTCTCAGCACAAACTCTATTCTCGCTTCTCAAGTTGCTAGTCGGACCATGTACAATGGGCAATGCATCGATGAGAAGTCCTTTATTGTTAACACCTGGCTACACTGGAATGCCTGAAAAGTTAGCCATCACCTCCTGTGCTATATCGCAAGCAGCAACATCTGGTGTTGAAAATGTCAATGCAGATGTGCAAAAACTGCTGTTCCTCGAGTGTCCACTTGAGGCTGGCTCCAAAAGCCCTGGAAGTCACACACACACCCCAAACCAACAACAGAAATAAACATGTTTACAGTCTGGTACAAAACACTAGAGGGCTCCACGATTGGTACTTTCACAAAGACCTAACAATATACTCGGTAACGTAGTGAAGCAGTGGGAGTTTCATTCGATTGAAGCACCAACATTATTTGGGTTTTGGTTATGGGGTAGATCGTAGTTTGGTTGAAACAAAAAGTCAACATGGATGTGCACATGGGACACAAACCCAGTCTCCTGTTCCCCTAAATAAAAACAGTACATGTCTTTGCTGTTAAAAGACACTCTAGAAGAAATCCTGAGGGCAGAAACAGTTTCTAATGGGATCAGTTCTCCTAGCAGTATTCCTGTTATTTGTTGTGTGTTTGTGTATTTAGTTTTGTTTTACGTACCTGGGCGTTTCTGTGTTTGGTTTGGTTTTGCATAATTGCAGTTTGTCTACTTGCATGTGTTTTCTTAGATGTAGTGTTCTCTGGGCCCAATATACATTTAGTTACCACATTATTAGGTATACAATCCCCTAAAACTCCTTACAATTCATCTTTACGAGAGAATTAATACAAGATTACTCAGGAAAAATGATTAAGTTGTATCTTTTAAACATTTGAACTGAGTGGATTTTCATTCAGTTAATATCAGCCAAAATATATTTATGACAGCCCTTCAGATGTATCGGTTTAGCTGTAGATGTATTTGAGTTGACCTGAAAGCAAATTTCAAAAAGAAGATTTATAAAATGACAAGAAAACTCCTTCTTAAAAAAGGCACATATTGACTGGCATCAGATTCTCAAATGTTCAGAACTTTCTCCTTTACTTAACTGTATTGATATATATCTTAACATTTCAGACAAATCATGCCAATAGACCTCGTCATCTTTAGCTAATGGTAGCTTAATTGGCTCTGTTGCTGTTTTCTAACACAACAGTTTAATGAACAACATGGGCAACACAACTCAGTCCTGCAAAATACTTTGTACTGAAAATGGCAATGCAACCTCACTGTATAGGGCTGCCATTAATATTGTTTTTCATTATATGTCATAAGCTAGTTGGACGTCTCCAATTGTTTTGATTGAGAAACAGTTTGAAACCAAAACCATTTTAGCTATAAACTAGCCTACTGTAGAGTTTGGTCAACTCATTTCTTTACAATGTCAAGCAAAAGTTATCAAATATTTAAATAAATTATTTTATGTGCTTCAGTTGAAAGTGTTTGTTTACTTGTTAACAGACAGTTTTATAGTTATCTGTCAGGTGGCATATGTGCAGTATTTGCTTGAAGTCCTCTACACACACCCCTCCTCCTCCCCCTGGCGGTGACGTGGTGGCAAAAGTGCAACGTGGACGGGGCAAATAACAACACAAAGCCATATAGACCAGACTCCTGGACTTAAAAAAGTGAATCTTCTCAGTCAACCTTAACTCCCTTCGTGGTGTCACTCACCTGTTCTGCCAGCCTTGGATCATGTTGGTGTATTTGCTCAGCACTCCTTCCATCTGCCTCCTCCTCGTCTGCTGCTGCAGATTCATGCTGTTCCCCAGAAGAACAGCTCCCCGGCCGCCCCCTGCTCCGGCCGGGCCGCCCAGGGAGCCGGAGCCCGGGCTGTGCGAGCCGGTCCTCCCGGGCTTTCTCGACGACGAGTTCCCGCGGTCCGACGAGGAAGAGTTGGATTTGTTGGTCACGAGCTGCGGACTGCAGAGCGTCTTGTCCATCCTGGCGACGGGACGGTGAAGATGAGGAGGAGGAATGAGGAGGGAGGAGGGGGCGGGGATGGACCAGCAGCAGCACCAGGGACAGGGCGATGTTTGTATGCCTACCTAAAGTAGAGGCAGTGGGTATACACTGACCACGCTGCGTCCCTCGTCGCGTGACAGAGCTGACATATTCCCCAGTGGAGCTCGTGTCCTCCTGCTCTCTCCTCTGCAGTGCGCGTGCGGCCGTGTGTGTGGCTCTGTGGGTCTCCTCCAGCGTTTTCCTGGTAGGAAGGGGTAGCACAGCGCAGACACGCCCACTCTGCTCTGCACCGCCCCCCGGAAATTACAATGCAAACCTATTAACATTATACCCCCCAAAAGAAAGTCACTAAAAATACTGCAACACCCAGCGGGGAAAGACTTTGATGACTCATGTATGACACTGATACAGGCAGAGATAGTCTTCATATTTGGTTTGCTTTTGTGATTTTCTTGTCTTTTATGTATGGACAACCCCTTAAATTTGTTATTTTCACATTAAAATACATAAAAGTAAAGAGAAGCCCAAAGTAGAATAAAAACTAAGAGGACATCAAAACAATAAAACATTCATATTTACAGCTTAGTTTTGCACAAAGCCCCAGTTTGAGGTATTGTACCAATTGGATTACCACAGCAAATCTTTTCTGTGGATGCTCATTAAAGCTTCATTCTGTCCATTTTATCCCTTGAAAGTCCCTCTATTAAGTGCAATCGAGCAAGGTTAGCTGAGCAACTTTAATTCTGTTCTGTTTTTTTTGCCTTAATTTTATATGCCTTAATTTGATAGTAAAAGTTTTAGAGAGACAGGAAATGTGGGGAAAAGAGAGTGGGAGATGACAGAGAGCACCACAATCAGGAGTCAAACCTATATATGACCAGCGGGGTAAGGACTATAGCTTATTTTCATGGGGGGGGGTCTCTACCAAATAAGGTAAACCAGCCAGATAACCCAATCGTCTTGATTTTATGAATAATAATGCATTGGTTTTATATAGCGCTTTTCTAAACACCCAAAGACGCTTAATGAAGGATAATAGTTATTTATACTAAGGGAAGGGGCTGAAGTGACTGACGGGCGTGTTAGCTGTATTTCAGGAGACTTAAGGCCCATCTCAGCTTTAGCTCTTTGCCTGTTTCTATTCTGACAGAAAGTAAGTTTGTGACAGCATTTCCAAAATGGCCACAGCCATCAACGGGCTTCAAAAATCTGCTTCAGAAACGAATGATTGATGTCACTGAGACTACGTCCATGTTGGCTCTATACAGTTTATAATTAAACTCAACGTTGGAGTGCTCATTCTTACAGCTGAAATAGATATGTTTACAGCCTCGTAAAAAACGATTTTGATTTTGTACATTCCTTATTGGTGAATACTGTTTGGGGTCGAATTTTTTTATGAGTTTTAAGGGGTGAATATAACACATTTGTTTTGATTATATTAAATGAGTCGTGACTGGGGGTGTGACTCATTTGACAGACAGGTGGGCACTTTGAAGCTGTTTGCCAGGAGGCTATAGGCTGCTTCATCTCCACCTCTTTATCTCTTACTATCGACCAAAAGTTTTGTCAGAGATAGCATTTCCATTACGGCAACTGCCATCACAGGCTTCATAATGTGTCTTTAGAACCCAGTGGTTTCTACAGTCTATAGCATACTGACTTTACTATTAAGCTCCATCATTGTGCTCAGGTATATTGTTTACTCACAGAGCCTCAGTCTTTTTTTGAAGTATATTAAAATACAAGATTGATTAGTAGCTTCCTAGACTAACCAGAATTTCCTTTAAAGGTTAAACAGACATTGGCTATTGATGAGGTATAGAAAATAGTTCAAAGTGTGAAATTATCATAATCTAAATATTTTTTACAATCTATTTGGGAATTTAAAAAATGTTGTAAAGGGTTTTTTAGAAGGCTATATATTACATGAGATTTTTTTTCCAGGTTTGTACAACCTATTCACACACACATACATACATCCTTGATAACCAGGGTGAAAAGGACACGTTAATTAAAACCAGACCAAGGAGCACTGCGGGCTATTAAGAAGAGGCTGGGGTTGCGCTGAGCAGTTGAAGGCATGTCTCGATGATTCTCCATAGGACACTTAACAGAGCACAGATAGATTCCTGCTGCTTGTCAGCTGAGGCAGCCACAAAGAAAGGATCAATAAAAGAGATGAAAAAAAGTCTCTGTGCAACGGAGAGTCAATGGTTTGTTAAAAGGTTGTGTTGAGAGTCAAGCTCAGGTCAGCTGCATTTCATTTCAAGAGGTCAACAGTTTGACTCTGAGGCATTTCATATAAACTTTTAATTCAGAATGTATATAAATCAGAGAGGAACAATACGTAGACTACAGTTTGCTATATTTAGCCTATCTATCACTCAGGTTATTTAAAATCATAATAACTCACCATAATGACCCAGTGGCCATTTTTTCCTGACATCATGCTCAGGGTGTGGAGTTCATACGCTATTATTTGTTATACAGCTGCTGTTGCCTACTTTGCAAATCCTACCAATGAAGGGATTTTGAAATTAATAGCATTTATAGTTCAACTGCTTCTTGGTTGATCAGCAGTTTTACTGTAAGGCGAATTGATTTGACAACTTAGGCTACTAGCTAAGTAGGATAGTAGCCTACTATCAGCTAAATCATGACAGCTAATGTTAGTTCCTCACTTCTTAGCTAACAATGCTGCTAGCTATTAACTTCACCTTTAGCTGACTAACATCACCATTGAAAGTAAGAGAACTTTTAGCTACATGTTAGCTAGTTACTTTACCAGCTAACTAACTTTACCATTAAAAGTAAAGTTTACTTTTAGCTAATGTTACCAGCTTAACTTTACCGTTAGCTACCCAACATTACTGTAAGTTTGGCTACCTAACATTATCGTGAATAGCTTTATATTTAGCTAGGCCTAGGCTACCTAACATTACAACTATTGCTAGGAATTAAGGCATTCCTAATGATACAATATAAAACAGTAATCTCAATTAGAAAGTGGTTATATGGTTAGCTATCAAAGAGTGACTAGTTACCACCTTTTATTACTGTATTACATATTCTGTAAAATAATAACAACATAGAATTCCCTGAAATTTTACGATTTGCAAGTACCTACAAGTCAACAACATTATAACTTAATAAAAGCTTCCAGTCAGTGGAAATAAGCCACTGTGAATATGGTGTATTGCCTCAGTCACCACCACTCTGCTGAAACAGAACAATCTGCTGTAAGACACTCAACACAGCAGAGAAATTAGGTGTTTCCTCACCCCACTGTAAAACATGACAGAACACACCCCCCAGAGCCATGCTTGGATGGGTTTCTTTTCCCAGCTGCCTACTGACATCACACCAATCTCCTCAAATACAGTCCTGCGTCAGCCCGGTTAGATTTATGGTAGCTGTGGCTGCCTGAGGTGGACCCTCATCATCTTCCACCACCAGTCTGCTTACTGCACAGGAGCCATTATAGTCTAGAAGGATATATTTTAAAACCCAACAGCTCCATAATTTCCGTTTCTCTTAGGAGCTGAGGACAGCAGGCTTGTTGTATATGATGGGCACACATTTCTTGAAAATGTATGTAATGTAACAAAGTTTTCAACCCAAATGTCAGTTCACAATTGAGCTTGTTTAAGCCTTGAAAACCTTTAAGACTTCAAATATAATCATCCTAGTCTACACTATTTGACAGTATCAAACATTTATTCTGTTGCAGCTTCTGTTCTTCATTGAAGCAATATTTTATTTACTATGTATATAAACTTTTAAATCTAAGACATGAAACTCAACAAAATCTTGTCGAAACACTGGTGGTTTTGGAATGAGGTGTTCAAGCATCCAAATACTTTTGGGCTTAAATTGCACCAAGAAGTTGTTTCCTGAAGAGTATTTCACTATGTTTCAACAGCAAACCTTGAATTATTTAAATACTACAGAAACAACTAATGCTTTTGTCCTGCACACTTTTAGATTGGACAGTCTTTCACAAATGACTTGACGATCGATCGCATGACTCAGCACAGAAAAAGTCCAGGTCTCAGCTTTAAAAGATAAACTACAATAAGGTAGTCTTCCATCTGTACATCTTATTAGAGCTCATTTCTAATGCATCAATGTGCACAACATTATATTTCATTGCTTTTGATGGATTCTTGCGTCTCGAAGGCGATGGCAGTGAGTGACAGGAAGTGGAATCTAGTTTGTTGATGAAGTATGTCAAAGTAAATGACTAGTGCTTGGTCAGTATAGAGCAGGCTGTCAGTGTAAATAAATAAGGAAGTATTTCATCAGTGATCTTATCTGTTTTAAGCAGCTTGTCTGTCCTTGTCTCTGACTGATATCTGCACACTGCTGCATTACCCAGAACTTTGTTAGTTTGTTTCTATGTTCCACTGATGCTTCGCTTTACAGAGAGCAGCTCAGATTAGCATTTCACCTGGACTAGTTTTTCCTGGCAACCACTGGAACGGAGATTATCTGGAGTTTGTTTGTTTTGGGAACATTTCATGTGCTTGCTGCAAACTCTGCAGCCAGCACGGCTCCAAAAAGTGTCTCTCTCCCTTCAAACTCCCTTTATGGCTATTTCAAATTTGATTTAGTTCCTCTATTGACTTTGACTTTGGTTGTATAAAAACTAATGTGAAGTCCTATTGTATTTCATTTGTTTAAATTGAGAAGGGAGTCCAGTCTGTAAAGTTTTCAATGACGAGTGTTGATTCTTGACTTGACAAAAGCATGCATATATTTGCACAACAGCATGCATTATTTACAAAGACCAGCTACCTTGCTAATAACTACTTAATGGACTGGAAGGGGGCTATTGACCCTGCGTGCTGACAAGGTCAACATTACCGGGTGTGTGTGTGGGGGGGTTATGTAAGGTGATGGCAGGAGAAAGGGATTGGAAAGATCAAGAATGTGTGTGTGTATGTGAGTGATTCTCTGCTTTCCATGCCTTGCTGAAATATAAAATCATGCATATTAATCAAGGCAGCTTAATAATAAAGCTCTGTGATGGCTGGAGATGAATATTGAGGGCAGAATAGTTGTACTTTTATTTTTCAGCATCCTTTAATGAGCCTCTTCTCTGAAGGTCAGAAAGCCTCTCGACCTCTATACAACAAAGAGAAAAAGGCCATAAATACTAATAAAAAATCATAAAATGCAAAAAGCATGAGGGTTTCTAAATAACCTTGAATTAATGTCCAAATCTTCTTACAGGGAAGTATTAAAGGAAACTCAGTGTATGTAGATTTTGTCAAAGATGTCTAATCACTAGTTTGTTCAATAGTTCAATAGAAAAAGTGTTCAAAGACATGGAAGCATACATCAGTAAGTGAACGCTTCACCATTCTCAAAAACAACAGTAAACAAATCACTGAAAAGCACTTTAATATGCAAAACTGTATTCAGGAGCATCATGGTTCTAAGCCTCTTCAGTTTGTAGAACGGTAAGTGAATGCATCACCACTAAAAGCAGCAACTATTGCTTTTTCAAGGCTTTTATGTTGCCTACATCAGTAAATGAAAGCATCTTCACTGGAAGCTTAAGTATTTACAAAAGTTGAACCATCAGTGCTCCAAGAGACTTCAGAACATAAACTAGTCAGTGAACGCATCACCATTAACAGTGAGTGAGTTAAAGTCCATACATTGGTTGACATACTGGCTTTCCTAGCCAATCACTGCAAACTAGTACAAGCACACTGGAGGGTGGGTTTAACCAGAACTCTATTAGCAATTTGCAAATATGAAATCAAGAATATAGTGAAATCATTCATTTAAATGCACAAAATACACTGCAAGCCTCGACGTCATCTTTTGTTATTTTTTTGATTGAGAGCCCCCTAGCGGCGGATTTTACATACTGTACGTTTAAGATCATCAGGAACATTGTTACATCTCTATACTCAGTACAAGTTTGCTGGTATTTTTCTTTAAGTCTATTATAGGGGCACTGGTGTCCTAGTGGTTGGAGCGTGCGCTCCATGTACAGAGGCGATAGTCTTCTTCAAAACCGGCCCAGGTTCAGATCCGACCTGTGGCTCCTTTTCCCGTGTGTCGTTCCCCAATTGGACAGAGCTTAATATTTACCAGCAGCTATGCACAAACATAATCTGTAAAAAAAACTGAAACATGCCAAGATGAGTTAAATTAGCTAAATGAAGTGTAAAAGAAAAGGCACCCCCTGTGTATTACTGCAGAAAAAGCTAGGAGGTCCAATATTTAGATGTGACTGTGTAAATACATAAAAAGGTGAAACAAAAGAGGGGAAAGTGGAAAAACTTGAGGAAATGATCCATCCTTCTGTAGTTTTTCACAGTTGAACTTTACATCTTAGTTCAGTCAAAATCTATTTTTGCCTTCATGTAAATGACAGATGATTTAAAGGTCAGTGTCGCAGCTGTGACACTAATGAACTCCACACTTTGAGGATAGTGTTTTCTTCCTTATTAAATCCCTTAACAGGACCAAGACACAGGAAGACAGTGACAGCGCTTCAGTAAAAGTGGCACTTAAGCTCTATGTGCGCTCAATTATGGCTCCTTTATACAGGAGAAGAAGGATCTCCAGTTCTTTCTCTCACCTGACACCTGCATGTGTTTGTCTGAGAAGCGAGAACATAACAGCTAATCGCTGCTCTTGATTTCAGAGTCCTCCTGCTCAGCGGACACTCCGGGAGGATACAGGGTGTCGAAATTTGACAGACCAAGGATGGCCTTTTACCCTGAGGCTTGTTTCAGTGAGATCAGAGCTGGGGGACACAGTGACAGAAACAACACCTTATATTTCTTTTCTGCACTGTCACTGCTCAACACTTTAATATCCGTTTCCCCCAGACAACAACACCACACACACACACCACACAAACTATGGACCTGCTCGTATTATTACCTTTTGTTGCTTTGTGTGTCTAATTTCCTTTATAGACTGTGTGACGAGTGAAAATAACCTTATAACTTACCTAGACAGATATCCACATGGATGCATTCAGAGTAGCAATAATGCTGAAAACGGCTTCTTTACAGGCTAATTAAGATTTGACTGCTCACAAATGGAGATCAAGATGGAGAGGTTATATGGAGTTGAGGTAACAATCTGTCAGAGCATCAACAGGAAGAACAGGTTATATTTCAAACTAATTTGCCTCTATTCACTAAATCACTGCAGAAATTAATACACAATGTTCAGAGTCGGTTATTTCCGTCCTCAGCAGTTTGTGGTGAATGTGGACATATTTCTGTGAAGCACAGAGACATCTACTGGCTAGAAAGCTAATTTGGGTTTGCACTTGGCACCATGGAGAAAGGATGAGGGTGAGCTCACCTTTAATATTGTTATGTAATTTCTACGGGGAATTAGAGCGCTGCACTTCACAGCTGAAACAAAGTACTTATGCATTTTTAAAGACTGAGTTAAGACCAGAATTGGTGGGTAAAATTGTTATTTTAATGTTTAAAAACCTTGACAATAGTATGTAGACTTCAGGGGAAAAAAATTGAGCTAAAAAAATAGTCCAATCTGGTTTGCCTCTCCAAATGCATCACAACTGGTTCAATTACTTAACACCCCAAATACGGCATTATCACAGAGACTCATCCAGAACACAAAGAAAAAGATAATTTTTCCTAAAGGCATCTTGACTTTTCATCATTATGTAAAGTAAAAATATATGACAAAAGAATGAAGGTTGGATTTAATGAAGCAGCTTTTGTTCCAGTGTCCTGACATCATCAATAATTCTTCACTATCTCACTGTCAAAGCGTCATGAGTCACTCGAGGGCAACAAAACACATCAATCCTCAATGTAATTATATAGGATACAATTATAGTTTTCCACTATGGGAAGGCAAAAAAAATGTCTGCTGCTGCAAAGAAAAATACATTTCTAATGGTAAACGTGGCTATAGTGATTGTGTCTTTAGTCTGTGCAGCAATTTGGGACAAACCTATAATACTAACTATATTAACATAACTGAATATTCCACTCTCCTTGCAATAATAATAATAATATAACTGCTGGGTAAAACACAAAAAAACAAAACTTAAACCCATCACTGGGTCACATGGGACAGAAACACAAGCTGGGATGTTTTGGACTAGGTGCTGGGTATGGCTTCAAATAACCTAAAGGTGAACTTTGACCCTTATGATGGCTTACCCATAAAAACCCCATCAAGAGGGTGATTACCCAGCCTAGAGGGTAAACTTGACTCTACTGCTGGGTTGAATAGTACCCAAACCCCTGAATTGTTTTTGGTACAGAACCTAAAGGTAACGGAACCAGACAGATAAATGAACATAAAAATGCAGCTAATCCAAAAATATCCCAAGCAAACAAATCTGGGCAAAAAGCAAAAGGCAGGGCAAAGCTAAAACACTAGAAAACTAACGAGAAAAGAAAGCCGGAACGAGGCGCCATGAGGGAAGACACACGGATTAAATACACAGACAACCAGAGGATAACGAGACACAGGTGAGCACAATCAGGGTGGGGAAGCACAAGGCGGGAAAACATGAGGAGCAGGATCTGAAAGTCAGAGACGAGGCTAAGTACAAAATAAAACAGGAAATGACAACAACACAAAAATAAATGAACGGAAACAAAACATGACCTTTGGTAACTTGACAGGTTGTGTCAAAAGGGCGAATTCACCATATTGCTTGATTGGTTATTGCTGCATGATTTATTTCTTGTCTCATTTCCTTGATTCGTCTATAATTAGTAGTAGCTGTTGACATTAGACACTGAATGAGTTCCCATAATCATACAAGCAAACAATATAAGTAAGAGGCCACTATTATAGTACACCAAATTGCAAAACAAGTTTTACCCTCACTTCATTTTCAGGTGCTGTTAGTTGTCTGCTAGGTGTCACTACAGCAAATCGAGCCATGAGTTAATTAGCAGGGATCTGTCTGTGATTAACATACCTTAATGCTTCATATGCTCACTTAATGCTAAGATTAATATCATAATTACATTTTTTCTTCTTTTTTTTTAATTAAACTCAATATTGACAAAAAAAACTAAAACTGTAAGAGAATTTAAAAAAAACTATACATGAGAGATGGTTTCAGCTCTCTCACAGACTCATCTCTGCTTAATGATTATGTGAAACTCTATTGAATACACACACTCCTCCCATCGGTTCCACTTATCCTACCTGCTGTATTTTAGCATAATGAGCCTTTATAATAGGCTACAGCTCATCAGTATGCTAAGAGGCACAGAGGTCCATCCTAAGCTCTGGATCAACTGGAGTCATGCTTTGCTCTACGCCTACACTCAACAACATTACATTAGCATTGATTGTCCTTTATTGTATTAGCCCAGGAGAATTCAGGGAAGGACTTCACTCAGTGTCTGTTCATGATCTGCTTCATCTACTTTAATCAAAATATCTGATTCCATGTTGTACATGTTGATTCTAATAGGCCTTTGCATTTACAATATGCACATCATTTTCTTTTGGCAGAGGCAGGCACAGACGCTTAAATGCCGTTTAGAAAGATGTTGTGCTGTGTCATTGGGTTTATAAACTTTGGGAACCAAACAGTCTGCATCTTTTAAATCTTCTCTGATTGGTAAGAAACTGAAAAGATAATTGTTAAGGAAAAATCAGAGGAGCATCTGACCAAGATTCAAGTTAAATCAACATTTCTGAAAACACAATAGCTGTCATCAAACTAAAGCATTTAAAGCCTTAGTTACAGAACTCTGACAAAATGTCAGACACCTTAAAAATAGCTATAGGGAGGGTCTGAATGTATCTGGATTTTAGCTTTCCTTAATATTGTCAGTTTCTGATCATTCAAGGGAGTGTTGAAATTATAAATGTATTAGATTTCCTAAAATTACAAATTAGAAAAACAACAATATGACATTAAACAGCATTTGGGCTTGCACCACTGAACATGATGTCAGAGGAAAATGGCTACTGTGGGAAATTGTCAAATTCATTCCATTTGAACTACACTTCCCAGAATGCCACGGGAGCAATCCAGTCCAGCAAATTGGTTCTCCGAGTTTACTGCTGTGTTGTGTGACTGCCACCGGACGGTTGTCTATGGAAAGGGCAGGAAACGTGCTCGGCGACTATCACACTATCTCTCTTTCTCTCATGATCACGCACAAACACACGCACACACACGCACAACCATGCAGGCAGCGGAACCCGGACCAGCATCAGCAGCATTAGAAGCAGAAATGGGGATTAGAAAATAATGTGCCTCGGCTGTCATCGTCAACATGTTCCCGGGAGTTTTCTATGCACTGCTGGCGGGTTTCCTCGGGGCCGTGGCGTCGTCGTCGGCCAAGCTTTCCCTCGGAGCCGACTATCTGAAGGGAGTCTGTGAAACCGGACTCCGGACATGGGGAGAGCAGCGGAAATTTCGACAACCGGACGAAACTACCGCCTGTGACAGGGTGAGGAGTCGTTAAAGTGACGTTAATTATTAACACTGTGAGGATGGCTGTTGTGAATAATGCAGCGTGCATGCCTGCCCGCAAGCGAGGTTATCTCTCACAGAGGAAGTTGGGGGGTTATCCCCGCCTGCCTCCCCTCCCCGACTCCATCAGCATCAGCACCATTAGGGGAGCCCATGCTGCAGATGCGCTCTCGTGCCGTGTCCGCGTGCTTGAATGACATTGCAGCTCGTGCGAGTGATGCGTCTCTCTGTATTATCGCGTTATTTTCCTAACACGCAACTTGTCTTAACAGCTATGTGTTGTTGTTGATGGCGCAGAGAAATGATGTTATCTTTAAGGGGGTGTCATCTTTCTGGTGTGTGACCTTCACGCTTCCTTAAAACGTCACACAGTGATGTCAGAAACATCTGCAGGCGGCTGTCTGCAGCCTGACACGGTGGAAACGTCATACAATGACCTTTAATGTGAAGGTTAATTAGAATAGCGAGTACGGTGGTGCAAGGAGATGCAAAACAGAAGTTTTTTTAATGAGCACCACCAGATCTGAATGCACTATAAGACTCAAACATAGAAAAAGAATAGACAACTTCTGCTGTGTTAGATTTGCTTTGTTGTAATTATGTACATTAACTGAAGTACTATAGGCCTACTTATATAAAACTTGAGGTACATCTACTAAAGGGTTTATGTAGGCCTAAGCATTTCAAATTAATGACTTTAAATATTCTAAATTTAGCACTTTTTGCTCCATATTTGTCTGACTTAAGTAGCCTTCCCCATGGATGTATCAGTCATTGTTTTCAAGGTACAATGAATGTTTTAGACCATACCTCCGTTTTAAAGTGAACGAAGGCCTCTTAAAATTATTTTTTGCTATTGTTATAAGTATTAGATTATTATTATTGGGCACAAAGCATCAACATTCAGTCATGAATTTTCTCGTATTGTGCTCTGCAGCTCCATATTCCTCTGAGGCTGCTGTGTGGCGGATTGCTTTTCACCTGCAATGCTGTGATGTGGACCTTTCTTGCCAAAGCACTCAGGTATTCCTCTTCCTCCACCCGAACCACTGTGACCACCACCGCCTCCAACTTTATATCTTCCGTAAGTAACACTCCCTCTCATAAGACCCCCATAACCCTAGTTTTTCAATTCCTTGTAGTAGAACCACTACATTCTTCACATCAGATTAAAGTGGAGTGTAGGTTAATTTCAGAGTAACCTTCAATTCTTTCCTCCTTATATAAGATGCTTAATTTTAGAAACTAGGCTGGACCATATTCAGAAATAACATGTAGCACTGATTTAGGCTTCTTATAGGAAGACAGTCCCATCAATGAATCCTTCGTAGTTTTCACGTCAATAGAAAAGTAGAGATTGATTTACCTTGACAATGAACAAACTCCATTTGTTCCCCTCTGTAGGCTTTCCTGGGGCAGCTTATCTTTGGTGAAGCCCAGATAACATTGTGGTGGGTTGGGATCTCCTTGACCTTCTCTGGTCTGTTGGTTCTGCAGAGAGTTTCACCGCAAGAACACAGTCGCTGAGGACGAATAATACAATCTCGTCTCCACTAGCTCAGTACAGCCTGACTCCTGCTAGCTGCAGTATGTGATGAGGTTTGGTCGGCATCTCCTTTGATTTCAACACCTAGCCAAAGAATTGACAAATCTCAAAAGTACATATGTTGGATTTTGTTTACTTACAAGCTTACATTTATTGATTAAATCTTGATTTCTGCACTTATGTGGCAGAAAACGGAAACATTCTTATTTTGAAATAATCCAAAAATTGTCTTTTTTCTCATAGATTGTTTCCTGACTGACTCAATTCCTCTTATATTGTGAAAAAACAAAATATTATTTGAAAATCAGAGACTATTCTGCAGGTTGCAGATTTGGGACAGGTTGGTTCAGCTGTGGTGCAGCATTGTTTAAGCCTCTTCTAAACTCAGAGGAGATGTAGGCCTTCAGCTCCTCTGACCATGTTGCAGCTTTATTCTGGTTAGTGGAGACTAGAATCTAATGGATGTCCAGAAGCACTAAACTTATCTCTGTCCACAGGCTACGCAAAAACAATACTAGCTTTACGTTACTTTTGGGGGGAATCTTTCATTCAACAACATCACAACAACTCTTGAGCTAATAGAAAAGATGCGGGGCTAGGAAAGGGGGTAAAAGGATTAATTTAACATTTTGGGAAATATGCATATTAGCGTGTCAGCTGAGAGGTAGATTAGAAGATTGATACCACTGTCTTATCTGTAAATTAAATTTAAAGCTGGATCGTTCAATGCAAGCCCTCCCCTTCAGTCGAGTCATTTGGCTAAGCTAAGTCTGTTGGCTAGCTGATAGTGGCTGGTTAGCCAAATGAGTGGAGGAAGGAAACAGCTAGCTTTTCTTTGTCTGAAGAGAAAATATCTGCCTACACTTGTGTTTTCATCCAGATTAAACACGCAAGAAATAGAGTGTGTTACCTTTGGATACAGCCATGCTAACTATCCCCCAGTATACAGCCTTTTTTTTTGCTTAGCCTTCTGTCTGTTGGCTGAAGCATTGTATAAAATCGACAGACATTCGATTGGTTTTTAATGTTCTCATCTAACTCTCAGCAAATAAGGAAACGTGCATTGCTCAAAATGTTTAACTTTTCCTTTAAAGGGAGAGACTGATAGTATAATCTATAATAAGAGGACCTGTTTGCATATTGATGCACTGATCCCAAGTCAGTGATTTAGGATTTGTTCATGAGCAATGGACAAATCATATGCATGTCCACATCAATCAGCTTGTGCATTATGTATTGCTGCCATCAGATCACCAAAGGTTTTTTCATTCTCACATTTCCTTAAGTTACAAAGACACTCACTGTAAAAATCCTACACTGCAGCTACACTGACTTTGCATTTAACGCATGCACACGATAATGCTAGAAATGGAGCATTCCCTAATGAGATGCAGTTGTATTACACAAGTAATAATAAACTCAATGTAACGCTGAAAGGCTCTTCCCTGGTAAGATCTTGCTGTCTGCCTGGGTCCTTCTTTTCTTTTTATTTGCCTTTCTTGACAGCCTGAGCCTTAACCTCGGTATATGAGCACGACAGATGTTTTAAGAGGCAGCTTGTCTTCCATTTCATCACAGATGTGTGCACGATCTTACCAAGGCCTGATATCAAATATCTCAAACCAAAGCTTCCAAAATTGTCAGTCCACATCCAAGTTACATCCCCGCAGAGCTGCTTCATATTATTACACATAAAAACGTGTGACTCAAGGGGCTAAACTGTCTCTCTCTAGTACAGAAGACATCACATTGTCTTTTGATTGCCTGTTGGGCTTTTGTGCTCTGCATTTGCAATCTCGCATTATTCTGTTGCATGTCATGGATATCAGTCCATCATCCATCATCTCCAGGTTTCATAAGCACCTGGCTCCTTTAAAGGCTTCCTTCTTGGTCCCTGGAGTTGTCAGTGAGAGTGCAATAACATTGTACTTCCTTTAAATTTCATAACACTGTGATGTGTGTAACAATAAGGGAGCTTTGAGAGTAAATAATTGAGCATAAGATATGATAATACATGCTGCTAGAGGGGTGTTTCTGTTAGCATAAAAAGCTAAGTTAGCGAACAGGTTTGCCTGGATTCTTTATGGAACAATATTTAAGATCACACTTTGCTGTTTCCGGATACATATCATAATATGAATGCATAACGGTAGCTATAAAAACCTGTATGTAATATCCCACGGCAGCAATGCACAAAACATGTTAGATGTGCCTCTAACTGCTGCTATGCAGGTTTTGTATCATGTTATTTACATGCATCCCTATAAATGTGACTGCAGTGACAATGTGATTATAAAGTTTTCTTGTTAAAAGTTGGTTGAGTGATGTTTCATAGCAACACTGTACTCACAGAGGATGCCTCAGCAGTGGAGATCACGCACAACCAAGAACAGCAGCACCAGATGTGAATTCAGTTGTTTGTGCCTCCATGTTTTGGGATCCTGTGTTTTGCATTTCTGTAAAGAATGGCGAAAGTATTGGAGAAATAATGCTCATTCAATTTGTGCCAAGAGTTGGATTAGACGATTGATGCTACTCGCATATCTGTACAATAAATATGTAGCTAGTGCTAGCAGCTGGTAAGCTAAGTGTACTGATAACACTAGAAACCTATGGGTAAAAGCTAGCTTGGCTCTGTCGAAAGTCACAAATTCCCAATCGAGCAACTGAAAAGCTCCCTGATTACAATTTCACATGTTATCAAATGTTCATATTTAAAAAGCAAGCTTAACCTGTGACCTAACTGAGGAAGTGTGAAGGAGGTATTCCAGTGAAAGAATCAGTCTTTGGGGAAAAATGGGGGACAAAAAATATTTATTGTCTTTCTGGACAGAAATAAGATGAAACGATTGATCCAATTGTCTGTTGGATCAATGTGAAATTGAAGCTAGCAGTGGGAAGTTGCACCAGAAAAACATGAGAGAAACATCAAGTTGTGGTCTTATGGGGGTTTTGTGACTAAATAGTCCTTGGTTGGTCGCAGTGGCCATGGAGACAACAACAACAGTATTTTTATACTCTTCAATTTTTGTAGGAGTCACAATATGATAGAGAACCGTTTTCATTTATGAGCTCTAGTTTTGTGGACATCAGATTTTGTTACCCCTCAGACAATGTTCAAGGCTAACCATTTCCCCTGTTTCTAGTACTTTTCCAAGCTAAGATAAATACCTGCTAGGTCTTTAAGTTTGTTTTGACTGGACTGACATAAAAAACCCTCAAGTGTTGTTTTTATGGGTTTTAATTAAAAGCAGACTTTCTGTATTGGGAGCAGTGGCCAGCAGGGACTAGCTAAGAAGTAGTCTGTTTTATCACCTCAGTAAAACCACAACTCTATTTTAACACTAGATTTTTGGTATATAGATTACTCATGTTATATGATATAGACTCGTGACATGTTTATTTATTAACCTAAATACTTTTTTGTTAGCAGTTTTTGTTACTTTTGGCTATTAGGCTGTACCCATCCATCAGAATGTATGCTAGGCTAGGCTAACTGGCTGCTGGTTACAGCTTTTTTTTTTAATGCACAGACATCAGTAGAAGTAGAAGCCGTCTAATCTAACTCTCAGCAGATAAGTGAATGAGCATATTTCCCCAAAAAGTAAACTATTCTTTAATTCTAACTTAAATATCTGTATTCCTTGCTTTGATTTGCTGTTGATTTTTTGGTGCCTCACTTTTTTTTTTCTGCTAAAGGCATGATACGAGGGTAAACCTTCTACCTGTGAATCCACTCTCACTGTAAAATAACAAGTCAGAGCTTTGCAGTAGCCACGTTTATAGCTCTGTGACAGCGGCATGGCCTTGAGCGTGATGTATTTATACCTGTGCACTGTATCTGCAGAAGTGTAGGGAGGTTAGAAAAGCCACCGAAACACAATCTTGACTGGCCAAAGTGTATTAATGTTCTGCACTGAAAAAAACACAAGGAAATTTTGCAGGACATTTTAAGGATAATATTTTTTTGGCCATCTAATGGAACAGAGATGTAGCATTATACTTACTCTAAATAATTTGTGAATCAATTGTCTTTCTAATTTCAAAGATCCTGCACGAATTGACCCAGGATCACTGAAGATTTAACATTAGGCTCTAATTTCTTACAGAAATTGTGTGATTAGATATATTCAAATAATTATTGCTCTGTTTTAAACCACTCATCATGTGTCTTATATACAGTATATTATGTGAAATAAAACATTTGTAAAGTGTTCATATATTCTGTGAATAGGACACACTTTAAGGGATGTGCACATTTTCATTTCTGCAGAAAGAAGAGAAAAAATAAATAAATAAACATCTCATGTGACAAAATGTTGCTTCATGACTGCATCTTTCTTTTAACAGGGAATGCATAACGCTTTTTTAGTCTTCAGGCTTCTCAAAGTGTTGTTTACACCGCAGGTTACACGATTTACACACACACAGATCCATTCATACACTTTCTCATGCTACTGAGGCAATAGTTGGGACACTTTGACATGTGACTGCAGGAGCTGGGGATCTAACCCCTGACCTCCGAGACTCTACCACTGAACCGTGAGCCATTTATTGACAAGCCTTTGAGTGCTGTGATTTGAGTCAATAGTTGGTCAATAAAAAGCACACACTTCCTTTTGTCCTTCTTCAGGCTTTGTTTGTTTGTTGTTAAAATTAGATTTGTGCATTTTAACTTAAATCATGATAACACACTAAATATGTCTTTATGACATGAACTAGCGTGTTTAGTGCACATTTCATTGGGATGTTAAAAGAAAAAAATTTAATGTGCCAGAAAATGAACATTTTCAATGGTTACAATTTTTTTAAAGGTTTATTTTGGGGCTTTTTATGCCTTTACTTTAGAGAGAGAACAGTGGATTGAGTTGGAAATGGAGGAGAGAGAGATAGTGGGGAATGACATGTGGGAAGGGGGCCACAGGTTGGGCTCGAGCCCGGGTCGCCCGCTTGTAGGAGTATACCTCCGTACATGGGCCGCACGCACTAACCGCTAGGCTACCAGTGCCTCAGTGTTAAAGATTCTAATGAAAACAATTCATGTTCAAATATATATATTCATTTTGACAGAAATGTTTCCCTCCTGGGGGGGGCTCTACTTTTCTTGAAAGCAGGGGGGCTCTAAGAAAAAAAAGGTTTGGAACCACTGGTTTAAATAACTCGTAAAATAAATCCTTTTCAACCAAAATGAAAACTCAAACTGAAAAACTTGACTTCAGAAAAATGTTTGTCACATATATATAATGTTTATTGAATTCCCCTTTAAACAAATACCACAGTGATAAAGAAAATACACATCATGTGATCCACAGTAAATTGTACCAGGCCACAAAGAATAAAGGACACAATTCAACAAATAAAGACAGCTGCTGTGCTTTGTGTGTAAACTGGAACGCAACAGTTGCATCTCCATTTCATGATTTTTTTTTTTTCAAATAGCGTTTTTTTAAAAGCCAAAGAAAAAGTCAGTCTGGAACTATAGTTACTCAAATCCCGCCTTCATTAAGTGTTCAATTTGGCAACAAGTTTATCCATGATGTCCTTCCATCATCTTTAAAAGCACGATCAATTATTAAAATAAGGCTTTCAAACACTGATTGGGCAAAGGCATTCTTAGTGGTAAATGCTTTGAAGTGAAATATTTCCTATCTGTAACAAGACGTAACCCAAGCTCTTCTCCTCACTCTTGCATTGCCTTGTACTGCCCATTGAAGAGACAATATAAACATGCATTCAAACCATGCTCTCTGAGGCACAACTTAAATCAGAATCTGATCCTTTATCCCTGTAAGGCTTTTTCCACTCTCAACAACAGACCTATATAAAAACAGGATTATCCACAGCCAAATACAACAACTCAAAGCAAGAAACTTACGCTAAGGTTCAGTGCATTCAGAGAGCAACGTTATTGCTTTATTCCCTGACTTCAAATCAGCTGGTGACTGTGATAGAAAGAGTTCCAAGCGAGGATGCTGGCTAGATTTACTGCACACAGAGATGTCTAAGAATCAAAAGGAGGACAATCATCAGGCTTACTCATTGATTCAAAAAACTCACGTGTCACTTTTAATAATGTATACGCCCCAAAAAAAAGACGTAAATTACCTGCAAAGTGTCCGAACTTTACGTTAAAATCAAGAGATACACCTATTACAATTTATGTGGCTGATTTAGATTTCTTCAAAGTCTGAGCTGCCGATTCTGATTTTCTTTCTTTAGAGAACAATCGACACCAATAACACATTTTTCGTAACTTTTCCTAACTGAAAATTCAATTCAATGTTATTCTTTTTATTTTTTTTAACTGTTAATAAGCTGTTTATTAAAAAAAAAAAAAAAAAAAAAGTCTTCTAAACTGCACCGGGTTACGTGACTCACTGACCGCACACACACTGCTCTCCTCCTCGCTGTGTGCGTCTGATGACTCAGTTCATCATCAGCTTGTTTCATTAAAAACACAACTATCGAGATTTCATCTGTTTTCACACGTGATCTGTTTTTCAGCACCTGAGTCACGTGAGAAGGAGTCTTGATGTTAATTAGCTACATGGCGCATCAACGTTTGGTAATGTTACTAAATTACATCATGTACTGTACTTATAGCTGTGCTTTCTAAAACAGGAGAGCTCTGGGAAAAAAAACTCTCGGCTCGTGTGTAAATCTGAGATCTGTACGTAAATGGATTTATTTCAGAGGACCAGCCGGTCACTGTTTACAGCTGAAAATCAGTCAGCAGCCGGTCAATCGATGCACCTCTATTAACCCTTTAGGTTTTTATGGATTTAACCCCAGTTTTGGACATTACTTGTGTTTTAAGCAATGGTCGTCCGATTTCAATAGAGTCAGATGTTACCTCTCTTTATGTCGTTTATCTTTTTGACATCGGCCACACTACAAGTTTCCATTCATCTGTTTATGTGCACATTGTCTTCAACAGCAATCCAACTGAAGAATTAGTGCCATCAGCTGTTTATCAGACTGATGCTGGTCCTGAAAAACACGATGAAAAAATTGTCAAATCGCTGAAATCTTCTTCTGAAAGGATTATAACCTCGACCAGCCACTGCTCTCTGAACTACAACCTCTGAATGTCCTTCACAGTGCCGTGGCATCAAACAACACACTTATTTAAAATTGTTTTTAACCAAAGTGATGCTGTGTCACCGTGACAGCCACATTAAGGCAAAATAATACAACTGTGTTTTAAAATCGCAGGTGCCGTCGTTCACCAATGCACTGTTCTCTAAGGCAAAGCATCCGCAGCACTCAGCAAAAGACTAATGCAGCAACAGAAATACAGCAAATGAAGGATTGGACAGGTTATCCTGTAATAAAGTTGACAGGAAGACGTATTACTCCAGAGTCCATCTTGGCACCTGGGCAGCGCTGCTGGAGCGGAAACATTCTGGACTTCAGTTCTGAGTTCACATTGTTTAGTTTTGGAAGCCGGAAATGATCAGATAAAAACAGCAGGAAATATTCCTCCAAAAAAAGGCAGAAACCAGTCTCTTGGTGTTGTTCCTCGGACGTTTATCAAGTGCTTCTTGTCAAGTTGCTGCTGCTTAGTGAGGTTTGTCCTGCTTGTAGCACTTTTATCTGTGCAGCTACACCTCGTTCATCTCAGTCAGCGTCAAGATGTCACAAAAATATATAATGGAAAGAAGGAGAGAAGTTTTTCTTTTCTTTTTTTAAACATCATATTTGTACAATGTGATAGCTTACAGAAAAACACCCTGAAGTATCAATAAAGGAATTATGCATAAAGGAAAGAATATGTAGAAGTGATCGAAAGGAGTTCATGCTCATTGGGGTCCAGCAGACCAAGTTCAAGTCCACAACAGCAGAGCTCTGCTCCCATTCCAGCATTCACACGATGTACTGGTACAAGTTCGCCTTGCCGTGGTCGGGTGTTGCAAAAGGGCTCAGCCAGGCTATAGAGAACGGATGGCCGAACACCACCTTCATATTCATCCATTTAGACCTTTTGGCCCAACGTCTCTCCTCCTTTTTTAGTTGTTCGATACCCTGCAGAGACAGGATGCAAGACACAGGAGAGAGGATGTGAGTCCATGGATTGGTTGAGTCATTATGTACATTTTTCAGAAATCATCATGCATGAAAAAAAAAACAAGAAATTGTTTATTTCCAAGGATACATTTCACAAATGATGAAACTGATGCTCAAACTTAAAGCTCCTGTGAGGAACTTTCTGTTGGTGTCAATTTTGGCGCCCCCTGTGGACAAACTGGTACCTTTCATATTTCTGATGAGTTTTTGTTTGTGAAGGTTGTGTTTTCTGACTGCTTTCCACTGACAATAACATCCTTCAGTCACTTTGGATATTTGGTTTTGAAAAGAGGCTTCAGCACGATCGTCTGGCATTAAAAATACATCAGGCATTAAAATTATCAACCCACGGCCGCTGTGACGAGGACTATAGCCTCCGTACATGGGGCAGGCAACTTAACCGCTCGGCTATCCGGTGCACCTGTAGTGTGGACCCACACAAAAACTTCCGATTTCTGCACTCAGCTGCCTGTGTTTTGCTTGTTTCACTGTGCTTGTAATCTCAACGGCATTGGAAATGAGGGAAACCTCAGTGTCTTTTCGAGAATAAATAAAGGTTTGAATTGAATTGAATCTTTCCCTCTCCCTCTCTCTGTATGTCTGCTCTTTTGAACATCTTAATCAGCAGTACAGTACGTTTTTGTCCAAAAGAAACTCCACTCCCGGTTGATTTTTTCCTCATCCTTGATTTTGTCCTCACAGCAGGATAGCTACATCAAAACTGATGTCTGGGCTGCTGATTGAAATAGTCACCACTTACAACCTTTAAAACAGCAGCTTAGGTAGATATATAGAAAGTAATATCATCTCACACCTTAAATAGTAACCAGAAGACGTCTGTGTCTGCGTGTTTGTTTCTCTGTAGAGCGTGTGGATAGTAACACACGAGAGGGGCAGAGACGCAGATTTCTAATTCACCTTTTGCTTAAAACATTTATTTACAATTAATCTAAATGCAAATGAAGCTCAGGGTTATTTCTTACTGTTTGTCCTTCTTTGTAAAGTGGAACATTGAGCAACCAGCAGGGAAGGTGAAAGCCAGTGCAGCACATTTTCTACATACCTGGTGGGAGTGAGTGACTTGCTTAAAGGCACTTCAGGACGCTTAAAGGCTGATGCAACGTTTTACTAACACAACAATCAGACAACAGAAACAGGTGCAGATCAGGACAGTTTTTTAACTCACCGTCTCGTCGGAGCAGATGGAGTGGACCTGGGTCCCAAACATGACTGCAGTGAAGATTAGAAAAAGGAGGCCCTCGAAGCAGAGCAGGATGAGGAGGATGACGGTGGCTGGTGGGGAGAAGTTACTGCACTCTGGAGAGGGAGTCAGAACAGAGAGAGAAAGATTTGGAGATTTGTTAAATCATGTAAGGTCTATTTTTTTTTTTTTACAAGTTTCTAGCCTAACTAGTCTTTAAAATCAGCTACACATCATTATAAAATAGGATGGTGGCAAAAAAAGAAAGAAAGAAAGAAATGACAGTCCCAGGTCAAATGTAAATTTAGCAGCCACCTCGGCAGCTCATCACTTACTTGTCCAGTCTTCTTCGAAGCAGAAAACAAAATGGAAAGCCACCATGAGGAGTGCATGGAGGGATATAAGTGAAATATACATCTGGAGAGAACAGAAGAGAGGAACATAGAACAGGTTCAGTGTTACCTTAATATTTGCTTTGTATTTTCACTGATTGTACTGATTATAACATCACTTTTTATTTAACGACCAACATTGTCATATCTAAGAGTTTATCTGTAAATAACGCATTATAACGCATAAATCGTGCAAATTTACTTAAAGGCCACATATTTTCCTCCTTTTCATAAAGTTTAAATAACTTTCAGCGCTCCCTAAAACATGCCTGTGATGTTTCTTGTTCTAAATCCACTCTGATCCTGTATTTGATCAGGCCTATAAACCTCTCTATTTCAGCCCTGCTCAGAACAGGCTGTTTCTGTGTCTGTAGCTTTAAATGTAAATGAGCTGTGTTTGACCACGCCCCTCTCTAGAAGGGCTTGGGTGGCTTGGGCTTTCTCGCTCACTGCCCTATTGTTTACAGTGAGAAGGCAGACTCAGAGGGCAGAACTAACACCTAGCTGTGGGAGTGTCACCCACCTGGGGGAGGGGTTACTGCCCTTTGTGATGTCACAAAGGGAAAATCTCCAAACGGCCTGTTTTTGAGCAGGCAAAAGACAGAGAGGATGCACTTTTCTCATAATTGGGGGGTTTGTAGACTAGGGACACATATTAGTGTTTGAAAAACATGACGAAGTGTATTTTGCATTTAGATGTGTTTGATTCTGTTTAGTCAGCTGGAACTCTTGGATGTGTTTTGCAGGTTCATCATGTGCTTTGTTTACGGCTCCTGTAGTTTAAAGACTCACCGTGAAAAGCACAAAGTATTTCTGGTTGTTCTCTCCCACACAGTTGTTCACCCAGGGACAGTGGTGGTCCATCTTTTTGATGCAGCGTTTACACACACTGTGTACACACACATTTATTAAAAAGAAAAGAAAGATTAGAGACAAACTATGACATTCTGCAGCTGCAAAAGAAGACCAATCTGAGTATTTGTAACTATTAGGACAATAAATCAAACAGAAAAAGTCTTAAAGCAGGGTAATTCACTTCACTTTAGACTGGAGCTTACTGCTCTCAATCATGGTGGAAAGACTTTCTGTGTTTGTGTGTCAGGAGGTTATTCATCTCACAGAGTTGCAGCTGGTTGACTACACAGGTAAAGTCTGACGACTCATGATCAAGCTTCAGAAAGTCGCCAACAACCTGTGAGATTTGTTTACGCTATTTCTGATCAGGAATCTATTTTGAAACAGTTATGATCCGATATCTAAATAAAAAACACAATATACTAAGTTTTGACAGTTTTGTAAACCTTTCCTTTTTCAAATCTGATTTTGAAATGTGTAAACGACCTCGCTCCAGAAACAACCCGTCAGCTGGTAAACAAACCAAACTACAGAACTACAGTACATGTGGTCAGTCATCCTGTTCAGGAACACAGAAACCACCTGAAGTAAAAAAAACAACAACAACCTGACAGTCCAAAGTTTTTAAGACACAAGTAAAACAGTGGCTGAAACTGAAGTGAGTCTGTGAGCAGTGATAGTTTCCTCTGATAATCCTTATTTGACTGTTTGCCCGTATTTTAGTCTCTTATTTTTATGGAGTTAATAGTGTCTGTATTTGTTTAGTATTCCTATTTCTGTATTTCTCGGGTTAGTCTAATGATTCTGTTTTAATCCTAAAAGCCGAGCCAGGGACAGGGATTGTAAATTAGCTGTGTGCATGGCGTCTACTCTGTATACTCTGCATATGTCCCTGTTAAATAAACAAAAAAAAGACTCTTCTGATCCATTAGACACAAGTGTCTCATCATAACCACCCACGAGGATGACTCATGATCTGCAGCAAAAATAAGATCATCCACTTCATCAAATTCACACCATCTTTTTGCCCGTGGGACAGAGTGACTCATTGGTTTTACAATTCAATTACTCTGTGCTGTTTTTGTGCTTTTCATGCCGTGAGATCCCCTGGAAACCACTGAGCAGTCACAGGGGGAACTCCTTATTATCAAGCCGAGAGGTCTGCAGGGAAATGCTACATAGCTACTATTTAAAAAAAAAGCTAAAGAAGCACACACGGGGGAGGCAGGTGAACCGGTGCAGGGAACAAAAACACAGATGAAGAGGAGCCCCCAGTGGGAGAGACGTGCTTCCTCTGTGCTTCAGCGGTAACACTCTACCCCCTGCAGACACACAGCTTAAAAGCTGCAGAGTTTGCAGAAGGAGCTGTAATCTTTCCTAAAATCTACATGTTCACAGGGGGCGCTGTGTTGTACCTGCAGTGGTGAGCTCTGTCGGGCTTGATGCTGCAGCACTTTGGACATTTGTACACCACCTGTCCGGGTTTGAGCTGCAGACTTTCAATGAATTCTTTGGTAGCATTCCCTTTAGGCACAGCTCCCTGAGAGAGAGAGGGGGGCAGAAAAAAGATTAATTATCAATACGAGTGTCCAATAGAGGCATCAATAAACTCCTACTACGACAGAACTGTGGTTTCTGTTACTGTAGAGATTTCACTGCCTTCTCTTGTCATACGTTCAGCTGCATGGAGCTCTATCGAGAAAAGTAAGATTTGTCTTTAAAGGTCAAAGTTCAAAGTCAGAGTCCCTGGTCAAAGTTTTCTGGCGGGCCCCAACTGATACTAGAATTAACCATTTTCACCACAGGGCTGTTTCACCCTGATGTCACACTCAGGGTTAGATTCTCAAGTGCTGCTTTAATGTTGTGTCTCTGTGCTTATGAAAAATCGTTCTCATTTCCCTGCTTCTTTATTGTCCAGAAACTAAGAAGACAAAAGGTCCTAAAAGAAGGTCAGGTCATATTTCAGGGATTTCTCGTTACCGACTGTTAGACTTAAATATTAGCAATCAACATATTCCTAGTTAACATTATTCTTTGAGTCTACATGGAAAACAACATCCTGTTCAATGGTAGCTTTGAATTATTTCCAGCTTAAATTAGTTTTTGATAGTGTATGCTAATATTAGATTTTGAACAACAGTAGCTAAAAGGTTAAAAATGAGTAATTTCATCTTGACATACGACCTTTTATCCCTCTGGATCTTCACTATCTATTGTCTTCTCAGTTGCTGACTGTTCAGGAAGCAGTGAAATGATGACTTCTAGTTGCATCCCCTGTGTGTTCACATCTTGCAACCAGTAAGACCTTATAACAGCATTCTAGCTTCCCACCCTGAGTGAGACGTCACATTAAAATGACAAATATGGCCTCGACCCATTTTGTCACAGAGTCCCAGAAACAAACCCACACTGAAGCTACATCCTGTCCCTGGTTTGCTTTCTGTCTGTTAGCCTGTGATCGTTTGAGTAAACACTGATTTCTTAAAGTAAACGGATCATGTTACTGAAAGCAAAGAAAGGTAATTATACTAGAATGTGACCCATGCATCTCCAAAAGCTACTATTACCTACCTGTAGTAAGGGAAGTGTTCAAAAAGGTGTTTGAAAACAGTCTAAGAGACGGCATAAGTCTTTGTTTTTCCACAAAGTAGCAAAAGTATGACTTACTGGGTCTGTGCACATGGCCTTGGCGTGAGAGGCAAGGGCGAGGAAAGCGAGGCCGTTGAACAGCACCCCGTTGAAGAGGCTGTAAAACACGTTTTTGACGGGCAGTAGCATGACAAACACCACAACAAACTCGGCGTAGAAGACCAGGAACCAGGTGATGACGCCACACACGATACCACAGCCGTCGCGGATGAACCACATGGTGCCGGAGCCTGTGCGGGGCGGAGGAGGGGCGCAGTGCTCGGGCTTCAGGTAGCCGGCTTGCCGCTCGATGTCCCTTGTGCGGTGCGCCGGGCTCTTCATCCTACAACGCCCGTGACTCCAGCCGCATACTGTGAGGTGTGAGGAGAGGCAGATGGAGAGGACGAGGGGGAGCAGGGAGACAGGAGAAAAAGGGAGAAAGGAATAAGGTAAGGGATTTCAGTGAGTGTGCGTCAACGAGGGAAGGTCTCAGCCAACGGATGCAACAAAAAATTACATAAACTTTAAATGAACCTGCTGAGTCTTTGCTGAATTCAATGATTTGATGAAAAGAAAAGCTTGAAAATACAGAAAAAAATCCTGGTTTGGTTTTATTTCTGCTGTTGCTAATATAAGTCTGTCTCTCTGTCCTTTCAACAACAGCTCTCATGGGCTGTTATCAAGTGTCAAAAAAAAGGTCAGGGCAGGCCTGCAGATATCCTGATGTATCTTTATATGATTGTCTTGCAATATATCGTTTTTTGTAGAATGCCTGATTGTGATGTTATCGTTATCATGGGCCACGTATCATCGTGGATGAATCGTATGTGACCCTGCCATCCCCTCCCCTACTGATGAGTGCTAAGTGAGAGACGTAGAAACTAACTAGACACAGTGAATCAGCCAAACTAGATGGAGGACAAAACTCAGGAGGAAGCATTAC